>CM038671.1:74431392-75631392 GCA_021605145.1 Aegilops bicornis | reverse complement strand
CACCACATTTTTGCTGTTGTCCTGCTGTTGCTTCAGACCTTGTGAATATCTTTGAGGTGTTCCTGCCTCAGCTTCTCCTGTACCCTAACCCCTCGGACCCGTGACTCCTACATGCTCCTTTTCTGGCATGCCACGAGGTCCAGGCCCCTGGTATTTCTTTTTTTGCCATGCACGCGCCGGCATGTCTGCCTGCCTGCCCATGCCAGGCCACGCCATTGCTACAACACCACTGCTCTGTTCTACCAGCATTAATAATAAGTGTGTCTAAGTGTGTCCTGCTGAACCTGACAGTAGCTACCACTGTCAGTGCACCTGTGCTTGCCATTTTGTGTGTTACTCGTATGTCCCATAAGTTTGCATTACTCTACATCGAGCTTGCTTCAAAACATTGCATTGTCCGAGTGAGTTTGGGGTTTACAGTATTCATATTGTCTGATGTTGAGTTTGTGTCACTCTGCATGCCCATACTATTAGCTTCCGTTCATCATTGTTGGTGCTGGTAATCACTAGTGTCCGAGTAAGTGTGGAGTTTACAATTTTAATATCGTGTGATGATGAGTTTGTGTCACTCTGCATGCATGCCGAGTTCTCCATAAGCATTGCTTTGCTACTCTGCTTCCGTTCCTCGTTGCTGCTGCTGATAATCACTCTGGCAGTACAAGCCTTTTAGGTGATACATCGTCAACAAAACATGCTAAGCTTGCCTATTCGATACACATGCTTAGGCACAATCATTAGGACCGGGCTTCGCGCGGCAAGGCGCGCTGCAGGTCTAGTACAACATGACAGTCATAAAGTTGCATTATTTAGCCACTGGTAGGGTAGGATATACCCAAATGTGGTTAGTATAGGAACCATGGTCCCCTATTGCTAGCAAAACTTGTGTAATGAGCTCTTGTTACCTTCTACTAATGTTTAGTCTTGTTTTTTTAGTACTTCTGTATTGGTATCCAGAAATAAAATTCATATGTTTCTATATATGTTCTTTTAGATAAGTATGTCAATAGATAACTAGTAATGTAAATGGTTTGACGCAGTTCTAAATAAAAATGAAAATAGCTTGTGAATGTCAATCTCATGTGAGTCAGTCAATAAACTTACTATATTAGTCTCTTAGACCAATACATGCTTTCTGTAACTTTAGATATTTTCCAGAATAGTTTGCTTGGTCCTTCATATCTAAAGCTTGCATGTATTGTAGAAGCTCTACTTTATGCTAATACTTGCTTGTGTAACATCTTTCATGGCATACTTCTAAATGGACAAGTACGTGTGACGTCCAGCGTCAACGATGATGCGGACCATATGTTCAACTGCAGCCCCATCCGTTGCATCGACACAATGGTATGTACTCTATCTTGCTGAACAGATATGGGCCTGATGCTTGATGTCCTTATGCCTGATGCTTGATGTCCTTATGCCTGATGCATGTGTCATGTGACATACACATAATTAACTTTGACATAGTTGCTATGTTACAGCAGATGGCAAGATGAATAGCTTTGTTTAATTCCATCATGCATCTGGTAGTTTAATAGGTACTATTGATTGAATATGAATGTTATTCCATATACTTGAATGGAACTTCGATCTGCTGTAACTTTGAATGATGGTTTTTAAACCTTGTCGTGTATGTGAAACATTCCATGCTCGTTTGCTGCTAAGTTTGTCATATGTGCCAATTCAATTCCCAATTTTGATGAATAGCCATATTCTGGATAAGTAGAATAATCTGGTAAATAATAATAAGTAGAATAATAATATACCGGTGTATCTTTTCTTTTTATTTATAAAGTACTCTGTATTCTATCAGTGACATACCTTTTGTTCTCTTTTGAATGCTCAGATGTTTTGCATCAGCCTGTCATTGCTAAGGGAGAAGCGGGACTTGGAGAAGAAATCTTTCCATTAAGCGGGACTTGGCTAGTTCTATTTCTTTCATGATCCTGGAGTATTTCAGCAGCGCCATGCAAATGCAGTAGCGTTAGGTTTCTGATTCACCTTTGTAAAAACTTAGTTAGCCCGCAGTATTGCTGGAATAGTATTGCTGGACAAATAGTATTGAATTACTGGAATAGGTTAGTAGTAGCTCAGCCAGCCAGCCAGCCTCAAATAGTATTGCTGGAATTAATGGTTGTAATATAATAACGTCAATGGCATGTTGCTTTGAAAATGTATCAGAACTGGGCTAGGCCAAAGATAGCTTGTGGTATGATGTGTTTAATGTCAATGGCATAATATTTTTTTTTGGATTGCATCAATTTTTTCGGAACTGGGCTAGGCCCAAGTTATATTGGACAATTATTTTTGAGGAAAAAAAGAGAGGCCCAGCAAAGAAATGGCCCAAAAAAATACATGATCAAAAAGAAAACCTGCTGTTAAAAGGGCCATGCAAATAAATCAAAGGCTGAATTGTTGGGCCAGACCCATGTAGCTAATAAAAGCATAGGAAAAAAATACATCAAAAAGGTCGAATTGTTGGGCTAGGCCCATGTACAGGGCCGGGCTCATAGTTGTCCAAAATGTGCAGCTCGCACAGGGCCCACAATTTTTGGGGGCCCCAATTTTTTATAGAAGTATAGTATTAATAAAACTAGGTGCTGCAGCACTGGGCCGCTCGGCCGCTCTATGCTGGCGCTCCGCCCGCTTCAGTCGAGCGTGTTGAGCCTCGAGGGATAGCTGATGTTCGCTCCATTCCCCTCAAAAAAAGCTGATGTTCGCTCCATCAATCCAGGTCTGGAAATGGGATCGTCGGTCCTCTCTCAAAATAAAAAATAAATAAATAAAAGGGATCATGGACTGAAAATGGGATCGCAAAACCACAACAGCAATTGTGTCGGCATGGCTAATCACTACAAGAAGCGGGATGTCCGCTTCGCCTAATCGGATGGGTCGGCAAGCAATTCAGGCCTCTGCTGTTGTTGCCTTCTTCTCCCAAGTTTCAGACTGGTCGCTTTGTCAGATCGATCGTCGCCCCGTCAGATTGATCGGAGTCCAAATCTAGGTGCTTCACGACCATTGGCATTGCCGTTGTTGCGTTCCTCTCCCAACTTCCAGACTCATCGTCTTGTCAGATTAATCAAAGCCTCTATGGATTGATACTCCAGGTGCTTCACGGCTTCGTTCTTCCAGATGCTTGACAACTTCAAAGCACGTAGCCTGCCGCTACTGAGTTGGATTGTTCGTCTAATTGGGAAACATTGAAGCATATTCTCTAATTGACATCTGTTGCCATGTCACTTTAATTTGATATTATTCAAATTTTGCATCTTGTGTTTCAATATTACAGATTTAAGTCATCTTGAGAAAATATCAGTCTGGTTCCTATAAATGCAAGAGAAAAGAAAGTGAATAGAATTTAAATTTTATAAATATTTCATTTAAATAAAGAATACAAAAAGAATAATGTTGTTCAAATAAATATTATGCAACCGGGAGTTGAATAGGTATGATTTTTATATCCAATTGTTATGCAGACATTACATCATATACATTGTAATCACTCTATAGTTCATTTTAGTGACATAGGGACCCATTTTTAGTTTCGCACAGGGCATCGGGTTTTGCCGGCCCGGCCCTACCCATGTAGAAAACCAATTGGATCGGGCTGATTCTTGTGCCACATCAGCTTGCCACGCTGGATGCCTACATGGTCTGGGGAGGTTGCTAGTGACTAAAACAAAACAGTAGGCATATTTTGGTCATAAACGTCCATGACCATTCCAGAAGAAAGGTCAAAATGTTAGTTTACGACGGTCAGCTTTTGACCTTCTGGTTTTCGTCACAAAAAGGTCACAAATGGAAAACTATGACCATTCAGTGACCAATAGTGGTGGTCACAAGTTGACATATTTCTTGTAGTGCTCTGATATGTCTCACTGCTATAGCACTCCGCCTCCTCCTGTACTTGTCATCCGCACTTTTCCATGTGCATTCAACACCACAGAATATACAGCCATGTACTCTCTCAGCTTTTGACAATTTTAGACTCTCCACCACTTTCTCAGATTCTCCATGGTCAACTCTTGTCCATCAACTAGCACCGATAGACCCAGTCACCAACTTGAATCTGGTACTCATCAACACTGCTTCAGCACCCCTGCACACTTTGTCTGGCCACATGTCTGACCACCAGTGCCTTGGCCTGTCACAGTGTCCCGTGCTTACCGCACGCCTCGCCTCTATCACCGCGTTGAGCCTCTGCTGTCCTGGTCGAGTCTCCCGGGTAGCTAGCCCACACTGCCTCAACCCCCCACTGTAGAGAACCACCGATCATCACCGACCGATGCCAAGTATCATGTTGCTACGTCTTGAGCTTTCGTTGGTTTACCTTGAAGAGGAAAGGGTGATGCTGCAATAGTAGCGTAAGTATTTCCCTCAGTTTTTGAGAACCAAGGTATCAATCCAGTAGGAGGCTCCTCAAAAGTCCCATGCACCTACACAAACAAACAAAGAACTCGCAACCAACGCAATAAAGGGGTTGTCAATCCCTTCACGGCCACTTGAGAAAGTGAGATCTGATAAAGATAGTACGATAAGATAAATATTTTTTTGGTATTTTATGATATACTCCCTCCATTCCTTTATATAAGGTGTATTTGTTTTTTGATAAAATTCCAGAATGTAAGGTGCATTTCTTCTATTTCCTCATAATTCCCTTGTTAGCCTTCTAGAAAAAGGAAAGTATCTCTCTTCTGATTGTCTGTATCTCTCCTTATAGCAAAAGAAGGAAACTATCTCTATGTCGATTGCATTTATATCTTACTTTCTATACTAACTGATTTACTTGCCACTAACCAATAAATTTGCCAAGGGTAATTTCGTCCTAACACGTTCATAATTATGTGCCTTGGTCACCGTGCTAATAATAATACACCTTAGATAAAGGAACAGAGGGAGTAGATTGGAAAAGTAAAGATGCAAATAAAAGTAGATTGAAAGCTTATATGATAAAAGATAGACCCGGGGCCATAGGTTTCACTAGTGGCTTCTCTCAAGATAGCATAAGTATTACGGTGGGTGAACAAATTACTGTCGAGCAATTGATAGAAAAGCGAATAATTATGAGATTATCTAGGCATGGTCATGTATATAGGCATCACGTCCGTGACAAGTAGACCGACTCCTGCCTGCATCTACTACTATTACTCCACACATCAACCGCTATCCAGCGTGCATCTAGAGTATTAAGTTCATAAGAACAAAGTAACGCATTAAGAAAGATGACATGATGTAGAGGGATAAACTCAGGCAATATGATATAAACCCCATCTTTTTATCCTCGATGGCAACAATACAATACGTGCCTTGCTGACCCTCATCACATCGGGTAAGGACACCGCAAGATTGAACCCAAAGCTAAGCACTTCTCCCATTGCAAGAAAGATCAATCTAGTAGGCCAAACCAAACTAATAATTCGAAGATACTTGCAAAGATAACTCAATCATACATAAAAGAATTCAGAGGAGATTCAAATATTTCTCATAGATAAACATGATCATAAACCCCACAATTCATCGGATCTCGACAAACACACCGCAAAAAGAGTTACATCAAATAGATCTCCACAAGAGAGGCGGAGAACATTGTATTGTGATCCAAAAAGAGAGAAGAAGCCATCTAGCTAATAACTATGGACCCGAAGGTCTGTGGTAAACTGCTCACAACTCATCGGAGGGGCTATGGTGTTGATGTAGAAGCCCTCTGTGGTCGATTCCCCCTCCGGCAGAGCGCTAACGAAGGCTCCAAGATGGGATCTCGCGGATACAGAAAGTTACGGCGGTGGAAATTGTTTTTCGTTGGCTCCCTGGATGTTTTCGGGGTACGTGGGTATATATAGGAGGAAGAAGTAGGTCGGTGGCTGCCCGAGGGGCCCACAAGATAGGGGGGCGCGCCCAGGGGGGTGGGCACGCCGTCCACCCTCGTGGTCGCCTCGGCTGCTTCTTGGCTTGCACTCCAAGTCCTCTGGATCACGTTCTATCCAAAAATCACGCTCCCGAAGGTTTCATTCTGTTTGGACTCCGTTTGATATTCCTTTTCTTCGAAATACTAAAATAGGCAAAAAAAACAGCAATACGGGCTGGGCCTCCGGTTAGTAGGTTAGTCCCAAAAATGATATAAATGTGTAAAATAAAACCCATAAACATCCAGAAGGGGTAATATAATAGCATGGAACAATAAAAAATTATAGATACGTTGGAGACGTATCAAGCATCCCCAAGCTTAATTCACCTTTCGTCCTCGAGTAGGTAAATGATAAAAAAAATTGATGTGGAATGCTACCTAGCATAATTCTGAATGTAATTTTCTTTATTGTGGCATGAATGTTCAGATCCAAATGATTCAAAATAAAAGTTCAAATTGACATAAGAAATAGTAATACTTCAAGCATACTAATAAAAGCAATCATGTCTTCTCAAAATAACATGGCTAAAGAAAGTTCATCCCTACAAAATCATATAGTTAGGCTATGCTTCATTTTTGTCACACAAAAATGTACCCAAATTCTACACTCCTGATGACAAGCCAAGCAATTGTTTCGTACTTAAATAATCTCAAACATTTTCAACTTTCACGCAATACATGAGTGTGAGCCATGGATATAGCACTATGGGTGGAATAGAATATGATGATGGGGATTGTGTGGAGAAGACAAAAAAGGAGAAAGTCTCACATTGACGAGGATAATCAACGGGCTATGGAGATGCCCATCAATTGATGTCAACATGAGGAGTAGGGATTGCCATGCAACGGATGCAGTAGAGCTATAAATGAATGAAAGCTCAACAAAAGAAAACTAGTGGGTGTGCATCCAACTTGCTTGCTCACGAAGACCTAGGGCATTTGAGGAAGCCCAACATAGGAATATACAAGCCAAATTCTATAATGAAAAACTCCCACTAGTATATGAAAGTGACAACATATGAGACTCTCTATATGAAAAACATGGTGCTACTTTGAAGCACAATATATGAGACTCGCTATATGAAGGACATGGTGCTACTTTGAAGCACAAGTGTGGAAAAAGAGATAGTAACATTGGCCCCTTTTTATTTCCTTTTTTCTTTTTTTTATTTTTTTTTATTTTTTTTCCTTTTTTTGGGCATTTCTTTTTTTGGCCTTTTTTTCTTCTTCTTTTTCTTTTTTTGTTTTTTTCTCTTTGGGGACAATGCTCTAATAATGATGATCATCACACTTTCATTGATTTACAAACATGAATTACAACTCAAAACTAGAACAAGGTATGACTCTATATGAATGCCTCTGGCAGTGTACCGGGATGGTGCAATGAATCAAGAGTGACATGTATGAAAAATTATGCATGGTGGCTTTGCCACAAATACGATGTCAACTACATGATCATGCAATGGCAATATGACAAAAGTAATGTGTGTCATGATGATAAACGGAACGGTGGAAAGTTGCATGGCAATATATCTCGGAATGGCTATGGAAATGCCATAATAGGTAGGTATCGTGGCTGTTTTGAGGAGGATATAAGGAGGTATATGTGTGATAGAGCGTATCATATCACAGGGTTTGGATGCATCGGCGAAGTTTGCACCAACTCTCAAGGTGAGAAAGGGAAATGCACGGTACCGAAGAGGCTAGCAATGATGGAAAGGTAAAAGTGTGTATAATCCATGGACTCAACATTAGTCAAAAGAACTCATATACTTATTGCAAAAATTTAGAAGTCATCAAAAACCAAGAACTACGCACATGCTCCTAGAGGGATAGATTGGTAGGAAAAGACCATCGCCGTCCCGACCGCCACTCATAAGGATGCACAATCCAAGGACACTTCATGTTTCAAATTTGTTACACAACTTTAACCATACGTGCATGCTACGGGACTTGCTAACTTCAACACAAGCATTCTTTAAATTCATAATCACCCAACTAGCATGAATTTAATATCACTACCTCCATATCTCAAAACAATTATCAAGTATCAAATTGATCATAGCATCCAATTCACTTCCTATGATAGTTTTTTTATACCCAACTTGGATGCCTACCATTCTAGGACCAATTTTATAACCATAGCAAATACCATGCTGTTCTAAGAGACTCTCAAAATAATATAAGTGAAACATGAGAGACTAGCAATTTCTACAAAATTAAGCCACCGCCGTGCTCTAAAAGATATAAGTGAAGCACTAGAGCAAAAACTATCTAGCTCAAAAGATATAAGTGAAGCACATAGAGTATTCTAATAAATTTCAATAAAGTAGGATTCTACCAAAAGGTGTGTACAGCAAGGATGATTGTGGAAAACTAAAAAGCAAATACTAATATCATACAAGACGCTCCAAGAAAAACACATATCATGTGGTGAATAAAAATATAGCTACAAGTAAAGTTATCAATGAACGAAGACGAAAGAGGGGATGCCTTCCGGGGCATCCCCAAGCTTAGGCTTTTGGCTACTCTTCAATATCTTGGGGTTCCATGTGCATCCCCAAGCTTAGGCTTTTGCCACTCCTTATTCCATAGTCCATCAAATCTTTACCCCAAAAAAACTTCACAACACAAAACTCAACAGGAAATCTCAAAAGCTTCGTTAGTGAAAGAAAATAAAACCACCACATAAGGTACTGTAATGAACTCATTATTTATTTATATTGGTGTTAAAAATAATGTATTCCAAGTTCTCTATGGCTAATACCATTTAATACTAGCCATAGATGCATCAAAATAAGCAAACAACACACGAAAAATAGAATATGTGAAAAACAGAACAGTCTGTAGCAATCTGTAACTAACGCAAACTTCTGGAACTCTAAACATCCTACCAAAATAGGAAGTCCTGGGAAATTTGTCTATTGATCTACAGCAAAAATAATCAACGCAAAAGCACGTTTCTGTGATTTAACAAAACTAATTTCGTGCGTGCAAAGTTTCTGTTTTTCAGCAGAATCAAATTAACTATCATCATAGGTTATCTTATAGGTTCTACTTGGCACAAACACTAATTAAAACATAAAAACACATCTAAACAGAAGGTAGATGCAAAATTTATTACTAAACAGAAACAAAAACAAAAAACACAAATAAAATTGGGTTGCCTCCCAACTAGCGCTATCGTTTAACGCCCCTAGCTAGGCATAAAAGCGAAGATAGATCTAAGTAGTGCCATCTTTGGCACTCAATTCCTCAACAGAGCACTTATAATCTTTAGGGGTTTCTCCCTTTTTAGCAATGACTAAACCTTTAGGCAAAAATTCAAGAAATTCATTTTTAGCAAAAGGTTCCTTAATGATAGAGAGACAATTGGGATGAACACTTATTGATTTGAGATCCGCGTCTCCCTTACTAGAAGACTCACCCTTATTTTTAGGAACATAAATAAATTTGGCAGTTTTGGTAGGAGGTTTTGGAGTGTTTTTCATGGAAGAAAACGCCGAACCTAAGTT
Source organism: Aegilops bicornis (assembly GCA_021605145.1). Lineage (NCBI taxonomy): Eukaryota > Viridiplantae > Streptophyta > Magnoliopsida > Poales > Poaceae > Aegilops > Aegilops bicornis. Next base: position 75,621,972 of record CM038671.1, on the reverse strand, counting down.
GGTAATGATATCCTCAAGTTTACCAATTCTTGCAGAATCTAGATCTATTTTTTCATTAACTATAGGTTCTTTCTCTTTAAGATTTTTCGAAGTAACTCCAACCCTAGATCCGTATTGGGTAATCTGATTATGAATCTTTTTATCCAAATTTTCAATCAATTCAACAGTGGCAACTTTATTTTCAATGATTTCAAGCCGTTGCATCACATGTTCTAAAGTTAAAACAGTTCCATTAACCAAAAGAGGTGGTGGGCCCAACAAATCTAACATAGCATTATAAGCACCAAACGTATGGCTACTCAAAAAATCCCCTCCGGTAACGGTATCAAGAACACATATATTCCAAGGAGTAATGCCTACATAAAAATTGCAAAGAAGTACGGAAGTAGAAAGCTTCCTAGTAGATTTATTTTGAGCATTGCAAATTCTATGCCAAGCATCTTTTAAATTTTCTCCCTCCCTTTGCTTAAAATTAAGAATTTCATGTTTGGGAGTGATAACAAGGATAGGAGGACTAGCCATTAAGACAAGGTAAACGATCTAACACATGAGCAAACAAAAGGAGGCAAACAAAAAACAGAGGAGAAGATTGGGAAAGAGAGGCGAATAAAACGGCAAGGGTGAAGTGGGGGAGAGGAAAACGAGAGGCAAATGGCAAATAATGTAAATGTGAGGGAGATGTATTGACTTGAGCGAAGACCTCCCCGGCAACGGCGCCAGAAATCCTTCTTGCTACGTCTTGAGCTTGCGTTGGTTTTCCTTGAAGAGGAAAGGGTGATGCAGCAATAGTAGCGTAAGTATTTCCCTCGGTTTTTGAGAACCAAGGTATCAATCCAGTAGGAGGCTCCTCAAAAGTCCCACGCACCTACACAAACAAACAAAGAACTCGCAACCAACACAATAAAGGGGTTGTCAATCCCTTCACGACCACTTGCAAAGTGAGATCTGATAAAGATAGTATGATAAGATAAATATATTTTTGCTATTTTATGATATAGATTGGAAAAGTAAAGAAGCAAGTAAAAGTAGATTGAAAGCTTATATGATAGGTTTCACTAGTGGCTTCTCTCAAGATAGCATAAGTATTACGGTGGGTGAACAAATTATTGTCGAGCAATTGATAGAAAAGCGAATAATTATGAGATTATCTAGGCATGATCATGTATATAGGCATCACATCCGTGACAAGTAGACCGACTCCTGCCTGCATCTACTACTATTACTCCACACATCGAACGCTATCCAACATGCATCTAGAGTATTAAGTTCATAAGAACAGAGTAACGCATTAAGAAAGATGACATCATGTAGAGGGATAAACTCATGAAATATGATATAAACCCCATCTTTTTATCCTCGATGGCAACAATACAATACGTGCCTTGTTGCCCCTGCTATCTCTGGGTAAGGACACGGCAAGATTGAACCCGAAGCTAAGCACTTCTCCCATTGCAAGAAAGATCAATCTGGTAGGCCAAACCAAATTGATAATTTGAAGAGACTTGCAAAGATAACTCAATCATACATAAAAGAATTCAGAGGAGATTCAAATATTTCTCATAGATAAACATGATCATAAACCCACAATTCATCGGATCTCGACAAACACATCGCAAAAAGAGTTACATCAAATAGATCTCCACAAGAGAGGGGTAGAACATGGTATTGAGTTCCAAAAAGAGAGAAGAAGCCATCTAGCTAATAGCTATCACTAGTAGAAAAAGCCCCTATTGTTCCGGTTGGTAAGGGCCTTTAGTCCCGGTTGGTGAACCGGGACTAAAGGGTCGGTACTAATGCCTCCCCCCTTTAGTCCCGGTTCAATCCAGAACCGGGACTAAAGGCCGCAGCCACGTGGAGCTCCACCTTTAGTCCCGGTTGGTAACACCAACCGGGGCTAAAGGAAATATTATGATTTTTTTATTTTGAATTTTTTTTGAAATTTTATTTGAATAATTTTTTATTTTCAAATTTCTGAATTATTTTAACCTCTAATCTCTAATCAGCACCCCTCATCACTGCTCAATTTATCCTCTAATCTCTAATCACCCTCAATTTATGCAGTTAATACAATTATAGCATGAACAATAGAAAATTATCATGAACAAGGAAATATAATAATAACCATTTTATTATTGCCTCTAGGGCATATTTCCAACATTCGGGGTACGTGGGTATATATAGGAGGAAGAAGTAGGTCGGTGGCTGCCTGAGGGGCCCACGAGATAGGGGGTGCGCCCAGGGGGTGGGCGCGTCCTCCACCCTCGTGGCGGCCTCGGCTGCTTCTTGGCTTGCACTCCAAGTCCTCTGGATCACGTTCGTTCCAAAAATCACGCTCCCGAAGGTTTCATTCCATTTGGACTCCGTTTGATATTCCTTTTCTTCGAAATACTGAAATAGGCAAAAAAAAGCAATACGAGCTGGGCCTCTGGTTAGTAGGTTAGTCCCAAAAATGATATAGATGTGTAAAATAAATCCCATAAACATCCAAAAGGGGTAACATAATAGCATGGAACAATCAAAAATTATAGATACATTGGAGACGTATCACACATCTCCATCAGACCATTGGTACCCAGTCCAACCCACATGTCTCACGCTATCTCGCTGAAATAGGCTTCGACTCTCCATGCATTTACGCCGTAGCCCCTCCATCAGCTCAGAGTGAAGTCATCCATCAGACTCCAGCTCCACCTTCAACATGACTCCATGGTGGTTGTACGTGCCACCCCCACGCCTCGTCGACTTCAAACTCTCATGTGTACACAACCTTGAATCGACCCTGCGCCATTGTCTTGTCGAAGCCGCACAAGCCCTCAGGCCTGCACTGTCACGCCCAATATGTGATACTATCCTAAAGAGACTCGAAGGTCCCACCAAGGATAGAACCTCATATTGATACGATTTTGCAAGGTGGATATCATTACATCAACATTACGTAATAGATGGCGATACATACAAAAGACATACAATGCCACACGAATACAACATCATCTTACATAAGAGCATCATCCGATTACGGATGAAACACAAACAGAAACTCAAACGACATCCACCCTGCTAGCCCAGGCTGCCGACCTGGAACCTATCCCCTGATCAAAGAAGAAGCGGAAGAAGAACTCCAAAACAAGCAACATCACTCTCGCGTCAAGATCATCGCAATACCTGCACCTGCAACTGTTGTTGTAGTAATCTGTGAGCCACGAGGACTCAGCAATCCCATTACCATGGGTATCAAGACTAGCAAAGCTTAATGGGTAAGGAAAGGATAAGTGGTGAGGTTGCAGCAACGACTAAGCATATATGATGGCTAACATACGCAAATACGAGCGAGAAGAGAAGCAACCGAAACGGTCGTGAAGCTAGCAATGATCAAGAAGTGATCCTGAACTCCTACTTATGTCAAACATAACCCAAAAACCGTGTTCACTTCCCGGACTCCGCCGAAAAGAGACCATCAGGGCTACACACGCGGTTGATGCATTTTAATTCGAATCTGGTGTCATGTTATCTACAACCGGACATTATCAAAAATTCGGATGTAACTTTTCGAGTAGATGATTTTTCATATAAAAAAACTTTTCCATCCGAGTTAGTATGCAAAAGTTATGACCATATTTACAAATTCCAGAGAGATTTTGCAAATAAAGTCGAAATTCACATTGGCAAATTTTCCCAACAACTAGACCACATATCACATGGGAAACTTATTTTCTTTTATTTTTTTGACATTTCCATCATTTTGTTTTATTTTTTAAAACTAAAAAGGCGATCCACCAGGAGGGGGGGGGGTAGAGTCTGAAAACGGGACCTTTAGTACCGGTTCGTGGCACGAACCGGGACTAAGAATCTCAACCAATATTGGTTCGTGCCTCAAACCGGGACTAAAGGTCCCGGTTTGAGGCACTAACCGCTAATGGTATCAAGACTTTTAGTCCCGGTTCGTTCCACGAACCGGGACTAAAGGGCACAGGTGAATCGGGACTAATGCCTTAGCTGCACGAACCAGGATAAATGCTCACATTAGTCCCGGTTCGTGATGGAACTGGGATTAATGTGAATATTGGCCCGGAACCATAGCCCTGTTTTCTACTAGTGTATGGACCCGAAGGTCTGTGGTAAACTGCTCACAACTCATCGGAGGGGCTATGGTGTTGATGTAGAAGCCCTCCATGGTCGATTCCCCTCCGGCAGAGCGCCGGCGAAGGCTCCCAGATGGGATCTCGCGGATACAGAAGGTTACGGCGGTTGGAATTGTTTTTCATTGGCTCCCTGGATGTTTTCCGTGTTGGGGAACGTAGTAATAATTCAAAATTTTCCTACGTGTCACCAAGATCAATCTAGGAGATACTAGCAACGAGATAGAGAGGGAGTGCATCTTCATACCCTTGAAGATTGCTAAGCGGAAGCGTTGCAAGAACGCGGTTGGAGGAGTCGTACACGCATCGATTCAGATCGCGGTCGATTCTGATCTAAGCGCCGAATAACGGCGCCTCCGCGTTCAACACACGTATAGCCCGGGGACGTCTCCTCCTTCTTGATCTAACAAGGAGAGAGGAGAAGTTGAGGGAGAGCTCCGGCAGCACGACGGCGTGGTGGTGGAGCTTGCAGTTCTCCGGCAGGGCGTCGCCAAGCACTACGGAGGAGGAGGTGGTGTTGGAGAGGGGGAGGGCTGCGCCAGGCGCAAGGGGTGCAGCTCCCATGTGCCTCCCCACTATATATAGAGGTGGAGGGGGCTGGTTTCTTGCCCTCCAAGTCCATTGGGGCGTTGGCAAAGTTGGGAGGAAAGAAATCCCATCATTTCCCTTCCCCACCGATTGTTATCCCCCCTTTTTAGGGATCTTGATCTTATCCCTTCGGGATATGATCTTATTCCTTCTAAGGGGGGATCTTGGTGCGCCTTGACCAGGGGTATGGGGACTTGCCCCCACTACCCACGTTCATGTGGGTCCCCCCATGCAGGTGGGCCCCACTCCGGAACCTCCTAGAACCTTCCCGGTACAATACCGAAAAATCCCGAACATTTTCCGCTGGCCAAAATAGGACTTCCCATATATAAATCTTTACCTCTGGACCATTCCAGAACTCCTCGTGACGTCCGGGATCTCATCCGGGACTCTGAACAACATTCGGTAACTGCACACTAATTCCAATAACAACTCTAGCGTCACCGAACCTTAATTGTGTAGACCCTACGGGTTCGGGAATCATGCAGACATGACCGAGACAGCTCTCTGGCCAATAACCAACAGCGGGATCTGGATACCCATGTTGGCTCCCACATGTTCCACGATGATCTCATCGGATGAACCACTATGTCGGGGGTTCAATCAATCCTGTATACAATTCCCTTTGTCAATCGGTACGTTACTTGCCCGAGATTCGATCGTCGGTATCCCAATACCTCGTTCAATCTCGTTACCGGCAAGTCACTTTACTCGTTCCATAATGCATGATCCCGCGACTAACTACTTAGTAAATTGAGCTCATTATGATGATCCATTACTGAGTGGGCCCAGAGATACCTCTCCGTCATACGGAGTGACAAATCCCAGTCTTGATTCGTGCCAACCCAACAGACACTTTCGGAGATACCTATAGTGTACCTTTATAGCCACCCAGTTACGTTGTGATGTTTGGTACACCCAAAGCATTCCTACGATATCCGGGAGTTGCACAATCTCATGGTCTAAGGAAATGATACTTGACACTAGAAAATATTTTAGCAAACGAACTATACGATCTTGTGCTATGCTTAGGATTGGGTCTTGTCCATCACATTATTCTCCTAATGATGTGATCCCATTATCAATAACATCCTATGTCCATGGTCAGGAAACCGTAACCATCTATTGATCAACAAGCTAGTCAACTAGAGGCTCACTAGGGACATGTTGTGGTCTATGTATTCACACATGTATTACGGTTTCTAGTTAATACAATTATAGCATGAATAATAGAAAATTATCATGAACAAGGAAATATAATAATAACCATTTTATTATTGCCTCTAGGGCATATTTCCAACATTCGGGGTACGTGGTTATAAATAGGAGGAAGAAGTAGGTCGGTGGCTGCCCGAGGGGCCCACGAGATAGGGGGGTGGGCGCGTCCTCCACCCTCGTGGACGCCTCGGCAGCTTCTTGGCTTGCACTCCAAGTCCTCTGGATCACGTTCGTTCCAAAAATCACGCTCCTGAAGGTTTCATTCCATTTGGACTCCGTTTGATATTCCTTTTCTTCGAAATACTGAAATAGGCAAAAAAAAGCAATACGGGCTGGGCCTCCGGTTAGTAGGTTAGTCCCAAAAATGATATAGATGTGTAAAATAAAGCCCATAAACATCCAAAAGGGGTAACATAATAGCATGGAACAATCAAAAATTATAGATACGTTGGAGACGTATCACACGTCTCCATCAGACCATTGGTACCCAGTCCGACCCACATGTCTCACGCTATCTCGCTGAAATAGGCTTCGACTCTCCATGCATTTACGCCGTAGCCCCTCCATCAGCTCAGAGTGAAGTCATCCATCGACTCAGCTCCACCTTCAACATGACTCCATGGTGGTTGTACGTGCCACCCCCACGCCTCGTCGACTTCAAACTCTCATGTGTACACAACCTTGAATCGACCCTGCGCCATTGTCTTGTCGAAGCCGCACAAGCCCTCAGGCCTGCACTGTCACCCCCAATATGTGATACTATCCTAAAGAGACTCGAAGGTCCCACCAAGGATAGAACCGCATATTGATACGCTTCTGCAAGGTGGATATCATTACATCAACATTACATAATAGATGGGGATACATACAAAAGACATACAATGCCACACGAATACAACATCATGTTACATAAGAGCATCATCCGATTACGGATGAAACACAAACAAAAACTCAAACGACATCCACCGTCACTAGTGCAGAACCGGGCAATAGCACCAGTTCCAAAGGACCTTTAGTGCCGGTTCCATAACCGGCACTGAAGTGTGGGCACTAAAGCCCCCCCCCCTTTAGTACCGATTCAGCACGAACTGGTGCTAAAGGGCAACCACGTGGCACGAACCAGCTCCGGGGCTCGAGTTTTAGTACCGGTTGGTAACACCAACCGGTACTATAAGGTTTGGGTTTTTTAGTTTTATGATTTCTTTTTCATTTAATTTTGTGTTTCCATTTTAATTCTTTTTCGTTTCTTTGGTATTTTACGATACTACACATTGTACACGTTATGCATCTATATATATATATATATATATATATATATATATATATATATAAGTAGAATTTCTAGTAGAACCAATCATGCATATATATATCATCAATGTCTCACAAACCACCATATTAATTAATTCACACATACACACATGTATAGCTATATACAATTTCTCCTACATATGCATGTTGCCTTGAGCCAAGTGGCATTAGCCTAATTGGTGCCTTCGAGCACGATGACAATCGGAAGTGGTTCATGGGGGCGGTAGCGGTAATAGTATTCTCCCTTTGGATTTATGACCTGGTCGAGCAAAAATCCCGCTATTTCCTCATGAAGTGCTTCTCGCGCTCCGTTTCTAGGAGCTTGTCCCGCACCTCTGTGAACTGTTAAGAAGGAGATCAATATGCATGTGTATTAGTTGTGTGACTAGATATCGATAATGGTGTAAAAATTGTGAATAGTGTTCTGACAAGCATACACATTCCTGTCTTTGAGATCTGCTCCTTTCAGACGCCATCATGCGAATGTTCTCGCAAACACAGAATGCACACAGATCAGTCCCCTGTGCCTGCTTCAGGGCTTTTACGAGAATGGAATTTGATCAGATAATAATTAATCAAGCATGATAATTAAAGTGATGGCAGCTAGCTAGCTAGCTAATACTACTTAATTACTTACCTTGGGTCGAAACCATTTAAGCTTTTTTTTCCATTCGCCTTCCGTGACGCTGATGAACCTTGCCCAAGCCCTGCCTACACGACAAAGAAAATGAATAAAGGGTTATTAAATAGTTCATATCATGAAATGATGAACAAAATAGGCCGAGATATATAGTTAATAATGATTGAAATTACCTGTTGACTATCCCAAACAAGATGTTATAGTCGATATTTGCTTTGAGTAGTGAGTCCAGATTTCAACTGTTCCGGCCAACTTTAATGATACACAAGATCCGATTGAAATCTGCATGCACACACGTTTGCATGTCTTAATTAAGCGGGCATATGTAAGCAAAAACATGTAGCTAGCTAGTAGGCAAAAATAGAGAATTTGTAGTACAAGACAGTGTGACTCACTGGAAGTTGTAAGGAAGTAGTATATCTTCATTGTATTTGAGGCGCTTCAAGAACTCTAGCATGCTGTCCTCTACACCTTTTCATGACGTGGATTTATTTGCCATGTGTATTCATTAACGGTGTTTGGGTCAATGAACCCAATGCCATAGCGTCCACCTTTTCTCATTTCATACATCTTTATCCCGCATAATACCACGTAAAAGAATATAGTGAGGATAATTACAGGTAATGATTGATCAAAAGGATCACTACAGCTAGCTTGAGACTTAAATTACAGAAAGAAATCACTTACAGACAATAGCAACTCACGATAGATTTGTTGAGTGCGTCTTGATTGTATAACTGAAACAGTTCAGAATACTCAACGGTCACAGCTTTCTGATGGTAGTAATGATCCTTCTTGACTTGCACCATGAGGGACTCTCGATTGGATCTCTTGGTAATGTCCATGTACCATTGATGCAATTCATACATTCTCGTTGGGAGCTTCTTGACCTTGTCTGGCTTGACCAAAGGTTCGCCCCAGACATATTTCTGTTTTATTTCATCCTCTGTAAGCACATGCGTGGGCTCGATCTCGAGGAGTTGTCCAACAGTGATGTTGAGAACTTCAGCCTGCATTATATGGTCCTTGGTTATTACCACATTGCCCACCTCGAACGTAAACTGTTTGCCCACAATAATATTGGGCGCAGCGTCTTTATCGCGTGTTGTTGGCACAACAAGCGAGGGGATCGATTAGCCGCTGTTCTCCCAAATTGGGAATGGTTTTCCGCATTTTTGACAGCTGCTTGTTGTTTGCTCGATCCCGAGCTCGCCTCCTTATGTAGACGTGCTCGGTTTAACTTCCTGATGTGGCGCTCATAGTCTGTGTCAACAGGCTTGGGAGCTGGTGGTTGAGCCATACGAATAAAGTGGTCAATCGTTTCCTCAGGCACTTTCTCCCTTGGCGGTGGTGGCGGTTTCAGTGCAAAATGGGCTTCCACCTCGGCCTTCGATGTGGCTGCGGTTTCCTCCTCGGACTTGTCATAAGGCCTCTGCGGAAGAGGCGTGAGGCTTGGACCATATTTATATCGCTTGCCTCCGCCTGTACTTCCTGTACTACCTCGACTCGTGCCGCTACGCACCATAGCTGTGGGGTGTCTCTTCTGCGATTGCTGACGGGGCTGAGTTGGACGAGGAGGAGTGGCCTGAAGCTGTGCCGGACTTGGAGGAGGAGTGGCCTGAGGTTGTGCGGACTTGGAGGAGGAGTGGGACGTCGACTGTGGCGGACTAGGAGGAGGAGTGGCCTGACACTTTGCCGGACTTGGAGGAGTGGCCTGACGCTGTGCCGGACTTGGAGGAGGAGGAGTGGCCTGACGCGTTGGTGGACCTGCAGGAGCGGGAGTCTGCTGACTCTGTGGCGGACTTCGACGAGGAGTCGGCTGACGCGGTGTCGGTGGCCTTCGAAAGATGATGCAATCCTTTCTACATAGGATGATACGATGTTTGGACTCTCCGAGAAAGTGCTCGTCGTCACCTCCAGGAATGTCAAGCTGTAGATCCGAATATGGGTCCACCACCTCATCAACCAAGACACGAGCATAGCCTGCTGGAATCGGGTTGCAATGGAAGGTTGCCTCGGGGGGATTTGTAAAAGCAACGGCGTCCGCCACCTTCATGGATATGTTCTTCATTTTGAAGTGTAGCTCATGATTAGTGTTCTCCATGATGTCATCCACGGGTATCTATCCAGCATTGTGTCGTCAGGCGGAACCCACGCTGCTTCTCGGCATGGATGGGGCGGTGCTATCCAATGCTGGATCATCCGCTAGCTGCTGCATTGCCGAGACCCCTTTGTCTGGCTAAGTGAGTCGACCCGCTCCTGCTGCCGCTGGAATTTGACTGCCAATTCCGCTTGACTTGCTTCTAGGCCTTGAAGGCGTTCATAGTCCCGCTTCCTCTGCTCCTCCTCCATCTTCCTCTTCTTCTCCTCCGCAATCTTCTTTCTCGCACGGGTTCTGTAGTCGTTGTTCCAGTCTGAAAACCCCTCATACCACGGAATAGCGCCCTTGCCTCGTGTTCTTCCCGGGTGTTCAGGATTTCCCAGGGCACACGTAAGCTCGTCGTTCTCTCTGTTGGGCTGGAACACCCCCGATCGTGCCTCTTCTATTGCAACAAGTATCGCATCGTCGGCTCCGCTCAGACATGCCTTCGTCAAAACTTTGCCTGTCTTCGGGTCCAACTCCCTCCCATGCGCATAGAACCAAGTCCTGCACCTGGGGGGCCAGATCTTAGTAACCGGAGTGACACCTGCATCCTCCATCTCTTTCTCAGACTTATCCCACTTAGGCATTGCCACCGCATAGCCACCGCCCCAGCTTATGGAACTTATCCTTTTTTCGGCATTCTTCTTGTTTATTCTCGACCGTTCCTTAGCTAATTCCGAATCCTTGAATTTCACGAAATCGTCCCAATGAGCACGTTGGTTCTCTAGTGTTCCCTCGAATACTAGAGTCTTCCTTCCTCCCTTGACGTACTTGTCCCATTCACGATTCTTGTGGTTCTTGAATCCAACCGCCATCTTCCTAAGAGCAGCGTCCTTGACTTTCTGCACATCTGCTTCTGTGAAATGATCTGGTAGGGTGAAATGTTCCATGAGAGTATCCCAAAGCAGACCTTTTTGTCTGTCGTCGACAAAAGTAGGATCTGGGCGTGGCTTTGCTGGCTCTCTCCATTCTTGAAGGGAGATCGGGAGTTGGTCCTTCACAAGAACTCCGCACTGACGAACGAACTTGTCCGCAATCTTCTTAGGCGCTAATGGTTCGCCATTAGGTCTGATTGCCTCGATATTGTACTTACGCCCTCCTTCAACTTTTTGTTCGGGCCTCATTTCGTCCTGTTGCCTGAAGATTTGCTCGATCCGGATGGCTGAAAGAACAAAGATCGATTCGTTAATATATCTTCAAGTCATTTAAAACATGTGATGATCACTAGATGCCTGCTTATATAAATATATATACCTCGTCGGTCTTTGTTGTTTCAAGATCAACATTTTCTTCATCATCATCATAATCATAGTTCATGACTTCATCAATTCGGTCGTCGTGATCGAATATCATATCACCCTCTCCGGTGTTGTTTAGATATTAGGAGCCGTCATAATCTTCTTCATTCTGATCATCATCTGGCCCGTGAGGATGGCGTATCATATCGAACATGGCATGTTCTCCCTCTCTGCCGGTATTGTCCGCCATAGCTTTTATTTAACTAATCCAAAAGAAATATAAAACAATTTAGTATTCAAATTACATCGTCTCGAATAATAGATATAATCTCGAATACATCGTCTCGAATAATAGATATAATCTCGAAAACATCGTCTCGAATAATAGATATAATCTCGAATACATCATCTTGAATAATAGATATAATATCGAATACATCACTGGCTAGGTAGCTAATAAAGATCGAATACTACAGAAGAATCTAGGACACTTTCATGTTCTGGCGCCGGGCGGTGCACACCCAAAGAGAAGGAACCCTCACATGATCATAGCTGAAGTGAGATCCTCAAGAAACTGCCGTGTATTGGAGAACCTGCCGCCCTCTAACGCAACCATGTAGCGATGGGCGTGCTCGTCCTCCTCCCCGACACGCCGACGTACCACCTCCGGCAGGGCCGCTCCTCCGCACCGAACTGGCCCACGCGAACGCCACCAAACGAGATCAGATCGACGACGGGACCGGGGCGGGTTCCTCATCAAGCGGCGCCCCTCGTGCAGCACCTCCGGTGCCAGCCGGCAGAGCCCTGTCCCGGACATGGGTCAGCCGGACGTCGTCATGGACGTGTCGACGGCGAGGATGCGGGTCGGGCATCGTCGAGAACAAATACTAGCTATATGCCCGCAAAAAGTAACATTTTTTTAATGATTGGATTTTGATAACTAAAATTTCTAACATTTCTATATAACTAACATTTCAATAACATTTCTAACAATGCTATATATAACTAACATTTCTATAACATTTCTAATATTTCTATAACTAAAAAACAGAAAAAAAAATTATAACATTTCTATATATATAACTAACATTTGTATAACATTTCTAATATTTCTAGAACTAAAAAAAAGAAAAATTTCTAACTTTTTTATAACTATTTCTATAACTAAAAAACAGAAAAAGTTTCTAACAACTCTAACATTTCTAACTATTCTAACAATTCTAACATTTCTAACTATTCTAACAATTCTAACATTTCTAACTATTTCTCAAAAACAGAAAAATTTCTAACAGATTTTAAAAAACAGAAAAAAATTTAACTATTTGTATAACTAAAAAACAAAAAATGTATGTGTGTGTGTGTGCGCGCTCACCGAGGCGGCAGGGGGCAGGCAGCAGCGGCGGCAGCAAGCGACGGCAGCAGCGGCAACGGGATGACGACGACGGGACAGGGACGGGCGGCGAGGACGGGACGGGACAGACGGGCAGGCGGCGGCAACGACGGGACGTACAGGTGGCACCGACGACGGGGCGGCGCGATCTGAAGCGGCGGTGGCAGCAGGGGCAGCAGGACGGCAGCGGCAACGACGGCGGCAGCAGGGGGCGGCGGCAGAGGTGGCGGCGAGGATGGAGACGTCTGAAGGCGGCGACGGCAGTGCGAAGGAGAAGAAGCGGATGCTAAACTGAAATTTTCGTAAGTGTTGTTTATATAGGAGGGCCTTTAGTACGGTTGGAGCCACCAACCGTACTAAAAACCAGTTTTAACCAGCCAAGCGGGAAGCGACCCCTTTAGTACGGGTGGTGGCACAAACCGGTACTAAAGGCCCCTTTAATCTTGGTTGGTGCCACGACCCGGTACTAAAGGGGTATTGCGCCGGTCTTGATCGCGGCAAGTTTAGTCCCACCTCGCTAGCCGAGGCGACCGCGATGGTTTATAAACCCCGTGCGGTAGCTCTCTGGAGCTCCTCTCCAAAGCAGGCCCTCATGGGCCTCGTGTTCTGTTGCCACTGTGGGCCCACTGGGCCTTCTTGGCTCTGCATCCTGGCCCAACAACAGGTTGGGTTTCTAGTCGTGTATGCAGGCCGCTCTGGCCTAGTAGGCGGGCTTTTTTATTTTTTTTGCTTTATTTATTTTTGTGTTTTTTGTGTATTTAGAGTTTCTTTGTGAATATTTTTGCTTTAGGTACAAAAAATTACAAACTTTCTGTTAGTGCCCGTAGTTTTCAAATTTGAATAGTTTAAATTTTGAATTATTTGAAATTAGTGTGAATCACCAGTTTGTGAATAACTTAACTTTAAAAGTCAGTAAAGGCATGAAAGAATTTGTTTGCACATAAAATTTCTTCGCGTTTCAAATGCCAAAACACATAACTACCATAACTATTACAGAGATTCCCCTCTGGGTGTGAAACACAGAAGAAAGTGATGATAGTGAAGCCGATCACATCCTAGATCTTTGGGTGTGAAACATTTTCTTCAAGTGTGTCCCTTTCTTGCCGTAACCATGGAAAATCTTCATCATTTAACGGTATGCTCGGGTCAATATTCACTGTGAATGGAGCAATTTCATCAAACTTTTCATAATTTTCTGACTTGTCTGTCTTGTCATCGACTCCCACGATGTTTCTCTTCCCAGAAAGAACTATGTGCCACTTTGGCTCATCGTACGATGCATTCGCTTCCTTATCTTTTCTTTTTCTTGGCTTGGTAGACATGTCCTTCACATAGAAAACCTGTGCCACATCATTGGCTAGGGCGAATGGTTCGTCTGCATACATAAGATTGTTGAGATCCACTGTTGTCATTCCGCATCGCGGGTCTTCCGTTACCCGCCTCGTGTCATATTGACCCATTTGCACCGAAACAAAGGGACCTTTAAACCACGCCGATAGTCAAGTTCCCATATGTCCTGTATATAACCATAATATGTTTCCTTTCCGTCTTGGTTTACGCATCAAAGCGGACACCACTGTTTTGGTTGGTGCTCTTCTTATCTTGGGCGATCGTGTAAAATGTATTACCATTTATCTCGTACCCTTTGAAAGTCATTATATTCGAAGATGGTAAATGGGACAGCAAGTACAGGTCATCTTCAATAGAGGTGTCATGCATGGTACGCGGTATCCGCAAACCAGTGGCGAAACTCCTGGTTTGTTCACGTGTAATCCGGTCATCGACCGCTCCGTGTTTGGAGCGTAGCAAATTCTTGTGTTCATCCATATACGGAGCCACCAAGGCGGAATTCTGTAGAACTGTGTAGTGTGCTTCAGTGAGAGAATGTCCGTCCATACATATTATTTGTTCCCTCCTAGCGTGACTTTTCCATCCGATCTGCCCTTATGCCGTGATTCAGAACACCAATCGGCTTAAGGTCAGGAATAAAGTCAATACAAAACTCAATGACCTCCTCATTTTGATGGCCCTTGGAGATGCTTCCTTCCGCCTAGCACGATTATGAACATATTTCTTTAAGACTCCCATGAACCTCTCAAAGGGGAACATATTGTGTAGAAATACAGGACCCAAAACATTAATCTCTTCGCATAGGTGAACTAGGACGTGCGTCATGATGTTGAAGAAGGATGGTGGGAACACCAACTCGAAACTGACAAGACATTGCACCAAATCATTCTCAGAACCTTGGTATGATTTCTGGATCGATTACCTTCGAGAGATTGCATTGAGAAATGCACATAGCTTCACAATGGCTAATCGAACGTTTTACGGTAGAAGCCCCTCAATGCAACGGAAGCAGTTGCGTCATAATCACGTGGCGATCATGAGACTTTAGGTTCTGGAAATTTTTCTCTGCCATGTTTATTATTCCCTTTATATTTGACGAGAAGCCAGACGGTACCTTAATACTGAGCAGGCATTCAAAGAAGATTTCCTTCTCTTCTTTGGTAAGAGTGTAGCTTGCATGACCCTGATGTATGCCGTCTTTTCCGTGCATACGTTGCTGGTCCTCCCGTGCCTCAGGTGTATCTTTTGTCTTCCCATACACGCCCAAGAAGCCTAGCAGGGTCACGCAAAGATTCTTCGTCACGTGCATCACGTCGATTGCGGAGCGGACCTCTAGGTCTTTCCAATATGGCAGGTCCCAAAATATAGATTTCTTCTTCCACATGGGCGCGCGTCCGTCAGCGTCCTCTGGAACAGGTTGTCCGCCAGGACCCTTTCCAAATATAACCTTCAAATCCTTGACCATATCATGTACATCAGCACCAGTACGGTGGCAAGGCTTCGTCCGGTGATCCGCCTCACCTTTGAAATGCTTGCCTTTCTTTTTTACGGGATGCCTGCTCGGAAGAAATCGACGATGTCCCTGTACACATTCTTCTTACAACTATTCAAATATATCATCGGTATCATCCAAACAAGGCGTCGTCCGCGGTATCCCTTGTTTGTCTATCCCGAAAGGTTCTTGAGAGCAGGCCAATCATTGATGGTCACGAACAGCGACGCCTTTTAGGTCAAATTCTTCCCCATGTGCTCATCCCACGCACGTACACCTGTTCCATTCCACAGTTGTAAGAGTTCTTCAACTAATGGCCTTAGGTACACATCAATGTCGTTGCCGGGTTGCTTAGGGCCTTGGATGAGCACGGCATCATAATGAATTTCCGCTTCATGCACAACCAAGGAGGAAGGTTATACAAACATAGAGTCACGGGCCAGGTGCTATGGTTCTTTGCTCTGCTCCCGAAAAGGATTAATGCCATCTGCGCTTAGACCAAACCATACGCTCCTTGCGTCATCTGCAAACTCCTTCCCGTACTTTCTTTCGATTTTTCTCCACTGCGACCCGTCAGCGGGTACTCTCAACTTCCCGTCTTTCTTACAGTCTTCTATGTGCCATCGCATCGCCTTGGCATGCTCTTTGTTTTGGAACAAATGTTTCAACCGTGGTATTATAGGAGAATACCACATCACCTTGGCAGGAATCTTCTTCCTGGGGCGCTCATCCTCGACATCACCAGGGTCATCGCGGCTGATCTTATAGCGCAATGCACCACATACCGGGCAAGCGTTCAAATCCTCGTACTCACCGCAGTAGAGGATGCAATCATTAGGGCATGCATGTATCTTCTGCACCTCTAACCCTAGAGGACAGACAGCCTTCTTTTCTTCGTACGTACTCTCGAGCAATTCGTTGTCCTTTGGAAGCATATCCTTTATCATTACCAGCAACTTTCCAAATCCCTTGTCAGATACACCATTCTCTGCCTTCCATTGCAGCAATTCCAGTGTGGTGCCCAGCTTTTTCTTGTCACCCTCGCAATTCGGGTACAACAATTTTTGTGATCCTCTAACATGCAATCGCAACTTCTTCTTCTCCAAATCACTTGCGCGGTTTCTCTTTGCATCGGCAATGGCCCGACCTAGATCATCAACGGGCTCATCCGATGCCTCTTCTTCAGCTTCTTCCCGCATTGCCGGCTCAGCTTCTTCCCGCATTACCGGCTCAGCTTCTTCCCCATTGTTGTATCATCGTATTCAGGGAACCCATGGCCAGGATAGCTGTCATTCGTCCTCTTCTTCTTCATTGTCTTCCATCATAACCCCTCTTTCTCCGTGCTTGGTCCAAACATTATAGTGGGGCATGAAACCGGACTCAAACAGGTGGACGTGAATGGTTCTTGACGTAGAGTAATTGTGACCAATCTTACAGCCAGCACATGGACAAGGCATAAAACCATCCGCCCGCTTGTTTGCCTCAGCCGCAAGCAAAAAAGTATGCACGCCCTCAACGAACTGGGGAGAGCATCGGTCATCGTACATCCATTGCCGGCTCATCTTCATTACACAACACCGAATAGACCAGATTAATACAAGTTCATACATAAAGTTCATACAACACTTAAATGCAACAAACAAATAACTCTCTAGCTAAAGCATTTAAATGCAACAACAAATGCGATCAAGATCGCAACTAAGGTAACAATTGATCCAACAAGCATAATGATACCAAGCCTCACTATCGATGGCATATTTTCTAATCTTTCTAATCTTCAAGCGCATTTTCTCCATCTTGATCTTGTGATCAACGGCGACATCGGCAACATGCAACTCCAATTCCATCTTCTCCCCTCAATTCTTTTCAATTTTTCTTTCAAGTACTCGTTTTCTCTTTCAACTAAATTTAACCTCTCGACAATAGGGTCGGTTGGAATTTCCGGTTCACATACCTCCTAGAAAAAATTTCTAAGTCAACTTTATGGGCATAATTTGTCATAAACACGAAATGCAACTAGTTTTAAAAGAGAATATATACCACATCCGAATCATAACAAAGACGAGGGCCGACGGGGACGGATATCAAAACCATGGCACTATATGTATAACAAACAACGTACGGGTAAAATAATTATACGAGTAACTATATATCCAAATCACACAAACATTAATTTTTATATAAAATTTCATGAACAAGAGGCTCACCACAAGGTGGTGCCGTGACAGGACGGTGAGGGCGATCGACGGTGGTTCTGACGGAGATTTAGAAGGCACTAAGTAAACCACACCTACATATGCAAACTAAGTGTTATTTTTGACCTCAAATTGCATATAAATCAAATACTAGCATATATATATATATATATATATATATATATATATATATATTTCCTCCCAAATTACTAAACTCACAAATTAATCACTATATAAAGCATTGCAAGAGCTAATCTAGCAATGAGAGATGAAAGGACAAAGTTGCTAACCTTTGTGATCATTTGAATGGATGTGGGCCTTCAAATCTTGACAAATTTTGGGCAAAATGTGTGATGAGCTCGAGAGGAAGAGGGAAGAACAGAGAGGAGAGGGGAAAGGGGAAGAACAGAGGCGAGCTCGGGTGGGCCGAAGGGTTTATGTAGGATGACCTTTAGTACCGATTCGTGCCAAGAACCCGGTACTAAAAAAGGGCACTGGAGGGGCCCAGTCGACAACATCCTGCCACCACTCTAATTAGTACCGGTTCGTGGCAGAACTGGTGCTAAAGGTTCGCCACGAACCGGTACTAATGAAAGCGGCCCGGCTAGCCGTTGGAACCGGCACTAATGTATACATTAGTGCCGGCTCAAATTCAAACCGGAACTAATGTGCTTCACGTTTGACCCTTTTTCTACTAGTGCCTGCTAGCCCAGGCTGCAGACCTGGAACCTATCCCCTGATCAAAGAAGAAGCATAAGAAGAACTCCAAAACAAGCAACATCACTCTCACGTCAAGATCATCACAATACCTGCACCTGCAACTGTTGTTATAGTAATATGTGAGCCACGAGGACTCAGCAATCCCATTACCATGGGTATCAAGACTAGCAAAGCTTAATGGGTAAGGAAAGGATAAGTGGTGAGGTTGCAGCAACGACTAAGCATATATGATGGCTAACATACGCAAATAAGAGCGACAAGAGAAGCAACCGGAACGGTTGTGAAGCTAACAATGATCAAGAAGTGATCCTGAACTCCTACTTATGTCAAACATAACCCAAAACCGTGTTCACTTCCCGGACTCCGCCGAAAAGAGACCATCACGGCTACACACGCGGTTGATGCATTTTAATTCGAATCTGGTGTCAAGTTATCTACAACCTGACATTAACAAAAATTCAGATGTAACTTTTCGAGTAGATGATTTTTCATATAAAAAACTTTTTCATCCGAGTTAGTATGCCAAAGTTATGCCCATATTTACAAATTCCAGAGAGATTTTGCAAATAAAGTCGAAATTCACATTTGAAAATTTTCCCAACAACTAGACCACATATCACATGGGAAACTTATTTTATTTTATTTTTTTGACATTTCCATCATTTTATTTTTTTTTAAACTGAAAAGGCGATCCACAGAGGGGGGTAGAGTTTGAAAATGGGACCTTTAGTACCGGTTCGTGGCACGAACCGGGACTAAAGGTCTCAACCCCATTAGCACCGGTTCGTGCCTCAAACCGGGACAAAAGGTCTAATCTTTAGTCCCGGTTTGAGGCATGAACCTGCTAATCAACATCGCCTGCTAGTCCCGGTTCGTGCCACGAACCGACTAAAGGGCACAGTGAACCGGGACTAATGCCTTAGCCGCACGAACCGGGATAAATGCTCACATTAGTCCTGGTTCGTGATTGAACCGGGACTAATGTGAATATTGGCCCAGAACCATATCCCTGTTTTCTACTAGTGTATGGACCCGAAGGTCTGTGGTAAACTGCTCACAACTCATCGGAGGGGCTATGGTGTTGATGTAGAAGCCCTCCATGGTCGATTCCCCCTCCGGCGGAGCGCCAGCGAAGGCTCCCAGATGGGATCTCGCGGATACAGAAGGTTACGGCGGTGGAAATTGTTTTTCATTGGCTCCCTGGATGTTTTCGGTGTTGGGGAACGTAGTAATAATTTAAAATTTTCCTATATGTCACCAAGATCAATCTAGGAGATACTAGCAACGAGATAGAGAGGGAGTGCATCTTCATACCCTTGAAGATCGCTAAGCGGAAGCGTTGCAAGAACGCGGTTGGAGGAGTCATACACGCAGCGATTCAGATCGCGGTCGATTCCGATCTAAGCGCCGAACAACGGTGCCTCTGCGTTCAACACACGTACAGCCCGGGGACGTCTCCTCCTTCTTGATCTAACAAGGAGAGAGGAGAATTTGAGGAAGAGCTCCGGCAGCATGACGGCGTGGTGGTGGAGTTTGCAGTTCTCCGGCAGGGCTTCGCCAAGCACTACGGAGGAGGAGGTGGTGTTGGAGAGGGGGAGGGCTGCGCCAGGGGCAAGGGGTGCAGATCCCATGTGCCTCCCCACTATATATAGAGGTGGAGGGGGCTGGTTTCTTGCCCTCCAAGTCCATTGGGGCATTGGCAAAGGTGGGAGGAAATAAATCCCATCATTTCCCTTCCCCACCGATTGTTATCCCCCCTTTTTAGGGATCTTGATCTTATCCCTTCGGGATATGATCTTATTCTTTCTAAGGGGGGATCTTGGTGCGCCTTGACCAGGGGTGTGGGGACTTGCCCCCGCTACCCACGTTCATGTTGGTCCCCCCATGCAGGTGGGCCCCACTCCGGAACATCCTAGAACCTTCCCGGTACAATACCGAAAAATCCCGAACATTTTCCGCTGGCCAAAATAGGACTTCCCATATATAAATCTTTACCTCTGGACCATTCCAGAACTCCTCGTGACGTCCGGGATCTCATCCGGGACTCTGAACAACATTCGGTAACTGCACACTAATTCCCATACCAAGTCTAGCGTCACCGAACCTTAATTGTGTAGACCCTACGGGTTCGGGAATCATGCAGACATGACCGAGACAGCTCTCTGGCCAATAACCAACAGCGGGATCTGGATACCCATGTTGGCTCCCACATGTTCCACGATGATCTCATCGGATGAACCACTATGTCGGGGGTTCAATCAATCCCGTATACAATTCCCTTTGTCAATCAGTACGTTACTTGCCCCAGATTCGATCGTCGGTATCCCAATACCTCGCTCAATCTCGTTACCGGCAAGTCACTTTACTCGTTCCGTAATGCATGATCCCGCGACTAACTACTTAGTAAATTGAGCTCATTATGATGATCCATTACTGAGTGGGCCCAGAGATACCTCTCCACCATACGGAGTGACAAATCCCAGTCTCGATTCGTGCCAACCCAACAGACAATTTCCGAGATACCTATAGTGTACCTTTATAGCCAACCAGTTACGGTGTGATGTTTGGTACACCCAAAGCATTCCTACGATATCCGGGAGTTGCACAATCTCATGGTCTAAGGAAATGATACTTGACACTAGAAAATATTTTAGCAAACGAACTATACGATCTTGTGCTATGCTTAGGATTGGGTCTTGTCCATCACATTATTCTCCTAATGATGTGATCCTGTTATCAATGACATCCTATGTCCATGGTCAGGAAACCATAACCATCTATTGATCAACGAGCTAGTCAACTAGAGGCTCACTAGGGACATGTTGTGGTCTATGTATTCACACATGTATTACGGTTTCCAGTTAATACAATTATAGAATGAACAATAGAAAATTATCATGAACAAGGAAATATAATAATAACCATTTTATTATTTCCTCTAGGGCATATTTCAACCATTCGGGGTACGTGGGTATATATAGGAGGAAGAAGTAGGTCGGTGGCTGCCCGAGGGGCCCACGAGATAGGGGGCGCGTCCTCCACCCTCGTGGCCGCCTCGGCTGCTTCTTGGCTTGCACTCCAAGTCCTCTGGATCACGTTCGTTCCAAAAATCACGCTCCCGAAGGTTTCATTCCATTTGGACTCCGTTTGATATTCCTTTTCTTTGAAATACTGAAATAGGCAAAAAAAAAAGCAATACGGGCTGGGCCTCCGATTAGTAGGTTAGTCCCAAAAATGGTATAGATGTGTAAAATAAAGCCCATAAGCATCCAAAAGGGGTAACATAATAGCATGGAACAATAAAAAATTATAGATACGTTGGAGACGTATCACACGTCTCCATCAGACCATTGGTACCCAGTCCGACCCACATGTTGTTGGGGAACGTAGCAGAAATTCAAAATTTTCCACTCTTAGTGAACATCTTCAGATTATGCATAGAATGACTTGTAGAAGCAGGTTTACATAGCATCATGATATAGCAGATTCAGCCTAGCAAAACAGTAACAACAAATACCCTACTTCACAAGCTCGATGCACTTACTACAAGACTCACAAAAATACATGAATTGCACCAATGTAAAGATGGCATGATGTAGCTCAAAACTCATGTATACATCAAGCTCATAGGATTCACACACAAAATGCAATGAAAAAGACAAATCACCAAGTTCTGTTAACAGACAGCAGTTAACATCATATAGCACTCTTACAACGACAATTAGAGCATCGAGATGAACTCAAACAAGCATGGCAAAATTGAACAAAATGCATAGCATCTCACAATGAACATTATGATATATTACACGCACAAAATAGAGCTACATGCAAGAAGTTATGGCACAATGAACAGGGCACCAGAATATTGCAGGAAAGGACTTAAGAGAAATATACCCCTCGCGAAACGGATCAAGGGCTTGATGGCACGGTTCCCGAGGTTCGCCTGAAGGTCACCGGAGGCGTCGGCGGAGATGGGGAAGGGCGGCCGGAGCTTGGAGTCGCCGGATCCGGCCCTTCCGCGGCCGGATCTGGCCGGGGCGGAGGAGAGGAGGTGCAGGAGCTCGCGGGCCGCAGGCGGCGCGAGCGGCGGCGGGAGCGGCGCGGCGCTTCAGGCGGCAAGCCGGGCGACGAAGGGCGACGGGCGGGCGCACTGGCGGAGGCGGCGGCGGCGGGCGCACCGGGCGGCGGAGGGCGGAGGCGAGGCGCCGGGCGCAGGAGGCGCGAGGCGCGGGCGGCGGGCGGCGACTGGTCGCGAGGGCTGGCGCTAAACGGATCAAGGGCTTGATGGCACGGTTCCCGAGGTTCGCTGAAAGGTCACCGGAGGCGTCGGCGGAGATGGGGAAGGGCGGCCGAGCTTGAGTCGCTGGATCCGCCCTTCCGCGGCCGGATCTGGCCGGGCGGAGGAGAGGAGGCACGAGCTCATGGGGCCGCGGGCGGCGCGCGAGCGGCGGCGGGAGCCGCGCGGCGCTCCTGGGCGGCGCAAGCGGGCGACGGCGGGCGATGGCGGCGGGCGCATTAGCGGGAGGCGGCGGCGGCGGGCGCACCGGCGGCGAGGGCGGACGGAGGCGAGGCGCCGGCGCAGAGGCGCGGGGCGCGGGCGGCGGCGGGCGGCGACTGGTCGCGAGGGCTCGGCGCGATTGGGCGGCGGAGGCGCGGGGCGGCGGGCGCCCACGTGGCGGCGGCAGTGTGGATGCACGCGGCGGCGAGGCTGACGTGGCATCCTCCGATTGGTCGGAGTGAGGTGGCTGGGGGCGGTGGACATGTCCGGCATGGGGTTCGACGTGTCCGGCGGCGCGAGGAACAGGAAGGCTAGGGTTTGCACTGTGAATTTCGGGAGAGGGGGCTAATTTATAGGAAGAGGGAGCTAGAAGAGTCCAAATGAGGAGCGGTTTTCGCCCACACGATCACGATCGAACGACCGAGAGCATGGAGGGGGTTTGGATGGGCTAATGGGCTGTGGTGACGAGGGGCTGGGCTGCAAAGAGAGAGAGGTTTCGGGCTACGCGGTTAACCGTTGGGGCGTCAAACGGACTCCGAATGCAATGAAAATTGGCAGGCGGACTACCTACTCTAAAACAACCCCGCACGTCAAGTTTCATCCCATTCCGTGAACATTTTTATCCTGCTCACGAAACAAGGTCTGAGAGGGGCGACGGGGCACGTGCGAGTGTGGTCGGGCTCAGAACGGACAACAGAGAGAACCGGGGAAACCCGAACGGATGCAAGTTTTAAAAAACATGCAAATGAAATGCAGATGATGACATGGCAAAATGCAACACGCAAACAAAAACATGGCAACAACGACGAATAGCTGGAAAACACTTGGCGCATCGGTTCCGGGGCGTTACATGCACCACGTGTTTCCACGCTCCAGAAGTCAGCCACCATCAGCATCACGCTCCTATGTCGTCGTCGCTGAAATCACCGCCATCTTCTGCTTTGACCGACATCCCTGTCGATCCGTCAGACAGTCTAGCCCGACCCAGCCGAAGTTATCCGACTGCAACCATGCTCCACCCCACGTCGTGTCCACCCCGCACTTCTTCATGCATTGCTTGACGCCTTGTGTTTGCATGATCCTGTCACAACATGCTCCAGACTCCTTCGAGCCTTATACGCAAGTTGCTATCCTCGTCGCGCACATCCATCTTCATCAACTTGGCGTTCCGCTACACAATCAAGCAATCCTTCGCACCAACAGATCACATCCTTGATGCAACACTTGAGAAAACATGTAGCCATCAGACCAAAAAATAACCCTGGATCCACCCGCCAACTCCTGTTGATCTTATATGAATATATGCGACGCCGCGTCTCAACACACCTTCATGCTGCCATCACGTACAACCCATATACAAAGCAAAGAAAGTCAAAACAACATCCTTTGTAGCCTTCTCCGTGTAAAGAATTCCATGTCCATCACACCTGGCTACTGTAGACTTGATTTACTATCTTTCCTGCTCATCAATGCACGCATCATGGTGTTCTCTGACGCTTTTTTTTTCCAAACAAATCTCTCACGACTTTGCACTTCCAGCATCACCGACACCCACGTATGCATATCCCACGCACAGTAGCTCACCTAGCATGTGCCTCGCTAGCGCTCCAGGCTCCAGCTGCGTTCCACCCGGACATGGGCCTTCGCCCGCGCGCCTCGGCTGCTGCCAGCGCCCAGCTGCTATGCCAACTTGCACGTCGCGCTGGAGACCAGCTCCTGAAACGTGGCACACCACGGCCTTCGGCCGCCTGGCACCGCTGGGCCTTGCGCCTCGGATTGGGCCGCCTGCCCTAGCCATCTGCACGCTGCCGCCTCGCCATCGATCAAACTGACCGATCTGAACGTGGATGCTTCCGTGTGCACGACACAGACTCCACCTTTCCCGATCGATCGAATAGATCTTCGTCGCCGCTGCCGTCCGCTAGGCCTACCTGCTGCTGGATGCATCTCGTCGAGCGCCGCGTGCTCCCCATCGCTTTTACCTTGCTAATAATTCGTAATCATGTGCCACGCAGTCCGACTCGATCGCTTCTGGACGGCTTTCATGGCCGCACATACGATCCGATCTTCGATTGCTTTCACACGATCAACACAAAATTTGCAACCTCTAGATCAACACATCTGCGACCTTCAAATATCATCGAACGTTGCTAATGATACCACTTGTTAGAATAAATCCGAGACGCTCCGTCGATCATCCGAGGACCAAGCAATCACATGAGCACGACACCAAAATTTGTTAACGAGGTGCACCGATATGGCTACATCCTCGGGGCATGACCACGTGCGCTCCTCCCCGTGACACCGGTACAATACCGCACCCGGCCGCCCTGGACACTGGCGCAAGCTGCCGGCTTCCCCTGCGTTCCGGTACTATTATGTTGGCATAGGTTATATCGTGTGTCTATCCTTGATATATATGAGAGGCCTAGGATACAAGTGTCCTATTAGGACACGACTCTGTAATCATATCTACACCCCGTACGACTCCAAGTTTAACTGTAATAATCTACCTTGTACAAATAATATTCGACATAATTCTAACAAAGCCAACAAAGGCAAAAACGGAGAGACAACGAAAGATCGATCGATCAACTATACACGACATGGATGCGGCGGCAAGGAAGGAAGAAAGGGAGGACGACATGCGCGACAGGAGATGGCCGTCCACGCCGGCGCTTGTTACCCCTATATGATATGGAACACCCAACGAGTATATATCTCGCCTCTCGATAATTCAATTTGTTGCCTAGGCTCATCTACACCTGGTGAACAGTAAAAAACAGTAGAAAATTCAAAAAAAAATCTGATTTTTTAATGATGCAGGATGCTCAAATGCGTGATGTTCGTGCAACATCTTTTACCGTAACAGATGTTGTAAAACCGGTGCCCTATAACTTTCAAAGTTTAAACATGGTCATTGCATATTTCAAAGTTTCAAACTAATTTACAACATTATTAAGCATTTAAAACATCATAATCCATCACTCGATAACCATTACTACCAAATAACAACACTACTCCAACATGATTCATCACGTGGGAGTGGCGGCACGTTTACGGTACTTTTTTTACAATATATCTAGCGAAGTCATCATCTGTGTCGATGTAGATGGCCCCTCCACCGGAGGGGACTGGCTCGTGGTCATTGTCGGTAGACGGCTTCAGCTCCTCTCCGTCATCGTCTAAGCCCTCCCTATCGAGCTAGTCAAACAAATCATTGACCTCGGCCTTGATCCTACGAGCATGCTTCTAGTTCTCCTTCTTCCTGCACTCCTTGTTCTTCTTCGTGTAGAACGCAAGCACGGCCGCCACATGGTTTGGATCGGTCCCCACCGGCCTACGGACGAATACTGTGTCCAATTTGAGGGATCAATGTTGGAGATGCTCAAATTGACCTATATAGGTTCGTAGATTGTTGCATTTAAATCATGTTCATTGCCACCTATGCTTCATCACCCATCATTACCGGAATCCTCAACTTTGGCCAGCGTCGGCTAGTTTGTCAGTGCATTACGCCGGGCACCTGGAAAATATGTCTTTGCCTAGTACCCTTTTTGCACTCTCCAAATAATGCTTTGCCGAGTTTTTTTTGCGCACGGCAACAAATTTTTTTTTCTTTTCTTTCATACATTGTTTTTTTCTTTTTTTCCTTTTATGTTATGTTCTTTTCTATATTATTATATTATATATTATATTTTACTCACCCTTTATCTGTTTTTTATATGCATTGAGTGCATTTTCTAGGTATTTAACATAATAGAATATTTATACTCAATTACATAACTCACTTGTTGCGGTTTGTTGTGTGCATAACGTTGGGCACTCGGAAAATAAGTATTTGCCTAGTACCTCTTTTTGCACTTTCCTTGCCGAGTATCATTTTTTGCACTCGGCAAATAATTGTTTGCCGAATACTTTTTCCCATTTGGCAAACACTTTTTTCCTTTTCCTTTCCATCCTCATATTCATTTTCTTTTATTCATTTTTCCTTTTACGCTATGTTTGTTTTTTATTATTTATTTTATTTTAATTATTTTCCCATCTGTATTTATTTTTATATGCAATTAGTGTATTTTATAGACAATCAGGGAATATAATAGAAGTTTGAACTGCAAGTGCATAAAATAGTTGAGAAAATTGGGTTAAAATTTCTATTTATATTCTTGAATCTATGTGTAAGCTTTATACAATAAAAAGAAATTGATGGAAAATGTATGGGTGGGTCAACCGTGGCTGTCACGTTCATTAGTGCATGCAGCGCAGCAAGGGGTGTGTTATCCGCGATAGTGGAATCGGACTCTAACACTCTGGTGTAGGCTATTATTGGAGAAGAATATGACCGGTCTGTCAATGGCGCAATGATAATAAGAGAGATAAAAGAAAAATCTTTTTTTAAGCATCAGTACAGACACAAGCGCTCATATACACGCGCATAGAATCATCCCTATGAACGCACACACCCTATCCTTATGAGCACCTCCGAGAGACTGAGCCGGCATGTCATCTTAAAATAAATCCAGGAATAATACGAGCATCAGGATTTGAACCCTGGTGGGTTGGGGATACCGGGGTCCTCCTAACCATCTCAACCATAGGTTGATTCGCGATAAAAGAAAAACCTTTGCTCGGTTAAATTTTGTCAATTCTAAAATTGCTCACTGCCCAGGGCATGTAGCAAAGTTGCAGACCGTCTAGCAGCAGACGGTGCACAACTAGGGCACCTGTGCCAGGAGTTTGTAAGTGTGGCAGCCACCGGTGATTTGGCCGGTTGTTTTGATCATTAATGGAGTAGATGGTATTCCAGCTCAAAAAAGGAAAACAAAATACTACCAGCGACCCTAAAAACAACGATCAAAGTATGGCACGCGGGCGGCTAAACTCTGCCGATCCTGCCTTGTACGGTTTTTGTGGACCCTACCCTGTACGTACTCGATTAGGACTCGTTAATGGGCTCCATTGATATATACTAGGGCAACGATCTGCGCCGGTGCGCCGGCCCAATCGTTAGGCCGGTCGCACCGCGGCCGTTGGATCTGAGCGAGTGGGCCGTTGGATCCGGCTGAACAAGTTCACCCTATCGTCTTCTATCTCGCACCACGGCGCCGCGCCTCCTACCGCCCCGCCGTTTCAAGCGTTGCGCAGCCCCTTCCCTCTCCCCTCCCCCCGCCCCCGGTCATCCTCGTCTCCATGCTCGTCGCCGCGCTCGCCGCCGGTCGTGTTGAAAATATGCCCTAGAGGCAATAATAAATTAGTTATTATTATTATATTTCCTTGTTCATGATAATCGTTTATTATCCATGATATAATTGTATTGATAGGAAACTCAAATACATGTGTGGATACATAGACAACACCATGTCCCTAGCAAGCCTCTATTGGCTAGCTCGTTGATCAATAGATGGTTACGGTTTCCTAACCATGGACATTGGATGTCATTGATAACGGGATCACATCATTAGTAGAATGATGTGATGGACAAGACCCAATCCTAAGCCTAGCACAAAGATCGTAGTTCGTATGCTAAAGCTTTTCTAATGTCAAGTATCATTTCCTTAGACCATGAGATTGTGCAACTCCGGATACCGTAGGAATGCTTTGGGTGTACCAAAGCGTCCACAACGTAACTGGGTGACTATAAAGGTGCACTACGTGTATCTCCGAAAGTGTGCATTGGGTTGTACGAATCGAGACTGGATTTGTCACTCCGTGTGACGGAGAGGTATCTCTGGGCCCACTCGGTAGGACATCATCATAATGTGCACAATGTGACCAAGGGGTTGATCACGGGATGATGTGTTACGGAACGTGTAAAGAGACTTGCCGGAAACGAGATTGAACAAGGTATCGGGATTACGACGATCGAATCTCGGGCAAGTACAATACCGCTAGACAAAGGGAATTGTATACGGGATCGATTGAGTCCTTGACATCGTGGTTCATCCGATGAGATCATCGTGGAATATGTGGGAGCCAACATGGGTATCCAGATCCCGCTGTTGGTTATTGACCGGAGAACGTCTCGGTCATGTTCGCATGATTCCCGAACCCGTAGGGTCTACACTTAAGGTTCGATGATGCTAGGGTTATAAAGGAAGTTTGTATGTGGTTACCGAATGTTGTTGAGTCCCGGATGAGATCCTGGATGTCACGAGGAGTTCCGGAATGGTCCGGAGGTAAAGATTTATATATGGGAAGTCCTGTTTTGGTCACCGGAAAAGTTTCGGGCGATATCGGTAATGTACCGGGACCACCGGGAGGGTCCCGGGGGTCCACCAAGTGGGGCCACCAACCCCAGAAGGTTGCGTGGGTCAAGTGTGGGAGGGAAACAGCCCCAAAGGGGCTGGTGCGCCCCCCACAAGGGGCCCAAGGCGCAAGGGTGAGTGGGAGGGGCAACCCTAGGGCGAGATGGGCCCTAAGGCCCATCTAGTGGGCGCCTCCCTCCCCTCCCTCTTGGCCGCCTCCCTTGATCCCATCTAGGGCTGCCGCCCCTCTAGGGGTGGGAACCCTATAGGGGGCGCACCCTCCTCCCCTTCCCCTATATATATGAGGCCTAAGGGGCTGCCCATAACACATGAGAACTTCTCCTCTTGGGGCAGCCCCGCCTCCTCCTCCTTCTCTCCCATGGTGCTTGGCGAAGCCTCTTGGGATTGCCACGCTCCTCCATCACCACCATGCCGTTGTGCTGCTGCTGGATGGAGTCTTCCTCAACCTCTCCCTCTCTCCTTGCTGGATCAAGGCATGGGAGACGTCACCGGGCTGTCGTGTGTTGAACACGGGGTGCCGTCCGTTCGGCACTAGG
Organism: Aegilops bicornis; assembly: GCA_021605145.1. Classification (NCBI taxonomy): domain Eukaryota; kingdom Viridiplantae; phylum Streptophyta; class Magnoliopsida; order Poales; family Poaceae; genus Aegilops; species Aegilops bicornis. Next base: position 75,592,254 of record CM038671.1, on the reverse strand, counting down.
ATCTCCGGTGATTTGGATCACGACAATCTGCACCCCTTCAACCCGGTTCTCTTGAACGCTCGCTTAACGATCTACAAGGGTATGTAGATGCACTCTCCTTCCCTCGTTGCTAGTTTCTCCATAGATAGATCTTGGTGACACGTAGGAAAATTTTGAATTTCTGCCACGTTCCCCAACAAAGGGCATCATGAGCTAGGTCTATTAGTAGATTCTTTGCACGAGTAGAACACAAAGTAGTTGTGGGCGTTGATTTTGTTCAATATGCTTACCTTTACTAGTCCAATCTTGTTTCGACGGTATTGTGGGATGAAGCGGCCCGGACCGACCTTACACGTACTCTTACGTGAGACAGGTTCCACCGACTGACATGCACTTGGTGCATAAGGTGGCTAGCAGGTGCCAGTCTCTCCCACTTTAGTCGGAACGGATTCGATGAAAAGGGTCCTTATGAAGGGTAAATAGCAATTGGCATATCACGTTGTGGTTTTGCGTAGGTAAGAAACGTTCTTGCTAGAAACCCATAGCAGCCACGTAAAACATGCAAACAACAATTAGAGGACGTCTAACTTGTTTTTGCAGGGTATGCTATGTGATGTGATATGGCCAAGAAGAATGTGATGAATGATATGTGATGTATGAGATTGATCATGTTCTTGTAATAGGATTCACGACTTGCATGTCGATGAATATGACAACCGGCGAGCCATAGGAGTTGTCTTTATTTATTGTATGACCTGCGTGTCATTGAACAACGCCATGTAATTACTTTACTTTATTGCTAACCGGTAGCCATAGTAGTAGAAGTAATAGTTGGCGAGACAACTTCATGAAGACACGATGATGGAGATCATGGTGTCATGCCGGTGACGATGATGATCGTGGAGCCCCGAAGATGGAGATCAAAAGGTGCAAAATGATATTGGCCATATCATGTCACTATATAATTGCATGTGATGTTTATTATGTTTATGCATCTTGTTTACTTAGAACGACGGTAGTAAATAAGATGATCCCTTACACAAATTTCAAGAAGTGTTCTCCCGGTATGCACCGTTGCTACAGTTCGTAAGCTTCTAAGCACCACGTGATGATCGGGTGTGATGGATTCTTACGTTCACATACAACGGGTGTAAGACAGATTTACACAGCAAAACACTTGGGGTTAACTTGACGAGCCTAGCATGTGCGGACATGGCCTCGGAACACGGAGACCGAAAGGTCGAGCATGAGTCGTATAGTAGATACGATCAACATGAAGATGTTCACCGATGTTGACTAGTCCGTCTCACGTGATGATCGGACACGGCTTAGTTGACTCGGATCATGTAATCACTTAGATGACCAGAGGGATGTCTATCTGAGTGGGAGTTCATAAGATGAACTTAATTATCCTGAACATAGTCAAAACCCCTTTGCAAATTATGTCATAGCTCACGCTTTAGTTCCACTGTTTAGATATGTTCCTAGAGAAAATATAGTTGAAAGTTGACAGTAGCGATTATGCGGACAGTAGATAGCTTATGTCCTTAATGCACGCTCGGTGTCTGAACCCCAAAGCGTCGCCTGTGGATGTTGCAAACATCGGACATACACGCTTTGATAACTACGTGATAGTTCAGTTAAATGGTTTAGAGTAGAGGCACCAAAGGCGTTTCTCGAAACATATAAGATGTTTCGAGGGCTGAAATTGGGATTTCAGGCTTGTGCCCACGTCAAAAGGTATAAGACCTCCGACGATTTTCTTAGCCTGCAAACTAAGGGAGAAAAGCTCAATCGTTGAGCTTGTGCTCAGATTGTCTGAGTGCAACAATCACTTGAATCAAGTGGGAGTTGATCTTCCAGATGAGATAGTGATGTTTCTCCAAAGTCATTGCCACCAAGCTGCTAGAGCTTCGTGATGAACTATAACATATCAGGGATAGATATGATGATCCTTGAGGTATTCACGATGTTTGACACCGAAAGTAGAAATCAAGTAGGAGCATCAATTGTTGATGGTTGGTAAAACCACTAGTTTCAAGAAGGGCAAGGGCAACAAGGGATACTTCATGAAACGGCAAAACAGTTGCTGCTCTAGTGAAGAAACCCAAGGTTGAACCCAAACCCGAGACTAAGTGCTTACGGAATAAGGAACTGCCATCGAGCAGCATTACCCTAGATACTTGGTAGATAAGAAGGCTGGCAAGGTCGATAGAAGTATATTGGATATACATTATGTTAATGTATACTTTACTAGTACTCCTAGTAGCACCAGGGTATTAGATACCGGTTCGGTTGCTAAGTGTTAGTAACTCGAAATAAAAGCTACGGAATAAACAGAGACTAGCTAAAGGTGAGCTGACGATATGTGTTGGAAGTGTTTCCAAGTTTGATGTGATCAAACATCGCACGCTCCCTCTACCATCAAGATTAGTATTAAACCTGAGTAATTGTCATTTGGTGTTTGCGTTGAGCATAGACATGATTGGATTATGTCTATCGCAATACGTTTATTCATTTAAGGAGAATAATGGTTACTCTATTTATTTGAATAATACCTTCAATGGTCTTGCACCTAAAAGAATGGTTTATTGAATCTCGATTGTAGTGATACACATTTTCATGCCAAAAGATATAAGATAGTAATGATAGTAACACTTACTTGTGGCACTGCCATGTAAGTCATAAAACGCATGAAGAAGCTCCATGTTGATGGATCTTTGGACTCACTCATTTTTGAAAAGTTTGAGACATGCGAACCATGTCTATTGGTGCATACGCATGAAGAAACTCCATGCAGATGGATCGTTTAGACTCACTTGATTTTGAATCACTTGAGATATGCAAATCATACCACATGGACAAGATGATGAAAAGCCTCGGTTTCAAAGTAAGATGGAACTAGATAGCAACTTGTTGGAAGCAACACATTTTGATGTGTGCAGTCCAATAAGTGCTTTGAGGCATCTTGATGAATATCGTTATGTTCTTACTTCACGGATGATTCGAGTAGATGTTGAGTATATTTACTTGATGAAACACAAGTCTGAATTATTGAATGGTTCAAGTAATTTCAGAGTGAAGTTTAAGATCTTACGTGACAAGAGGATAGAATGTCTATGATATGATCATAGAGATGAATATCTGAGTTCTGAGTTTTGGCACACAATTAAGACATTGTGCAAATTGTTTCACAATTAATACCGCCTGGAACACCATAGTGTGATGGTGTGTCCGAACATCATAGTTTCACCCTATTGGATATGGTGCGCACCATGATATCTCTTATCGAATTACCACTATCGTTCATGGGTTAGGCATTAGAGACAACTGCACTCACTTTAATGGGGCACCATGTAATTCCGTTGAGACGACACCGTTTGGAGAAACCTAAGTTGTCGTTTCTTAAAAGTTTGGGGCTGCGACGCTTATGTGAAAAAGTTTCAGGTTGATAAGCTCGAACCCAAAGCGGATAAAATGCATCTTCATAGGACACCCAAAACAGTTGGGTATACCTCCTAATTCAGATCCGAAAGCAATAGGGATTGTTTCTTGAATCGGGTCCTTTCTCGAGGAAAAGTTCATCTCGAAAAGTTGAGTGGGAGGATGGTGGAGACTTGATGAGGTTATTGAACCATCACTTCAACTAGTGTGTAGCAGGGCATAGGAAGTTGTTCCCGTGGCACCTACACCAATTGAAGTAGAAGCTTACGATAGTGATCATGAAGTTTCGGATCAAGTCACTGACGTACCTCGTAGGGTGACAAGGATGCGTACTACTTCAGAATGGTGCGCAATCCTGTCTTTGAGGTCATCTTGCTAGACAACAATGAACCTACGAGATATGAAGAAGCAATGGTGGGCCCGGATTCCGACAAATGGTTAAAAGCCATAAAATCCGAGAAAGGATCCATGACTTTGGTGGACTTGCCCGATAATCGGCAAGCCATTGAAATAAATGGATCTTTAAGAAGAAGACGGACGTGGACGGTAATGTCACCTTCTATGAAGCTCGACTTGTGGCAAAGAGTTTTTCACAAGTTCAAGGAGTTGACTACGATGAGATTTTCTCATCCGTAGCGATGCTTAAGTCCGTCGGAATCATGTTAGCATAAGCTGCATTTATGAAATCTGGCGGATGGATGTCAAAATGAGTTTCCTTACCGGTTTTTTAAGGAAAGGTTGTATGTGATACAATCAGAAAGTTTTGTCGATCCTAAGGATGCTAAAAGGTATCTTTGGCTCCAGCAATCCTTTCTAAGGACTGGAGTAAGCATCTCGGAGTTGGAATGTGCGCTTTGATGTGATGATCAAAGATTTTGGGTTTATACAAAGTTTATGAGAAACTTGTTTTTCCAAAGAAGTGAGTGGGAGCACTATGGAATTTCTGATAACAATATGTTGTTGACATATTGATGATCAGAAATGATGTAGAATTTCTAGAAAGCATATAGGGTTATTTGAAAAGTGTTTTTCAAGTGAAAACATGTATTAAGCTACTTGAACATTGAGCATCAAGATCTATAGGGATAGATCAAAACCGCTTAATGGTACTTTCAAATGAGCACATACCTTGACATAATCTTGAAAGTGTTCGAGATGGATCAGTCAAAGAAGGAGTTCTTGCCTGAGTTGTAAGGTATGGAATTAAGAGTTAAAAGCTCGACCACGGCAGAAAAGAGAGAAAGGACGAAGGTCGTCCCTTATGCTTCAGACATAGGCTCTATAGTATGCTATGCTGTGTACCGCACCGGAAGTGTGCCTTGCCATGAGTCAGTCAAGGGGTACAAGAATGATCCAGAATGGATCATTGGACAGCGATCAAAACTGTCCTTGGAGTAAATAAGGACATGTTTCTCGATTATGGAGGTGATAAAGCGTTGGCGTAAAGGGTTACGTCGATGCAAGCTTTAACACCTATCCGAGTGACTCGAGTAGCAAACCGGATACGTATAGTGGAGCAACCATTTGGAATAGCTTCAAGTGGAGCGTGGAAGCAGCATTTATAATATGACCTAGAAATTTGCAAAGCACACACGGATCTGAAAGGTTCAGACCCGTTGACTAAAACCCGTTGACTAAAACCTCTCTCACAAGCAAAACATGATCAAACCTCGTAACTCATTGAGTCTAAATCACATGATGATGTGAACTAGTTCTGAGACACTAGTAAACTCTTTGGGTGTTGGTCACATGGCGATGTGACCTATCGATGTTAATCACATGACGATGTGAACTAGATTATTGACTCTAGTGCAAGTGGGAGACTGTTGGAAATATGCCCTAGAGGCAATAATAAATTAGTTATTATTATTATATTTCCTTGTTCATGATAATCGTTTATTATCCATGCTATAATTGTATTGATAGGAAACTCAAATACATGTGTGGATACATAGACAACACCATGTCCCTAGCAGGCCTCTATTGGCTAGCTCGTTGATCAATAGATGGTTACGGTTTCCTAACCATGGACATTGGATGTCATTGATAACGGGATCAGATCATTAGTAGAATGATGTGATGGACAAGACCCAATCCTAAGCCTAGCACAAAGATCGTAGTTCGTATGCTAAAGCTTTTCTAATGTCAAGTATCATTTCCTTAGACCATGAGATTGTGCAACTCCCGGATACCGTGGGAATGCTTTGGGTGTACCAAAGCGTCCTGGCGTAACTGGGTGACTATAAAGGTGCACTACAGGTATCTCCGAAAGTGTCTGTTGGGTTGGCACGAATCGAGGCAGGATTTGTCACTCCGTGTGACGGAGAGGTATCTCTGGGCCCACTCGGTAGGACATCATCATAATGTGCACAATGTGACCAAGGGGTTGATCACGGGATGATGTGTTACGGAACGAGTAAAGATACTTGCCGGAAACGAGATTGAACAAGGTATCAGATACCGACGATCGAATCCCGGGCAAGTACAATACCGCTAGACAAAGGGAATTGTATACGGGATCGATTGAGTCCTTGACATCGTGGTTCATCCGATGAGATCATCGTGGAATATGTAGGAGTCAACATGGGTATCCAGATCCCGCTGTTGGTTATTGACGGAGAATGTCTCGGTCATGTTCGCATGATTCCCGAACCCGTAGGGTCTACACATAAGGTTCGATGGCGCTAGGGTTATAAAGGAAGTTTGTATGTGGTTACGAATGTTGTTGAGTCCTGGATGAGATCCTGGACGTCACGAGGAGTTCGGAATGGTCCGGAGGTAAAGATTTATATATGGGAAGTCCTGTTTTGGTCACCGGAAAAGTTTCGGGCGATATCGGTAATGTACCGGGACCACCGGGAGGGTCCCGGGGGTCCACCAAGTGGGGCCACCAACCCCAGAAGGTTGCGTGGGCCAAGTGTGGGAGGGAACCAGCCCCAAAGGGGCTGGTGCATGAAGGAAATATGCCCTAGAGGCAATAATAAAGTTATTATTTATTTCCTTATATCATGATAAATGTTTATTATTCATGCTAGAATTGTATTAACCGGAAACATAATACATGTGTGAATACATAGACAAACAGATAGTCACTAGTAAGCCTCTACTAGACTAGCTCATTAATCAAAGATGGTTATGTTTCCTAACCATAGACATGTGTTGTCATTTGATTAATGGGATCACCTCATTAGAAGAATGATGTGATTGACATGACCCATTCCGTTAGCTTAGCACTTGATCGTTTAGTATATTGCTATTGCTTTCTTCATGACTTATACATGTTCCTATAACTATGAGATTATGCAACTCCGTTTACCGGAGGAACACTTTGGGTACTACCAAACGTCACAACGTAATCGGGTGATTATAAAGGAGTACTACAGGTGTCTCCAAAGGTACTTGTTGGGTTGGCGTATTTTGAGATTAGGTTTTGTCACTCCGATTGTCGGAGAGGTATCTCTGGGCCTTCTCGGTAATACACATCACATAAGCCTTGCAAGCATTACAACTAATGAGTTAGTTGTGAGATGATGTATTACGGAACGAGTAAAGAGACTTACCGATGCGAGATTGAACTAGGTATTGGATACCGACGATCGAATCTCGGGTAAGTAACATACCGATGACAAAGGGAACAACGTATGTTGTTATGCGGTCTGACCGATAAAGATCTTCGTAGAAAATGTAGGAACCAATATGGGCATCCAGGTCCCGCTATTGGTTATTGACCGGAGACATGTCTCGGTCATGTCTACATTATTCTCGAACCGTAGGGTCCGCACGCTTAAGGTTTCGATGTGTTATATTATGAGTTTATGTATTTTGATGTACCGAAGGTTGTTCGAGTCCCGGATATGATCACGGACATGACGAGGAGTCTCGAAATGGTCGAGACATAAAGATTAATATATTGGACGGATATATTTGGACACCGGAAAGGTTCGGAGAAGTTTGGAGCTCCGGAGGTTACCGAACCCCGGAGGTATATGGGCCTTATTGGGCCCATGTAGGAGGAAGGAGAAGGAACAAGGGAGGCGCGCCCAAGCCCAATCCGAATTGGGGAGGGGGCGGCCCCCCTTCCTTTCTCCTTCCCCTCTTCCTATTCCTACTACTAGTACTACTTCCTAATACTAGTACTCCTTCCTTCCCCTCCAAATAAGATAAGGAAGAGAGGGAAACCTACTTGGAGTAGGTTTCCCCCTCCCTATGGCGCGCCCCCTTTGAGGCCGGCCACCTCCTCCCTCCCTCCTTTATATACAGGGGTAGGGGGGCACCCTAGAACAGAGAAGTTGATCCTTGAGATCGTTCCTTAGCCGTGTGCGGTGCCCCCCTCCACCATATTCCACCTCGGTCATATCATAGCAGATTAGGCGAAGCCCCTGCGTCGATAGAACATCAAGATCGTCCTGCCACGTCGTCTTGTGGAACTCCCTCTCCCGGAGCTTTGCTTTGGATCGGAGCCCGAGGAGCGTCATCGAGCTGAGCGTGTGCCAAGAACTTCGGAGGCGCCGAATGCTGGCTGGGATCGGCTGGATCGCGAGGAGAACGTCGACTACTTCCTCTACGTTGTGATCGACTCGGAGGCGCCGGAGTAACGCGCTGGGATCGGCTGGATCGCGAGGAGAACGTCTGACTACTTCCTCTACGTTGTGATCGCTTCCGCTTTGGTCTCACGAGGGCGTAGACAATACTCTTCCCTCTCGTTGCTATGCATCACCATGATCTTGCGTGTGCGTAGGAAATTTTTTGAAATTACTACGTTCCCCAACAGTGGCATCCGAGCCTGGTTTTATGCATTGATGTCATATGCACGAGTAGAACACAAGTGAGTTGTGGGCGATACAAGTCATACTGCCTACCAGCATGTCATACTTTGGTTCAGCGGTATTGTGAGATGAAGCGGCCCGGACCGACATTACGCCAGCGTGCGCTTCTGGCGAGACTGGTTTCACCGTTACGAGCACTCGTGCTTAAAGGTGGCTGGCGGGTGTCTGTCTCTCTCACTTTAGTTGAACCGAGTGTATACGCCCGGTCCTTGAGAAGGTTAAAACGGAGTCTATTTGACGAAGTATCGTTGTGGTTTTGATTCGTAGGTAAGAACGGTTCTTGCTCAGCCCGTAGCAGCCACGTAAAACTTGCAACAACAAAGTAGAGGACGTCTAACTTGTTTTTGCAGGGCATGTTGTGATGTGATATGGTCAAGACGTGATGCTATATTTTATTGTATGAGATGATCATGTTTTGTAACCGAGTTATCGGCAACTGGCAGGAGCCATATGGTTGTCGCTTTATTGTATGAAATGCAAACGCCCTGTAATTGCTTTACTTTATCACTAAGCGGTAGTGATAGTCGTAGAAGCAATAGATGGCGTAAACGACAACGATGCTACGATGGAGATCAAGGTGTCGCTACCGGTGGCGATGGTGATCACGACGGTGCTTGGAGATGGAGATCACAAGCACAAGATGATGATGGCCATATCATATCACTTATATTGATTGCATGTGATGTTTATCCTTTATGCATCTTATCTTGCTTTGATTGACGGTAGCATTATAAGATGATCTCTCACTAAAATTATCAAGAAGTGTTCTCCACGAGTATGCACCGTTGCCAAAGTTCGTAGTACCCGGACACCACGTGATGATCGGGTGTGATAAGTTCTCGTCCATCTACAACGGGTGCAAAACAGTTGCACACGCAGAATACTCAGGTTAAACTTGACGAGCCTAGCATATAACAGATATGGCCTCGGAACACGAGAGACCGAAAGGTCGGCGTGAATAATATAGTAGATATGATCAACATAGTGATGTTCACCATTGAAACTACTCCATCTCACGTGATGATCGGACATGGTTTAGTTGATTTGGATCACGTAATCACTTGGATGACTAGAGAGATGTCTGTCTAAGTGGGAGTTTTTAATATGATTAATTGAACTTAAATTTATCATGAACTTAGTACCTGATAGTATTTTTGCTTGTCTATGTTTCTTGTAGATAGATGGCTCGTCTTTGTTGTTCCGTTGAATTTTAATGCGTTCCTTGAGAAAGCAAAGTTGAAAGATGATGGTAGCAATTACACGGATCGGGTCCGTAGCTTGAGGATTATCCTCATTGCTGCCTGTAAGAATTACGCCCTGGAAGCACCGCTAGGTGCCAGGCCTCTTCGCGAGAGCTGCGCCGAAGTTGTGAGCGTCTGGCGAGCAAAGCTGATGACTACTCGATAGTTCGATGTGCCATGCTTTACGGCTTAGAACCGGGTCTTCAACGACGTTTTGAGCGTCATGGAGCATATGAGATGTTCCAGGAGTTGAAGTTAATATTTCAAGCAAATGCCCGGATTGAGAGATATGAAGTCTCCAATAAGTTCTATAGCTGCAAGATGGAGGAGAATAGTTACAAGGTGAACATATACTCAAAATGTCTGGGTATAATAATCACTTGATTCAAGCGGGAGTTACTCTTCCGGATGATAGTGTCATTGATGAAATTCTCCAATCATCGCCACCAAGCTACAAGAGCTTCGTGATGAACTATAATATGCAAGGGATGACCAAAACAATTCCCGAGCTCTTCGCAATCTTTGAAAGCAGCGGAGGTAGAAATCAAGAAAGAGCATCAAGTGTTGATGGTCAACAAGACCACTAGTTTCAAGAAAAAGGGCAAAGGAAAGAAGAAGGAAACTTCAAAAGAACAGCAAGAAAGTTGCCGCTCAAGAGAAGAAACCCAAGTCTGGACCTAAGCCTGAAATCGAGTGTTTTACTGCAAGCAGACCGACATGAAGCGGAACTGCCCCAAGTATTTGGCGGATAAGAAGGATGGCAAGGTGAACAAAGGTATATGTGATATACATGTTATTGATGTGTACCTTACTAGAGCTCGTAGTAGCACACTGGTATTTGATAATCGGGTTACATTGCTAATATTTGCAACTCAAAACAGGGACTACGTAATAAGCGAGCACCGGCAAAGGACGAGATGACGATGCGCGTGGGAAGCGGTTCCAAGGTCAATGTGATCGCGGTCGACACGCTACCTCTACATCTACCTTCGGGATTAGTTTTAGACCTAAATAATTGTTATTTGGTGCCAGCGTTGAGCATGAACATTATATCTGGATCTTGTTTGATGCGAGACGGTTATTCATTTAAATCGAGAGAATAATGGTTGTTCTATTTATATGAGTAATATCTTTTATGGTCACGCACCCTTGAAGAATGGTCTATTTTATTGAATCTCGATAGTAGTAATACACATATTCATAATGTTGAAACCAAAAGATGCAGAGTTGATAATGATAATGCAACTTATTTGTGACAATGCCGTTTAGGTCATATCGGTGTAAAACGCATGAAGAAACTCCATACTGATGGGCTTCTGGAATCACTTGATTATGAATCACTTGGTACTTGCGAACCGTGCCTCATGGGCAAGATGACCAAAACGCCGTTCTCCGGAACTATGGAGCGAGCAACTGATTTGTTGGAAATCATACATACTGATGTTTGTGGTCCAATGAATATTGAGGCACGCGGCGGGTATCGTTATTTTCTCACCTTCACAGATGATTTGAGCAGATATGGGTATATCTACTTAATGAAACACAAATCTGAAACATTTGAAAAGTTCAAAGAATTTCAGAGTGAAGTGGAAAATCATCGTAACAAGAAAATAAAGTTTCTACGATCTGATCGTGGAGGAGAATATTTGAGTTACGAGTTTGGTTTACATTTGAAACAATGTGGAATAGTTTAGCAACTCACGCCACCGGAACACCACGGAGAAATGGTGTGTCCGAGCGTCAGAATCGTACTTTACTTGATATGGTGCGATCTATGATGTCTCTTACTGATTTACCGCTATCGTTTTGGGGATATGCTTTAGAGGCGGCCGCATTCACGTTAAATAGGGCACCATCTAAATCCGTTGAGACGACACCATATGAACTGTGGTTTGGCAAGAAACCAAAGTTGTCGTTTCTTAAAATTTGGGGCTGCGATGCTTATGTAAAGAAACTTCAACCGGATAAGCTCGAACCCAAATCGGAGAAATGTGTCTTCATAGGATACCCAAAGGAGATCATTGGGTACACCTTCTATCACAGATCTGAAGGCAAGATTTTCGTTGCTAAATTCGGATCCTTTCTAGAGAAGGAGTTTCTCTCGAAAGAAGTGAGTGGGAGGAAAGTAGAACTTGATGAGATAAGCATATCTGCTCCCTTATTGGAAAGTAGTTCATCGCAAGAAAGCGGTTCCTATGACAACTACACCAATTGGTGAGGAAACTAATGATGTTGATCATGAAACTTCAGATCAAGTTGCTCTTGAACCTCGTGGGTCAAGCGAATAAATTACGCACCGAGTGGTACGGTAATCCTATTCTGAAGTCATGTTACTTGACCATAGCGAACCTACAAACTATGAAGAAGCGATGGTGAGCCCAGATTCATGAAATGGCTGGAAGCCATGAAATCTGAGATGGGATCCATGTATGAAAACAAAGTATGGACTTTGGTTGACTTGCCCGATGATCGGCAAGCCATTAAGAATAAATGGATCTTTAAGAAGAAGACTGGCGCCGATGGTAATGTAAGCATCTATAAAGCTCGACTTGTTGCAAAAGGTTTTCAACAAGTTCAAGGGGTTGACTACGATGAGACTTTCTCACCCGTAGCGATGCTTAAGTCTGTCCGAATCATGTTAGCAATTGCCGCATTTTATGATTATGAAATTTGGCAAATGGATGTAAAAACTGCATTCTTGAATGGATTTCTAGAAGAAGAGTTGTATATGATGCAACCAGAAGGTTTTGTTGATCCAAAGGGCGCTAACAAAGTGTGCAAGCTCCAGCGATCAATTTATGGTCTAGTGCAAGCCTCTCGGAGTTGGAATAAAAGCTTTGATAGTGTGATCAAAGCATATGGTTTTATCTGAGACTTTTGGAGAAGCCTGTATTTACAAGAAAGTGAGTGGGAGCTCAGTAGCATTTCTGATATTATATGTAGGCGACATATTATTGATTGGAAATGATATAGAATTTCTGGATAGCATAAAAGGATACTTGAACAAAAGTTTTTCAATGAAAGACCTCGGTGAAGCTGCTTACATATTGGGCATCAAGATCTATAGAGATAGATCAAGGCGCCTAATTGGACTTTCACAAAGCACATACCTTGATAAAGTTTTGAAGAAGTTCAAAATGGATCGAGCAAAGAAAGGTTTTTACCAGATTACAAGGTGTAAGATTGAGTCAGACTCAATGCCCGACCACAGCAGAAGATAGAGAGAAAATGAAAGATGTTCCCTATGCTTCAGCCATAGGCTCTATCATGTATGCAATGCTATGTACCGGACCTGACGTATGCTTAGCTGTAAGCTTGGCAGGAAGGTACCAAAGTAATCCAGGAGTGGATCACTGGACAGCGGTCAAGAACATCCTGAAATACCCGAAAAGGACTAAGGATATGTTTCTCGTATATGGAGGTGACAAAGAGCTAGTCGTAAATGGTTACGTCGATGCAAGCTTTGACACTGATCCGGACGATTCTAAATCGCAAACCGGATCGTGTTTTTGTTAAGCGGTGGAGCTGTCGGTTGGTGCAGTTCTAAACAAAGCGTCGTGGCGGGATCTACATGTGAAGCGGAGTACATAGCTGCTTCGAAGCAGCAAATGAAGGAGTCTGGATGAAAGAGTTCATTTCCGATCTAGGTGTCATACCTAGTGCATCGGGACCAATGAAGATCTTCTGTGACAATCTTGGTGCAATTGCCTTGGCAAAGGAATCCAGATTTCACAAGAGGACCAAGCATATCAAGAGACGCTTCAATTCCATTCGGGACCAAGTCCAAGTGGGAGACATAGAGATTTGCAAAATACATACGGATCTGAATGTTGCAGACCGTTGACTAAGCCTCTTCCACGAGCAAAACATGATCAGCACCAAGACTCCATGGGTGTTAGAATCATTCTTGTGTGATCTAGATTATTGACTCTAGTGCAAGTGGGAGGCTGAAGGAAATATGCCCTAGAGGCAATAATAAAGTTATTATTTATTTCCTTATATCATGATAAATGTTTATTATTCATGCTAGAATTGTATTAACCGGAAACATAATACATGTGTGAATACATAGACAAATGAGATAGTCACTAGTAAGCCTCTACTAGACTAGCTCATTAATCAAAGATGGTTATGTTTCCTAACCATAGACATGTGTTGTCATTTGATTAATGGGATCACCTCATTAGAAGAATGATGTGATTGACATGACCCATTCCGTTAGCTTAGCACTTGATCGTTTAGTATATTGCTATTGCTTTCTTCATGACTTATACATGTTCCTATAACTATGAGATTATGCAACTCCGTTTACCGGAGGAACACTTTGGGTACTACCAAGCGTCACAACGTAATCGGGTGATTATAAAGGAGTACTACAGGTGTCTCCAAAGGTACTTGTTGGGTTGGCGTATTTTGAGATTAGGTTTTGTCACTCCGATTGTCGGAGAGGTATCTCTGGGCCTTCTCGGTAATACACATCACATAAGCCTTGCAAGCATTACAACTAATGAGTTAGTTGTGAGATGATGTATTACGGAGCGAGTAAAGAGACTTACCGATGCGAGATTGAACTAGGTATTGGATACCGACGATCGAATCTCGGGTAAGTAACATACCGATGACAAAGGGAACAACGTATGTTGTTATGCGGTCTGACCGATAAAGATCTTCGTAGAAAATGTAGGAACCAATATGGGCATCCAGGTCCCGCTATTGGTTATTGACCGGAGACATGTCTCGGTCATGTCTACATTATTCTCGAACCGTAGGGTCCGCACGCTTAAGGTTTCGATGGCGGTTATATTATGAGTTTATGTATTTTGATGTACCGAAGGTTGTTGAGTCCCGGATATGATCACGGACATGACGAGGAGTCTCGAAATGGTCGAGACATAAAGATTAATATATTGGACGGATATATTTGGACACCGGAAAGGTTCCGGAGAAGTTTGGAGCTCCGGGAGGTTACCGGAACCCCCCGGGAGGTATATGGGCCTTATTGGGCCCATGTAGGAGGAAGGGAGAAGGAACAAGGGAGGGGGGCGCGCCCCCCCAAGCCCAATCTGAATTGGGGAGGGGGGCCGGCCCCCCCTTTCCTTTCTCCTTCCCCCTCTTCCTATTCCTACTACTAGTACTACTTCCTAATACTAGTACTCCTTCCTTCCCCCTCCAAATAAGATAAGGAAAAGAGAGGGAAACCTACTTGGAGTAGGTTTCCCCCTCCCTATGGCGCGCCCCCTTTGAGGCCGGCCACCTCCTCCCTCCCTCCTTTATATACAGGGGTAGGGGGGCACCCTAGAACAGAGAAGTTGATCCTTGAGATCGTTCCTTAGCCGTGTGCGGTGCCCCCCTCCACCATATTCCACCTCGGTCATATCATAGCGATTGCTTAGGCGAAGCCTCGCGTCGATAGAACATCAAGATCGTCACCACGCCGCCGTCGTCTTGTGAACTCCCTCTCCCGGAGCTTTGCTGGATCGGAGCCCGAGGAGCGTCATCGAGCTGAGCGTGTGCCAAGAACTCGGAGGCGCCGGAGTAACGGCGCTGGGATCGGCTGGATCGCGAGGAGAACGTCGACTACTTCCTCTACGTTGTGATCGACTCGAGGCGCCGAGTAACGGCGCTGGGAT
The DNA here is from genome assembly GCA_021605145.1 of Aegilops bicornis. Lineage (NCBI taxonomy): Eukaryota > Viridiplantae > Streptophyta > Magnoliopsida > Poales > Poaceae > Aegilops > Aegilops bicornis. The sequence continues at coordinate 75,577,134 of CM038671.1, read as the reverse complement.
CGGCTGGATCGCGAGGAGAACGTACGACTACTTCCTCTACGTTGTGATTGCTTCCGCTTTGGTCTTCGAGGGTACGTAGACAATACTCTCCCCTCTCGTTGCTATGCATCACCATGATCTTGCGTGTGCGTAGGAAATTTTTTGAAATTACTACGTTCCCCAACAGTGCGCCCCCCACAAGGGGCCCAAGGCGCAAGGGTGAGTGGGAGGGGGCAAACCCTAGGGCAGATGGGCCCTAAGGCCCATCTAGTGGGCGCCTCCCTCTCCCTCCCCTCTTGGCCGCCTCCCTTGATCCCATCTAGGGCTGCCGCCCCTCTAGGGGTGGGAACCCTAGAGGGGGCGCACCCTCCTCCCCTTCCCCTATATATATGAGGCCTAAGGGGCTGCCCATAACACATGAGAACTTCTCCTCTTGGGGCAGCCCTGCCTCTCCTCCTCCTTCTCTCCCATGGTGCTTGGCGAAGCCCTGCGGGATTGCCACGCTCCTCCATCACCACCATGCCGTTGTGCTGCTGCTGGATGGAGTCTTCCTCAACCTCTCCCTCTCTCCTTGCTGGATCAAGGCATGGGAGACGTCACCGGGCTGTACGTGTGTTGAACACGAAGGTGCCGTCCGTTCGGCACTAGGATCTCCGGTGATTTGGATCACGCATGACGAATGCACTCCTTCAACCCGGTTCTCTTGAACGCTTCCGCTTAACGATCTACAAGGGTATGTAGATGCACTCTCCTTCCCTCGTTGCTAGTTTCTCCGTAGATAGATCTTGGTGACACGTAGGAAAATTTTGAATTTCTGCTACGTTCCCCAACAGGTCGCTGTAGCCGCTCGCCGTCGCTGCTGCATCAACATCGTAACTGCTAGCCGCTCGCCGTTGTTGCTTTGCCCCGTGCAACAGCCCCACTCCGCGGTTGAAGCTCTTGTTGAGACCGTTGTAGCTCCGGTTGCAACGACTGAAGCTCGCCGGCATGCTCGCCGCTGCTCATCCCCGGTGTGCATCTTGCAAACAAAAAATCGAGCACTGGGGAAGATGCCCAGTGCTACAACCAACGACCAAAAAAGCTACAACTAGCGATAGAAAAAGCTTCAACCGACTACGGAAAAAGCTTCAACTAGTATACGACTGGAGCCATGGATGACCAAGAAAAGTTACAACCGGTGACAGAAAAAGCTTCATCTAGCGACGAAAAAAGCTTCATCCGACTATAAAAAAAGTTTCAACCGTGGAATCGAAGCCATGGACGAAAAACGAAAAGTTGCAACCAACAGTTATAAAAGTTACAACCGCATTGAGAAAAGCTTCAAACTTCTTATCTCAGCTGCGACCCCGCGATGACGATGACGCCGTTTTGCTGCAACCGTAGTAGATTTTTGCTACCACTGGCGAGTGAATTTGTTACAACCGGCTCCAGCAAAATTTCGCCGCTGGGTGTAGTCTGCCATGGCTGGTTGCAGCTCCAGCGTGGCCGGGTCCGGCGAGGTAGGAAGAGCTCCGATGCATGCGGATCCGCGCGGATCTGGTCGAGGGCGGCCAGATCGGCTGATTCTCATGACGGCAGCGCCCCTGGGAGGCCTCCGGCGTGGGCGATGGGTTGACCATGGCAACGGGGAGAGAGAAGAGAGATATGACCGAGAGGAAGAGGAGAAAAGGCTGGAGGGAGAAGACGCACGTGGGCGGGCCCCCCAATCCTACGTGTCGCTAGGCGAGTTGCTGGCGCGTTTGCGCGTGGCCGCGACCGGCCGAAGCTTCGGCCGGTGCGCCGTTGCCAAACAATTCCCTATATACTACCCCTAAACACAACCCAATTACGTAGAGAGAGAGAGAGAGAATCAATTAATACGTCGACATGGATGCGAGTTGTGCGACGGAGAGGAAGGAGAAAGAAGAGAGGGAATATATATCAATGCGCATGAGGAGATGGTTGAAGGAAAGTTGGAACCCTAACGAAGACAAAAAGGACCTCTACACCGACAGGGTGTGGAAAACAGACGAGCTCAGTAAGTACCCTCCTAACTGCACTTTTTCCCTACTGATCCACTCCCGCAACAGAGTAATTAAGCAGTTAGTATTCCTTTATGCGTACACGTTGTCAATTCAGCGCGCATCCCACCAATGTATTACAGCGACTGTGGCGGCTGCTCTAGAGAAAACCTGCATATATTTTCCATTAAAAGTGGAATCGATAAGAGGAGGTTTACGGTGGCCGCTAGACGTGTTTGGCGTCGTCACCGCGCGCGATACTTTGCGAATGAAACAAGCGTAACATTGTCTTCGCTCGTTCGAGGAGTAATTGTCAAACCATCACAGAGCAGGTAACTCATATTATGTTCATAATTTATCAAATCACTACCGGACTCGTGGGCTATGCCTATGGCCAGGGGCCGTCGGCATAGGTCCTATGCCGTCGGCATAGATCTATGCCTACGACTGCCGTCGGCATAGCCCCGTCAGTGTAGATCACGTCAGCGTACTTCTGTCAGACCGTCGGCGTAGTATAGCCGTCGGCATAGGAGTAGTATGCCGACGACCGTGGGGCAGCCGTCGGCATAGTTTAGCCGTCGGCTTAGTTTTCCGTCTGCGGCAACGGACGGCGCCGTCAAAACTGATGGCGACTCAGGAGAAGACACGTGGCAAAGATATGCCTACGGCTAAGCCGTCGGCATAGATTAAATCTATGCCTACGGCTAATCTATGCCGACGGCTTAGCCGTAGGCATATCTTCGCCACGTGTCGCCCCCTGGTTTGACCTGGCGGCAGGGCTATGCCTACGGCAAAGCCGTCGGCATAGATGTAAATCTATGCCGACGGCTTTTCCGTAGGCATAGCCCTGCCACGTGTCGCCTCCTGGTGGCTCCTGAGCGTATATATGCCGACGGTTTTGCCGTAGGCATAGTTTTTTCCCCTGTTTTATCTTTTTCAATTCATTTGACAGCATTTCAAATCAGAATAATATGAAATATGATAGTTCATCATCATCATTTAAACATAGTCAAGTTCATCATCTAAAGATCATCACCGGCGAAAGTTCACGAACATAAGAGTAGTGCAAGACATGAAACATCATAAAAGTTGAAACATGAAAGACATGGCACAACGGCCGCATACACGAAATCATCATCGACATCAAGCACCACCGAGTCCACCTCCGCCAAAACCACCACCACCATCGAGTCCACCTTCGCCAAAACAACCACCTCCGCCAAGTCCACCTCCGCCAAAAACACCACCACCACCAAGTCCACCTCCACCAAAACCGCCACCGCCAAGTCCACCTCCGCCAAAACCGCCACCGCGACCACCATCACTCTGCCAGATCGGAGCGACTGGGGTCGACGGAGCAGGAGTCGAGCCACCGGTCCCCTACATGTTTGAAAGAAGATTCTAACGGTAAATATGACATGATAGTGTTGAATGAACGAGAACTAGTTTGTCATTAGTTAGGCAAATTTACTAACCGGAGTATCACCGCCTAGTGCCAGCCATTCCTCGAACGTGGGAATGTGTGGGGCGTCTCCCGCAGGTGGTGGTGGGGGTCCAACTTGTGGTGGCTCCGTGCGGTTAGTCCAAGACACCAACATAGCCTGGATGTTAGTTAAACAAGTCCACTTAGAAACAAGCCATGATCAACAAAGTCAGAAGGAATGAAAGTGCAAATTTGAGCTTGGTTTAAGAGGGCAAAACTAACCGCCATCACCTGACGGCTGTAATCATCGTTTGCCTTCACTCGTTGCAAGTACTCCCTCACCTCAATATGCCTATGCTCGAGAAAGGCCTGATATGCCTACAAAATTGAGGTTGTTTCTAAGTGGGTAGTGATGAAAATAAAGTAAGAAAGATAGAGACAAAGAAGATAAGGGGAAGTACTTATAGCACGTTGGCGGACTAAGGGAGGCTGCGAACGCCCCGTACTCTCTAACGGGCTCGGGTTGGTAGCTCGAAGCCGTGTGTACGAGATCGACGGAGTGATCAAGCCATCGAAACACGGATACCCCACCACCGCCGTGTCGTCGATCTGAGACTGGGCGACCTCAGGAACGGGAACATCCGGATGCAACTTCTGATAGTTCTGAGTGTAAGACTCCAGGTGTTGCTCGGTGTTGCCATAGTACTGGCTCTCGCCCTCCTTGCGATCACTCCGCTCGCGGGCCAGCTTCCACGACTCCATGTCTGAGAGCGGCCTCTGCAACTTTTCCTCCCGCAACATCAAACAGAAGTTAGCCATACATAAGAACATGACGGTAAAGAAGAACCAAAATGCATCTTTCATATAGATATACCTTCATGACCTTGAAGCCCCAGTGGTTCCTGTTTCCTTGGCCGTGTGTCCCGTCTTTTCCACGGTTAGCCCGGGCCTTGATGCTCTTGGCAGCAAACTCTGGATCGTCACCGACCCACCTATCCACCAAACACGCCGATCCGTCATGCCTTCCATAGCACTAACGAGGAACAACCTATGCAAATTTTGGAAGCATGACATGTGAGCACGAAACATATAGTTGACTCCTTGAAACAATGAAAAGTCGATGTAGTTACCATCATGAACTGCTCCCTGCTCATGGTAATTTTTTGCCTCGTGCTTGAGTTTTGGTCATCTTTTGTTGCGGTAGATGTCGTAGTAATGTGAGGCGGCAACCCAACGCACCTCGTCTGACGGCAATTGACGAGCTTTCTTCTTTGCAGACGCAAGTAAGACCACGTCGGCTCTGGCCTTGTGCTCGTCAAGAACTCTATAGAGTTGCTGCAATCATGCATAAACCAGAAGCAAACAAGGCATGAGTTGAGTGATTCAATGATAAACTATGAACGAAACTGAAGACAAGTGATTCAGAAGAGAACTTACCCAAAATTTGGTGATCACGGCCTTAGCGGCCGTCCGTACTCCAGCGTTCTTGCAAGCCTCGTAGTGGGCCCAGCTTGTGGCCAAAACACGCAGCTGCGGGTCCCTGTCTGGCCGCGGGCAGAATAGGCCAGGCCAAAACTGCTTCAATAGGACAGTGAGAAGGCCGTTCGGTTTACGACCCTTTCCGCGAAGGATCCAGTTACTGCAAAAGAATCAAAGGGTTGCCATGTGTACAATAATAAAATGTTGTCATGTGTTGAAAATATGATTGAGATGCACTTACTCTGTCCCCGCAGGTTCAATGAGCCACTTGTGCGCCTCGATAGAAGGTGGTGTAGGTACTCGGCATTGCCACGCAGCCACCCTCGGAGCAGCTCGGTGGCAAGTCACCCCACAACTTCGGGTCAACCTCCCTCCACCCTCCTCACCCTCCTCCTCACCCTCCTCCTCGGCCTCCTCCTCCTCACCCTCCCCCTCCTCGACATCAGGAACATACTCCTCCTCCTCAGACTCAGAAGCTGCATCAGCATAGGAGGGCATCAAAGAAGACCCTCCTATTTCGGACACGGCCCGGAGTTTTTTGTCCCGGTTGCCTCTCCCCCCACCTCCTCGTCCTCTAGGGGCTCTCCCCCACCACCTCCTCCTCTTGGGTCTCCTCCCCCGACCCCTCCACCTCCCTGTGAGGAGCCATCCTCGCGTAGTCGGGAGGGAACCTTGTGGGCTCGTCCACTCCGAGTAAGTCCTCCTTTGAGTTCTTGAGAAACTGGCACACCGCTGGACTTGCCCATGATTAGCAAACCTGCATTGAGAAGAGAATAAACAATTAGTAAGGATATAAAAAAACAAGCATATAGGAAAGACATTAATAACGGAAGAGCACATTAACCATACTATTGTAATGATCATTAAAAGAACATACATTTTCTAGAACCTATATGAATCATCACTATTGTAATCTATTTGTCGACCGGTCTCATCATCACTATCCCGCATATCTTCTTCGTTGTCTGACGGAGGTGGAGGCTCTTCGTCATCGTCAGCGTCAGCGTCTTCATTTAACTTTTCAAGCATAATTATGTCTCTTTGATTCACAACTGCCTCACCATCAATCCGTGCGCCGTCGACGTTTGGGTCCAGGTCAACATAACCCAAGTAATCATCCTCCTTGTTTCGGACCACATCATCATGTTCCTCTTGAAAGAACACTCCCTCGTATGTCATGGGGTTTATGTTGTAGTAATCATCATCGTTCGGGTCCGGTAGCTTACCATGTGGCGACACCTTGAACACAACTTCCCAACCCTTTAGGTACTCTTTCTGGCATGGATAAGGCAGATAATATACTTGTGTGGCCTGGGTAGCAGCGGTAAAGAGATCAGCTCTGGCATAGACGGTTGATGGTTTAACCTCAACTAAACCAACAGAAGGCGTATGTCTCAGACCCTTTTTGGGGTCGAACCATCGGCATTTGAACACAGTGAGACTTAGGTGTTTACGTCCACGTTTGAATGTAAGCTCGTATATTTTTCCTACCCTTCCGTAGTAATCTACTTTATTATCTCCTTCGGTGAAGACTCCGGTATTTATGGTTTTGGGATCAGGCCGACTGTTCTGGTGCTCCTCTGTATGGAAGTGATACCCATTCACATCATACTTTTGGCATGTCATGACGGTAGGGTCAAAACCCATGGAAACCCATCTCAATTCTTCATCCATTGATTCGTTCGGATAATTTCCCTACAAGTTTAATTGAAATTATAGGGTGCATGAGTTTAATTGGAAGTGTGAAATGTGTTGGGGAACGTAGTAATTTCAAAATTTTCCTACGATCACGCAAGACCATGGTGATGGCATAGCAACGAGAGGATAGAGTGTCCGTCCACGTACCCTCGTAGACCGAAAGCGGAAGCGTTATAACAACGCGGTTGATGTAGTCGTACGTCTCCATGATCCGACCGATCCAAGCACCGAGCGTCACGGCACCTCCGAGTTACGCACGTTCATTTCGATGGCGATCCCGGACTCCGATCCAGCAAAGTGTCGGGGATGAGTTCCGTCAACCACGACGGCGTGGTGACGATGTTGATGCTCCACCGGCGCGGGGCTTCGCCTAAGCTCCATGACGATATGACTTCTCCGGCGCGGGGCTTCTCCTAAGCTCATGACGATATGACCGAAGTGGAATATGGTGGAAGGGGCACCGCTGCAGCTAAGGCAAGATCCGTAGATCAACTTGTGTGTTTTGGGGTGCTCCCTGCCCCGTATATAAAGGAGCCAAGGGGAGGTGGCCGGCCCAAGGGGGCGCACCAAGAGTCCTACTCCTCCGGGAGTAGGACTCCCCCTCAATCCTAGTTGGATTAGGATTCCCGGAGGAAGAGAGAGAGAGGGGGCCCACCTTTCCTAGTCCCTAATAGGACTAGGGGAAGGGGCGCGCGGCCACCTAGGGCTGGCCCTCTCTCCTTTCCACTAAGGCCCACTATGGCCCATGTAGTTCCCGGGGGGGGTTCCGGTAACCTCCCGGTACTCCGGTAAATTCCCGATTTCATTCGGAACCCTTCCGATGTCCAAATGTAGGCTTCCAATATATCAATATTTATGTCTCGACCATTTCGAGACTCCTCGTCATGTCCGTGATCACATCCGGGACTCCGAACAACCTTCGGTGCATCAATACTTATAAACTCATTATGAGCTCATCGCCGAAGCGTTAAGCGTGCGGACCCTACGGGTTCGAGAACTATGTAGACATGACCTAGAACCATTCTTGGTCAATAACCAATAAGCGGAACCTGGATGCCCATATTGGTTCCTACATATTCTCTGAAGATCTTTATCGGTCAAACCGCATAACGACATCGTTGTTCCCTTTGTCATCGGTATGTTACTTACCCGAGATTCGATCGTCGGTATCCAATACCTAGTTCAATCTCGTTACCGGTAAGTCTCTTTACTCGTTCCGTAATACATCATCTCACAACTAACTCATTAGTTGTAATGCTTGCAAGGCTTAAGTGATGTGCATTACCGAGAAGGCACGGAGATACCTCTCCGGCGATCGGAGTTGACAAAACCTAATCTCGAAATCGCCAACCCAACAAGTACCTTTGGAGACACACTGTAGTACTCCTTTATAATCACCCGATTCGTTGTGACGTTTGGTAGCACCAAAGTGTTCCTCCGGTAAGCAGGAGTTGCATAATCTCATAGTTACGAGGAACATGTATGGGTCATGAAGAAAGCATTAACATACTAAGCGATCAAGTGTTAAGCTAACGGAATGGGTCATGTCAATCAGATCATTACTGCTAATGATGTGACCTTGTTAATCAAATAACAACTCCTTGTTCATGGTTAGGAAACATAACCATCTTTGATTAACAAGCTAGTCAAGTAGAGGCATACTAGTGACATCTTGTTTGTCTCTGTATTCACACATGTATTATGTTTCAGGTTAATACAATTCTAGCATGAATAATAAACTTTTATCATGATATAAGGAAATAAATAATAACTTTATTATTGCCTCTAGGGCATATTTCCTTCAGTCTCCCACTTGCACTAGAGTCAATAATCTAGATTACAAAGTAATGATCCTAACACCCATGGAGTCTTGGTGCCGATCATGTTTTGCTCGTGGAAGAGGCTTAGTTAACGGGTCTGCAACATTCAGATCCGTATGTATTTTGCAAATCTCTATGTCTCCCACTTGGACTTGGTCCCGAATGGAATTGAAGCGTCTCTTGATGTGCTTGGTCCTCTTGTGAAATCTGGATTCCTTTGCCAAGGCAATTGCACCAGTATTGTCACAGAAGATCTTCATCGGTCCCGATGCACTAGGTATAACACCTAGATCGGAAATGAACTCTTTCATCCAGACTCCTTCATTTGCTGCTTCCGAAGCAGCTATGTACTCCGCTTCACATGTAGATCCCGCCATGACGCTTTGTTTAGAACTGCACCAATGACAGCTCCACCGTTTAATAAAAACACGTATCCGGTTTGTGATTTAGAATCGTCCGGATCGATGTCAAAGCTTCTAACGTCGGCGTAACCATTTACGACTAGCTCTTTGTCACCTCCATATCTGAGAAACATATCCTTAGTCCTTTTCGTGTATTTCGGGATGTTCTTGACCGCTGTCCGATGATCCATTCCTGGATTACTTTGGTACCTTCCTGCCAAGCTTATAGCTAAGCATACGTCAGTCTGGTACACAAGATTGCATACATGATAGAGCCTATGGGTGAAGCATAGGGAACATCTTTCATTTTCTCTCTATCTTCTGCGTGGTCGGGCATTGAGTCTTACTCAATCTTACACCTTGCAACACAGGCAAAAATCCTTTCTTTGCTTGATCCATTTTGAACTTTTTCAAAATTTTATCAAGGTATGTGCTTTGTGAAAGTCCAATTAAGCGTCTTGATCTATATCTATAGATCTTGATGCCCAATATGTAAGCAGCTTCACCGAGGTCTTTCATTGAAAAACTTTTATTCAAGTATCCTTTTATGCCATCCAGAAATTCTATATCATTTCCAATTAATAATATGTCGTCCACATATAATATCATAAATGCTCTGAGCTCCCATTCACTTTCTTGTAAATACAGGCTTCTCCAAAAGTGCAGATAAACCCATATGCTTTGATCATACTATCAAAGCGTTTATTCCAACTCCGAGAGGCTTGCACTGCACCATAAATTGATCGTTGGAGCTTGCACACTTTGTTAGCACCTTTTGGATCGACAAAACCTTACGGTTGCATCATATACAACTCTTCTTCTAGAAATCCATTCAAGAATGCAGTTTTACATCCATTTGCCAAATTTCATAATCATAAAATGCGGCAATTGCTAACATGATTCGGACAGACTTAAGCATCGCTACGGGTGAGAAAGTCTCATCGTAGTCAACCCCTTGAACTTGTCGAAAACCTTTCGCAACAAGTCGAGCTTTGTAGACGGTTACATTACCATCGGCGTCAGTCTTCTTCTTAAAGATCCATTTATTTTCAATGGCTTGCCGATCATCGGGCAAGTCAACCAAAGTCCATACTTTGTTCTCATACATGGATCCCATCTCAGATTTCATGGCTTCCGACCATTTTGCGAATCTGGGCTCACCATCGCTTCTTCATAGTTTGTAGGTTCGCCATGGTCAAGTAACATGACTTCAATAGGATTACCGTACCACTCTGGTGCGTATTTTACTCTGGTTGACCTCTGAGGTTCGATAGTAACTTGATCTGAAACTTCATGATCATCATCATTAGTTTCCTCACTAATTGGTGTAGTTGTCTCGGGAACCATTTCTTGTGATGAACTACTTTCCAATAAGGGAGCGAATCTGATTATCTCATCAAGTTCTACTTTCCTCCCACTCACTTCTTTTCGAGAGAAACTCTTTCTCTAGAAAGGATCCAAATTTAACAACGAAAATCTTGCCTTCAGATCTGTGATAGAAGGTGTACCCATGATCTCCTTTGGGTATCCTATGAAGACACATTTTCGATTTGGGTTCGAGCTTATCTGGTTGAAGTTTCTTTACATAAGCATCGCAGCCCCAAACTTTAAGAAACGACAACTTTGGTTTCTTGCCAAACCACAGTTCATAAGGCGTCGTCTCAACGGATTTTGACGGTGTCCTATTTAACGTGAATGCGCCGTCTCTAAAGCATAACCCCAAAGCGATAGCGGTAAATCGGAAATTGACATCACAGATCGCACCATATCTAGTAAAGTACGATTCTGACGTTCGGACACACCATTTCTCTGTGGTGTTCCGGGTGGCGTGAGTTGCGAAACTATTCCACATTGTTTCAAATGTAAACCAAACTTCGTAACTCAAATATTCTCCTCCACGATCAGATCGTAGAAACTTTATTTTCTTGTTACGATGATTTTCCACTTCACTCTGAAATTCTTTGAACTTTTCAAATGTTTCAGATTTGTGTTTCATTAAGTAGATATACCCATATCTGCTCAACTCATCTGTGAAGGTGAGAAAATAACGATACCCGCCGCGTGCTTCAACATTCATTGGACCACAAACATCAGTATGTATGATTTCCAACAAATCGGTTTACGCTCCATAGTTCGGAGAACGGCGTTTTGGTCATCTTGCCCATGAGGCACGGTTCGCAAGTACCAAGTGATTCATAATCAAGTGACTCGAAGCCCATCAAGATGGAGTTTCTTCATGCGTTTTACACCGATATGACCTAAGCGGCGATTGCCACAAATAAGTTGCACTATCATTATCAACTCTGCATCTTTTGGCTTCAACATTATGAATATGTGTATCACTACTGTCGAGATTCAACAAGAATAGACCATTCTTCAAGGGTGCATGACCATAAAAGATATTACTCATATAAATAGAACAACCATTATTCTCTCGATTTAAATGAATAACCGTCTACGCATTAAACAAGATCCAGATATAATGTTCATGCTCAACGCGGCACCAAATAACAATTATTTAGGTCTAAAACTAATCCGAAGGTAGATGTAGAGGTAGCGTGCCATTTGCAATCACATCGACTTTGGAACCATTTCCAACGCGCATCGTCACCTCGTCCTTAGCTAATCTTCGCTTAATCCGTAGTTCCTGCTTTGAAGTTGCAAATATTAGCAACAGAACCGGTATCAAATACCAGTACTACTGCGAGTATTAGTAAGGTACACATCAATAACATGTATATCACATATACCTTTGTTCACCTTGCCATCCTTTTTATCCGCCAAATACTTGGGGCAGTTCCGCTTCCGATTGTCGATGCGCTTGCGGTAAAAACACTCGATTTCAGGCTTAGGTCCGGACTTGGGTTTCTTCTCTTGATCAGCAACTTTCTTGCTGTTCTTTTGAAGTTCCTTCTTCTTCCCTTTGCCCTTTTCTTGAAACTAGTGGTCTTGCTGACCATCAACACTTGATGCTCTTTCTTGATTTCTACCTCCATGACTTTCAGCATCGCGAAGAGCTCGAGGAATTGTCTTAGTCATCCCTTGCATATTATAGTTCATCACGAAGCTCTTGTAGCTTGGTGGCGATGATTGGAGAATTACATCAATGACACTATCATCCGGAAGATTAACTCCCAGCTGAATTAAGTGATTGTTATACCCGGACATTTTGAGTATGTGCTCCTTGTGAACTATTCTCCTCCATCTTGCAGCTATAGAACTTGTTGGAGACTTCATATCTCTCAATCCGGCATTTGCTTGAAATATTAACTTCAACTCCTGGAACATCTCATATGCTCCATGACGTTCAAAGCGTCGTTGAAGACCGGTTCTAAGCCGTAAAGCATGGCACACCGAACTATAGAGTAGTCATCAGCTACGCTTTGCCAGACGTTCATAACTTCGCTCGGCATCTGCAGCGAACTGTCACCAGCCGGTGCTTCCGGGGCGTAATTTTTACGTGCAGCAATGAGGATAATCCTCAAGTTACGGACCCGATCCGTGTAATTGCTACCATCATCTTTCAACTTTGCTTTCTCAAGGAACGCATTAAAATTCAACGGAACAACAAGACGAGCCATCTATCTACATCAAACATAGACAAGCAAAAATACTATCGTGTACTAAGTTCATGATAAATTTAAGTTTGATTAATCATATTAAAAACCTCCCACTTAGACAGACATCTCTCTAGTCATCTAAGTGATCACGTGATCCAAATCAACTAAACCATGTCCGATCATCACGTGAGATGGAGTAGTTTCAATGGTGAACATCACTATGTTGATCATATCTACTATATGATTCACGCTCGACCTTTCGGTCTCTCCGAGGCCATATCTGTTATATGCTAGGCTCGTCAAGTTTAACCTGAGTATTCTGCGTGTGCAACTGTTTTGCACCCGTTGTATTTGAGCGTAGAGCCTATCACACCCGATCATCACGTGGTGTCTCAAAGACGAAGAACTTTCATAGCGGTGCATACTCGGGGAGAACACTTCTTGATAATTTTTAGTGAGAGATCATCTTATAATGCTACCGTCAATCAAAGCAAGATAAGATGCATAAAGGATAAACATCACATGCAATCAATATAAGTGATATGATATGGTCATCATCATCTTGTGCTTGTGATCTCCATCGCTGAAGCACCGTCATGATCACCATCGTCACCGGTAGCGACACCTTGATCTCCATCGTAGCATCGTTGTCGTCTCGCCAATCTTATGCTTCCACGACTATCACTACCGCTTAGTAATAAAGTAAAGCATTACATCGCGATTGCATTGCATACAATAAAGCGACAACCATGTGGCTCCTGCCGATTGCCGATAACTTCGGTTACAAAACATGATCATCTCATACAATAAAATATAGCATCACGTCTTGACCATATCACATCACAACATGCCCTGCAAAAACAAGTTAGACGTCCTCTACTTTGTTGTTGCAAGTTTTACGTGGCTGCTACGGGCTGAGCAAGAACCGTTCTTACCTACGCATCAAAACCACAACGATAGTTTGTCAAATAGACTCCGTTTAACCTTCTCAAGGACCGGGCGTAGCCACACTCAGTTCAACTAAAGTTGGAGAGACAGTCTTCGCAAGCCATCTATGTGCAAAGCACGTCGAGGGAACCGGTCTCAGCGTAAGCGTCTGGCGTAAGGTTGGTCCGGATCGTCTCGTCCAACAATACCGCTGAACCAAAGTATGACATGCCGGTAGGCGGTATGACTTGTATCGTCCACAACTCACTTGTGTTCTACTCGTGCATATGACATCAACGCATAAAACCAGGCTCGGATGCCACTGTTGGGGAACGTAGTAATTTCAAAATTTTCCTACGATCACGCAAGACCATGGTGATGGCATAGCAACGAGAGGATAGAGTGTCCGTCCACGTACCCTCGTAGACCGAAAGCGGAAGCGTTATAACAACGCGGTTGATGTAGTAAATGCGTCTCCACGATCCGACCGATCCAAGCACCGAGCGTCACGGCACCTCCGAGTTACGCACACGTTCAGCTCGATGGCGATCCCGGACTCCGATCCAGCAAAGTGTCGGGATGAGTTCCGTCGGCCTGACGGCGTGGTGACGATGTTGATGCTCCACCGGCGCGGGGCTTCGCCTAAGCTCCATGACGATATGACTTCTCGGCGCAGGCTTCTCCTAAGCTCCATGACGATATGACGAAGTGGAATATGGTGGAAGGGGCACCGCTGCACGGCTAAGGCAAGATCCGTAGATCAACTTGTGTGTTTTGGGGTGCTCCCTGCCCCCATATAAAGGAGCCAAGGGGAGGTGGCGGCCCAAGGGGGAGGCGCAAGGAGTCCTACTCCTCCTCGGGAGTAGGACTCCCCTCAATCCTAGTTGGATTAGGATTCCGGAGGGGAAAGAGAGAGGGGGGCCGGCCCACCTTTCCTAGTCCTAATAGGACTAGGGGAAGGGGGGGGGCGCGCGGCCACCTAGGGCTGGCCCTCTCTCCTTTCCACTAAGGCCCACTATGGCCCATGTAGTTCCCGGGGGGGTTCCGGTAACCTCCCGGTACTCCGGTAAATTCCCGATTTCATTCGGAACCCTTCCGATGTCCAAATGTAGGCTTCCAATATATCAATCTTTATGTCTCGACCATTTCGAGACTCCTCGTCATGTCCGTGATCACATCCGGGACTCGAACAACCTTGATTGCATCAATACTTATAAACTCATTATGAGCTGTCATCGAAGCGTTAAGCGTGCGGACCCTACGGGTTCGAGAACTATGTAGACATGACCTAGAACCATTCTTGGTCAATAACCAATAGCGGAACCTGGATGCCCATATTGGTTCCTACATATTCTACGAAGATCTTTATCGGTCAAACCGCATAACGACATACGTTGTTCCCTTTGTCATCGGTATGTTACTTACCCGAGATTCGATCGTCGATATCCAATACCTAGTTCAATCTCGTTTCGGTAAGTCTCTTTACTCGTTCCGTAATACATCATCTCACAACTAACTCATTAGTTGTAATGCTTGCAAGGCTTAAGTGATGTGCATTACCGAGAAGGCACGGAGATACCTCTCCGACAAATGGAGTTGACAAAACCTAATCTCGAAATACGCCAACCCAACAAGTACCTTTGGAGACACCTGTAGTACTCCTTTATAATCACCCGATTACGTTGTGACGTTTGGTAGCACCCAAAGTGTTCCTCCGTAAACGGAGTTGCATAATCTCATAGTTACAGGAACATGTATGGGTCATGAAGAAAGCATTAACATACTAAGCGATCAAGTGTTAAGCTAACGGAATGGGTCATGTCAATCAGATCATTACGCTAATGATGTGACCTTGTTAATCAAATAACAACTCCTTGTTCATGGTTAGGAAACATAACCATCTTTGATTAACAAGCTAGTCAAGTAGAGGCATACTAGTGACATACTGTTTGTCTATGTATTCACACATGTATTATGTTTCCGGTTAATACAATTCTAGCATGAATAATAAACTTTTATCATGATATAAGGAAATAAATAATAACTTTATTATTGCCTCTAGGGCATATTTCCTTCAAAATGGGTAATAGGGAAGTGTGAAATATTACTTTCTCCATGAACCACGCAACGAAATTTTTCCTTGCATCAGCACCCTTTCGGAGAAGAGCAAGTGCCTCCGCTTCAGTAGGAGTCAGCATTCCCATCCACTCTTCCTCAAATCTAATCGACTACAATAAGAAAAGCGGTATAAGAACTAGGCAAAGTGAACATAATGAATTGACTAAAAGAATGGTGCAAAGGTATTACCTCATCCACTCATCCTCAACTTCCTTGATGTTGTGCAAGAAATAGAACATGACATCCTCCCACTCATCTCGTGGCATGACATAAGATGTCGAGCATCCAGCCCTGCCACCTTGCCCGATGAATAGAGGCAACTTGGGTTTATACTTGGGTTCTTCTGTATTGTATCGAGACACCTTATTGTGCAACGTGGGAACATGGTCCGGATAGCCCCGTCAGTGTAGATCACGTCAGCGTACTTCTGTCAGACCGTCGGCGTAGTATAGCCGTCGGCATAGGGGGGTATGCCGACGGTCGTGGGGCAGCCGTCGGCATAGTTTAGCCGTCGGCGTAGTTTTCCGTCTGACGGCAACGGACGGCGCCGTCAAAACTGCTGGCGACTCAGGAGAAGACACGTGGCAAAGATATGCCTACGGCTAAGCCGTCGGCATAGATTAAATCTATGCCGATGGCTTAGCCGTAGGCATATCTTCGCCACGTGTCACCCCCTGGTTTGACCTGGCGGCAGGGCTATGCCTACGGCAAAGCCGTCGGCATAGATGTAAATCTATGACGACGGCTTTGCCGTAGGCATTGCCCTGCCACGTGTCGCCTCCCGGTGGCTCCCGAGCGTATATATGCCGACGGCTTTGCCGTAGGCATAGTTTTTTTTTCCTGTTTTCTCTTTTTCATTTCATTTGACAGCATTTCAAATCAGAATAATATGAAATATGACAGTTCATCATCATCATTTAAACATAGTCAAGTTCATCATCTAAAGATCATCGGTGGCCGAAAGTTCCACGAACATAAGAGTAGTGCAAGACATGAAACATCATAAAAGTTGAAACATGAAAGACATGGCACAACGGCCGCATACACGGAATCATCATCGACATCAAGCACCACCGAGTCCACCTCCGAAAAACCACCACCACCACCGAGTCCACCTCCGCCAAAACCACCACCTCCGCCAAGTCCACCTCCGCCAAAACCACCACCACCACCAAGTCCACCTCCGCCAAAATCGCCACCGCGAAGTCCACCTCCGCCAACGCATACCGCGACCACCATCACTCTGCCGGATCGGAGGATCGGGTCGACGGAGCAGGACTCGAGCCACCGTCCCCTACATGTTTGAAAGAAGATTCTAACGGTAAATATGACATGATAGTGTTGAATGAGCGAGAAATAGTTTGACTTTAGTTAGGCAAATTTACTAACCGGAGTATCACCGCCTAGTGCCAGCCATTCCTTGAACGTGGGAATGTGTGGGGCGTCTCCCGCAGGTGGTGGTGGGGGTCCAACTTGTGGTGGCTCCGTGCGGTTAGTCCAAGATGCCAACATAGCCTGGATGTTAGTTAAACAAGTCCACTTAGAAACAAGCCGTGATCAACAAATTCAGAAGGAATGAAAGTGCAAATTTGAGCTTGGTTTAAGAGGGAAAAACTAACCGCCATCACTTGATGGCTGTAATCATCGTTTGCCTTCACTCGTTGCAAGTACTCCCTCACCTCAATATGCCTATGCTCGAGAAAGGCCTGATATGCCTACAAAATTGAGGTTGTTTCTAAGTGGGCAGTGATGAAAATAAACTAAGAAAGATAGAGACAAAGAAGATAAGGAAAGTACTTACAGACTTTGGCGGACTAAGGAGGCTGCGAACGCCCGTACTCTCTAACGGGCTCGGGTTGGTAGCTCGAAGCCGTGTGTCACGAGATTGACGGAGTGATCAAGCCATCGAAACACGGATACCGGCCATGGGACTTACCCTGGATGGCCACCACCGCTGTGTCGTCGGTCTGAGACTGGGCGACCTCAGGAACGGGAACATCCGGATGCAACTTCTGATAGTTCTGAGTGTAAGACTCCAGGTGTTGCTCGGTGTTGCCGTAGTACTGGCTCTCGCCCTCCTTGCGATCACTCCGCTCGCGGGCCAGCTTCCACGACTCCATGTCTGAGAGCGGCCTCTGCAACTTGTCCTCCTGCAACGTCAAACAGAAGTTAGCCATACATAAGAACATGACGGTAAAGAAGAACCAAAATGCATCTTTCATATAGATATGCCTGCATGGCCTTGAAGCCCCAGTGGTTCCTGTTTCCTTGGTCGTGTGTCCCACCTTTTCCACGGTTAGCCCGGGCCTTGATGCTCTTGGCAGCAAACTCTGGATCGTCACCGACCCACCTATCCACCAAACACGCCCATCCGTCATGCCTTCCATAGCACCAACGAGGAAAAACCTATGCAAATTTTGGAAGCATGACATGTGAGCACGAAACATATAGTTGACTCCTTGAAACAATGAAAAGTCGATAATAGTTACCATCATGAACTGCTCCTGCTCATGGTAATTTTTGCCTCTGTGCTTGAGTTTTGGTCATCTTTTGTTGCGGTAGATGTGGTAGTACTATGAGGCGGCAACCCAACGCACCTCGTCACGCAATCGGCGAGCTTTCTTCTTTGCGACGCAGTAAGACCACGTCGACTCGGCCTTGTGCTCATCCGTAACTCTATAGATTTGCTGCAATCATGCATAAACCGTAAGCAAACAAGGCATGAGTTGAGTGATTCAATGATACACTATGAACGAATCGAAGACAAGTGATTCAAAAGGAACTTACCCAAAATTTGGTGATCACGGCCTTAGCGGCCGTCCCGTACTCAGCGTTCTTTGCAAGCCTTGTAGTGGGCCCAGCTTGTGTCCAAAACACGCATTGCGGGTCCCTGTCTGGCAGCCCAGAATAGGCCAGCCAAAACTGCTTCAATCGGACAGCGAGAAGGCCGTTCGGTTTCTGACCCTTTCCGAAGGATCCGATTCTTGCAAAAGAATCAAAGGGTTGCCATGTGTACAATTAAAAAATGTTGTCATGTGTTGAAAATATGATTGAGATGCACTTACTCCCCTCAGAGTTCAATGAGCCACTTGTGCGCCTCGATAGAAGGTGGTGTAGGTACTCGGCCTTACCACGCAGCCACCCCTGCGGAGCACCCGGTGGCAAGTCACCCCACAACTCGGGGTCAACCTCCCCTCCACCCTCCTCGCCCTCCTCCTCACCCTCCTCCTCGGCCTCCTCCTCCTCGGCCTCCTCCTCCTCGACATCAGGAACATACTCCTCCTCCTCAGACTCAGAAGCTGCATCAGCAGAGGAGGGCATCGAAGAAGACCCTCCTATTTCGGACACGGCCCGGAGTTTTTTGCCCCGGTTGCCTCTCCCCCCACCTCCTCGTCCTCTAGGGGCTCTCCCCCCACCCCCTCATCCTCTAGGGTCTCCTCCCCCGACCCCTCCACCTCCCTGTGAGGTGACATCCTCGCGTAGTCGGGAGGGAACCTTGTGGGCTCGTCCAATCCGAGTAATTCCTCCTTTGAGTTTACTGAGGAAACTGGCACCGCTGGACTTGCCCATGATTAGCAAACCTGCATTGAGAAGAGAATAAACAATTAGTAAGGATATAAAAAAACAAGCATACAGGAAAGACATTAATAACGGAAGAGCACATTAACCATACTATTGTAATGATCATTAAAAGAACATACATTTTCTAGAACCCATATGAATCATCACTATTGTAATCTATTTGTCTACCGGTCTCATCATCACTATCCCGCATATCTTCTTCGTTGTCTGATGGAGGTGGAGGCTCTTCCTCATCGTCAGCGTCAGCGTCTTCATTTAACTTTTCAAGCATAATTATGTCTCTTTGATTCACAACTGCCCCACCATCAATCAAATGCGCCCGTCGTCGTTTGGGTCCAGTCAACATAACCCAAGTCATCATCCTCCTTGTTTCGACCACGTCATCATGTTCCTCTTGAAAGAACACTCCCTCGTATGTCATGGGGTTTATGTTGTAGTAATCATCATCGTTCGGGTCCGGTAGCTTACCATGTGGCGACACCTTGAACACAACTTCCCAACCCTTTAGGTACTCTTTCTAGCATGGATAAGGCAGATAATATACTTTTGTGGCCTGGGTAGCGGCGATAAAGAGATCAGCTCCGGCATAGACGGTTGATGGTTTAACTTCAACTGAACCAACAGAAGGCGTATGTCTCAGACCCTTTTTGGGGTTGAACCATCGGCATTTGAACACAATGAGACTTAGGTGTTTATGGCCACGTTTGAATGTAAGCTCGTATATTTTTCCTACCCTTCCGTAGTAATCTACTTTATTATCTCCTTCGGTGAAGACTCCGGTATTTATGGTTTTGGGATCAGGCCGACTGTTCTGGTGATCCTCTGTATGGAAGCGATACCCATTCACATCATACTTTTGGCATGTCATGACGGTAGGGTCAAAACCCATGGAAACCCATCTCAATTCTTCATCCATTGATTCGTTCGGATCATTTCCCTACAAGTTTAATTGAAATTATAGGGTGCATGAGTTTAATTGGAAGTGTGAAATGGGTAATAGGGAAGTGTGAAATATTACTTTCTCCATGAACCACGCATAGCGACAGTTTTCCTTCCATCAGCACCCTTTCGGAGAAGAGCAAGTGCCTCCGCTTCAGTAGGAGGCAGCATTCCCGACCACTCTTCCTCAACGAATCGACTACAATAAGAAAAGCGGTATAAGAACTAGGCAAAGTGAACATAATGAATTGACTAAAGAATGGTGCAAAGGTATTACCTCATCCACTCATCCTCAACTTCCTTGATGTTGTGCAAGATATAGAACATGACATCCTCCCACTCATCTCGTGGCATGACATAAGATGTCGAGCATCCAGCCCTGCCACCTTGCCCGATGAATAGAGGCAACTTGGGTTTATACTTGGGTTCTTCTATATTGTATCGAGACACCTTATTGTGCAACGTGGGAACATGGTCCGGATAGCCCCGTCAGTGTAGATCACGTCAGCGTACTTCTGTCAGACCATCGGCGTAGTATAGCCGTCGGCATAGGGGGGTATGCCGACGGCCGTGGGGCAGCCGTCGGCATAGTTTAGCCGTCGGCGTAGTTTTTCGTCTGACGGCAACGGACGGCGCCGTCAAAACTGCTGGCGAATCAGGAGAAGACATGTGGCAAAGATATGCCTACGGCTAAGCTATGCCTGGTTTGACACGTGTCGCCCCCTGGTTTGACCTGGCGGCAGGGCTATGCCTACGGCAAAGCCGTCGGCATAGATGTAAATCTATGACGACGGCTTTGCCGTAGGCATAGCCCTGCCACGTGTCGCCTCCTAGTGGCTCCTGAGCGTATATATGCCAACGGCTTTGCCGTAAGCATAGTTTTGTTTCCCCTGTTTTCTCTTTTTCAATTCATTTGACAGCATTTCAAATCAGAATAATATGAAATATGACAGTTCATCATCATCATTTAAACATAGTCAAGTTCATCATCTAAAGATCATCACCGGCGAAAGTTCACGAACATAAGAGTAGTGCAAGACAGGAAACATCATAAAAGTTGAAACATGAAAGACATGGCACAACGGCCGCATACACGGAATCATCATCGACATCAAGCACCACCGAGTCCACCTCCGCCAAAACCACCACCACCACCGAGTCCACCTCCGCCAAAACCACCACCTCCGCCAAGTCCACCTCCGCCAAAACCACCACCACCACCAAGTCCACCTCCGCCAAAACCGCCACCGCCAAGTCCACCTCCGCCAAAACCGCCTCCGCGACCACCATCACTCTGCCGGATCGGAGTGGTAGGGGTCGACGAGCGAGACTCGAGCCACCGGTCCCCTACATGTTTGAAAGAAGATTCTAATGGTAAATATGACATGATAGTGTTGAATGAACGAGAACTAGTTTGTCATTAGTTAGGCAAATTTACTAACCGGAGTATCAACTCCTAGTGCCAGCCATTCCTCGAACGTGGGAATGTGTGGGGCGTCTCCTACAGGTGGTGGTGGGGGTCCAACTTGTGGTGGCTCCGTGCGGTTAGTCCAAGACGCCAACATATCCTGGATGTTAGTTAAACAAGTCCACTTAGAAACAAGTTGTGATCAACAAAGTCAGAAGGAATGAAAGTGCAAATTTGAGCTTGGTTTAAGAGGGCAAAACTAACCGCCATCACTTGACGGTTGTAATCATCGTTTGCCTTCACTCGTTGCAAGTACTCCCTCACCTCAATATGCCTATGCTCGAGAAAGGCCTGATATGCCTACAAAATTGAGGTTGTTTCTAAGTGGGCAGTGATGAAAATAAACTAAGAAAGATAGAGACAAAGAAGATAAGGGGAAGTACTTACAGCATGTTGGCGGACTAAGGGAGGCTGCGAACGCCCCGTACTCTCTAACGGGCTCGGGTTGGTAGCTCAAAGCCGTGTGTACGAGATCGACGGAGTGATCAAGCCATCGAAACACGGATACCGTCCATGGGACTTACCCTGGATGGCCACCACCGCCGTGTCGTCGATCTGAGACTGGGCGACCTCAGGAACGGGAACATCCGGATGCAACTTCTGATAGTTCTGAGTGTAAGACTCCAGGTGTTGCTCGGTGTTGCCGTAGTACTGGCTCTCGCCCTCCTTGCGATCACTCCGCTCGCGGGCCAGCTTCCACGACTCCATGTCTGAGAGCGGCCTCTGCAACTTGTCCTCCTGCAACGTCAAACATAAGTTAGCCATACATAAGAACATGACGGTAAAGAAGAACCAAAATGCATCTTTCATATAGATATACCTTCATGGCCTTGAAGCCCCAGTGGTTCTTGTTTCCTTGGCCATGTGTCCCGTCTTTTCCACGGTTAGCCCGGGCCTTGATGCTCTTGGCAGCAAACTCTGGATCATCACCGACCCACCTATCCACCAAACACGCCCATGCGGTATGCCTTCCATAGCACCAACGAGGAACAACCTATGCAAATTTTGGAAGAATGACATGTGAGCACGAAACATATAGTTGACTCCTTGAAACAATGAAAAGTCAGTAATAGTTACCATCATGAACTGCTCCCTGCTCATGGTAATTTTTTGCCTCTGTGCTTGAGTTTTGGTCATCTTTGTTGCAAGTAGATGTGGTAATCTTGTGAGGCGGCAACCCAACGCACCTCGTCTTGCAATCGACGAGCTTTCTTCTTTGCGGCGCAAGTAAGACCACGTCGGCTACGGCCTTGTGCTCGTCCGAACTCTATAGAGTTGCTGCAATCATGCATAAACCGAAGCAAACAAGGCATGAGTTGAGTGATTCAATGATAAACTATGAACGAAACTGAAGACAAGTGATTCAAAAGGAACTTACCCAAAATTTGGTGATCACGGCCTTAGCGGCCGTCCCGTACTCCGCGTTGCTGCAAGCCTCGTAGTGGGCCCAGCTTGTGGCCAAAACACGCAGCTGCGGGTCCCTGTCTGGCACCAGAAAACGTTGGAATCTCGTTTACTTCATGGACAACTTTGCCTTTTGTGAAGTTCTTCTTGTCTTCCCTATCAGGATGGTTTGGAGGGAGGAACTGTCGATGCAGGTCAAAGGCAACATACTTGCCACCCTTCTTGAGCCAAATGAAAATCAAGGCCTGCAGGCACCTTTGGGCAAGGCATCTTTCCACTTGTACACCATCCGCATGAGCGAGGGCATAGCCGGAAAGTCATGCATGCAATACTGTAGCCAAACTTTCATCAAGAAATTTTTCTGCGGATGCCGGTCGTATGTCAACCTCGGGAAGTTCCAAGAATGGTGCAAATCATCCACCAACGGCTGCATAAACACATTCAAATTCTTCCCTGGATATTCAGGCCCCGGAATTATAAGCGACAGGAACATGGTCTTGCGTTGCATTATGGCGCCGGGAGGGAGATTGAGCGGAATAAAAAATACGGGCCAGCAGCTGTATGGATTAGACGACAGACCATATGGATTGAACCCATCACCTGTTATAGCAATTCTGACATTCCAGGCCACGGCTGCTTCCTCCGGGTACTTTATATCAAATGACTTCCATGCTTCACCTTCTGATGTATGTACAATTTTTTTTGGATTGTACCTTTTCCCTTCCTTGTGCCACTTCATCATTTTGGCAGACTCCTCGGTGATGAAAAGGCGTTGCAGTCTTTTTATAAAATCAAGATACCGAAGAACCTTCATAGGGATTTTTAGCTGCTGCTTCTGACCATGCTTATCGACCACCTCAATATACCGAGAGGAACCGCACTTCCTACAGTAGTTGTCATCCGCATACTCATGCCTAAACAAAAGGCAATTCTTTGGACAAACATGTAATTTCTCATAGTCAATGGAGAGCGCCTTCATTATTTTCTTTCAGACCGTACATGGTTTTCGGCAGTTCATGGCCCTCGGGCAGGCTATTAGCCCATACTCCCAGAAATGCTTCGAAGCAACCTCGGCTACAGCCGTACTCAGCCTTCACTGCCATCAGTTGCGGATGGCATCCAGCACAGACAACTTGGCACCCTCATAGAGAGGTTTCTTTGACGAGGCCAAGATTTCCAGGAAGGCCTTTGCGGTTTCCTCCGGCTCCTTCGGTTCATTCGCTAAATGTGACGGAGGTGTCGGCTGTGCAGCAAAGACATCATCTAGCATGTCTCTAACCCCATCGTCCTCATAACCAGCGGCAGCGTTGTCGTATCACATCCTCTCTACCACGGTCCCCGGGCAAAGTTTATCGGCATATTAAAGTTGGGAATAAATCCATTCATGCGAAGGTGCTTAGTCATCTCACTCTTATCTCTGCGGATACGTCTCTTACATTTGGCACACGGGCATTCTGGCACCATCCTCATTGGACTACGGAATATCTCTTTCAAAAACACATTAGTTTTCTCGACCCACTCTGTTGTTACTTGATTCCGACGGAAAAACCCACTATACATCCACTGATTATCTGTCATCTCTGCTTTATTGGAAGCCACACAACAAAATTAAGGATTCGTTTAAATTACCCACATCAATATTTTATTTTTTACAAGGTTGACGAGAAATGACATTTAATCCACCTACATATCTAATAGGTAAAGATGGGTCCTAATCCCACCCGAGAATGTGTAGATTGAGTACGGTCCATGCTCTACCCCATTCCGAGACAAAATTTTGACACCTCGCTGTTCTCCAAATACACTTCTCGGCAAAATGCCGAGAGAATGTGCATCCGGAGAACAACAGGAGGCGCCGCCAAATCCTGTCTCGAGCGAGGGTAGAGCATGAACAACGCATGCCAATCTACACATCCTCGAAAACTGTCCGTCAAATGATTTGGACAATCCGAAAGAGTTGCGGTGATAGATATGCAATTGAATGCATATTTATCGATGCAACCCTTTCGGACGGGAGACCTAGGTTACGCGACTTGATATGAAAATTCAATATAGTGACATGGAAAAAAAGTGGACGAGGTCATGGAATTGTTGCTCACCCTCCGATGTAGAGGATGTAGTCGATCAAAGGAGGGACGATCGTGGACAAACACCTCCAACGTGGACGATCACTCCACAAAGATGGAACACCACAAATCATGTTAATTCCACCGAGTGATAAAAATTTAGGTCATCACCTCACATTAAGCATTGGTAGAACATTATGAATGAACATGAAACAACATGTCAAATTGTAAAAAAAACAAACTCTAAACCCGTTCCTACTCCATTCCCTCTCTCCCCCATTCTTTCTCTCTTATAAAAAACAAACGGAGCTCGTTCATACTCCATTATCTTCCCTCGCTCATCTCTTTACATGCACATATTGAAAAACTTGACCAATATCATCTATCCATATTGAGCAATATCTAAGTGTCCAAATTCACAAAATTGAGCAATATCCATCAATGCATCCATCTATCACAAACTTCACCATCAATCTATACATTCATGCATATATCCATTCATCACATATCCATCTATGCAAAAAAATCAGTAACAAAATGCAAAAAAAATAAAAAATCTCACCTTGGCACGTCTTGGCAGCGGCAGGGAGGGGCACCGCCGGGAAGGGTGGACAGGGGCCGGCCGGGCGCAGCAGGCATTAGCGGAGGCGCGAGGCGAGGCGTCGGCGAAGGGTGGACGGGCCGGTCGGTGCAGGCGTCTTGGTAGACGAGGCGAGGTCGGGGCAGGTGTGGGCACTGGCGAGAGGTGGCGGAGGGACGGGGTGGTGGTGGGGTGAGGCGGAGAGGAGGTGGTCACGGCAGCATGGAGAAGAGCTGGCAATGGCGTGATGGCGCGAGAAGGGGCGGGGATGTAGGCGGGGAGGAGGCGAGGGAAGGGGGTGGCGCGGTGGAGCGGCGTGGTGGCGGGAGCGACGCGGGCGACGGGAGCGCGGCGCTGGTCAAGCCGGGCGGCGCAGCTCGAGCAGCTTCTCAGGCGAATGAGTGGTGGAGGTCGACCGGCTGAGGATAAGGGCGAACTATGCCGACGGCTAAGCCGTCGGCATAGGTAGCGATGCCACGTGGCACCTATGCCGACGGCTTAGCCGTAGGCATAGTTATTTTTTTTAATTTTTTTAATGTGTTTAATAGCTTATATTTTTCTTCTTTCTGTTTTTTTATTTCATATAAATTTTTGATGTTTTTATAGTCATAAGTTATATTTTTTTATGTATTATTATTTCATATGCATTTTTAATGTTTTCTTAATGCTGCTCGGCCCTCTCCTCTCCCGGAACCACACAGAGGGGAGGTGAAGGCGCCACGTGGCATATATATATATATATATATATTTTGCAACAACTTTTATACATGTTTAACATTTTTAAAACAATATTATTAACTGTCTTAAAATATATTTTTAGTGTATATTATTTTCATATGCATTGAAAAGTTTCGTTTACATATAAAATGAGGGACCGACGCGTCGTTTCCCCCCTCCAGGTGCTGGCGGCGGCGCCGTCCGTGACGGGGGCCACACCTCGGAGCCGCGTGCCGCCACTTCGGACATGTCACAACACCACCCCGCATGTATGAGGGCCCGGTACGACGCTCCGGTGGCTTTGCTACCCCGGGGCCCGTCGGCTAACCTCAGCGTTTGACCACGGGATCTAGCCCTTTGACTTTGCACGCAGACGGGCTTTGACCGGTGGACCTCTCCACCCGGTTGTGTCGGGTCGGCCCGGAGGGACACCGGGAGCAACATCCGGACCAAACCCACAGCTAAATCCACTCCGTGTAGACCCGACGCGGTTTCCCCCTCCAGTGCGGCGTGGCGCGCCGTCCGTGAGGGGGGGCACGCACCGGAGACGCGTGCCGCCTCTTTGGACATGCAACAACACCACCCCGCATGTATGAGGGCGCGGTACGACGCTCCGGTGGCATTGCTACCCCCCAGGGGCCCCCGTCCCGCCTAACCCTGGAACGGTTGACCACGAGATCTAGCCCTTTGACTTCCCACGGACGGGCTTTGACCAGTGGACCTCTCCACCCGGTTGTGTCAGGTCGGCCCAGAGGGACACCGGGAGCAACATCCGGGCCAAACCCACAGCTAAATCCACTCCGTGTAGACCCGACGCGTCCGTTCCCCCCCCTCCAGGTGCCGGCGGCGGCGCCGTCCGTGACGGGGCCACACCCCGGAGATGCGTGCCGCCTCTTCGGACATGCCATAACACCATCCGGTTGTGGTAGGTCATCCGATATATATAAACACTTGGAGCAAAGTCCCCTTCGTATAGACCCGATCTTTTGTTCCCCATTCCGATTCTTGGTGGCGGCGGCACCGTTAAATGAGGGGTCACACCGCTCTGTCTGAGAACTAAAAATAATGTATGTATGCTTATTAGCACATACTGTATGTAAGTTAGTTACATAATAATAATAAAGAAAACAGTGAAGAAAAAGAAAAAAAACTATATGTATGCTTATTAACACATACTATATGCTTATTAACATACTATATGATTATTAACACATACTATATGTATGCTTATTAACACAATCTATATGTATGCTTATTAACACATACTGTATGCTTAATAATAATAATAATAATAATAATAATAATAATAATAATAATAATAATAATAATAATACTATATGGAAAAAAAGAAAAAAAAGACAAAAAAACTATGCGGCCAGGGCAGATGGACAGCGCCGCGGATCGATGACGTGTCAGCTATGCCGACGGCTGCCGTCGGCATAGCTCCTGGTCGGTGCGCTCTGGATCGGTGACGTGTCACCCGTATCTATGCCGACGGCCACCCGTCACGGCCGTCGGCATAGATTTGACGTCGTTAGCCGGCCGTGATGGCAGTTGTCAGCGGGCCCGCATCTATGTCGACGGCCTATATATGCCGACGGCAGCTGTAGGCGTAATCTAGGATAAGCCAACGGCTGTGATGTGCCGACGGCTGCTGTCGGCGTAGACGCGGATAGCCCGACGGCCTTTGTACGCCGACGGCCAGGAGCTAGCTGTCGGCATAGCTTGGACTAGGCCGACGGTAGCCGTCGGCATATATTTGGCTGTCGGCTTAGAGCCCTGTTCCGGTAGTGAATTTGATTGATTCAATTTGTCCTTGACCCATGAAAAGTCATTATATACTTACTAAATTATTAGTTTGTGCGTGCAGTGCCCGTATCTAGAACTCACATGTCCTACTCGCGCTGTTGTGGTTGATTTCGATCCAGGGAGTTTTGAGGTTGTGCTCAAAGTTAAGGGCGCAACTGAATCTGCTGATAGAGATCTAAGTTTTCTAGTTCTGCCGTTAGAAGAACGTTATCAATATCGTAGGTATTATACTAGTAAACATAGCACACTGGAGTTAACACTTCGCCGCGTTGATCGTTCTGTGGAGGCGACAATCAGTATGCGACTCGCTGCTGGTTCATCATGGCCACACGGTTTCCAGGGTGTATTTACTGCCAGTATTGCCAGTATAGATGATGCTGAAGTCTCCTTGCTTTCTTTTGAAGATGATAAATTGCCAGTTATTGCCGATGATGGCATCATCAAGCTGACACGACGCGTTGTCTCCATTGAACGCGAGCATGGAGAGCTGAAAGTTTCTGCCACAGCACGGTGTGCAAATGATGTGCAAGATGCTACGACAAATCACATAGTTTTCACACCCAGGTTCAGGGGTAGAAGTTGTGGTGTGCTTAACGTTGGCACATGTAAGATCCAAACCACTGTGGCCTGGTCCCTTTTTGACTGGTAAGAAAAATTGTGATGCATACACTTTTATTCAGATTGTTTAGGGAATACATTTGATTCAACAATGACCTATTTAATTTCGGGATGGGACTATGGGAGGGGCGCCGCACTGCTACCAGGCATTACGTGTACGTGTACCCAGGCCATGAAAAAGGGCCTCCTTGCTGGGTCTGTTTCATGTGTTCATGCAGTAGGCCTCGATGCTCAAAACCCGTCCAATTCCCAAGTCCTCCCCCATGCCTGTTCACTCCCCTTGTTCGCAAAATACCACAACTCCATTACACCATCATTACTAGGAAAACAACTGTTGGGGCAAACCGGGAGGGATAAAACGGAAAACAGAAACTCTGCTCGATTGAATCATGATCTGATCATTCCAAGGCGAAGCAATATTATAAAAAGCAAGGGGCTAAAGCATATTTTTGACAAACATTAGGTATGCAGTGTCGTCTCCCTTGAAACAAAGGCTTCATGATCCCAACATACAAATTTATTAATTGACAACACAAGTCCAAAGCATTGGTCTGTAGTAAAAGGAAACATTTTGCTGGCTAAAACGTACACACAATGACACAAATCAACCAAGTTAAACTGATTTGCCAGACCAATACATGTAACATATGATGGAAACATGCTGATCGGACAGTCTTGAGTGTGAATCATACAACCCATGCTTTGATTGCTTCTGACCTTTATAATCTATCGAAACAACAAGCGTGTGTTAGCTAATATATTGTCTCTGAGAAACAAAACTTTACGGCGGCAGGGGATCAACTTTGGGGATGGACGTTGATGACTTGTTCAGAATAGAATCGTGTCATTAAACTGTAGCTAGTTGTCAGTTTTAATTGTTAGTAGTTGTCATGATGTTCCTAACGTATTACCATGTAATTAAGAAAAGAGAACTATTTGCCAGGTTAAACTAAGTTGTTTATTCTGCTGCTGCCCCTAGACTTGTTTGTATGGTCAGAGCGCTCGATGTCTTTGATCAAAGTATTTTTGTCAGAGATTTTTTAATATAATTCAAATGCCATTTTGAAATGAAGTCAAATGAAACCTTGCAAATTCAAATGCCACATTCAATTCAAACCAAATGCATAGATGCTTAGCTATATTTGTAAAACATTCCAAATTAAAAAATTAGGATGTTACAATGTCTTAGCTCGCAAGCAATACACAAACATATAATGTGCACTTGTTTCTTATCCTTCCAACTAGCCATTCATGTATGTCTCTTGACAAGTCGCATGTCTCTCTTCATGTATGTGACCCTTGTTGAATAGGTCAATGATAACATCCACTAGTAGAAAACAGGGCTTTCGTCCAGGCCAGTTTAGCCCATTAGTCCCGGTTCAATCCAAAACCGGGACCAATGGAGCTATTTGCCCTGGTTCGTGAGCCCAGGGGGCCGGCCGGGCCACGTGGGCCATTGGTCCCGGTTCGTCCAGGACCTTTTGGTCCCAGTTGGTGGGACGAACCGGGACCAATGGTCACAACTCCTGGCCCACCACTATTGGTCGGTTGGTGGCATGAACCGACCAAAGGCTTCCCTTTAGTCCCGGCTCATGCCACCAACCGGGCTAATGGTGCTGCCTATATATAGCCCCTCATGCAAGAGCGAGCACCTTTGCTCTGTTTTTTACGGCCGAGGGGAGAGGGCTTGGTGGTGCTCTAGCTCACCTCCTATGCACACAAGGTGTTCGATGGAATGCCCGAGCCACACTACTTAAGGCTTCTCCTCTCCAAGCTCGACCGCCAAGCTCCATTTTCCTCAATTTTTATCTAGGTTTAGCGGTCCGTCACGCCTCGTCCCCGTCTTCATCACCGTCGATCACCCGCGCCGATCTCATCGCCGGCACCACCGTGGTGAGCCTCTTGTTCTTATCTTCTTTCTGAAAGGAAAAATATTATTACTTGTTTGTTTAGATAGATACTTGTATTATTTTCTTACTTTTATTATTGCATCTTATATAGTGCGATGGTTTTGGTATCCGCCCCCGTCGGCCCTCGTCCTGTCTATGATTCCGATGTGGTATATATTATCTTTTCATAACTATTGGTTCATTTATTGTTTATGAAAATTATGCCAACCAACGTGACATAGATTTTATTTATCTAGGAGGTTGTTGAACCGGAAATTCCAACCGACCCTATTGTCGAGAGAGGTTAAATTTAGTTGAAGAAGAAAACAATTTCTTGAAGGAAAAAATAAAAAACTTGAGGAGGAGAAGATGATATTGGAGTTGCATGTTGCGGATGTCGTCGATGATCACAAGATCAAGATGGATGCAATGCGCTTGAAGATGAGAAAGATTAGAAAATATGCCATTCATACCGAGGCTTGGTATCATTATGCCGTTGGATCAGTTGTTACCTTGGTTGCGATTATGATCGTATTTGTTTTCGCATTGAAATGTTTTACATAGTTTCAATGTATGATTTAATTAATTTAGATGCTCTGCAGAGCTTTATGTTGTTAGATGAGAACTGTGTATGTACTTTGGTTTTTATGTGATGATAAACTTCTATTAATTTGGTCACTTAATTATCTATTCATGATGTTACAGAATGATTTTTGACACACTTAATTATATATAATGCACGCAGATGAACCGGCAATGGATGTACGGTGACTTACACACCTCCGAGTACATTAAGGGTGTGCATGATTTTCTCGAAGTGGCTGAGGCAAACAAGCAGAATGGTTTTATGTGTTGTCCATGCCCTATATGTGGGAATACGAAGTCTTACTCTGACCGGAAAATCCTTCACACCCACCTGCTTTACAAGGGTTTCATGCCACACTATAATGTTTGGACGAGGCACGAAGAAATAGGGGTTATGATGGAAGACGGCGAGGAAGAAGAGTATGATGACAACTATGTGCCCCTGAATACGGTGATGCTCTTGAACATCAAGATGCACTGCACGATGTGCACGATGGTGCCGGAGCAGGCGAAGCTGCTGAAGATCAAGAGGAACCAGACGATGTGCCCGATGATGACGATCTCCACCGGGTCATTGTCGATGCGAGGACACAATCACGAAAGTCAAAAGGAGAAGCTGAAGTTCGATCGCATGTTAGAGGATCACAAAAAGGGTTGTACCCCAATTGCGAAGATGGCAACACAAACCTCGGTACCGTACTCGAATTGCTGCGGTGGAAGGCGAGAGAATGCTGGTGCACGATAAAGGATTTGAGAAGCTACGAAAATAATGAAGAAGAAGCTTCCAAAGGATAACGAATTTCCCGACAAGACATACGCAGCAAAGAAGGTCGTATGCCCTCTAGGATTGGAGGTGGAGAAGATACATGCATGCCCTAATGATCGCATCCTCTCTTTGTGGTGCCTACAAGGATCTGAGCGCATGCGGTGTCACGGTGCATTGCGATATAAGATCGACGAGATGACCACAGTGATGTTGGCCGGCGAGCCTCCCGGGAAGAGTGTTCTGTGAAGGTGATGTGGTATGCTCCTATAATACCACGGTTGAAAGCGTCTGTTCGAAGCGGAGAGCATGCCAAGTTGATGCGATGGCACAGTGAGGACCGTAAGAAAGACGGAAAGTTGAGAGCACCCACGACGGGTCGCAGTGGAGAAAAATCGAGAGAAAATCTTTGGGATGAGTTTGCAAAGGACCCAAGGAACGTATGGTTTGCTTTAAGCGCGGATGGCATTAATCCTTTCGGGAGCAGAGCAGCAATCACAGCACTGCCCGTGACTCTATGTATGTATAACCTTCCTCCTTGGATGTGCATGAAGCGGAAGTTCATTATGATGCCAGTTCTCATCCAAGGCCCTAAAGCAACCCGGCAACGACATTGATGTGTACCTAAGGCCATTAGTTGAAGAACTTTTACAGCTGTGGAATGGAAGCGGTGTATGCGTCGTGGGATGAGCACAAAAGGAGGAATTTTACCTAAAGGCGTTGTTGTTCGTGACCATCAACGATTGACCCGCTCTCAAGAACCTTCGGGACGGACAAACAAGGGATACCACACATGCACGCACTGTTTACTTGACACCGATAGTATATACAGGAAGCTGCAGGAAGAATGTGTACCTGGGACATCGTCGATTTCTTCCGACCAACCATCAATGTCGAAAGAAAGGCAAGCATTTCAAAGGCGAGGCAGATCACCGGAAGAAGCCCGCCATGCGTACCGATGATCACGTACTTGCTATGGTCAATGATTTACACGTAATCTTTGGAAAGGGTCGGCGGACTAGCTGTTCGAATGACGCCGAGAATCACGCACCCATGTGGAAGAAGAAATCTATATTTTGGGACCTACCCTCTTGGAAAGACCTAGAGGTTCGATCTTCGATCGACGTGATGCACGTGATGAAGAACCTTTTCGTGAACCTGCTAGGCTTCTTGGGCGTGTATGGGAAGACAAAAGATACACATGAGGCACGGGAGTACATGAAACGCTTGCACGAAAAAGAGGGCATGCCTCAAAGCGGTATGAAGGTCACGCTAGCTACGCTCTTCTGAAAGAAGAGAAAGAAATATTCTTTCAATGCCTGCTAAGTATGAAGGTCCCTGACCGGCTTCTAAATCGAATATAAAGGGAATAATAAATATGCCGGAGAAAAAGTTCCGTAACCTAAAGTCTCATGACTGCCACGTGATTATGACGCCGCTGCTTCCGGTTGCATTGAGGGGCTTTACCGGAAAAGCGTCCGATTAGCCATTGTGAAGCTATGTGCATTCCTCAATGCAATATCTAAGAAGGTGATCGATCCAGTAAATCGTACCAACGCTAAGGAGTGATGTGGCGCAATGTCTTGTCGATTTCGAGCTGGTGTTCCCACCATCCTTCTTCAATATCATGACGCACGTCCTAGTTCATCTAGTCGGCCGAGATTGTCATTATGGGGCCCGTATTTCTACACAATATGTACCCCTTTGAGAGGTTCATGGGAGTCCTAAAGAAATATGTTAAGTAACGCGCTAGGCGAAGGAAGCATCTCCATGGGCCATCAAACAGAGGATGTCATCGGGTTTTGTGTTGACTTCATTCCTGGCCTTAAGAAGATAGGTCTCCCTAAATCGCGGTATGAGGGGAGACTGACCGGAAAAAGGCACGCTTGGAAGAGACTCAATAATATGCAGGGACGGATATTCTTGGTCTCAAGCACACTACAGTTCTCTGAGAACTCTACCTTGGTGACCCGTATGTCGATGAACACAAGAACGATCTGCGCTCCAAACACCCGGAGGCGGTCACGACGGGATTACATGTGAACACATCGGGACTTTCAGCGATTGGTTGGAAACACGTCTCGTGAGGTGACATCACTGTTTGTGATGAGCTGTACTTGTTGTCCAGGGGACCATCTTCAACTGTAATGATTTGGAAAGGATACGAGATAAATGGGAATACATTTTACACGATTGACCAAGATGAAAAGAGCACCAACCAAAACAGCGGTGTCTGCTTTGATGCAGCAACAGACAGGGGAAATGACACATATTATGGTTACAAAGTAGACATATGGGAACTTGACTACGGAGTAGATTTTAAGGTCCCTTTGTTTAAGTGCAAGTGGGTCAATCTGTCAGGAGGCGGGGTACAGGTAGACCCACAGTACGGAATGACAACAGTGGATCTGAAAAATCTTGGGTACACTGACGAACCGTTTGTCCTAGCTAATGATATGGCACAGGTTATCTATGTGAAGGACATGTCTACCAGACCGAGGAAAAGAAAAGATAAGGAAGCGAATACATCATACAATGAGCCAAAGCGCCACATAGTTCTTTCAGGAAAAAGGGACATCCACAGGAGTGGAGGGCAAGACAGACATGTCTCAAGAGTATGAAAAGTTTCATGAAATTCCCCCTTCAAAGTCAAGGCTGACCCAAGCATCCTGATAACCGATGAAGATTATCCATGGTTACGGCGCAATAAGCAAACGACACAAGCAAAGAAAAAGTGAAGACTTTCTCCCGCAACTATTATGATGATACCATGCCAACTTTGTAACAGACGAGTATGATACCATTGTCCGTTTTGTACATGCACATGCTATGCCAACTTTTTCAGAGTTCATTTGAAAACTATGAATTTGAAAACCTCGCCAACCGAAGGGCGCTCACACCGGTTTATAAGCCCGCCCCTCTACACACCGTTTTGTTGTAAGCAGAAACAAAATAAAATAAATAAAGCAACAAAGAAACCAAAAAAAGTGTTTTCAAATTTGAAAACTAATGGCACTAACAGAAAGTTTATAATTTTTCTAAAACTAAAAGCAAAAAGAATTAAAAAATAAAGAAAAAAACAACAAAAAATAAATAATGCAGAAAACAGAACAAAAAACTAAAAAAATAAAAATAGCAACAATAAGTATTTTGTTGTAAGTAGAAACAAAATAAAATAAATAAAGCAACAAAGAAAACAAAAAAAGAGTTTTCAAATTTGAAAACTAATGGCACTAACAGAAAGTTTATAATTTTTCTAAAACTAAAAGCAAAAAGAATTAAAAAATAAAGCAAAAAACAACAAAAACTAAATAATGCAGAAAACAGAACAAAAAACTGAAAAAAATTAAAAATAGCAACAATAAGTATTTTGTTGTAAGTAGAAACAAAATAAAATAAATAAAGCAACAAAGAAAACAAAAAAAGAGCTCTCAAATTTGAAAACTAATGGCACTAACAGAAAGTTTATAATTTTTCTGTAAATAAAAGCAAAAAGAATTAAAAATAAAGCAAAAACAACAAAAACTAAATAATGCAGAAAAGCAGAACAAAAAACTGAAAAAAATAAAAATAGCAACAATAAGTATTTTGTTGTAAGTAGAAACAAAATAAAATAAATAAAGCAACAAAGAAAACAAAAAGAGTTTTCAAATTTGAAAACTAATGGCACTAACAGAAAGTTTATAATTTTTCTAAAACTAAAAGCAAAAAGAATTAAAAAATAAAGCAAAAAACAACAAAAAATAAATAATAATGCAGAAAACAAAACAAAAAATTGGAAAAAAATAGTGCCGCCTACTGGGCCCATGCGGCCTGAATACGACTAGAAACCCTACATGGGCCAGGATTCAGGCCCACAGGCACATAGCTAGTGACAGATTAGGCCGAAGCTGCGGTTGAGAGGAGCTCGAGAGGGTGGGCGCGGCGCTTATAAACCACTCTCGAGCTCTCTCAACTAGCGAGGTGGGACTAAACTTTTAGGCGTGAGGCAGCACAAGGCCTTTGGTCCCGGTTGGTGGCACCAACCGACTAATCTCCGTTTAGTCGGTTGGTGCCACCAACCGGGACCAAAGGCCGCTTCCGCCCTTTGGGCTCTTGAAAAAAGGCCTTTGGTCCCGGTTGGTGCCACGACCCGGGACTAATGCCCTCCTTTAGTCCCGGTTGGTGCCACGAACCGGGACTAATGCTCTTGCTATATAAGAAAACACTTGGGAAATTTCAGATTTCCCTCGCCGATTCCCCGGCGCCCGCCAGGCTGCCCCCAGCCCGCCAGCTGCCTCGCCGCCCGTCGCCCCCCGTCGCCGCCGCCTCGCCCATGCCCGTCTTCGCCGTCGCCCGCGCCCTCGCCCGTCGCCCAGCGCCCCATCCCGCCGCCGCCCTGCCCACCCCGCTCCGCCTCGCCCACCACCGTCGCCGTCGCCCAGCGCCCTGCCCAGCAGCGCCGCCCGGCCCGCCCTCGCCGTCATCCGCGCCTCTGCCCGACCCGCCATCCTCGCCGCAGCTTGGTCCGGCCGCCGGCGCCCTCCTTTTTCATATTTTTTTTCATATATATATGCTTGTTTTATATATATTTTTGTATGAATGTATGTATTTTTTCAATTGTAATATGCATGGTGTTTTCAATTGTTCTCTGATTTAGTACATTAATTTTAGGTTAGTTTCATTTCTAGAAAAGTTTTATATATTTAGGAAGAAGGAAGAGAAGGAAGAAGGAAGAAGAAGAAAAAGTTTTATATATGCAAAAGTTACATTTTAGAAAAGTTTTATATATCTAGCTAGATAGAAGGAAGAAGAAGAAAAAGAAGGAGAGGAAAAAGGAAAATAAGAAGAGGAAGAAAGGAGAAGAAGAGGAGAAATAAATAAGAAGAGGAAAAAAGAAGAAAAAGAAGAGGAGAAGAAGAAAGAAATAGAGGAGAAGAAGAAAAAAGAAGAGGAGAAAAAGAAAGAAATATACTATCACCATTTTTATTGCAGCAACGACAAGGCAAAATGCCCATGAGTTGCCACTGACAACAATATATTAAGAAAAATAAATAACATAATAACCTATCTTTGAGTAGGATTTGATGCATAACAATTATCGAGCATGATTCAAAAGCAGGGAATACATGCGGTCAATTTATTTTCACGGGCAAAAGATAATAATCAAGACCTTACCAGACTGGTTGTATCTCTGTTTATTTTCTTGCTGTTTTTCTTAGTTACTCCCTTCATCCCATATTAATTGACGCTTAAATGGATGTATTTTTTTTCTATTTTCACTAGTAGATTCTTATATGTTGTCTTCCATTAGATTTGTAATAATAGTTGTCACTCCCATGTACTTCTCTGAATCACCTCAGTCATTCAGCGCAACAGAATTCTAGTTTGATCATAGTCCATTTCGTCCGTACAAATTAAAGATCTCTTTGAATGAAACATATTTTTTAATACAGTAGCTTTTGGATACCTCATTGTCAAAGTTGTAGATATGAATCCATAGATAACGAGTTCTATGGTATTTTAGTGTATTTGTAAAACCATGAGGTGGTTGGCTATGCAGTACTTCGTAGACTATTTTGATTGGACACACTATTATGTCATTAAGAAAAAATAAACAAAAACTCCATGCATGTATAGATCCGTGACTCCGTGAGAATGTGCAACTAGTTTGTCAATATATGTGCAGATTTGTAAAATGATTTTGTTAGCATGAACTCGGTAATGAATCATACTCCCTTCGTTTCTTTTAGTCTACATATATAATAATTGTGAAGTTGGACTTCGTAAAGTTTGACCAACTTTATAGAAAAAAATATCAGCATTCACAGTATGTGATTAATATCATTAGATGCATCATGGAATAAATTTTCATACCCTATAACTTTAGTATTGTATATATTTAAATTTTTAAATAGCATAGTTTGACTTCAAACAAATCTTATATGCGGAGTAAAAAAAACAAGAGAGTAATTAGGTTGGATGGGAAGTACCAAAATGTGGGAATATCAGTTTCTGAGCCCGTGCTCAGATGATCCCGATATCCACACCGTAAGTTCGCATGCAGATCTGTGCCCTCTGGTGTATTTCCCGGCCGTATGTTGCGAAAACTAGTCCAGCTCAGCCTCGCAATCAATGCAACGGCACGTCGCACTGTGGCTCCGGATCAGATTGCGGTTGGATGGCTCAGCCATGTTTCTGAGCCGGACTGGGCCGTGCACGGTCCTTCCAGTCAACTTAATATAGTCAGCTGTTTTTTGAAGACACGCGCGCATGTTGGCTTTTATAAAAGGAAACGCTGACAAACCATCCATTGTGCCTAAACAAATTCCACCTGCCCATATTTTTGAGACAGACTGTCAAGTCCTGCAGCAAGCTACCTCCTCTAGCACCTACAATTTTGCACCCCTGGGTATGCTTTTCAGTGACATAAGATTCAGACTTAGAACGACGTTTATTGAGAGCAAAGTGGTGTATGCACCAAGAGCCTGTAATAAGCCAGCGCATGTGCTGGCGAATATGGGTGCAGGCCTAGCTGATGGTGAACTTAGGGAATGGTTCACCAGCTATCCTAATGATGTAATCAATGCGCTAACCGGCGATCAGGCCGTGTCTTAATGGAATATCAGTGTTCCATATAAGAAATCCACCTGCCCATATTTTACGCTTTTAAATTATACTCCATCACACGATAGACGGTCACGGAAAAAAAAAAGCTCAACTATCTCAACATCATATTACGCTACCATCAGATACATAGGGGCAACCACTTAACAACTAACATTGGGCACACTAACTGGTCGAACTAATAATCCACAATAACGAGCAATGTTCATGTCAGGCACATTCAGAAATCCTGATTACATCATTAGATCCCATGCACGCCGTCGTCGCATATCACGCCTGAGTATGGTGTCCACTTTGAACCCCTATTGCTCACTTCATCGTTATCGGATTCAATTTCTTCGTCCGCATCAATGACACGAGAAATGTTTTCCACATCAGACTGGCCGCCGTCCTCTATCCCCTGTGCATCGGCAGCTGGATCATGGTCGTCGAAGCCTTCTTCCATTGAATCTTGTCCTCCCTCCTCGTCCAACACTTGCTTGAACACACTAAGTCAGACAGCAATCCCGTTGGATCACCTCCCCCTGACAATCCATGTATGTCTCCTCTCAGTACAGAAAAGGTACACACCGTCAGACAAAGACGATTCCACTTTACCTCCTCAATTGCGCCGTCATCTTGCGCTGGTAGCTGTGTTGTACTCCAAGCGGTCGCCGCTGAGTCCATCACCGAAGAGTCAGATGAGTCACAAATCATGCATCACTCCTAATAATGCAGAAAACACACGAGAAACGCAAGATATGGTACCTGAACCTTGATTCCTCGGACTAAATTGCCTCCTTCGCAGCTCCTGGTCGTGCCACTGAAGCCGGATTCATCAAACGTCCGCCCCATCGGCTACAGAAGCTAGCCTTAATTTTTTTTAATTAGACAACAATGGTGAAAGGCAAGGTAGCAGCTGGCCGTCGTGCACTCTTTATACTGCCCGCGTGATGCCACAGCGACACTTGCATTTAATCTTTCTAGCAATTCGAATTTCCAACACATACTACAAATCAAAAATTCATAACTCATTTTTCAGTTACTCCCAGTAGCCTTGTGCAAGTATTCTGTCGGTGTCCTTCCATCCCGCAGTTCTTGCATTTTCCTGGCTTCCGTGGTTTCTTGGGGCATTCCCTCTTTCCGGTCATGTTGTTCTTCTGTAACTCTAGGTGGCAAATGCTACAGAACCTGGTTCGCTTACACAGACCTTCATATGGGGCCTTTTCCCTGCTGTTTGTTGGTCTACCGACCCCCCCCCCCCCCCCCTATGTTTATCTGGAGCTACAAGACCCTGAAGGGCATTCACACTGAATGAGTGCCAACCACTATGGCACTGGTCAGCACCGTCGTCCCCAACAAATGCAACTTCGCCATTGCCGTCCATTCTCCAAGTCGCCAGATCTTCCATACGCTCCTCAAAACCCAAACCATCCCTCTTCTTTGCCAAAGGTGCGCCACTCACAAGTAGAGCTTCGAGACTAGCAAACATGTGATCAAAAGTGTGACGCCCGGGTAACTAAGCTACAACAACCCTCTACTAATGATGCCACGTCACTTCGATTACTGTTGATAATCTCGCGTGAGTTCGAAACCGATTCAAATTCAAATTAAAAATCAAGCAGACAATAAAACTTTTCAAATAGTAAAACTAAAATGTTCAGAGTGAACCAGATATTGCATAGGTAATTATAGTGGAGAAAACGTCTTTTTATATAAAATAGTTAACTGCACAAAATTAATTAAAACAACAGTAAGACTAATATTTAAATGACTTTTAAATACTAAACAAATATAAAATAATTGTTTAGGGTGCCAAATTAATTATGGCATTGTTATTAGTATTAGTACTAATTTAGGGGCTAGGTTTATAGTTTGTAAAACTAAAGTAAAATAGAAACAGAAAATAAATAAAAGGAAAAGGGCAAAACAAAATCACATACCCCCCTCACATAATTGGGCCAAGCAGCCCACCGGCCAAGCCAACTGGACACAACCGCCAGCCCAGCCACCCCGCTCTAACTCTAGCCCTCACCTCTCGCTCCTTCATTTCCCTCCCGTGCGCCGCCACACACACACACGCCTTGCAAGCGCCTCTTCGATCCCCACTCCCCCTCGCTCCTCACTCCCTCATCTCTCCCTCCCCCCGATCCAGATCGGATCGGGGCTGGCCCCGTGGCCGTCGCCCTGTGCCGCCTCGCAGGCCCCCGCCCTCGTCCTCGCGCCCCCGTCCCCTCTCCCTCGACGACTCCTCTCGCTGCGCCGACCGCGACCGCGCCCTCGACGCCCGACGCCGCCCCGCCGCTCGATGCCGGAGCCACCACGCCAGCCTGCCTCCCCGTCGTCCTCTACGTCGTTGCCTCGTCCCGCCATCGCCGACCGCCTCCCGGCCCCTCCCGAGCCGACTTAAGCACAACTCTGAGGGGCCCGGTGAGGCCTCGTCGCCCTCGCCCGTTCCCCTTTGCTCCGGTCGGCGTAGGCCGCCCCGCGCCGTCTTCGCTCACCCCTCTGTCGCGTCCGTGCCCGCACGGCCATCCCGTGCGTGCCCCGGGGGTCCCCAGCCCGTGCTCCGCGCACGACACACCCCCTGCTCCTGACTGCGCCAACACGCGCAGAAGGGCTCGCCCGGTGCCGCTTGGCCCCAGGCCGCTCCCCGCCGGCGCCCCCGCGGTGCCCCACCGTCGGCGCCTGGGTCCGCCCCATCGGGCGCCCGTAACCGCCCGCACACTCACGGGGCTCCGCCCCAGCAACCACGCCCGAACCCGATAGGCCACTCTGGGCCAATGACAAACGGGGCCCACGCCCCTGAGAACGAAAATGGATTAAAAGAAAATGGTTAAAAAAATAATAATAGTAAATAAATAAATAATAAAAACTAATTATTAATTAATCAGTGAATCAATTAAGTTAATTAATCCTAATTAATTAATCTAATTAACCTGTTAGTTTAATTAAATCAGTAATTAGTTTATCTAAACTCTAATTAACCTAAGCAGTATGATGAGATGGGTCCCACCGGACCCACGCAGCGTCGATTTGACCTAGTCAACCACTGTTGACTGCTGACATCAACATGACATCATGCTGATGTGATAAATCAATTTCAATTAAATTAAATAATTAATAAATTCCAGAAACTAATAAAATCTTTAGAAAATCATATCTTTTAATCCGTAACTCGGATTAAATTATTTTCAACATGAAAGTTGCTCAAAACGACGAGACGAACCCGGATACGCAGCATGTTCGTCCGCCACACATCCCTAACATATCAAACTCGCAACTTTCCCCCTCTGGTTCATCTGCCCGAAAACGCGAAACACCGGGGATACTTTCCCGGATGTTTCCCCCCTTCACCGGTATCACCTCATACCGCGTTAGAACACGTCTAGCTCTGCTTGTTGTCCTGTTATGCACTTGCTTGCTATGTATTTATTGTTTCTTCCCCCTCTTCTTACGCTGAACACCGAGGCCGGCCTTCTTTGCCCGGTTCGACTACGGAGTTGGCGACCACTCTCTCTTGCCGAGCAACCAGGCAAGCCCCCCCTTTGATCACCAGATATCGCCTACTCTTCTCTATACTGCTTGCATTAGAGTAGTGTAGCATGTTACTGCTTTCAGTTAATCCTATACTGCTGCATAGCCTGTCCTTGCTACTACTGTCCTTGCTACTACTGTTGCTACTACTTCATTAGAGTAGTATAGGATGCTAGTGTTCCATCAGTGGCCCTACATTCTTGTCCGTCTGCTGTGCTATACTATCGAGCCGTGATCACTCGGGAGGTGATCACGGGTATATACTTATACTTATACATGATACATGTGGTGACTAAAGACGGGTCGGCTCGTAGGAGCGCCCGCGAGTGGATCTTTGTGGCGGAGCGACAGGGCAGGTTGAGACCGCCTAGGAGAGAGGTGGGCCTGGCCCTGTTCGGCGTTCGCGGATACTTAACAAGCTTAACGAGATCTTGGTATTTGATCTGAGTCTGGCTACTGGCCTATACGCACTAACCAACTACGTGGGAAAGATATGGGCACTCGGCGTCGTGGTATCAGCCGAAGCACTTCGTGACGTCGGCCCGGCGGCCTTGCGCCGGATTGGAACGTAGGCCTGCTCTTGTATTAAGGGGCTAGTTACGCTTCCGGCCGCCCGCATAGCGTGCAGGTGTGCTTTCGGTCACGATGGGCCTGCACCCTGTGCGCTTTAGGTTTAGACCAGCGTCGACCTCTGTTGAGCCTAGGTGAGGCTGCGGCGTCTTTGATCTTCAGCGGTCGGGCATGACCCGGAAAGTGTGTCCGGCCAAATGGGATCAAGCGTGTTGGGTTATGTGGTGCACCCTGCAGTGAAGTTAATCTATTCGAATAGCCGTGATCTTGATAGCAGGGCGACTTGGAGTTGTACCTTGACCTTATGACAACTAGAACCGGATACTTAATAAAACACACCCTTCCAAGTGCGAGATATAACCCGGTGGTCGCTCTCTCTCGGGGTTACGAGGAGGGATCGCCGGGTAGGATTATGCTATGCGATGCTACTTGGAGGACTTGATCTACTCTCTTCTACGTGTTGCAAGGCGGAGGCTGCC
Source organism: Aegilops bicornis (assembly GCA_021605145.1). Classification (NCBI taxonomy): domain Eukaryota; kingdom Viridiplantae; phylum Streptophyta; class Magnoliopsida; order Poales; family Poaceae; genus Aegilops; species Aegilops bicornis. Next base: position 75,534,138 of record CM038671.1, on the reverse strand, counting down.
GAGCGTAGTCTTTGACAGATTAGCTATCCCCTCTTATTACGGCATTCTGCGATTCGATCCTTGATATGGCCCTTTACACATATATCCATGCATATGTAGTGTAGCTCCTTGCTTGCGAGTACTTTGGATGAGTACTCACGGTTGCCTTGTTCCCCCTTTCTTTACCCGGTTGCTGCGACCAGACGATGGAGCCCAGGAGCCAGACGCCACCGTCGATGACGACTACTACACCGGAGGTGCCTACTACTACGTGCAGCCCGCTGACGACGACCAGGAGTAGTTTAGGAGGATCCCAGGCAGGAGGTCTGCGCCTCTTTCGATCTGTATCCCAGTTTGTGCTAGCCTTCTTAAGGCAAACTTGTTTAACTTAAGTCTGTACTCAGATATTGTTGCTTCCGCTGACTTGTCTATGATCGAGCACTTGTATTCGAGCCCTCGAGGCCCCTGGCTTGTATTATGATGCTTGTATGACTTATTTTATTTTTAGAGTTGTGTTGTGATATCTTCCCGTGAGTCCCTGATCTTGATCGTACATGTTTGCGTGTATGATTAGTGTATGATTGAATCGGGGGCGTCACAAGTTGGTATCAGAGCCGACTGCCTGTAGGAATCCCCCTTCCACACTCCTTGGCCGAAGTCGAGTCTAGACTTTACAAAACTTTTACTAACTTGGCTGTGTGGCCCATGGGCCCACGTCGCCATTGGGTGGTATTAGGATCTTTTACTCCTCGACCTTTACTCTGGGCTCTGATCTCTCCTCTATTCGGGTTAAATGAATTTTGCTAAATCTAACATTAGGATCTCGTTATCACTTTCACCCGGAGAGCCCCTTATTATTGATGATCGTCTGCTACACCAGAAGACCCTGAAGATACTCTCCGCTGTTAACCCGAGAACTTGGGTTCATCGCGTTTGCAATTCCCCTTCCACCGTAAACCTTATGGATAACTACTTGCAGTTGTTATTATTACATTCATCCGATTGGTCTTGTTATTACAAGATACCTCAAAACTCGTCGTTGTTTCGATATTCCTTTGAGCTTACTGCCTTGTTGTTCTTTGTCACCTGAATACCCCTACGGTTAATTCTCGCACTTATCGAGTATACGCTCATCCCCCAGTTGATCATGTATTACACAAAAGTCTTTGAAATACCATTCGGTCTTCCGAAAATCCTCAGCAACCTATTGCTCTGGAATTTCTTGTTTGCTTTCATTATGATTAATCCCATAAGTATAGTAATCATATTGGCATCCTTTGTCACCATCATTTTTGAGTCCATTGATGCAATACGTTGTGAATGTTCACAATCATCGATCGAGTCCTAGGATTATCTTTCCGGCTCGAGCGTCATTTTGAACATGAGCTGGTTCTCGACCAAACTATACGTAAATCGATTGTGCCTCTGGTATATTCCATTGATCCATCCTTGATCGTAACGCCCGCTTCGATCCTTTGTTTTCAAATCATAATTCCTTTGCATTTAAGCTTTGAATTATTCAGATGATTCCATAACCGGTTGCAGTTGCATTCCTTCCTCTTCTGGTTGAGTATCGATACTCACATCAGATCCTTTGTGGACCATCAAGTCCTTTGTTGGATTGTTAACCGACAGTGTCCTTCGCATTTGATCACTTTATGAGTTCTTCCCCTGATACATAATGCCTTTGTTAAGTTGTATCCTCTGCTTGGCCAACCATACTCTGCTTTCGGGCTTGTGTTATTTACTCTTGAAACTTGTGGTATATGTTTCTAAGAAGCCCCTATGGGTTGAACATATGCCTTCTCTAAACCGTGTGAACCCGAAAGTTTTCACGATTCATACTCTTACGGTGCTTCGCCAGATAAAATTTCAACCTTTGCAACTTCATCGAACGCGAGAAGTGAATGAAAGGTTATGCATTGGAGAAGTGGGATTCGACCTTGAACTTTGTGTTCATGCCCATGGACACGATGTAGATCCTATCATGGAAGCTTCTTGTAACTATTTCCTGGATATAATATCCTTTAGTATCAGTGAATTGATCCTTTGCAATCATGGTTCCGACCATGTTCTCATTTAAATACCATTTCCTGTGCAAGTTTAAGCACTTGTCTTCTATAGAGCAATACCCTAGTCCAACCTCTACTTTGATCTATCGTCGAGTATTACCCCCTGGTATCTCGAGATTATCTTGGAATTGTATAATTTCTTATGAGTTCTTCATCAAGTACTACATACTCACCGATTACAATTTTTCATGGGCTCGGAGTTATTAAACACTCAAAGACACCGATAATCGAACCGAGTCCGCTTTTCACGGTTCAACAACTCTTGATGGCTTCTATAAGTACGAGTTTGTACCCGATCACGCCATTCCTAGCCTGTTTGGCTATATCATTGTCGTGATGATTCTAACTGTGCTACTTGGTCCTTATTCTCGGAGCACCAATTTGCGACGATAGCTAAGCTTACGTCGATTTTCCTCGTCATACCCTTTCACCTTAAACAACAAGCTTGAGTTCGAGTTTGTGTTGTAACTGTGGTTCCAATAACCCTTCGCTTCATCATTTCTTTGACTTGATGTCAGCGCCAATCGATTACATCTTCACGAAATCTCTGGACAATTGTGTCGTGGTCATCATCAACATTCTGAGCTCTTCCAAGATATCTATCGAATTCTTGATGAGAAATACCACCCTTGCCCTCGATGATCTGCGTTATCATCGACCACTTTATTGCCTTCCCAACAACACAAGCTTGTTCGTGTTTGGTGATATACCTTGAGTTCCCTGCTATCCAGCAATTGTTCTCCTTTACCTTGGAACATTAACGTCTCTTATGCCATCAATGTTGTGAGAATTTCGCCACCTCTTAAGAATTCTTGGTATGGTGATACTTCTCACCATCACCATTCTTTATTAGGTCCTCGTATCGATACCAACCGGGGTACCAACAAGTGAGCGGTACTTTTTGGATTATGCCCTTCTAGCAACCCTATAGCTTTGAAGTTAATGGTCGGCCGTTCATTCTTAGACTATTGATTATTGAATCATCATTCCGACGTTGGTCGTGCAACCCAGCCCATAATTCGGTGCACCTCTCATCCAATGTTTAACTATGTATGTTCTCCTCGAGCATACACCATTTTATCATTTGATCCGACAAATGTTATCTCCTTGTTCACATAACTGTGGAAACCCACCTTTTTGGAAATCTCGAGGATTTTCGTTGATTCCATCAGCTACCCCCTCATCCTCTCCTTAGTTTAAGGAAGAACTGTTGCTTCAAGAACCCGCTCCCATAGTTCATTTCCTGAGAATCTTGAAATGTCATTTCGTCTATTTGTGTTGCACCTTTTCTTCTCGGACATCCTGAGTCTGAGGTATCATGACACCAATCGGATCTGAATCTCGATCGAGATATGATGGTTGGGACAACTTTCAAGAGTTATGTTGTTGGTCCTTTGATGACCCGGTAACATGATGTCATGCCTAGCACCCCACAGGCGGAGGCCCTATTGTTATAGTTTCCTTTTAGCAAGGTTATCTATTCTTCCATGAGGAAATGGTAAGACTTATTCTATAAGTTGTTCTGATGAATCCTTCGTGTATCCAAGTAGTCCTAACCTCTTGCTTGAAGACCATGTCAATGCTATCTCGAAGCATGTACGTGATACTCTGATTTTCAACAAGAACATTTGAAGTCTAATGCTAAATGTTTCTTGCTCAATTATCCAAACACCATTGTATGGGTAATGTCATGAAATTCCTCTCCCCTACCTAAGGAGTTTTCTTCATAATATCCTGTCATGGATATCATGCTCTGCTTGTCCTTGGGAAGGATATACCACTGAATTATGTGTTTAAATTTCCTTTCCATTGTTCTGTTTAACCTGATGATCACATTTTCCTTTCCATTGGTTTGTTTGACCTTTCTTGTGATCTATATAAACTAAGCAGTAATAATTCACTGCTTATGTAAACACCTCGGTGTACAACTCTGCCGGTGAGACCCTGTTTCTATTGTTGATGACATTTCAGTAACCGCCGATGGATGAGAACTTTGCCTCTTGGCCCGCCTCGTTTCAACGAGCAGGAAAATGGTTCTCTTCATCCCTCGCCCTTGGTACCGACATTGTTGCCGACATAACTGACATGCTACTCTCTGACATGCCTTGCTATCGTGATCGTACAAGATGTCAGCCCCCTTCCTACTTTCAACCACATGGTGGGCCCATAACCCACAATTCCACAAGATCAAAACCTGACTCTCCTGTACAACCTTTTGTCAAAGTTATTCCTTGCGCTTGACTTCGTATGTAATTCACGGGACACCTGCTTAGTGATCTATTATGGTATGAGACGCAATACTTATTCCCATTGCTCTGAACCCCTTTCACACTTCGTTTCATGCAACGATCGATTGCCTATGCGCTTGAAACTTCTATTCCGCACCTTCTTACTTTGCTCTCGATATTTTCTTAAGTTTCAATTCGAGAGTTACTATCCGCCACCCTCCCTGATGTTCTCTACTCGGTTCGTGACCTTGTAGAGGTCCGTTCTTCCGAAGATACCCCTTATCATTTTTCATAAGTATGATGGGACTCCCGAAGAAAGGATGAAGACTTCATCATGATGACCTAAAGCAGAGAAATGAAGACATCAATAAGAGGATTCAACTTTTTCGAGAAGGGCAACCAAGACCGAGATGACTCGTTAGAATTTCGTAACCAAAATTTCCTCCCTTACTCCCGCTCCTAAATCTCGGGACGAGATTTCTTGTAGTGAAGGAGAATTGCGATGCCCGGGTAACTAAGCTACAACAACCCTCTACTAATGATGCCACGTCACTTCGATTACTGTTGATAATCTCGCGTGAGTTCGAAACCGATTCAAATTCAAATTAAAAATCAAGCAGACAATAAAACTTTTCAAATAGTAAAACTAAAATGTTCAGAGTGAACCAGATATTGCATAGGTAATTATAGTGGAGAAAACGTCTTTTTATATAAAATAGTTAACTGCACTAAATTAATTAAAACAACAGTAAGACTAATATTTAAATGACTTTTAAATACTAAACAAATATAAAATAATTGTTTAGGGTGCCAAATTAATTATGGCATTGTTATTAGTATTAGTACTAATTTAGGGGCTAGGTTTATAGTTTGTAAAACTAAAGTGAAATAGAAACAGAAAATAAATAAAAGGAAAAGGGAAAAACAAAATCACATACCCCCCATGTAATTGGGCCAACGACCCAGCCGGCCAGCCCAATCGACACAACCGGCCAGCCCAGCCACCCCGCTATAACCCTAGCCCTCACCTCTCGCTCCCTTCATTTCCCTCCCGTGCGCGCCACACACACACGACGCCTTGCAAACGCCTCTTCGATCCCCCATCCCCTCGCTCCTCTCACTCCCTCATCTCTCCCTCCCCGATCCAGATCGGATCGGGGCCCCGTGGCCGTCGCCTGCCTTGCCGCCTCGAGCCCGCCCGTCCCCTCTCCCTCGACGACTCCTCTCGTTGCGCTGACCGTGACCGCGCCCTCGACGCCCAACGCCGCCCCGCCGCTCGATGCCGGAGCCACCACGCCGGCCTGCCTCCCCGTCGTCCTCTCCGTCGTCGCCTCGTCCCCGCATCGCCGACCGCCACCCCGGCCCCTCCCCGAGCCGACTTAAGCACAACTACAGGGCCCCGGTGAGGCCTCGTCCGCCCTCGCTCCGTTCCCCTTTGCTCCGGTCGCCGTAGGCCGCCCCATCGCCGTCTTCTTGCTCACCCCTCCGTGCAGCGTCCGTGCCGCACCGGGCATCCGTCGTGCCGGGGTCCCCGGCCCGTGCTCCCGTCGACACACCCCTGGTCTGGCTGCGCCAACACGCAGCGAAGGGCCTCACAGCCCGCCGGCTTCGCCGATGCCGCTTGGCCCCAGCCGCTCCCGACGCCCATGGTGCCCACCGTCGGCGCTGGAGTCCGCCCATCAGGCGCCCGTAATCCCGCCACTTACACTCACGGGCTCCGCCCGACAACCACGCCCGAACCCGATAGGCCACTCTGGGCCAATGACAAGCAGGGCCCACGCCTCGAGCGAAAATGGATTAAAAGAAAATGGTTAAAAAATAATAATAGTAAATAAATAAATAATAAAAATGAATTAATAAAACTAATTATTAATTAATCGGTGAATCAATTAAGTTAATTAATCCTAATTAATTAATCTAATTAACTGTTAGTTTAATTAAATCAAGAATTAGTTTATCTAAACTCTAATTAACCTAAATAGAGTATGATGAGATGGGTCCCACTTTGGACCCGCAGCGTCAGTTTGACCTAGTCAACCACTGTTGACTGCTGACATCAGCATGACATCATGCTGATGTGATAAATCCAATTTCGAATTAAATTAAATAATTAATAAATTCCAAAAACTAATAAAATCTTTAGAAAATCATATCTTTTAATCCGTAACTCAGATTAAATTATTTTCAACATGAAAGTTGCTCAGAACGACGAGACGAACCCGGATACACAGCCTGTTCGTCCGCGACACATCCCTAACATATCAAACTCGCAACTTTCCCCCTCCGGTTCATCTGCTTCGAAACGCGAAACACCGGGATACTTTCCGGATGTTTCCCCTTCACCAGATCACCTCATACCGCGTTAGAACACGTCTAGCTCTGCTTGTTGTCCTTTTATGCACTTGCTTGCTATGTATTTATTGTTTCTTCCCCTCTTCTTCCGCTGAACACCGAGCCAAGCGCCTTGCTGCTACCCGGTTCGACTACGGAGTTGGCGACCACTCTCTCTTGCCGAGCAACCAGGCAAGCCCCCCTTTGATCACCGGATATCGCCTACTCTTCTCTATACTGCTTGCATTAGAGTAGTGTAGCATGTTACTGCTTTCGATTAATCCTATCTTGATGCATAGCCTTTGTCCTTGCTACTACTCTTGTTGTTACCTTTACACCTTTATCCTCTTGCTTAGTATAGGATGCTAGTGTTCCATCGATGGCCCTACATTCTTGTCCGTCTGCTGTGCTATACTATCGGGTCGTGATCACTCGGGAGGTGATCACGGGTATATACTTATACTTATACATGATACATGTGGTGACTAAAGACGGGTCGGCTCGTAGGAGCGCCCACGAGTGGATCTTTGTGACGGAGCGACAGGGCAGGTTGAGACCGCCTAGGAGAGAGGTGTGCCTGGCCCTGTTTGGCGTTCGCGGATACTTAACAAGCTTAACGAGATCTTGGTATTTGATCTGAGTCTGCTCTTGGCCTATACGCACTAACCAACTACGTGGGAAAGATATGGGCACTCGGCGTCGTGGTATCGGCCCGGCACTTCGTGACGTCGGCGGCCGAGCGGCGCGGCTACCGGATTGGAACGTAGGCCTGCTCTTGTATTAAGGGGCTAGTTACGCTTCCGGCCGCCCATGCAACGTCTTGGTGTGCTTTCAGGCGATGGGCCCTGGACCCTGTGCGCTTAGGTTTTGAACCCGGCGTCTTGACCTCTCTGTTGAGCCTAGGTGGGGCTGCGGCGTGTTGATCTTCCGCGGCGGGCATGACCCAGGAAAGTGTGTCCGGCCAAATGGGATCAAGCGTGTTGGGTTATGTGGTGCACCTGCAGGTGAAGTTAACCTATTCGAATAGCCGTGATCTTGATAACAGGCGACTTGGAGTTGTACCTTGACCTTATGACAATTAGAACCGGATACTTAATAAAACACACCCTTCCATGTGCCAGATATAACCCGGTGGTCGCTCTCTCTCAGGGTTACGAGGAGGGGATCGCTGGGTAGGATTATGCTATGCGATGCTACTTGGAGGACTTCAGTCTACTCTCTTCTACGTATTGCAAGACGGAGGCTGCCGAAGCGTAGTCTTGACGGATTAGCTATCCCCCTCTTATTCTGGCATTCTGCAGTTCAGTCCACTGATATGGCCCTTTACACATATATCCATGCATATGTAGTGTAGCTCCTTGCTTGCGAGTACTTTGGATGAGTACCCACTGTTATGCTTTGAAACTCTAGTAGAGTCGATGTTCAGACCTGCAACCATATAGTTAAATGTAAGTCTTTGAATATACTCTATGCAACTAGTAGTATAGTATATAACTATATACCTTGCGAAACAGAGGAGTCACCCAAATCTGGATTTGGGTCTGGATCAACTCTAATTTTCAAGCTTTGCTCCACATCTCGTGCTAGCTGCTCTGCACATTTAGCAGCCATATCATATGTTTCATCGGACTCTGCGGCGCGAGCAGCTATGTGGATAAACATTCTGCACAAGTCCTTGTAAAAGTTCGACATTCTTGCTTTTAGATCTTCATGCAGATTGCGATTGCTTGTTATCTCTAGCACTTTCGCATCAATTGTCCATCTTTTCAGTATATATTGTTCAGGGATATGCTTGATATTATTAATATCAAGTATCTTTAAACAATGAGAGCAGAGGATTCCAGCAAATTCAAACTTCTTGCAACTGCAATTGACCTTTTCTTCGTTTGGATAAAAACTGACAACATGCTCGCGCTGCGTTCCATGAAATTTTACTGTGTAAACCTTCTTCTCTTTATCACTTGAATCACAAAGAAATGTGTCATAGTTCAGGGTCCGAAGCACTTGCTCCTGAAACATCTTGAATATTGCAGGAGTATATGTAGTTGCGGCTTGCCTTAACACATAGCTACCTTCTGCCTTCAGCTTGGGAGTAGTTTGTGACGCCTTGAAGTCACACTTCACCTCTACAAATCTTTTATCCGCAACTAGACGCTCAAAATGCTCAAAAAAGTAAGCATGCCATATTTAATACTAATGTACCGCTTTAGTTCATTATTCATGCTTTCACTTCTTTGGGTAGTGGGCTGAGAATGTATTTCTGCCATACACTAGTGCCCATTGCTCCCTTTCCTCAAACAGCCTTTGCAGCCACATATTGTCACGGAGTCCATACCTGTCTAGCATTCTATTCCATTCATTTATAAAATCGTCTTCTTCCTCAATATCATAGATACAATGCTGGAAATCGGCATTGAACTTCTTATATTCTTCAACAACCCCAACAAGGTGCTTGCAAGCATTTTGATTCATATGCCACACACAAAGTCTATGGTGAGACTGAGGAAGGACTTTCTTGATTGCCTTGGCCATTGCTGCATCTTCATCGGTCAGAATAGTCCTTGGATGTTTCCCAGACATAGCTGTTAGAAATGTTCTAAAAAGCCAACCAAAACTTTCAGCAGTTTCATCATAGAGAAGTGTAGCACCAAAGACCATGGTTTTCTTGTGATTATTCACCCCAACAATCAAACCAAAGGGACGCCCATCATCTAGTTTCCTATATGTGGTGTCAAAGCATATAACATCACCAAACATTGCATAGTCTGATATCATTTTCGAATCAGCCCAGAAAATATTAGTTATCAGATCATCCTCATCAACTTGAATTGAATAGAAAAAATTGGCATCTTCTTTTACCTTCTTCTCCATGTTTTCTACCCCCCCCCCCCCCCCATGTCTCCTTTCTTTGCTTGCAGTGTTCTCTTAGAGTACAAATGATTTTTCATATCTTCGGGTGCAAACCCAAGATTTGGAAGTCCACATGCTTCTTTGGCCATAAGATCTATAGTTGCTTTATTTGAAATGCCCACAGACTTTGCGACTTCAGCGTTTGCTATTTGTGCTTCTGTTACTTTCCTTTGGGATCTTAAGTATAGGGCCATGTCTCCAGTAGCAAGAGGATGGTTATGTGCTGCCTCAAATTCGTACACATAATACAATCCATTTTTGAGACTTATCTTCATATGGGCTTGACAACCACATCGTGTTTCGGCCTACTGTAACTGAAAAATCCTCTCTGCTATCTTCAGCACGGAATCCTGTCAATTAAAGTAATTATCTTAGTGAAACCAAAAGTAATAGTAGTATAACCAAAACAAAATACAAGCAACCCATACCTTGACGGGAGCACGTAAATGTCCGTTGTTGTATTACAGTAGTATTCTTCACTTTATGGTGACTCCCTCTTCGGATGGTAAATGTCCGTTGTTGTATTACAGTAGTATTCTTCACTTTATGGTGACTCCCTCTTCGGATGCTAAAACCAGTAGCTTTTGCATATTTGTTATAAAATGAGTAGGCCTCCTCTTCAGATAAAAATGTCATGTCAATCTTTGGTAACCTGTTGTCTGTACAATTTGTTGCAACATTTTCTTGCACGTCCTGTATGAATTAGTATTCAATTTTGTTAATGCACATGTTCACATATGCTGTATTGTGCTTACCATGCGTAATTTGACTGGATTTATGAAACACGAATTAAGAAAAGATTACCCATGTCATAACAGTATTATCAAACAATGTAGACTAATATGCACGGGCTGCTGTTTTATTAGAATATGCTGACTAGAGTATTAACTGAGTATTAAGCATCTATTTTGACATGTGCAGTTTCTTCATGTTCCAGGCATAAGGCTAGTATAATTATAACCGATCCATAAGCTGTATCATCCTATACGAAGCAAACACATATGTTTTATGATCATGATCGACATTTTCAATTTTGTTTTCATCAGGAAGAATTAACAATCTACAATCATGAAGGCATTTTTGATCTTTATCAGCAGGGAAAATTAATCAGTAGATTCTACAAGGAAAAGAACAACGAAAAGAGATCATAAAGATTATACTTTTGGTCCCTGAGATTCATCACCGTCCTCATGGATTCGAGGATCGATGCTTGAGGAAGCCATGGGGAAGAAGATGTCCCTTACCTTCAGCCCCTAGGTCGCCTTGCTTCTGCCCGCATGCACCTTAGCCTTGTGAATTTCCTTCTTCCGCCTGTTATTGAATTTTTTTGACGTGCTTCTGCAAGGATCTTGTTCATGATTGATGTGGGTGATGGTGAGATTTGCGTGTTTGTGTGTTTTCGTCTGGATTAACAAAGGTCTAGGAGGTTTGGCGCCCAAACCTCTTTGTTCGGTATGTTGGCGGCAAAAATTGAGATTAGCCTCATTTTCCCTCCAGATTAGTGCAGCGGGAGTCTTGCCAGGTATTATGGACAGATAACAGAGAGAGAGAGAGAGAGAGAGAGAGAGAGAGACGTGGGTGGAGATAAGCTGTGCCAAGTATTACGAAAAGATAATAGACAGAGAATACGAGTTTTTGTAACGTGTTTTCTTCCGCTGGAAAAGGGGCGTGGGTGGAGATAAGCTGCCCAGCCGTCGGATGAAAAATAACTCGCTGGGAGCATGGATGGGAGCAGGCGACGGGAGCAGGCAAGCCCCGTCCTTAGCTAGAGAGACCGAGGAATTGGCAGACCGGTATGAGATGGTTGTGTCGGCAGGGCGGCAAGGTAGCGCATTAGTAATGGAGCTTAGAAGGTGTCGGCCAGCGATCTGCGGGAAAAATAGGGGCACGGGAGGCGACGCCAATTGTTACAATGTTTCAAGGTTGTTGGAACTCAGAAGTGACTATGTACGCTAGCCGAGTTACATATGGTCAATATAGAAAAGAGTATGGGGAAATACACTTGTGTTCCTGGTTGTATATGCACCCTATATGGGGATTTATTTTTTAATATTTTAATAAAAAATCAAAATAGGTAAGAACTATTTTGACAAAATACTTGACTTACTTTTGCACTAGTATATAATTCTCGACGAAAAAAACAAAAGTTGACCTGACAGCAATTTGCTATTTTTTTGATAGTTTTGTATTGCAATATAAATATCAACAAAAAAAATATTTGCTATTATAGGTCACTATTCGCACTATTTTAGCCAAAAATTTGTCTTTTTTGAAAAGAAGTCAAAGGGATATTTATTTCGTGGATTTTTTTTCTCACGAGTACAATAGAAGGTCAAGTTTATTTCAAAAATATTTTCAGGAATTTTCGACTTTTAGTTGAATTACTAATTTTTTTTCATATAGGATGCGTATGTCCCCATAGACCAAAAGTTCCCCTCCAAAGAGTCTGCCGTTAGTGTTGGATCTAAACATTAGTCATGTCCTTTTACTTCCTATTTTATGAACCAAAATCTTGTATAATAGGTCAATGATAACATCGCATTAGATCATGAGGTATATACATGTCAATGCAATTAATAATCCACAACAAACATTGCATCATGTGAACAATCACTCTATCTAATTCATCCGATATCCATTCATATTCATCTAAACAAAATGCATTCATGCAAGATTGTATATCCATATACCATACTTATATTTTATTCATAAGTTCATTTACAGGAAGCAATTAAGATCATTTATCATGTGGGCATTGATCGATGTTTACCGTACTAAAGGCCACCAAGGCGCGTCATGAAGAAGGTTGGCCAGTCTATCTCCATAGGCACGATTACATTACAATCACGAAAGCGATCTGTCACCTCTTCTAATGTCGCTGTGTCGAGATGAGCAATGTACATGCCCCCGCTGGCGTAATCCGTGATGAGCAGCGTGCCGCTCCTCTCTCCTGACCAAATGCATGACGGGCATCCACTCTGTTGGATGACCTCGGTCAGTTTTTGGTCTATCACCCTAGTGCGGAGCCACTCTGCATTGCCATCTCTGCTCCGGTCTTTGTTGTCTTGTTGTGTCCAGACCTCTAGCTGGCGGCCACGGTACACGCAAAGCGACAAGAGTGTGCCGTCTACTGTGGTCGAGAGACGGTTCAAACGCATGTGGTCAGCCATAGTCGGCGGGACGAATGGACACACGAGCTTCGTCAGGGAGACGTGGCCTGTCTCGACGTCGACGTTGAGGACGTGGAAACAGTGTGAGTTGCTGACGCACAGCCAGTGCGCATTGCCTCGGCACACCACGGCGTTCTCCTCCTCCATGAACCAGATCTGATGCTCCATCATGTTAAAGCACTTGGCCGGCGCGCTCCAGCTCCGCTCGCTGGAGGTGAATCGGTGGAGGTTGAACTGCGACTTGTACTTGTCGGCGCCGATCATCAGGACTCTGAAGGCTGGCCTGTCGTCGCCGCCGGAGCTGCTCGGTATGATGGCGCGGCCGCAAGGGTCAGAGTTGCCGAACCGGCAGCTGCAGTCCAGCTCGGGCAGCACGTCCCACCTGGCGGCGAGCGTGTCGCACACGGACGTTGGGTTCCATGTCATCGTCGCGTGGGTACAGGCGCATCAGGAGGAGGCCGCCGCGCGTGACGAGCGGCACAGCACGGTCGACGACGGGGGCGTCGGCGCTGGGGACGAAGGACGTCAGTGGGCGGCGATCAGGGCCAAACAACGACGACGGCGACGGAACGAAGGCGAGCTGGCTGGAGGAGTCTGTGGGGCTGGTCCCTGGGAACCTCATGACGAGGGATCTCTGAGTGAAGAAGCCAGCCAGGGAGGGCGGCCACCGGCGCCGGAGGATGAAGGAGGGCTCCGCTATGAGGCGTCGCCAGTGCTTGCACGTGGCGGCACAACGGAAGAGGGTGACCACGTCGTCGAGGCGCAGGAGGATCTCGCGGATCACGTCGTCCGGCGGCGTCTTCATCGACTTTGCCATAGATCGATCTTGCCCCTACCCTGCTACGAACTAGCTAGGATCGATCGAGTACGTGACTAGCTAGGTACGACACGGATCGATGGGTGGAAGTATGCTAGACTAGAGAGAGTTTGCCTTGCGTACGGTACGATTGATGGGACAAAATTTCAATAAATCTGTGTCGTCGTACTCGAACTAGCTGTCCTTTCCTTTTCTTCAACTCGATCTCGCCGCTGTTTTGCCTACCCTAGCCGCCGCCACGAGCCAGGCGACTAGGGAGGCGATTTTCTTCCACCGATCTTCACCGGTTAGGGCGCTGGCCCCCTCTCCCTCCGGCTGCTGCTCCGGCGGCAGGAGAGAGGGGAGACCCCGTTCCTCCGCTATTTAGCTAGGGGGTCATGGTGCATCGGTGGGGTGGTGGAAACGGCGCCCGGACAAATAAATCTGCTTCAACTTCACTCCCACACCAGCGGTGTCCTTCATGGCGGCGTTTCGGAATTGACGGCATCGTGTGTTTGCCGATCCTTCAGATCGGCGGCGTTAGGCCCATGGATGGTGTCGACGAGGCGCGGCGGCGACTCCATCAGGTGTGTCTCTCCTTCTGCTTTGTCTTCATTGCAGCGGCGTAGTCTCCGGCGTCATGGTGGAGCAGGGAGGTTTTGTCGTTTAGGAGTATGCGCAGACGGTTGTTTACGCAAGTGACAGCTAGAAGATGGTGCATCTCGTGCTGGATTTGTGGTTAGAGGTTGTCAGTTCTGGAGTTCGATGACGTGTCCGGGGACACGTTGCCCGGTCTGATTCTTTCAACGGCAATGGTTTTGTTTCAGGCAAACTACTTTGGAGGTTCGTAAAGCTGCTGATCAGTGATGGACCCGAGTCGAGCTCGGGTAAGGAGGTGATCTCTCTCCTTTTCCTTAATGGAGAAGGAGAAGTGCTGGTTATTTGCATAGGATCATCCTATCTTTTCAGTCCTGTAATGTCGATGTTTGCATAGGATGCGAGCCAGTGGCAAGCGTTGAACTTCGAACACCCAAAATATGGGGACGATTCAAGGAACATCATGCTGGGCGCGAGCACCGATGGAGTCAATCCGTTTGGCAGCCAGAGAAGCACACATAGCACCTGGCATGTGTTTGTGTGGATGTACAACCTTCCCCACTGGATGTGCATGAAGAGGAAGTACATTCACATGAGTATGCTAATTGAAGGGCCGAAACAACCAGGGAACGACATCAATCTGTATCTGAGGCTGCTGAAAGAGGAGCTAGACACACTATGGAAAACGCCAGCCAATACATGGGACGCCGCAGCGAAACAATATTTCCCTATGAGAGCCGCCCTGCTCACGACGGTGCACGACTATCTCGGTTACGGATATGTCGCGGGGCAGGTGGTCCACGGATTTTTTGCATGCGTCAGGTGCATGAATGACACAACGTATCGCCAGCTAATAGAGATCCTGGGTCTTCGAAAACCGTGTTCATGGGACATCGAAGGTGGCTTCGCGACGATGACGCATGGAGAAAACGCAAGGATCTGTTCGATGGTGAAACCGAACCCCGAAGACCCCCACGTACGAGGAGCGGTGAGGAAATAGACAAGCTGTTGAAAAATTGAAAAGAGTGCCCACCGCCGGGAAAGAAGGGAAAGGCACCAGAGCCGCTGCTGAAGGTATGGAAAATGGGGTCTGTTTTCTGGGACTTGCCGTACTGGAAGATCCTCCGTGTGCCTCACAACCTTGATGTCATGCATATCACGAAGAACGTGTGCGAGAGTCTGCTTGGTACCCTGCTCAACATGCCAGAGCGGACCAAAGATGGGCCGAAAACAAGGGTAGACTTGCAATCAATGCATGGGCATCAGGGAGGAGCTTCATGCAAAACGCCCTAATGATGATGATGAGGCGAAGGACACGGAAAGTCGTCGCAAAGGCAAAAAGGCCAAGAAGATCGAATATGACTGCCCTCCCGCGTGCTTCACTCTAAGTCAGAAGGAGATCGAGCAGTTTTTCACCTGCGTCGTAGGAGTAAAACTTCCTTACGGTTAAGCAAGGAAGATAAGCAGATACTTAGACTCAGCGAAGCAAAAGTTCAGCGGGATGAAGTCTCACGACTGTCACATGCTGATGACGCAGATACTTCCAGTTGCAATCCGTGGGATCATGGACGCGCACGTCCGTGAAACGCTATTTGGCCTATGCAACTTTTTCGACGTCATCTCTCGGAAGTCGGTTGGCGTGAGGCAACTCAGAAGGCTACAGGAAGAGATCGTGGTGATACTATGCGAGCTTGAGGTGTACTTCCCGCCCGCATTCTTCGACGTTATGGTGCATCTGCTGGTCCATATCATGGAGGATATCATCCAACTCGGGCCAACATTCCTGCACAGCATGATGTCGTTTGAAAGGATGAATGGTGTCATCAAAGGATACATTCGCAACAGGGCACGTCCAGATGGAAGGATAGCCAAGGGCTTTCTGACTGAAGAGTCCATCTCCTTCTTCACGAATTATCTAGGCATCGAGAACCCCGTTGGTCTGCCCGTCAACAGGCACCTCGGCAGGCTCGCTGGATCGGGTCACCGCGAGGGTCGCCGCGAAATGCATGTCGACTTCAAGGGTCGACTCGCCGACTTTGGAAGAGCAAACCTAGTCACGCTACAACACATAGACGTGGTCGTTCCTTGGGTGGTAGAGCACAAAACCATTATTGAGAAGATGTACAATGACCGAGGCCAACAGAGGACGGACGGAGATATAATCAAAAAGCACAACTCATGTTTCACGCGTTGGTTCAAGGAGAAGCTTCTGTCGTACCCTTTACATAAGGATTCTTCCGCGGAAGAAAAACTCATATTCTCCTTGTCACAGGGCGCCGAGCACAACCTGATGACCTATGAGGCGTACGATATCAACGGCTACACATTCTACACCGAGGGAAAGGACATGAAGAGCGATTATCGAACTCCGGGTAACGATGGAATCCTACACCGTAACGACAAGGACAGATACTACGGAAGGATCGAGGAGATCTGGGAGCTGAGCTACGCTGGAGAGAAGGTCCCGATGTTCCGTGTCAGATGGGCCAAGAGCGTCCTAAAAGAAGACCGGTATTTCACCACCATGGTTATACCTGAAGCCAAATCCAAGACCGCGGGCGCAAACGTCACCGCGAAAAATGAGCCATGGGTACTGGCTTCCCAAGTGGACCAATGCTTCTTCATTACCGACCCGTCAAAGCCCAGTCGTGTTGTCGTGAGGAGATGCAAAAGGAACATCATCAGAATGGATGGAGTCGCCAATGAGCAATACTTCGACAAGTACGGCGACCCGAAGATGGAAGATGATGACGACGATGAAGTACCATATACCACAAGAAGAAGCAGGACCACCCTACCTAAAGGACGTCCGTTCAAGAGAAGAACTCAAGGGGTTCCGGGGCTAAATTATTCAATCGCGAGAAAGAAGGGCAAGAAGATTGTGAAAAGATAGCTAAGATCGAATCACGACGTGCCGGCCGTGTGTGTGTGTGTGTGTGTGTCAGTGGCAAGCTCAATTATTACATGCAACTAAATTATTACATGTATCACTTGATTTCAACCATGTCATCTAATTCTAAATCTTTGCACAATGGTTTTATCACTCCATTTGCATTTTCCTTTTCTTTTATCTCAAATCTTAAATTATTACATGCAATTAAAAATCCAAAAAAAAGTTAGTAATGGCGGACCAGGAGAAGGTGCGCCATTGCTATCCGCAGTGTTCTGGCGCACCCTAAAAGGTGCGCCATTGATATACCAATTTTTATGGCGCACCCCTAAAAGGTACGCCATTGCTAACCCTCCCCCCACTAAAATATCCAAGACCCAGTCGGTCGTCCTTTTCTCCCCAATCCGCATCTCACCCCTCGCCTCTCGCCCCCTCTCGCCATGGATGCCGCCTCCGGTCCGGCACCGCGGCACCCCATGTCCGGGCCGTGACTCCACACCGCTGCCGCCCGCACTCCACCGGTGTCGTCTCTCGCCCCCTCGCTATTCAGCTAGTCGAGCTGCGTCGTCGTCTCTCGGCCCCCATCGCCGGTAAGCCGCTCGAGCTAGCTGCCAAATCGACCGGCGCCCCTCGTTGCGGCGCTATCCGGCTGCCGTCTAGCCGCCCCATCACCCTCCAGCTGCCGCACTTCTTCAACGCCATCAAGGAGCGCGAGCTCGACCTCCGAGGTTCCTTTCCCCTTCCCCCTTCCTCTCACCCGTCAGATAGATCTAGGGCTCTGCCTTTTTTTCTCCCCTATCTAACTGGTGGTTCATTTGCTCTTCGCGGCGGCAGGAAACAAGATCGCCATGATCGAGAACATCGGCGCCACCGAGGTGAGCTCCGCCACCTGCCCGCCCTTCTCCTCATTCTAAGCTGTGGGTGCTTTGTCTAGTTAGCAGACATTGTTGCTGCGAATATTAAACTGCACCCTATACCAGCTAAAGGTTGAGAGGAATGAAGCGTTAAACTGCATCGTGTAGTAATTTTACGAGAGGTACATATATTAGGATTGGTGCATGTACAAGTTGCTGCTAGGACTGTTTATATACTTGATGACCACACCTTTAGTGTTACGGCTGTCGATCTGCTTGGCTGCAATTGAAGTGGCTACAGAGGCTTGGGGAGAATCTGCTGTAGTGCTTTTCAAGTGAGTAGGTGTTAGTGATGGGATTATCTATGTTGGTACCACGATGCTAGCCAAGTAACATCTCTTTGGTGGATTGATAATCCTTGGCCATGTAGTTTACCTTTATCAGTGTGTGCTATGCAGTGTTATGCTGGGGTTGCAAGGTTTGATATTGGTGTTGGGTACTATTTGAGCACTTTTGCGCAGTGTCGACCAAAATGCCTGAGCTTGATGATCACTTGTTCAGGGGCGCCACAACTGAACTGAGGCTCCTTCAGTTCAATATTTTGTGCAGGGACAAATAGTTACCCCTTTCTCCTGAAATGTTGATTAATTTCCGTTTCGGTTGAGAATGGGGCACTCCTAGGTCAAGAAAATTAGCAAAGGTCATGCCCAATTTTCTTGACCTAGAAGGTGCCCGATTCTCAACCGAAACAAAAATTAATCAACATTTATAGACAATGTTATTTCTACAAAGCAAATATTTCTACAAAGCAACGATATGATGCTGATGGTTAATCTGTAGCCTCAGACGTGATTATAACATATACAGAATTAAAAATGAAGCAAATGCTATGGAGGAAATAAAGAAATGCCAGACAGGGTCAAGTAAGTAGGATTAAGCAGGCCATGGATGAAAGAGGTAGATTAGGCAGTCCATGGATGAATGAGGTAGATTAGGCAGGCCATAAATCTGAGAAGAATAGATACTACCCTGATCTCATCCAATAACTCTAGTAGCCTTTTTTCCTATTTAGAGCGAACATGGCCGACAACGATGAGGCCGGCGGTTCGGGCAAGCCATTCTGGGAGCTGTCCCAGGAGATGGAGGAAGAACCTCACCGCTATGAGGACGCCGCGGAAGACACCGATCCCGACTACACAACCCCTAGTGGCGTCGGGGATGACACCACTGGTGGTGCCGCCGGGGATGCCACCACTGATGATGGCAGCGAACGCACAGATGGCAGCCAACCGAAGAGGCAATGAAAGGACCGGCGCCCGAACGTGTGATGCGTCTCCAACGTATCTATAATTTATGAAGTCTTCCTGCTATTATATTATCAATCTTAGATGTTTTATATGCATTTATTGTTGGGGAACATAGTAATTTCAAAAAAATTCCTACGCACACGCAAGATCATGGTGATGCATAGCAACGAGAGGGGAGAGTGTTGTCCACGTACCCTTGTAGACCAAAAGCGGAAGCGTTAGCACAACGCGGTTGATGTAGTCGTACGCCTTCACGATCCGACCGATCAAATACCGAACGTACGGCACCTCCGAGTTCAGCACACGTTCAGCTCGATGACGTCCCTCGAACTCCGATCCAGCCGAGTGTTGAGGGAGAGTTTCGTCAGCACGACGGTGTGGTGACGATGTTGATGTTCTACCGACTTAGGGATTCGCCTAAGCACCGCTACAGTATTATCGAGGTGGACTATGGTGGAGGCACCGCACACGGCTAAGAGATCAAACAGATCAATTGTTGTTATCTCTTTGGGGTGCCCCCTGCCCCCGTATATAAAGGAGCAAGGGGGAGGCCGGCCGGCCCTCTATGGCGCGCCCCCCAAGAGGGGAATCCTACTAGGACTCCAAGTCCTAGTAGGTTTCCACCTAAAGGGAGAGAGGGGGAAGGAAGGAGAGGGAGAGGGAGAGGGAAAGGGAAAGGGGGCGCCACCCCCCCCCTCTCCTAGTCTAATTCGCACCAGAGGGGGAGGGGCGCGCGGCCTGCCCTAGGCCGCCCCTCTCTCTCTCCACTAAGGCCCATCGAGGCCCATTAGTACCCCCGGGGTTTCCGATAACCCTCCGGCACTCCGGTTTTATCCGAAACTTCTCCGGAACACTCCCGGTGTCCGAATATAGTCGTCCAATATATCAATCTTCATGCCTCGACCGCATTCTTCGACTCCTCATCATGTCCGTGATCACATTCGGGACTCCGAACAACCTTCGGTACATCAAAACATATAAACTCGTAATAAAACTGTCATCGTAACGTTAAGTGTGCGGACCCTACGGGTTCGAGAACTATGTAGACATGAGCGAGACACATCTCCGGTCAATAACCAATAGCGGAACCTGAATGCTCATATTGGCTCCCACATATTATACGAAGATCTTTATCGGTCAGACCGCATAACAACATACGTTGTTCCCTTTGTCATCGGTATGTTACTTGCCCGAGATTCGATCGTCGGTATCTTAATACCTAGTTCAATCTCGTTACCAGCAAGTCTCTTTACTCGTTCCGTAATACATCATCCCGCAACTAACTCATTAGTTGCAATGCTTGCAAGGCTTAAGTGATGTGTATTACCGAGAGGGCCCAGAGATACCTCTCCGACAATCAGAGTGACAAATCCTAATCTCGAAATAATCCAACCCAACATGTACCTTCGGAGGCACCTGTAGAGCACCTTTATAATCACCCAGTTACATTGTGATGTTTGGTAGCACACAAAGTGTTCCTCCGGTAAACAGGAGTTGCATAATCTCATAGTCATAGGAACATGTATAAGTCATGAAGAAAGAAATAGCAACATACTAAACGATCAAGTTGTTGGGGAACGTAGTAATTTCAAAAAATTTCCTACGCACACGCAAGATCATGGTGATGCATAGCAACGAGAGGGGAGAGTGTATGTCCACGTACCCTCGTAGACCGTGGCGGGGCGTTATAACAACGCGGTTGATGTAGTCGTGCGTCTTCACGATCCGACCGATCCAAGTACCGAACGTCACGGCACCTCCGAGTTCTGCACACGTTCAGCTCGATGGCGATCCCGGACTCCGATCCAAAGCAAAGTGTCGGGATGAGTTCCGTCAAGACGACGGGCGTGGTGGCGATGATGATGCTCCACCGACGCGAGGGCTTCGCCTAAGCTCCGTGGACGATATGACTTCACGGCGCAGGGCTTCGCCTAAGCTCCATGACGATATGACTTCACCGGCACAGGCTTCGCCTAAGCTCCATGACGATATGACCGAAGTGGAATATGGTGGAGGGGGCACCGCACTGCCAAGGAACGATCCGTAGATCAACTTGTGTGTCCATGGGGTGCCCTGCCCCCATATATAAAGGAGGGAGGGAGGAGGAGGCCGCCTAGGGAGGAGGCGCGCCATAGGGGAGTCCTACTCCCAGGAGTAGGATTCCCCTTTCCTAGTCCAACTAGGGATCCTTCCATGTATTAGGAGTAGGAGACTAGGAAGAGGAAAAGAGAAGGGAAGGAAGGAGGGTGCGGCCTCCCTTAGCCCAATTCGGACTAGGGCAAAGGGGGCGCGCAGCCTGCCCTAGGCATCCTCTCTCTCTTTCCCGCAGGGCCCAATAAGGCCCAATACTTCTCCCGGCGAATTCCCATAACTCTCCGGTACTCGAAAAATACCCGAATCATTCGAACCTTTCCGAACTCCGAATATAGTCGCCCAATATATCGATCTTTACGTCTCGACCATTTCGAGACTCCTCGTCATGTCCCCGATCTCATCTGGGACTCCGAACTCCTTCGGTACATCAAAACTCATAAACTCATAATATAACTGCGTGATCGAAACCTTGGCGTGCGGACCCTCACGGGTTCGAGAACTATGTAGACATGACCTAGAACTATTCTCGGTCAATAACCAATAGCGGGACCTGGATGCCCATATTGGCTCCTACATATTCTACGAAGATCTTTATCGGTCAAACCGCATAACAACATACGTTGTTCCCTTTGTCATCGGTATGTTACTTGCCCGAGATTCGATCGTCGGTATCCAATACCTAGTTCAATCTCGTCACCGCAAGTCTCTTTACTCGCTTACGTAATGCATCATCCCGCAACCAACTCATTGGTCACATTGCTTGCAAGGCTTATAATGATGTGCATTACCGAGAGGGCCAGAGATACCTCTCCGACAATCGGAGTGACAAAACCTAATCTCGAAATACGCCAACCCAACATGTACCTTTGGAAACACACCTGTAGTACTCCTTTATAATCACCCAGATTCGTTGTGACGTTTGGTAGCACCAAAGTGTTCCTCCGTAAACGGAGTTGCATAATCTCATAGTTACAGGAACATGTATAAGTCATGAAGAAAGCAATAGCAACATACTAAACGATCAAGTGCTAGGCTAACGGAATGGGTCATGTCAATCAGATCATTCTCCTAATGATGTGATCCCGTTAATCAAATGACAACTCATGTCTATGGTTAGGAAACATAATCATCTTCGATTAATGAGCTAGTCAAGTAGAGGGATACTAGTGACACTCTGTTTGTCTATATATTCACACATGTATTATGTTTCCGGTTAATACAATTCTAGCATGAATAATAAACATTTATCATGATGTAAGGAAATAAATATTAACTTTATTATTGCCTCTAGGGCATATTTCCTTGAGTCTCCCACTTGCACTAGAGTCAATAATCTAGTTCACATCGCCATGTGATTTAACAGCAATAGTTCACATCACCATGTGATTAACACCCATAGTTCACATCGATATGTGATCAACACCCAAAGGGTTTACTAGAGTCGATAATCTAGTTCACATCGCTATGTGATTAACACCCAAAGAGTACTAAGGTGTGATCATGTTTTGCTTGTGAGAGAATCTTAGTCAACGGGTCTTTCATATTCAGATCCGTTATGTATTTTGCAATTTTCTATGTCTACAATGCTCGCACGGAGCTACTCTAGCTAATTGCTCCCACTTTCAATATGTATCTAGATCGAGACTTAGAGTCATCCAGATCGGTGTCAAAACTTGCATCGGCGTAACCCTTTTACGCATTTAACCTTTTTCACTTCCATAATCGAGAAACATATCCTTATTCCACTAAGGATAATTTTGACCGTTGTCCGATGATCTACTCCTAGATCACTATTGTACTCCTTGCCGGACTCGATTGTAGGGTATACAATAGATCTGGTACACAGCATGGCATACTTTATAGAACCTATGGCCAAGGCATAGGGAATGACTTTCATTCTCTTTCTATCTTCTGCCGTGGTCGGGTTTTGAGTCTTACTCAATTTCACACCTTGTTACATAGGCAAGAACTCTTTCTTTGACTGTTCCATTTTGAACTACTTCAAAATCTTGTCAAGGTATGTACTCATTGAAAAAACTTATCAAGCGTCTTGATCTATCTCTATAGATCTTGATGCTCAATATGTAAGCAGCTTCACCGAGGTCTTTCTTTGAAAAACTCCTTTCAAACACTCCTTTATGCTTTGCAGAATAATTCTACATTATTTCCGATCTACAATATGTCATTCACATATACTTATCAGAAATGCTGTAGTGCTCCCACTCACTTACTAGTAATTACAGGCTTCACCGCAAGTCTGTATAAAACTATATGCTATGATCAACTTAACAAAGCATGTATTCCAACTCTGAGATGCTTGCACCAGTCCATAGACGGATCGCTGAAGCTTGCATATTTTGTTAGCTCCTTTAGGATTGACGAAAACTTCTGGTTGCATCATATGCAAATCTTCTTTAATAAATCCATTAAAGAATGTAGTTTTGACATCCATTTGCCAGATTTCATAAAATGTGGCAATTGCTAACATGATTCGGACAGACTTAAGAATCGCTACAGTAGAGAAAATCTCATTGTAGTCAACACCTTGAACTTGTCAAAATACCTTTTGTGACAAGTCGAGTTTTGTAGATAGTAACACTACTATCGGTGTCCGTCTTCCTCTTGAAGATCCATTTATTTAACATGGCTTGCTGATCATCGAGCAAGTCAATCAAAGTCCATACTTTGTTCTCATACATGGATCCTATCTCAGATTTCATGGCCTCAAGCCATTTCGCGGAATCTGGGCTCATCATCGCTTCCTCATAGTTCATAGGTTCATCATGGTCTAGTAACATGACTTCTAGAATAAGATTACCATACCACTCAGTGCGGATCTTACTCTGGAAGACCTACGAGGTTTGGTAGCAACTTGATCTGAAGTTTCATGATCATCATCATTAACTTCCTCACTAATTGGTGTAGGAATCATCGAACTGATTCCTGTGATGAACTACTTTCAAATAAGGGAGAAGGTACAATTACCTCATCAAGTTCTACTTTCCTCCCACTCACTTCTTTCGAGAGAAACTTCTTCTCTAGAAAGGATCCATCTTAGCAACGAAAAACTTGCCTTCGGATCTGTGATAGAAGGTGTACCCAATAGTTACCTTTGGGTATTCTATGAAGACGCACTTCTCCGATTTGGGTTTGAGCTCATCGGTGAAAACTTTTTCACATAAGCATCACAACTCCAAACTTTTAAGAAACAACAACTTTGGTTTCTTGCCAAACCACAGTTCATACGGTGTCGTCTCAACGGATTTAGATGGTGCCCTTTTTAACGTGAATGCAGCTGTCTCTAATGCATAGCCCCAAAACTATAACGGTAAATCGGTAAGAAACATCTTAGATCGCACCATATCTAGTAAAGTGCGATTACGGCGTTCGGACACACCATTGCGTTGTGGTGTTCCGGGAGGCGTGAGTTGCGAAACTATTCCGCATTGTTTCAAATGTAGACCAAACTCGTAACTCAAATATTCGCCTCCACGATCAGATCGTAGAAACTTTATTTTCTTATTACGATGATTTTCAACTTCACTTTGAAATTCTTTGAACTTTTCAAATGTTTCAGACTTATGTTTCATCAAGTAGATATACCCATATCTGCTCAAATCATCTTGTGAAGGTCAGAAAATAACGATACTTGCCACGAGCATCAACACTCATTGAATCGCATACATCGGTATGTATTATTTCCAATAAGTCAAGAGCTTGTTCCATTGTTCCGAGAACGGAGTTTTAGTCATCTTGCCCAAAAGGCACGGTTCGCAAGCATCAAATGATTCATAATCAAGTGATTCCAAAAGTCCATCGACATGGAGTTTTCTTCAAGCGCTTTACACCAATATGACCTAAACGGCAGTGCCACAAATAAGTTGCACTATCATTATTAACTTTGCATCTTTTGGTTTCAATATTTTGAATATGTGTATCACTATGATCGAGATCCAATGAACCATTTTCATTGGGTGTGTAACCATATAAGGTTTTATTCATGTAAATGTAACAACAATTTATTCTCTTACTTAAATGAATAACCGTATTGCAATAAACATGATCAAATCATATTTATGCTCAACACCAAATAACACTTATTTAGGTTCCACACTAATCCCGAAAGTATAGGGAGTGTGCGATGATGATCATATCAATCTTGGAACCACTTCCAACTCTCATCGTCACTTCACCCTTAACTAGTCTCTGTTCATTCTGCAACTCCTTTTCGAAGTTACTAATCTTAGCAACCGAACTAGTACCAAATACTGAGGGGTTGCTATGAACACTAGTAAAGTACACATCAATAACATGTATATCAAATATACTTATGTTCACTTTGCCATCCTTCTTATCCACCAATCACTTGGGGTAGTTCCGCTTCTAGTGACCAGTTCCATTGCAGCAAAATCACTTAGTCTCGTGCTTAGGTCCAGACTTGGGCTTCTTCACTCGGCAGCAACTTGCTTGCCGCTCTTCTTGAAGTTCCCCTTCTTCCCTTTGCCCTTTTCCTTGAGACTAGTGGTCTTGTCAATCATCAACACTTGATGCTCTTTCTTGATTTCTACCTTCGTCGATGTCAACATCACGAAGAGCTCGGGAATCGTTTTCGTCATCCCTTGCATACTATAGTTCATCACGAAGTTCTAGTAACTTAGTGTTGGTGACTAGAGAATTCTGTCAATCACTATCTTATCTCGGAAGATTAACTCCCACTTGATTCAAGCGATTGAAGTACCTAGACAATCTGAGAACATGCTCACTAGTTGAGCGATTCTCTTCCATCTTTTAGCTATAGAACTTGTTGGAGATTTCATATCTCTCAACTCGGTATTTGCTTGAAATATTAACTTCAATTCCTGGAACATCTCATATGGTCCATGACGTTCAAAACGTCTTTGAAGTCCCGATTCTAAGCCGTTTAAGCATGGTGCACTAAACTATCAAGTAGTCATCATATTGACCTAGCCAAACGTTCATAACGCCTCGCATACGCTTCCTGCAATAGGTCTGTCACCTAGCGGTGCATTAAGGACATAATAATTACGTGCAGCAATGAGGATAAACCTCGGATCACGGATCCAATCCGCATCATTGCTACTAACATCTTTCAACACAGTTTTCTCTAGGAACATATTAAAACAAACATATGAAAGCAACAACGCAAGCTATTGATCTACAACATAATTTGCAAAATACTACCAGGACTAAGTTCATGATAAATTAAAGTTCAATTAATCATATTACTTAAGAACTCCCACTTAGACAAACATCTCTCTAGTCATCTAAGTGATCACGTGATCCAAATCAACTAAACCATAACCGATCATCACGTGAGATGGAGTAGTTTTCAATGGTGAACATCACTATGTTGATCATATCTACTATATGATTCACGCCGACCTTTCGGTCTCCGTGTTCCGAGGCCATATCTGCATATGCTAGGCTCGTCAAGTTTAACCTGAGTATTCGGCGTGTGCAAAACTGGCTTGCACCCGTTGTAGATGGACGAGAGCTTATCACACCCGATCATCACGTGGTGTCTCGGCACGACGAACTTTGGCAACGGTGCATACTCAGGAGAACACTACTTGATAATTTTAGTGAGAGATCATCTTAAAATGCTACCGTCAATCAAAGCAAAATAAGATGCATAAAGGATAAACATCACATGCAATCAATATAAGTGATATGATATGGCCATCATCATCTTGTGCTTGTGATCTCCATCTCCGAAGCACCGTCGTGATCACCATCGTCACCGGTAGCGACACCTTGATCTCCATCGTAGCATCGTTGTCGTTTACGCCATCTATTGCTTCTACGACTATCGCTACCGCTTAGTGATAAAGTAAAGCAATTACAGGCGTTTGCATTTCATACAATAAAGCGACAACCATATGGCTCCAGCCAGTTGCCGATAACTTCGGTTACAAAACATGATCATCTCATACAATAAAATATAGCATCACTTCTTGACCATATCACATCACAACATGCCCTGCAAAAACAAGTTAGACGTCCTCTACTTTGTTGTTGCAAATTTTACGTGGCTGCTACGGGCTTAAGCAAGAACCAATCTCACCTACGCATCAAGACCACAATGATACTTCACAAATAGACTCCGTTTTAACCTTCTCAAGGACCGGGCGTAGCCACACTCAGTTCAACTAAAGTGAGAGAGACAGACACCCGCCAGCCACCTTTAAGCACGAAAGTGCTCGTAGCAGTGAAACCAGTCTCGCCGTAAGCGCACGCTGGCGTAATGTCGGTCCGGGCCGCTTCATCTCACAATACCGCTGAATCAAAGTATGACATGCTGGTAGGCAATATGACTTGTATCGCCCACAACTCACTTGTGTTCTACTCGTGCAAAACATCAAACCATAAAAACCTAGACTCGGATGCCATGTTGGGGGAACGTAGTAATTTCAAAAATTCCTACGCACACGCAAGATCATGGTGATGCATAGCAACGAGAGGGGAGAGTGTATGTCCACGCACTCGTGAGACCGTGGCGGAAGCGTTATAACAACGTGGTTGATGTAGTCGTACATCTTCACGATCCGACCGATCCAAGTACCGAACGTACGGCACCTCCGAGTTCTGCACACGTTCAGCTCGATGACGATCCCCGGACTCCGATCCAGCAAAGTGTCGGGATGAGTTCCACAAGACGACGGCGTGGTTACGATGTTGATGCTCCCCCGTCGGAGGGCTTCGCCTAAGCTCCGCGACGATATGACTTCACCGTCGCAGGGCTTCGCCTAAGCTCCGCGACGATATGACTTCACCGGCACAGGGCTTCGCCTAAGCTCCGCGACGATATGACCGAAGTGGAATATGGTGGAGGGGGGCACCGCACACGGCTAAGGAACGATCCGTAGATCAACTTGTGTGTCCATGGGGTGCCCCCTGCCTGTATATAAAGGAGGGAGGGAGGAGGAGGCCGGCCTAGGGAGGAGGCGCGCCATAGGGGAGTCCTACTCCCACCGGGAGTAGGATTCCCCTTTCCTAGTCCAACTAGGATCCTTCCATGTATTAGGAGTAGGAGACTAGGAAGAGGAAAAGAGAAGGGAAGGAAGGAGGGGGTGCGGCCCCTCCCCTTAGCCCAATTCGGACTAGGGCAAAGGGGGCGCGCAGCCTGCCCTAGGCATCCTCTCTCTCTTTCCCGCAGGGCCCAATAATGCGCAATACTTCTCCCGGCGAATTCCCGTAACTCTCCGGTACTTCGAAAAATACCCGAATCATTCGGAACCTTTCCGAACTCCGAATATAGTCGTCCAATATATCGATCTTTACGTCTCGACCATTTCGAGACTCCTCGTCATGTCCCCGATCTCATCTGGGACTCCGAACTCCTTCGGTACATCAAAACTCATAAACTCATAATATAACTGTGATCGAAACCTTAAGCGTGCGGACCCTACGGGTTCGAGAACTATGTAGACATGACCTAGAACTATTCTCGGTCAATAACCAATAGCGGGACCTGGATGCCCATATTGGCTCCTACATATTCTACGAAGATCTTTATCGGTCAAACCGCATAACAACATACGTTGTTCCCTTTGTCATTGGTATGTTACTTGCCCGAGATTCGATCGTCGGTATCCAATACCTAGTTCAATCTCACACCGCAAGTCTCTTTACTCGCTCTGTAATGCATCATCCCGCAACCAACTCATTGGTCCCAGTGCTTGCAAGGCTTATAATGATGTGCATTACCGAGAGGGCGCAGAGATACCTCTCCGACAATCGGAGTGACAAAACCTAATCTCGAAATACGCCAACCCAACATGTACCTTTGGAAACACCTGTAGTACTCCTTTATAATCACCCAGTTACGTTGTGACGTTTGGTAGCACCCAAAGTGTTCCTCCGGTAAACGGGAGTTGCATAATCTCATAGTTACAGGAACATGTATAAGTCATGAAGAAAGCAATAGCAACATACTAAACGATCAAGTGCTAGGCTAACGGAATGGGTCATGTCAATCAGATCATTCTCCTAATGATGTGATCCCGTTAATCAAATGACAACTCATGTCTATGGTTAGGAAACATAACCATCTTCGATTAACGAGCTAGTCAAGTAGAGGCATACTAGTGACACTCTGTTTGTCTATATATTCACACATGTATTATGTTTCCGGTTAATACAATTCTAGCATGAATAATAAACATTTATCATGATGTAAGGAAATAAATAATAACTTTATTATTGCCTCTAGGGCATATTTCCTTCACAAGTGCTAAGCTAACGGAATGGGTCAAGTCAATCACATCATTCTCCTAATGATGTGATCCCGTTAATCAAATGACAACTCATGTCTATGGTAAGGAAACATAACCATCTTCGTTTAACGAGCTAGTCAAGTAGAGGCATACTAGTGACACTCTGTTTGTCTATGTATTCACACATGTATTATGTTTCTGGTTAATACAATTCTAGCATGAATAATAAATATTTATCATGATATAAGGAAATAAATAATAACTTTATTATTGCCTCTAGGGCATATTTCCTTCATTTATATGCTATTCTATATGATTTTTGGGACTAACCTATTAACCTAGAGCCCAGTGCAAGTTTCTGTTTTCTCCATGTTTCAGAGTATCGTAGAAAAGGAAAACCAAACGGAGTCCAATTGACGTGCAACTTGACATAGATCATTTTTGGACCAGAAGAAGCCCAGGAGTACCGGAAGTAGGCCAGAAGAGTCTCGGGTTGCCCACGAGGGTGGGTGTGACGCCCCCGATTCAATCGAACACTAATCATGCACGCGAACGTGTACGATCAAGATCAGGGACTCACGGGAAGATATCACAACACAACTCTAAAACATAAATAAGTCATACAAGCATCATAATACAAGCCAGGGGCCTCGAGGGCTCGAATACAAGTGCTCGATCATAGATGAGTCGGTGAAGCAACAATATCTGATTACAGGACATAAGTTAAACAAGTTTGCCTTAAGAAGGCTAGCACAAACCGGGATACAGATCGAAGAGGCGCAGCCTCCTGCTCGGGATCCTCCTAACTATTCCTCGGTCGCCGGCCGGGCTGCACGTAGTAGTAGGCACCTCCGATTAGTAGTAGGAGTCGTCATCGGACGGTGGCGTCGCTCACAGGCTCCATCGTGCAGTCGCAGCAATCGGATAGAGATAGGGAAAAAAAGGGGGAACAAGGCAACCGTGAGTACTCATCCAAAGTACTCGCAAGCAAGGAACTACACTACATATGCATGGATATATGTGTAAAGGGCCATATCGGTGGACTGAACTGCAGAATGCCAGAATAAGAGGGGATAGCTAATCCTGTCGAAGACTACGCTTGCAGCCTCCGTCTTGCAAAGATGTAGAAGAGAGTAGATCAAGTCCTCCAAGTAGCATCGCATAGCATAATCCTACCCGGCGATCCTCTCCTCGTAGCCCTGTTAGAGAGCCGACCACCGGGTTGTATCCGCACTTGGAAGGGTGTGTTTTATTAAGTATCCAGTTTTAGTTGTCATAAGGTCAAGGTACAACTCCAAGTCGTCACCTGTTACCAAGATCACGGCTATTCGAATAGATTAACTTCCCTGCAGGGGTGCACCACATTACCCGACACGCTCGATCCCATTTGGCCGGACACATTTTTCTGGGTGATGCCCGGCCGCGGAAGATCAACACGTCGCAGCACCACCTAGGCACAACAGAGAGGTCAGCACGCCCGTCTAAACCTAAGCGCACAGGGGTCTGGGCCCATCGCCCTTAGCACACCTGCACGCTATGAACGCTGCCGGAAGGCAGACCTAGCCTAGCAGGCGTTCCACCAATCCGGCGCCGCCGCGCCGATTCTTGGCGCCACGAAGTGCTTTGGCTGATACCACGACGCCGGTTGCCCATATCTTGTCCCACGTGGCGGTTAGTGCGTATAAGGTCAACGACCCAACTCACATCAAATACCAAGATCTCGTTAAGCGTGTTAAGTATCCATGACGCCGACCAGGGCCAGGCCCACCTCTCTCCTAGGTGGTCTCAACCTGCCCTGTCGCTCGCCACAAGTAACGATGGAGGCCGTCGGGAACCTAGGCCCACCTCTACCGGGATGGAGCCACCGTCCTTTCAAATTTCATCTCCGAGCAAAGATCACAGGTAATGTAATAGTGTAAAGTATATAGTATATGCCCGTGATCACCTCCCAAGTGATCACAGCCCAAAGAGTATAGCATGACAGACGAACAAGAATGTAGGGCCACCGATGGAACACTAGCATCCTATACTAAGCAAGAGGATAGCAGATAAAGGTAACAACAGAGTAGCAAGGACAGGCTATGCAGCAAGATAGGATTAATCGAAAGCGGTAACATGCTACACTCATGTAATGCAAGCAGTATAGAGAAGAATAGGCGATATCCGGTGATCAAGGGGGCTTGCCTGGTTGCTCACGGCAAGAAGGAGGGGTCGCCAACTCAAGTCGAACTGGGTCGCCGGCAGCCCTGGGTCTCAGGTGAAAGAAGTAACGGAGGGGGAACACAATAAACAACAGAGCAATCAAAGCATCACAAAGCGTAACATGACAATACACGGTGCTAGGTGTGCCCTAACGCGGTAGTAGGTGATACCGGCGAAGGGGGGAAACATCCGGGAAAGTATCCCCGGTGTTTCACGTTTTCGGACAGGTGAACCAGAGGGGGAAAGTTGCGTGTTTGCTATGTTAGGGATGTGTGGAGGACGAACGGGCTGTGTAACCAGATTTGTCTCGTCGTTCTGAGCAACTTTCATGTAGAAAGTTTTTCCATCTGAGATACGGTTTATTTTATATTAATTTTTAAAGTTTTACATCATTTTTAGGATTAATTTAAATATTTTAATTCAACATTATCCAAAACAGTGCATGCTGACGTCAGCATGACGTCAGCAGTCAATGTAGGTGTTGATCGTCAATCGACGTGTGGGTCCAATGGGACCCACCTGTCATACTCTGTTTAGGTTAATTAGGGTTTAGCTAAACTAATTACTGTTTAATTAAACTAACAAGTTAATCAGATTAATTAAATAGGATTAATTAACTTAATTAATTCACTAATTAATTATAAATTTTATTAAATCATTTTTTTCATTTTATTTTAAAACGTTCAGGGGTCAGCCCCCTGTCGTCGCCCTGGGCCTTAGCGGGCGTAGGGTTACGGGCGCTGGCGCCACCTGATCGGGCATACGCCCAGATCGAGGAAGCCGCCGCCACGGGCACGGCGAGGCCGGGCCGAGGCGGGCAAAGGCGAGTGAGGCAGGCTGTGGGTGACCAGGGGGCACACGAGAGGAGGCGAGGTGGCGCGGCCGGGCGAGGACGGCGCCGGAGCGTGGGGCGGTACGTGCGCGGTCGCGGAGTGCATAGGCACGATGGCCGGGGCAAACGCGAGCTCGGGCAAGTTGGGGGCGGCGCGTACAGCTAGCGAACGGCGTCGAGAGAGAGAGAGAGGAGGAAGCGGGGGCTCACGTTGAGCCTGTAGAGGTGCAAAGCGGGCTCGGGGGAGGCTCGACGGCGACGAAATCGGCGACGGCGCGCGGGTGGCCGAAGGTTGAAGAAGACGTCGACGAGCTCGATGCAGAGGCGCTCCTGCTCAGGTGACTCGTCGGGGAGGAAGAGGAGGTCGAAGCGGCGTTGGGCGACGGGGGAAGCGGTGGCGGCCCGGTGACGAGGGGCGACAGAGAGGAGAAGAGGATGGGTCAGTCCGGTGGGGAGGCGGTGCTGTCGGGGTGGCTTCAGGCGACGGCGTCGACGTCCAGGGACGGCGGGGTCGATGGGCGACGTGGTCGTCGTGGCGAGGTCGAGCCCCTCCCCGATCCAGATGGGATCGAGAGGAGAGGGGGAGAGACGTGCGCGAGTGGGGGCGAGTGGGAGGTGCTGTAGGTGGCTAGGGTTTCGTTGGGGGATATGGGGAGTGTGGGGCTCCGGCTGGGCCGGTCTGGCTAGCCCAGTGGCCAGCTAGGCCGAGGCCCAGCAAGAGGGGGGGTCTTTCCCCCTTTTTGTTTTGTCCTTTTTTCTTATTTTTATTTGCTGTTTTATTTTAGATACCCATTATTTTTAGTTTAGTAAAATATGATAACAACTCCTAGAATAATGTTTCAGAACCACCCACTGTCATAAAAGTTTTACCCCTAAATAAATTAGTTTAGAGTTTTATTAATTGAAAAAGGTATTTACTTAATTGTTTTTGTTACTGTTTAAATCACTTTAGAGTATTAAAGCATTATATAAAAGTGTGGTTTCTTCGCCATAATTACCTACGCATTATTTGGCTCACTCCGAACATTTTAGTTTTAACATTTGAAAATTTTATTGTTTGCCTTTACTTTGAAGTTGAATTCTGAATCGGTTCTGAACTAACGCGAGATTATCAACAATAACCAAGATGTCGTGGCATCATTAACAGAGGTTTACTGTACCTTAATTATCCGGGCGTCACAGTGGGGGCGCGCCCAACCCTCCTGACGTGAAATCAACGCCAACACCTCTCATATATACCCAAACTTACAGAAAGAAACCTAGATCGGGAGTTCCGGCACCGCAAGCCTCTGTAGCCACGAGAAATCAATCTAGGGCCTCTCCGGCACCCTGCCAGAGGGGGACATCATCACCGGTGGCCATGGAGGAGGATCCCGGAGGGGCCATCCGTGTGCACTATCTCAGCAAAATGCAGATCCAGATAATAGTCTCGAGGGGCAAGACCATCGAATTTGTAGCTGAAATCGTTTTAGTGTGCCGAGTTACAGATAGTCGTCGCCTTCAATTATGCTCTCAGATGTCCCTGCCTTTAAACAAACAATCACTGGCAAAAAGACATATTCACCTGCTTGAGAACACAGGCACCAAGGGTAATAAGAAAAACTTAGACAGAGCTAACAAAGACATTATAAAGTTTTATTAGCAGGGAATAATAGCCTAGCCTAGCATGTGAAATGAGTTAAGAAAGGCAGGCTTGGCCAATCTCAAGCAGGGTAGGGGCCATCTGAAAACCTGAATCTATTGACAGAAATGAGATTTGGGTGCAGTACAATCCCTACGGTTTATCAATCCTGACCCACGGCAGTCCTCCTGTAGCTGCGGCATGGCGCGGCGTCTGTGCACAGGCCCTAGGTGGCGGCCAGTCGCTCCGATGGTGCTTGAGCAAGATAAGTGTGCAGAGGTACTGCTTAGGCGGCGCGCCATGGGCGTGCCCCAACCGCTAGTAGCCAGTAAAACATGTTACGTTTTCCAATGGACCAAGTGATAGTGCCAAAAGGCCTTCGTTGAGCTCACTCATATCATGTTCGTGCAAGCAAATATTATTTGACTATGTAGCTATACTAACGTCTTCACACAGAGATACAGAATTAGCTATGTTAACATCTTGACACAGAGATACTGAAATGTACGTGCATATGCATCTACATACACACTTTATTCTGGAATCCTTTGTCTTAGGGCATCTCTAGCCGCGCCCCCAACAGGCCCTCCCAGCCCACTTTTTCGGCGCCGGCGCCGAAAAAACGGCCCAGTCGCGCCCCCAGGATGCCGAAAATCGCCGGTTCGGACCTTTTTTCCGTCCGGCGGTCACAGGCCGAACCCGGCGCGCTGAGGAGCCGTTGGGGGCTCCGGCGCTAGGGAAAAGCACGCCTGGCCCACACCAATAGGGGAAAAGTCAAGGTTTTCTTCCCCCGACTCGCCTTGCACCCCCCGCGCCCTCGGCCACCACTAGCTATATCCCGGCAACGGCCGTCGGCCTACTCCGCTAGATAGCCATTCCCCGCCGGAAAATAGCAGCGCTTCGCCGCGGCAGCCCCTCCCGCAACAGTTGGGCGTTTCCGGCCTCCGTTTCCAGCCGCGGAGGCACGGTTTAACGGCGGGTACACGCCCACCGAGCGCAAGGTGTTCGGCGTTTTGACTGTCTCGGCGATGGACTCGGATGAGGAGGAAGAGCTCGCTGCTGCTTTGGAGGAGGAAGCCGCGCCGACGCCCGTGAAGAAGAGCATCTGATGGTGCTCGCCGCCCTCGCCCAGCTGCTGGCAAGCAATGAAAAGCGGCTTCGAGGTGGCTCGGCGCTGGGGCGGGTGAAAGCAAAGAACCGGCATCGTCTGCAAGGCTACTGCATGCTCTACTCCGACTACTTCGCCGATGCTCCACATCATGGCGAGAGAACATTTCGGCGCCGTTATCGGATGAGCCGAAAGCTCTTCCTCAGGATTGTGAATTCAATCCGGGAGTTCGACAACTACTTCAAGTGCAAGATGGATTGCACTGGCGCTCTTGGATTCACCTCCATCCAGAAGTGCACGACAGCGATGAGGATGCTTGCATATGGAGCTCCCAGTGATTCACTCGACTTCTATGGGTGCATGGCCGAGTCCACCAGCATAGAGTGTTTCTACAAGTTCTGTCGGGCAGTGGTGGCAGTGTTTGGGCCACAATACTTGAGAACACCCAATGCGGAAGACACCGCCGGATCCTAGCCAGAATGCAGCAAGAGGATTTCTGGGATGCTTGGAAGCATCGATCGCATGCATTGAAAATGGAAGAACTGCCCATTTGGTTGGCAGGGGATGTACAAAGGCGCCAAAGGCGGTTGCGATGTGGTGCTTGAGGCGGTAGCCACACGGGACCTCTGGATTTGGCAATCCTTCTTTGGTATGCCAGAACTCACAATGACATCAACGTCTTTGCAGTGCTCTCCTGTTTTTGCCAAGCTCGTTGAGGGCCATTCTCCTCCGGTGAACTTCGAGATCAATGGGCACCAATACAACAAGGGGTACTATCTAGCTGACGGCATCTATCCGAGATGGTCGACATTTGTGAAGACGATCTCAAACCCTATGGCAGGAGGCAAGAACGCCCGGTTTGCGAAGCTTCAGGAGGCTTGCAGGAAGGATATCGAGCGGGCATTTGGTGTGGTCCAATCTCGATTCGCTGTTGTTCGGTACCCCGCTCAGACCTGGTCGAAAGATCAAATGTGGGAGATCATGACTTGCTGTGTCATCTTGCACAACATGATCATCGAGAGCGAGCAAGAAGACCCAGTGTTTGACATCGAACCATACTACAGCGAGGTCCTCTAGCCGAAGTTGATCACCAGCTACCGGCAACTTGGACTGCCTATCTCAGTATGCGTCAGGAGATCCGAGACCAACAGGTGCATCATCATCTGTAGAAAGATCTGATTGAGCACCTATGGAGGCTCAAGGGGGACGCCGCGTGATGAAATACGAGTTTTTATTTGTTGAACTATATAATTTGTATTGAACTATTTGTTGTTGTAGTATTTTGTTGAAGTATTTGATTTTTCAGTGATGAAATATGTGATAAGGAATAATTGTGTTGATAATTGAACGCCGAGACACGGCGAAACCACGCCGAATATGGGCCTATTCTCGCCCATATGGGCCGTTTATTCACCGAAATTGGGCTGCAAAGTGGGCCAATTTCGCGCCTGAAAACGACATTTGGCGCAAAACCGCCCAGTCCGAGTGTCGTGGCTCGCCCCCAGGGGGTGATTTGTATGCGTCCTGGGGGGGGGGGGCAACGGCTGGAGATGCCCTTACCTTCTCTTTGAACCACTGACTGAACTTCTGGTTCCACATGGTGGTAAATGGTTGCGGTGAACATCCATCTTGACTATTGGAGTACTCACTACAGTAATACAAAGCTTAATTGATATGGGCATGCGAAAATTAGTTGACTATGTAACTAATAAGTTAATCGGCCAATCAATACCTAATATATGGTTGAACTTCATCAAAATTTCTGAAAACATAAGTACCAAATTCTACCTACATATTTAGTAATTACAATCAGCAACAGTGCATGAAGGTCCTGCAACAGAAAAAAACAGAGGAAGGAGGAACACCAACGAACCTGCAGCAGCGGAACGAATGGAGATGAGCAAGCGGTAGCGCGGGCCCATCGGGGTCGAAGCAACGGGCGACGTAGGGCGGCAGCGAAAGCAAGGGGTCAAGGCGACCCGGCAGCGTCTGACAAGACGGGCGCCTGGGTCGGGCTACCGGGCGACGCAGTAAAGCGGCAGTGCGGCCGCACCGGGTCGAGGTTATCGACGACTTGCAGGCAGCATCGCAGACAAGCCATGGTCTAGGCGACCGGCGAGGTGAGGGCTCCAACGCGGATAGGCGTAGAGCAGAAGGTAGATGCGATCTATGGACCATGGAGGTCTCGCGGGATCAGAGGAGAAACAAGCGCAGGGAGATGGGATCCTGACAGATTAAAATAGATATTCGCTGTGTTAAAAAAAATAGATGTCCGCTGTTATGTGCAAAACCCATATCACAGCAATATCGACCGCTCAATTAGCGATGGGCAGACCGGTGGTTGTTGAAGCTATTACGTAGGCTCGATTTCAATGTGCGGGGACTTCGCTTTGCTGTTTAACGATCAAGGGTTTTTGGGACATCGTCGTTAATGCCAGTTTTTGTAGTAGTGATCATCACCATGAAGGCCAAGGACCAGAGGGGGGAGACCATGGAGGAGGAAGCACAAGGGGGAGAACCTCTCCTCCTCTCTCTTGGTGGCACCGGAGTGCCATCGAGAGGGGAATCATCGCCGCGGTGATCGTCTTCATCAACATCACCATCATCATCACCGTCCTCATCTCTTTTACGCGGTCCACTGATAACCCACAAGTATAGGGGATCGCAGCAGCTTTCGAGGGTAGAGTATCCAACCCAAATTTATTGATTCGACACAAGGGGAGCCAAAGAATATTCTTGAGTATTAGAAGTTGAGTTGTCAATTCAACCACACCTGGATAACTTAGTATCTGCAGCAAAGTGTTTAGTAGCAAAAAGTGGTATGATAATAAAGGTAACGGTAGCAAAAGTAAAGATAAATGTTTTTGGGTTTTTGTAGTAGTTGTAACAGTAGCAATAGAAAAGTAAATAAGCGAAGAACAATATGTGAAAAGCTCGTAGGCAATGGATCAGTGATGGATAATTATGCCGGATGCGATTCCTCATGCAATAGCTATAACATAGGGTGACATAGAACTAGCTCCAATTCATCGATGTAATGTAGGCATGTATTCCGTAAATAGTCATACGTGCTTATGAAAAGACCTTGTATGACGTCTTTTGTCCTACCCTCCCGTTGAAGCGGGGTCCTAACGGAAACTAAGGGATTTTAATGCCTCCTTTTAATAGAGAACCGGACCAAAGCATTAACACATAGTGAATACATGAACTCCTCAAACTACGGTCATCACCGAGAAGTATCCCGATTATTGTCACTTCGGGGTTGTCGAATCATAACACATAATAGGTGACTATAGACTTGAAAGATAGGATCAAGAACACACATGTATTCATGAAAACATAATAGGTTCAGATCTGAAATCATGGCACTCGGGCCCTAGTGACAAGCATTAAGCATAGCAAAGTCATAGCAACATCAATCTCAGAACATAGTGGATACTAGGGATCAAACCCTAACAAAACTAACTTGATTACATGGTAAATCTCATCCAACCCATCACCGTCCAGCAAACCTACGATGGAATTACTCACGCACGGTGGTGAGCATCATGAAATTGGTGATGGAGGATGGTTGATGATGACGACGGCGACGAATCCCCCTCTCCGGAGCCCCGAACGGACTCCAAATCAGCCCTCCCGAGAGAGATTAGGGCTTGGCGGCGGCTCCGTGTCGTAAAATGCGATGAAACTTTCTCTCTGATTTTTTTCTCACCGAGACGGAATATATGGAGTTGGAGTTGAGGTCGGAGGAGGTCCAGGGGGCCCACGAGATAAGGGGCGCGCCCTACAGGGCGGGCGCGCCCCCCTGTCTCGTGGACAGGCCCTGGGCCCCCTGGTGTATTTCTTTCACCCAATAATTCTTATAAATTCCAAAAAGTGCCTCCGTGGATTTCCAGGACATTCCGAGAACTTTTCTTTTCTACACATAAAACAACATCATGGTAGTTCTGCTGAAAACAGCGTCAGTCCGGGTTAGTTTCATTCAAATCATGCAAGTTAGAGTCCAAAACAAGGGCAAAAGTGTTTGGAAAAGTAGATACGTTGGAGACGTATCAACTCCCCCAAGCTTAAGCCTTTTCTTGTCCTCAAGCAATTCAGTTGATAAACTGAAAGTGATAAAGAGAATTTTTACAAACTCTGTTTGCTCTTGTTGTTGTAAACATGAAAAGCCAGCATTCAAGTTTCAGCAAATATTATTAACTAACCATACTCACAATAACACATAGGTCTCACAATTACTCATATCAATAACATAATAATCGACTAGCGAGCCATAATAATAAAACTCGGATGACAACACTTTCTCAAAATAATCATAACATGATATAACAAAATGGTATCTCACTAACCCTTTACGAGACCATAAAACATAAATGCAGAGCACCTCTAAAGATCAAGGACTGACTAAACATTGTAATTCATGGTAAAAGAGATCCAACAAGTCATACCCAATATAAACCAATAATAATGAATGCAAATGACAGTGTGCTCTCCAGTAGTGCTTTTTAATAAGAAGGGAGGATGACTCAACATAAAAGTAAATAGATAGGCCCTTCGCAGAGGGAAGCAGGGACTTGTAGAGGTGCCAGAGCTCGATTTTAAATTAGAGATTGAATAATATTTTGAGCGGCATACTTTTGCTGTCAACGCAACAACTATGAGATGGATGTATCTTCCATACTACATGCATTATAGGCAGTTCCCAAACAGAATGGTAAAGGTTTATACTCCCCCAACCACCAACAAGCATCAATCCATGGCTTGCTCGAAACAACGAAAGTGCCTCCAACATACAACAGGCACAGGGGAGTTTTGTTCAATTATTTTGATTTGCTTTGATCTTTTGGATCATGGGACTGGAGCATCCCGATTCTGCCCTTTCTCGTGAATGAGGAGCGGAGTCCACTCCTCTTGAGAATAACCCACCTAGCATGGAAGATATATGCAGCCCTAGTTGAAACATGAGCTGCTCGAGCATACAAAACAGAATTTCATTTGAAGGTTTGGAGTTTGGCACATAAAAATTTACTTGGAACGGCAGGTAAATACCACATATAGGAAGGTATAGTGGACTAATATGGAACGACTTTGGGGTTTAAGGAGTTTGGATGCACAAGCAGTATTCCCGCTTAGTACAAGTGAAGGCTAGCAAAAGACTGGGAAGCGACCAACTGAGAGAGCGACAACAGTCGTAAACATGCACTAAAATTAATTCACACCGAATACAAGCATGAGTAGGATATAATCCACCATGAACATAAATATCGTGAAGGCTATGTTGATTTGATTCAACTACATGTGTGAACATGTGCCAAGTCGAGTCACTCAATTCATTCAAAGGAGGATACCATCCCATCATACCACATCATAATCATTCTAATAGCATGTTGGCACGCATAAGGTAAACCATTATAACTCATAGCTAATCAAGCATGGCACAAGCAACTATAATCTCTAAATGTCATTGCAAATATGTTTACTTCATAATAGCTGACTCAGGAACGATGAACTCATCATATTTACAAAAACAAGAGAGTCGAGTTCATACCAGCTTTTCTCATCCCAATAAGTCCATCATATATCGTCATTATTGCCTTTTACTACTTACGACGAGCGATGTGTATAATAATAAGAGTGCACGTGCATTGGACTAAGCTGGAATCTGCAAGCATTCAACTCAAGAGAGAAGACAAGTAATATGGGCTCTAAATTAAATAAACAATCATGCATATGAAAGCCACTAAGCATTTTTAATATGGTCTTCTCGACCCCCAAAATAAAGAAAAGAAAATAAAACTATTTACAAGGAAAAGCTCCCAACAAGTAAGAAAAAGAGCTAGAAATCTTTTTGGATTTTCATTTTAATTTCTACTACAAGCATGGAAATTAAACTAACTAATTTTTTTGGTTTTTTCTTAAGGTTTATCAAACACACAAGAAGAAAACTAGAAAAAGGAATTTAAACTAACATGGATAATACAATGAAAGAGTATGAGCACTGACGACTAGTGTGTGAACATGAATGTAAAGTCGGTGAGAAATACGTACTCCCCCAAGCTTAGGCTTTTGGCCTAAGTTGGTCTAGTACCAAGGACCGCCGCTACTCTCCCCGGTGTAATGCGAGGTGTAATCAGGATACCATCGGCTGGTCATCTCCGGATCCCACCGACAGATGATGATGCGATAAGGGTCCAGTTCAGGTTCCGGCTCGAGTTCGTGTTCGGGAGTAAAAGCTTGAGCTCTATGATTGTTCACCGCTTCAGGTGTGACAAGAAAATTTTCTGCAAGCAAATCAAACAACAAAGGCGCAGGCAAAATAATAATCTCAAAGTGTTTCTTATTGAATCTAAGTTTATACAAGAGCATCTTCTCTTTGTTGTCAACAATAAATTTGTGTGCTACCATTCTCTTGTAATCTAAAATGTGAGGAGGTAATTTTGTCTCCTCCTCCTCATGGTGCCTAATGGGTGTCTGAAAATGTTCAGCAAGACGTGAAGCATAGATACCTCCAAATATGGGGCCTTTTGTATGATTCAGGGCTAGCCGTTCAGCAATGACGGCACCCATACTAAAAGTATTGTCTCCTAGCAAAGCATGTTGAAGAATAATAATATCTGGAACACTCAAATTTCCACTATTTCCACGACCCATCAAGCATCTACTAGCAAATATGGCAAAGTAGCATAAAACAGGAAAGTGTATGCTAGAGACTTTCGCCTCGGAGCCCTTCTTTGGCTCCTCTACAGCAATAGTATTAACAAAGCCACCCACATCTTCACGATGGGGTTCATCTAATTCTCCCTCATAAGGTATCCTACATACCGCGCAAAAATGACATAAAGACATTTCTTTGAATTCATCATATAAATGAAATGATACATGAGCGGTGACTTCTTAGGATAATAATAAAAGTTTTGCACGAAAGTATTGGTGAGTAAGAGATACTGATCGATTCGGTCATTCATGAAACTGGTGAGGCCTGCAGTCTCGATTAAAGCATAAAAGTCTTCATGAATTCCGGCTTCTTTCAAGAAATCCTCACATGGCCATTCGCACGACCGTACTTCCGCTAAGCGAAGAAGATTGTACTTGGCCTTTTCCTTCTCTTTAGCTTGTTTTTCCTGAGAGCTTTGGTTGGAAGAGCCTTTAAAAAGCCTCCTTAACATTTTCTGAAAATTTCTAAAATTTTAGTAACTTCAAAATAAAAGTGAATAAAACTAAACAAGATTGATAGCAACTACTCCTACAAGTGCCTAGAGCCTATATCATGCATTGGAATTGTTTGGGACCTCAAAATTTTAGCATGCAAGCTCAAGAATATGGTCACCTATGCAGCAAAAATTTGCAATGAATAAAGCACTAGAACAAAAACTAATTGGACCAATGGAGGAGTCACATACCAAGCAACAATCTCCCAAAGCAGTTTTGCGAATGGAGCTTTGAGCTAAGAGATCGAAAATCGCAGCAAAATGAGCTAGAACTCGTGCTTGAGCTGGATGGGGATTTTTTTGGGTAGAAGATAAAGTGTGTAGGTGCTGGCATAAGTGGAGGGGAGCCGCCAGGGGCCCACGAGACAGGGGGGCGTGCCCTACAGGGGGGCGCCCTCCTCTCTCGTGGCCTGGTGCTTGGCCCTCCTGCAGTGTTTTCAGTGCCTAAAATCCTCAAATATTCCAGAAAAAATCATACTAGATTTGCAGGGCATTTGGAGCACTTTTATTTTCGGACTATTTTTTAATGCACGGAAAATTCGTAAAATGCAGACGGATAATACTAATTTTGCTTTATTTATTCTAAATAATGTAAAGTAAAAAGAGGGTGCAGAAGGTTGTGCTTTCTAGTTTCATCCATCTCGTGATCATCAAAATGAACCCACTAACAAGGTTGATCAAGTCTTGTTAACGAACTCATTCCGAATAACACGGAACCGGAGAATTTTCGAATAACTCTAAGTTACCTCAACGGGGTTATGAAAATCCCCAACAATAAGAATATCATACTTTTTCTTGACAGTAGGGAGAGGAAATTCAAAACCTCCATAATTGATAGTTGGAACTTTTTCAATTGAATTGATGCTATGAACTTGAGATTGTTTCCTCGGAAAGTGTACCGTATGCTCATTACCATTAACATGAAAAGCGACATTGCCTTTGTTGCAATCAATAACAGCCCCTACAGTATTAAGAAAAGGTCTACCAAGGATAATAGACATACTATCGTCCTCAGGAATATCAAGAATAACAAAGTCCGTTAAAATAGTGACATTTGCAACCACAACAGCACATCCTCACAAATACCGGCAATGTATAGCAGTTGATTTATCAGCCATTTGCAAAGATATTTCAGTAGGTGTCAACTTATTCAATTCAAGTCTACGATATAAAGAGAGAGGCATAACACTAACACCGGCTCCAAGATCACATAAAGCAGTTCTAACATAATTTCTTTTAATAGAGCATGGTATAGTTGGTACACCGGATCTCCAAGTTTCTTTGGTATTCCACCCTTCAAAGTGTAATTAGCAAGCATGGTGGAAATTTCAGCTTCCGGTATCTTTCTTTTATTTGTGATGATATCCTTCATATACTTAGCATAAGGATTTACTTTAAGCATATCAGTTAAGCGCATACGTAAGAAAATAGGTCTAATCATTTCAGCAAAGCGCTCAAAATCCTCATCATCCTTTGACTTGGATAGTTTAGGAGGAAAGGGTTTGGGTTTCTGAACCCATGGTTCTCTTTCTTTACCGTGCTTCCTAGTAACAAAATCTCTCTTATCATAACGTTGATTCTTTTGATTGTGGGTTATCAAGATCAACAGAAGGTTCAATCTCTACATCATTGTCTTTGCTAGGTTGAGCATCAACATGAACATTATCATTAACATTATCACTAGGTTCATGTTCGTCACCTGATTGAGTTTCAAAGATCGTAAATAGAAATATCATTGGGATTCTCGGTGTGTCTCTGACGAGTTCACTAGAAGCATGCACTACAAAAAAGACACATCCATGACATTTTGGGCGAGCAATTTTTTCCTGTCATACATATGACACTTCTATGACGATAATTGTGACAAAACCGGTATCATCATAGATGTGGTGGGCTCCTACTTCTATGACAAAAATCATGACAGAAAATGGGCTTTTCTTCACAGGCGGGCCGGAGACGCAGCTGCATGACATTCTTTGGGCGTCCATGACGGAAAACACCGTGGTAGAAGCGAGGGAGGAAAATTTTGGGGAGTTGCGGTTATGGTGGGAGGTCAGGCGAAGCGATCGCGTTCTCTCGTGACGCACGTGTAGCGAGGCGTTGGCTCTAATCAAGCCGAAGCGGAGGCGTTGGGCTCTAATCAACCCGGCGATTGCACCTTTGAGGGCTACAGCGTTCATCGAACCCGAGCGATCGATCGATGGCTGTTAACTGAACCCGATGGAGCGATTCCTTCGCTACTGCTGCTAACTGAAGCCGATCGATGCTGCCTCTGGGATGAACAGTGAGTGTTGCGGGGGGGGGGGGGGGTTGGATGAACAGTGAGCGGTGGCGTTGCCTCTGGATTAACAGGAACCCGTGGTGTGGAGGGCTGGATGAACAGTAGACGGTGGAGGGGTGGCCGTGGAGGGGTGGTTGAACGGGACCCCGTGGTGTGGAGGGCTGGATTAATAGTAGACGGTGGAGGGGTGCCCGTGGAGGGGTGGTTGAACAGTAGCCGG
Organism: Aegilops bicornis; assembly: GCA_021605145.1. NCBI lineage: Eukaryota > Viridiplantae > Streptophyta > Magnoliopsida > Poales > Poaceae > Aegilops > Aegilops bicornis. Next base: position 75,489,201 of record CM038671.1, on the reverse strand, counting down.
TGGAGTAGCGCGTGGTGGAGGCTGGAAGAACAGGAGCCCGTGGAGGCTGGAGGAGGTCGATGGTAGCCCGTGGAGGCTGGAGGAGGTCGACGGTGGAGATGAACAGTATCCCGTGGAGTCCCGTTTTGCGGTACGCCACACCCTCCCCCCCCTATTTCGACCGCTCCAACACAAGTCCGTTTCGTCCGTTTTGCGGTACGCCACACCCCTCCCGATCAACAGGACCCCGTTTGAGCGTAGGGAGGTCCGCTTCCTCCGCTTTGCGGCACGCCAGCCCCTCCCGACCAATAGGACCCGTTTACATTTGTAGGAGGTCCGCTTCCTCCGTTCGCGGTATGCCAGACCCCTCCCGATGAACAGGATCCCGTTTCGAACGTGGCCGGTCGAACACAAGGCCGTTTCCTCCGTTGTGCCGTACGCCAGGCCTCGTTTCCATCGCCTGTTCCGTCCAAGCCCTCCCGATGAACACGACCACGCACTCCGTTCCGACCCAGCCGGTTGGCTCCCACGCGTTCCGTTGCCTCCCGATGAACACGACGCATTTCGTTACCTCCCCATGAACACGACGACGACGTTGTTTCTCCGTTCCGACCCAGCCATGTACGTATGCGCGAGTAGGCGTTCGAGACCCTGCCCGTATGTACGTACGTGGCTGTATTTTATTTCTTGCACCCTCGCTGTTGTAATGACGCGGTATGCGTGCGGCGCCTACTACGACCGGTATGTACGCATTACACGCTATGCGACCCGAATGACACGCCACGTGACGCTTCGAGCAGGTGGGTCCCGACCGCCGTGCACTTCCTTGCCTGCGAAGATGTAGCTGGTGGGTCCCGATAGTCGAGGCGAATCGTTTTGTTTTTGCCCACGCACTTCCTTGCGTGAGAAGATGTAGTTGGTGGGTCCCAGCAGTCAGGGGGGCGAATCAATTTTTTGCCCAGACGCACTTCCTTGCGTGCGAAGATGTAGCTGGTGGGTCCCAGCAGTCAGGGGGAAACGTTTTTTTGGCGAAATACGGTGGCCCGTCCGGTGGGTCCCATTGTCGGTGGAGGAATAATTATTTTATGCGTAATAAGGAGGCACTTCCTTGCGGCCGCGTGGACCCAGGTATCGACCTCTCCACGCACGATACTCTTCCGATGGAAGTCAGTCTTTGACCACATTGACCACGCCGCGCCGAGAGCACCACGGCAGTGGATGACGGCGAGGCCTAGGAAGGGGACAACGCGGAGCCGGGGAAGACGCAGCAGTGGATGCCCACGCGAAGAGGAGTACGAGGTTGAGGCTGCCGTCGCCGCAGAATAATAGGGGGTGTGGTGAGTAGAGGGATGGCCTGGCCAGCGGTGGGAGTAGTAGGGGGCGGTGAGGCCTCCACGGCATCACAACCGGCCACAGGAGGCAGGAGCACGCGGCACGACCGGCGCTGCTTTGGGCGGCTGGAGCACGAAGACCAGAGGTTCAAGAAGCACTACGGCCGTTGGATGGACATCGTACGGTCACTGGAGCTAGAGTCATTCATATTGACTAAGTTGACAAAGCCCTCCGTCCCCGTAAACTTAGTAGGCCCACAAGTCAGCCTCCCACCAAGGTGAGTCCCAGCTAGCAGGGGGAGTATTCATTTTTTGTGCGTAATAAGGAGGCATTTCCGGTGGGTCCGAGTGACAGCTGGGGAGCGTTTTTTCTGAAATCTGAGAGACCCTTCCGGTGGGTCCCAGCTATCAGGTGGAGGAATCATTATTTTGCGCGTAATAAGGAGGCATTTTCTTGTGTGGGCCCCTACTGTCAGCCTCTTCCGATGGCTGTTGTTTGTTGACCATGTTGACCTCGCTGTGCCGAAAGCACAAACGTGGTGGACGAGGGCGGGGCCCAGGAAGAGAACCACCCGGAGCCGGTGAAGCCACCGCAGCAGATGCCCACGATGAGGGGAGAACGAGCGCTGACTGGTCGGCTGCATGGTGAGGCTGACGTCGCCGGAAAATAACAGGATGTGTGGGTGGTTAGAGGGATGGCCTGGCGGCAGCATAGCCAGCCACGGGAGGAGGAAGCAGCAGTCCAACGCTGGTTTGGGCGGCTGGAGCAGGAAGATCAGAGAATGAAGAAGCACGGCGGCCGTTGAATGGACATCCAACAGTCACTGTTGTGTGTTGACTAAGTTGACAAAGCCTTGCTTACGCGTCAAAAAAAATTAGGACAGCGTCATCGTCAACCTAGTAGGCCCAGAAGTCAGCCTCCAAATATGTGGAAAACAGCATACAGCACATTAGCCATTATTTTCAATAATTTACAACCCATTTGCTAATTCTTAAGGATATTTGAAGCTCATATTCTTTTTATTAGCATTACGGACCATATATTACAGGCCTTTGCTAAAAAATTCAACAAAATTTTGCATATTTCGGTGGGGTCCGAACTCTTTTAATCACGAAATTTCGAGTCGCGTTAAAAATAGTTTTCAAAAAATTATATCAAAATAAAATTCAAAAAACAATTCTCCACAAAAAAAAGAATGAAATTTAGAATCTTAACTAGCAAGATGCTCGTTCGTTGCAGGAACATGAAGATGCATTTGTATGAGTAGTTTATCTTGTGGGTGAAAAGATAATATTTTAATGTAATTGCCAGTTGGCTTTGGTTTTTATAAGAGTGGAGAGTAGAGAAATCCTGAAAAAATGATATTTTAATGCAATTGCCGGTTGGCTTTGGTTTAAAAATTTATAGCCCATTTCTTACAACTTATAGCCCGTTTTACAGAAGCCCATTTCTTATCCCTCCTCGTCTTGAAAGATTTGCAGCCAAAGGGCTGAGAAAAGCATGTAGGCCTCGGTTTTGGTATTCTCCAAAAAAGAACTGGGCTAGCCAATTTCAGAAAGAAAAAATATCAACTGGGCTCGTCATGTGCTTAATAAAAGCGTAAGCGTGGGCTAGACAGACCTGACCCCATACAATGTGATTGAGCTCCATCTCTAAACTGAAAAACAAGCTGGCGAGCTCTTTGGGTCCCTGGTGTTATCCGCTCGTTGTGTAATCTTCTCGTTTATTGACTACATTGACAATGGCGTGGAACCTAGTTGTCAAACAATTAGGAGGAAGTATTGTTTTGGCTTGTAATAACGAGGCACCTGCTTGTGAAATGCAATGACCCTGGTGGGTCCCCTCATCGACCTCTCCACGTACAGTCATCTCCTGATTCCTCTTGGTTGTTGACCATGTTGACAACACCAGACGGCGGCGAGCACAGCGAGCTAACCAAGGCGGAGAACGACGGCAAGGCCTCGGACGGGAATGAACAGCAGCCATGAAAGATGCGGCAGTGTAGTGGCAGGTCGAGGGGAGTACGAGGGCAACAACATGCAAGTCAAGCATACAAATGGTACAAAAAGCCCAAGGATAAATTGTTCATCAAATTTTTAGACAAAACCCAGATTGAACATGATAGTAACATCTAACCCAACCACTCTTTTTTGCAGTCACAAACAAATGGATCGGTCTCGATCCATAAAATCAACATCCTGTGCAAAAAAAATTATTTTAGGATGTCTACAACTTGTTGTAAATAGAAGCCGAGCACGTTTAGAAGCCCATTTGTCCACCTGAAATTTCTTTTTTTGCTGTTCAACATGTTCGTCTATGAGAAATCTATTGCTGTAAAAATTAAGCCTCATGGACAATAGTAACCTCGCATTCAACAGGAAGAATGTGACAAAGCTTCTGTTTGCCTGGTTGGATGCATATCGTCCCATCGTTATTGTCCTCAAACGAATGTCATGAGAACTGAGAAAATCCTTGTGCTTATTACGCCAACGATTGGTTATATGTTTTTGTCCATGTGGTTCTGCCTAAGTAGACATGAAGATTGAAAACAGTTAAGGTCTGAAAAAAGAGTATGTCAAAAGAACGACAACTGAACAGTTAATTCTAGTACAATATATACGGGCTTTCAATGTGCATGAAATCATCACCTCTATGTATAAATTCCCCATAGATCTTAAGCTTCGCAGCACGCCATTTATTATGTCCAGATCAAAACTTTCCATTCTGATATATATGATCTTGATGTAATCCAAGAAACATTGATAGGCTATCAATGGATGAACTCTTCATTGAGCATATAACATAATATTAGTACCCAAAGTGTACTCCAAGATGATATAAAACTTATGCGCATAAATGAAAAATGCAGCATATGATTACAAATGTGTAGATGATAATATACGGTACTGAAAAGGTGAGGAGCCAAACACCAACTCCTTGTGATTATTAAAGCGGGTCACGAATTACACCCAAGGTCTCCGGTTTGAAGCGAGAGGCGATAGTTATTTCTGAAGGTGTATAACAATTATGAAGAAGCAACCTTTCAAGTGAAGGGCATCTTCGATGATGAGCTGCTGTCCTTCAAAACAAATTCCAATGCTTTTAAGGTGAGGCGACTTTATTTGGAGACAAGCGATACCGGTTTCTATTCCCAAAACAATCGACAAGCGCTCGAGGCAGGGCAACTAGAGTGGATGATGTTGTGCGGTGAAGGCCTCCGACGGATAAACCACCACAAGCGAAAGTTTTTTAGCAGTGGGAGTCGAAGCATTTGTACCAGATTGTCTGGTAGATGGCACCGGGCGAAGGTGGCGGTTTGGAGAGAGGAGGAAAACCGCGAGATGGACAATGATGGTGTGGGCACGAATTCTTGGTATGTTCGTGGTATGAAACTTTCGTGGTAATGGTAGAACTCAAACTGCTAGAGTTTTCCGAATTCAGGGGATGTCAACCAAGCGTCCACCTTGCCGGGTATGGATAGCAGGTAGCTTGTCGGGATGCAGAGGCATTGAACGGGCCCCGCCGGTGAGAAGAGACGATGGCTCGATGAGATCAAATTCAGGAAGGACGGATGTCGGACGGTCAAGATTGAGGGCGCGGTGCGCCATAGAGGGCGCCACCGAGTTGAGAGGACTTGTGTGGCAGCAATCCTTGGTGGGGAGAAGCGAGATGATCTCCTCAAGGATGACGTCCGGAGATCGCTGATGCGGTCCACCGGAGATTCTACCGTTCCTCGGATCCGGTGGGGGGCTCGCCGCTTCTCCCCGCTCACCGAAAAGTGAGGATCTACAATCAAGCGTCGCCAAGCGGAGCCTCATCTTCTTGGCGCTGGGGCCAGCCGACTCCATTTTCCTTGTGGGCGTCGTGCCGAGCTCACGGGTTTGAGCAGAGTAGCTAGAGACGAGCCTAGTGGCAGTGCGAGCAGGGAAGAAGGAGGGCTGGGGATTTCTGTAGGAGTGGAAGAAGAGGAGTAGGCGTTTGCTGTACGAGTGAGGAAGAAGGTGAGCAGGATTTTCAGGACGAGTGAGGAAGATTGGGGAGCGGGGGGAATTTGGTGGGGAGACGGAAGTGGGAGAGCGAGTTGTTCGTGTTTATAAGGCACGCTGCACTAACTACTCACTTTTTCCCAAGAACCGCTCTCTTCTTTTAACGTTCTTTGCATGGTAGCCATGCATGCAGGATGCATGTGCTGGCCATCGCATGCGCTGGTTTGTTACTAGGCCTATTTAATAGGGTGGTTATGGAGTAAATTAAGGAGATTTGTTTTCTGTGTCCATCCACCAAATTAGAGGATGCGGTGATCGATGCAGCACACTCACATTAAACTAACATTCAGAAGAACAAAAGTTCAGCATGTCTATGCATCTCAATGATTCACCATACTATAACCAATATACAAAAGCTGAGAAGGTGTGGAAATAAAGAAAATCGGTCGATGCTTCTCCGAGCAAAGGGCCTCCCTAGCACACATTAATTTCTGGGCATGCTTGTTTCTTCTCAATGTTGCGAGCACTTTGAGCATGTTGGCAACTCCACAGCTATCTAGCTGCCTCATCTTGCAATTGATCTTTGACACATTTGCAGCAAACACATGAGGCAATAGAGATGACTCAACATGGGTCCATATTGTGCAGTTCCCCGATATCCTATTCATTGTCCCGAATCTGAAAAGATAGGAAAACAGTAGCTATACTTAAATGGTGTTGCAAAACAGTAGCACATATCAATAGCTCGGCATGACAAAACACGATCATCCGGACGAAGGGATCTTGACCTGCACGAGGAAGATTACATATAATTTCATAAGTCCTTGTTGATTTCCACCTTCGGTTGCACCGCTTGTTTGCTCCTCCGGACATGACAAGATCGTTCCGCCGCATTCAGCAAGTCAACGTCTGAATAAGCTAATTTCATATTGAGGTGGTCATTGTACCTAGTTACGAATGTAGGAATACCATGAGCACCATGAGGTTAGCTGACAGCAGGTAGATGCAGCCATATAAATTTTGTGCGGTGCTACCAAAATTGAGGTTTGTATCCCTTCCCGTTATGAGAATTCTTCTTGAAGTTGGTAGAATGTGATGGCTTGTTCTTTGCATCAAACTTGCCTTTCCCCTGAGATTTGTTCTTGTTGTTTTGGGGCTGGTTGGGCTGGAAGTTCTTCTCGTGTACCATGTGGGCACTAGAAGCACCCTCGGCGACCCGAGCACGTGTGTCTTTTGCTCTCGCCTTCTCCTCAAAATCAAGAGTGCTAATGAGATCCAAAACAGAAAACTCATGTCTATTGTTTTTCAGAGAAGTAGCAAAATCGTTCCACGAAGGTGGAAGCTTGGCAATGATGGTCTAGCAAAAAATTTGTCCGGCAACACACACTTAAAGTCCTCAAGTTCCTTAGATAGTGACTTTATCTCATGAGTCTGCTAAACAACAGAGCGCTCATCAGTCATCTTGTAGTCACAGAATTTCTCCATGACGTACAACTCGTTGCTAGCACCCGAGGGCCCAAACGTGGCCTCGAGCGCAGCCCACATGTCTTTGCCGCTGTCAAACAACATATACGAATCCACAATGGAATCGTCAAGAACACTCATCAGGGCGGCTTTGAAGAGGGTATCCATGTTCTGAAAAACTTCATGCTGTGTAGGATTAAGATCGCCCTCAGGCTTACCCTTAGTGGCATCATAGCAGCACATGATCTGAAACCAATATACTGCTCTTGTGCGCCACCTTTTATATTGCACCCCCTTAAAAGTAGGCGGCTTCAAAAGCGCAGCAAAACAACTCGGAGTAAATTGCCTGTGATCAGGTTGTTGGATTGGATTGTTGAATATATGAGAAATTTAGTATGAGATTTAATCCGCATCAGCACTAAATAGATCATGATGACAATTGCGAACATCAAAGTAATGATGCGGACTAAACCAGGAGGACAGAATCACATCTTGTGTCAGTGAGCAAAACCGATGTGGTTGATGTTGTCACTCATGTCGTTGATGAAGAGGTTACCGAGGTCGGGAAGAAGGTCAGTCGCTCAGAAGTCGTCAGCCGGGCAACAAATACCAGGAGTGTGCTCCCCAAAAACCTGATCGCCCCTCTCCCGTACAGGTTCACGAAAGGCGGGGTTCGGAGGACTGTTGTCCCTTCTCGCGGTGTCAGATTGCCAGAAGCACTACTGTAGAACCATCGACTTCCGAAAGAGGCGGAGAGCCAAGCGCAAGGTCACCTACTAAGCTTAGGCTAGGCATAGTGGGAGTAACATAAGTAGAGGTACCTCCTTTTTTTATTCTAGAAACAACCACACGCGAAAATCAAGGTGCTGGTTATGTAGAACAAATTTCCTGCAGTCCGTGCTCAGCACTCCTCTATCTCTCTTCTCAGCCAGCCCGGACGCCTTGAGCCCATCGTCTGCTTGCTCACATGCGGCCCCACATGTCAGTGAAAATGCAAGAGGACCCACTGAACCTGCACATCTTTCACCTCGACGTGATGGTGATGAAAAACTAATCCAAGAAAGATCTTCGGTGGCCGCTTTTGTAGTTACTCAAGAGTAGTAAGATTCTATTTATAGAATAACCCAAGATGCACATCTCGTGGCTTCAACTTATCAACTACCACTCTATTTTCTTTCATGACACGACCTGGATGCTGGATGTCCCACGTGTCGGCAAAAGGAGGAAGAACCCGACCAAATCTTCGGTTGTGCTCTCGGAGTAGACTAGTTGTGCTAACTTAAAAAATTTATTGTGTACTCCCTCCGTTCCAAAATACTTGACTTCCATTCGTCCAAAAATGGATGTGCTTAGATACATATATATTTTGAAAAATACTACCTCCGTCCGGGTTTATTGGTCCCCATTATATTTCGTGCCAAATTTTGACCATAGATTAAACTAACAAAATGTTTACGCATGTCACCAAACATTATATTTTTGAAAACTATGTTCAAATACGAATCCAATGAGTTAATTTTTCTTGACATGCATTAACATTTTGTTAGTTAAATCTTTAGTCAAAATTTGACACAAACTACAAAGGGACCTATAAACCAGGATGGAGGTAGTAGAACGGAGGGAGTAGAATGGATGCAAGTTTTTGTATTGGGAAGAAGAGTACATCCATATATTGATAGAGCGTTGGAGTTGGCCTTACAAGTGGGACCACAGTTGAGGAAACCGACTATCGGCAAACCCCCACCTCGCTTGCTTGATGGCTGAGTTAGAGAAACGATGAGGTTGAAGAGATTGCTCTAGCACGGACTCCAAGAAATATGGTGTCGGATGGAAGTCGTCTTTGGTGGCGTGTGCCGTACTCCTGGACGTGAATGCTTGTTCTGGCCCATGCCACCCTACTACTCCTACTACTTACTATATAGTACTACTAGTATCGAGGATTCGAGGTGCTGGTTACGTACTACAATATGGCTACAGTAAAAACACCCGCACGACGCGTGAAGCATGTGAAGCTAGTACAAATAGTGTCTACTATTGTTGATGATCGGCCTCATCCGATAACCTATTGCAATGCACGTACAATTATGTATTCGGAAAATATTTTTTTGGCTCATCACACCACTCACTCACAGAAGCAACTCGAAAGCCATTCATAAATTTAGTAATTTTATCACAGGCATATCATTTTATTACATACAACAGGTCATCAACCCACATCGACAACGAGGATACATTATAAATACTAAAGTTTTCACCACACAACAAATAACAAGCAATGAAATGAACTTCAACTCAACCATTCCTCGGCGTTGGAAACGCTTGCTTTGAACCACAAGTGATTCTCTGGGATGGGGCATCTATTGTCGATCTCGAGACCAACGCAGGACTGATCATCCAGGCTGAAGCGGCCTACTATATCGATACCGTGGTAGGGAACCACGCTAATGTCCGAGGTATAGACACGATTGCTTCTCATAAATGGTGCTAGTAGCGTTGTGTAAAAGCGAGTTGGATCGCCTTTCACCATCATCGGATAGTTTTGTCCAAGGAAGAGCGAGTTTTCTCCACGACTATCAATTACATGCGAGGAGAAGGTGTTGGCGCTAGCACACTAGTATCCATCCCGAATACCATGCAACGGGTGTTGGAATAGGTCCGGAGAGTGCGACCATGGGAGAGTACACACTGCTTCCTTAGCGATAACATCATCGATTGGGCTGTATACACACGAGAAGAGGTGATCCATCGAATTAGTTGCCAGGTATGCGAGTATATGGGCGCTGCTCGTCCTCATGCTCGTGATCATCACCATCGTCATATCCCCCTTGGTTATAAAAATTTTCAAGTATAGGTAGTGGAATTTTCACAGGACCTTGGAAACACAAGAATAAGGTTAATTAGTAAAGGGAAACTTGCTAACCCGCATGCATGTGGATGAAACAATTATAATTATGGTGGAAGACAAACATACCGAAATCATAACAATTCCATGCAAAAACAGTGCCACGAGTGGTGGCAGCAAACACAAGGCCCTCGTATTCAATTGCATCACTCGAACAATGGTAGAAGAAAGCGTGAAGGGCTGAAGGAAAATGGAGGAGGGAGAGGAAGAGCGTGCGACAGCAGTTCCAAATCGAGAGGGAAAGGCGCCGTCGGTGGGCGGTTGCCGGTTGCCACGGTTCCGCGAAGGCGCCCGGCCTACACGTCGGTTCGAAAATACTCCTACTGCTTCATGTCGTCTCACTGATATGTTGGAACGGGACCACATGTCAACGAAACATGGTGTGTCATTTCTCGTGCAAAATGCGATCTCGCCGCGTTGGCCCGAGGTGCCGCATTAGTTTTTTTGAAAGTTTGCCGCATTAGTTATCGACCTTTATTTTTTTAACATGCAATCTGAATGGATAGCTCCTGTGGTCATCACACGTGAGCGGATATAGTGATGGTTGATTCGCCCGAGCAACTTTACTGTGGGAATATGGGAGTACCAGCGGATTCAAGGAACAGAGAAATGATGGTTGCTTCGTCCGAGCAACTTACTGTGGTGAAGGTGGGGATTTGACTGCTCACTAGTCATTACTACTGCGGCGCAACGACCGGGGTGAATCTTTCCCTGAAGTTGTGTTGTGCACTCAATATTGCTGCATGGCAGGTGGATCCGGATGAAGGATGTCCAACATGTCGACGAAACGAAGTTGAATTGTTTCTGGCATTGCTATCAATCCTTCAGGATTTGTTTATATGTACGCATAATTTTGATGAAATTGTACTGTGATGCTATGAAGGTTTCAACTCTGGTTCCCACAGGAAAAAAAGGTTTCAACTTAGGATTCATGTGTCTTTCCTCGAGATTATCTCGTTACAATATTCCATCAAATACAAATGAAACTACCATGGCTAATGCATCTCAATGGTTCGCAGATCAGCGCCAATATTCACATCACAACTGAAGACAAAGTTGTGAGAAGGTGTACAAATAAAGAAAAAAATATAATTGATCGATGCTGTTCGTAGGCATGGCTCCATTTCCTTGGCACAGTGTTCATTCCTTGGCAGCTAGTTTCACCCAGCTCTGTAGCCAAAAAAGAGGTGTATGAAGGACATCACAATCCGATCATTTTGTGCAGCTCCACTAAAATCGGGCAGACCATACCTGTTTGCAAAGATATCCAGTCAGTGTGATTACAATAATAGTGGAACTAGATGATAAAACATAACACACATATATAGAAGTCGATCACCTCTACAATCTCTCTTTAGGACTAACTTCTTGTCGGAGAAGATTAAGCACGGAGTTGGATGAGGAGGATAGCAAAACCAATCTCCCTTTCCGCAGTCCCACAGAAATGTAAAAACGTTGCCCGTGTGACATTTTGGCGGAACTGCACAAAACACTCTTCAAAAAAGTGATTTGTGTAGTTCACCAAAAGGTCGCAATAGCAACGAGGTGAAAATGGATAGCCCTGTTTGCAAAAGGAGGTCGAAAGGAAACAATTATTGCCCAATAACACGAGTTGAAGACACATACGCCGACAAAAAAGAAGCATGTTCCACGTAAAAAGGGAAAGATAGCACATGGTGGTTTATCAAAAATGGTTTGAGGACGAGATTGCAAGATGGAAAGTACGCCGGCCAAGATACGATTTAAGCAAACAATAAAGAAGATCCACATGCAGCAACGTGGGAAGATGGGCAGTGGAGCGAGGCCGGAGGAAGCGATACGAGGGTCGCCGGGATGTTACTAGGAGGCGCCGGCCGGATCTGCCCATACCGCGATGGCGAGCAAGTGGTGAAGGCCCTACCGCTACCGAAGCTTGGTCGAGAGAACGGCGGTACCGCAGATCAGACGAGCTGCCTCAACGCTGTCGAACAGAGAGGCGATGCACATCCTCCCTTTCCGCCGGGCGGACGGGATGCGGCCGGATCAGCGACCAACGCTGAGAGAGAGGCCACGGCGGCCTTGTGTGAGATTGTGTGTGAGACTCACGAGAGACAAACCCAGTTTTCCATTTTCCCCACGGCAATCGTTTTATATTCTAGGCGTGGTACCCGGCCCTCCTTCGAGTAAACAACCGCTACACGCGTCAAATTATCACGTGGGCTGCCTTTTCGTATAGAAACTAACTCCACCGTGTACCCGCGCGGGTGTGGCCGGGAACGAGGCATGAGTACGTGCGTCCTGCGTGCTCTTCTTGTTTAGGTGCAGGTACGTACGTGGGTGGGTGTGAGAGAGATGGTTTGTGCGAAACAGAGGCAATGTGTTGATGATATCTCAATCAGAAAAACGTAACATATGCAATGTGTGTGAAACGGAGTCATGGACGTGAGATATCGATAGAATTCAAAACAAGGATGAAGTGTGTGGCTGCGCGATCGATAAAGAGTGCCATCGAATTTGTGTTTGCCCGTCAAAGATACAGGCGGCTGGCCCTCTGGAATTTGAGAGGGCAGAGGTGCAGTTCTTCTCCGTGGCATGGATACCTACCTACAACATTTGACTATCGGTGTGTGTGTGGGGGGGTAGAGACCGGTCGACTAGTATATGTCCTGGGAAGGAGAGAGACCTAGCTATGTATTGAGGGAGATCGATCGACATCCATGGATATATGTAGTAGAGGAATAAGGTTGGGAAAAAGACAAAGGTAGAGCGTCGGAGGGTTGGTGGTGGAGTGGCGTCTCACAAATGGTGGGAGAGGCCTGCTAGACAAGCGGAGGGTATGAGTGCAATATCAATAAGAGAGGGCGGGGATGTCTGCATCTATGCACGTGCGTGTGAGAGACGGGTCGGGAGGTATTCAAGGATGATGAGGGGAGAACATATGGTTGTGGTAAGCATGCGTAACTACATAGGAAGATCAACCGTCGTGTGTCTGAGAAAAGGAGAGACATAACTAGCGAGGTACGTGTATCGATGCTTGGTGAAAACGAATTATAGTCGACCTGGCTATATGTAGGGAGATCAGGTCATATACACGCCTGCATGTGTTAGAAGCAAATAAGGTCCTGAGAGGCGCATGGGGAGAGAGTGTGGCTAGGAGTGGTGCGAGAGGCCTACCATGTCGAGGGGGGAGGAGTGTGCGAGCATGTGACTAATGAAAAGAGGGGCGGGAGTGTGCACCTACGTGGAATCGTATTGGACATATGGGGGCATGCACGGTGAGAAGAGAAGAGGGAAGTATATATGTGTTTGTTGTAGGCACACTTGGCTAGAGAGGTATATCGACCGGTGTGTGCGAGAAAGAAGGAGCCGGGGCCTACACACACCGGCAGACGACCTAAAGAGAAATAATGAACGTGCGCGATGGAGGGGACGCTAAGGGTGTGTGAGGGGGGTGGGCGTGTGCATGCACGATAGAAAGTTAGCGCTAGCTAGCTACAAATAGAAGAGGATCGTGAAGGTGTAAAAGACGAACAAAGATCATAATTCATTATAAAAAGGTGGATACCGATACTTGAAGAAGATATCATAATGTACAACATTGATTATAATTTGGGCTAATGTGTGGCTTTTGCAACTCAGGTCTAAATACTTGTCATAATGTAGGGGGCGGGGCACTATACTTTGTGTGATAAACATGGTGTACGTATGGAACATGGTTTAGATTATGAATATATAGTTAGTACATCAAATGTACTATTATTTAGAATCAACATCAAGTGTATTCAAAAAATAGAATTCGAGTTCATGTAGTACACATAGTTCATATCTATCTCTATAGTAATCATGTGGTGTGTTATTAAGGTAATACACGAATGATGGTTGAAGTTGGCAACAATCATGATTGTAGATTCTTATTGAAATAGAGAAACAAATTCAAATTTAGTTCGAATTGCAGCGGTAGTATAGACATTTGGAATGCACTAAAATGTTGGTATGAGTAGGTTACATGCATTATACAGCAAAGCGAAAAAATTAATCGGACATAACATGGATTCATACTCCCTCCTTCCATCTATATAGGGCGTAATGACATTTTTAAGACCGCCTTTGACTATTAACAAGATTAATAGTACATTACATGCACAATGTGAAAATTATATCATTGAAAGAACCTTTCATAGACAAAGTTAATGGTGTGCTTTGTGTAAGTTGCATGTCATATATCATTGCTCTAATATTTGGTCAAAGTTAGCATCGAAAAAAGCATTAGGCCCTATATAGATGGAAGGAGGGAGTAGCTTTGAATAGCATTTGTATAGTAAAACGGGGCAAGACTCTCTCTGTGTGGTGTGGATAGTTTTATTTTTTTCGTTTTCTTTTTGGTTGAGGGAAGTGCGAATTGATTTGGTACGTACAAGTACAATATTACTATGCAGTCAAAAAAAGTACAATATTACTACACGTTAGGCTTGTCCCTAAAATTCAACCCGTCTTGTTATATCCCGAAAATTCAGATATCGTGCTCCCAAAACTGGCGCCTTCACAACCCGCGCCTTGCTATCCCGAAATTACAACGCAGCGAAAACTCCCTCCAGCTGCCAAATCCGACACGCGAAATCCCCCTTCTAACACTGAGCCGAAAGGGCCGCTAGTTCAAATCGGTTGGGGGTACTTTTGTAACACACCCTACATTTTGGACAAGCGCGTCCCTAAATCATGCTTCACCCCCTCCCATCGCCCCCTTTTCGCCATTCAAAATCCCAGGCCGCCATAACCTCTCCGCTCCAGCCACGAAACCCCACCCACCACCGCCCGCCACGACACCGCTGCCCAGCCGGAGCCTCTTCCCCGACGACGTCGTCCACCGCAACAGCTCGACGTCCCTCGTCCACCTCCCCGGATGAGGATCTGTCGTCCATCTCGTCGTCCCGCCGGTTCAGCCGCCCCGTCCTCCACCTCCAAGGAGCTGCTCCGACGATCGCCTCGTCTATCGCGGCTGCTCCATCCCCACAGCGCCGCCTTAACCTGCTCCACCGAAACCGCAGCATCCTCACCGACTCCTCGGACGAAGCCGAGGCCTACTCGGCGCCACCAAAGAGGTTGTACACTCATCGCATCGCACCTTCTCCTTAACTCAACCTGCCGGCGCTGACGGTGCTCCATCCCGCGCCCCATGGCGCGGCTACCTGGAAGTCGGCGCCGCGAGCGACATCTCCACAGCGGCTCTCCCCCAGTGTGAGGCCCCTTCGGCGGCGGTGTCCATACCAGTCGGATCTGCTGCTGCTGCTGCTCTCCCCCTCGCTCGTGCTGCTGCTCTGCTCCGATTAAGCCACACTTCAGTCGACTGAATCGACTTTTGGGTGAGTCAATTTTCAGGGGTTGGGGGGCTCACCGGAGTTAAGGAAGAACCACCCACGGCGGGGACGGGGGCTCGCCGGAGAGGTACCCCACTATATATCTTAGGGTTCAGGGTGGGGGGCGGGGGGCCTAGAGGGCTGGCCGGGGCGGCAGTAGCGAGTTGTTTCGGGGCGGCGAGGCGGCGCTGGGGCCGGTGGTGGCAGGCGGCTCAGGGGTGTGCAGGTTGAAGATGAACTGCATGCCCTTCCTAAACTACATGTCAAGTGTCTCTCTGCTACCATTGCGTTCAGTTTTGACAGTAGCTTTCAGATTCCACAATTAATTTCAGTTTCGATGATTAAGTTCGAGTCAACAGTTTTTACCTCATCTGTTGTAGTCGTGGTTTTGGTGATGTTAATTTTACATCCATTTTTCATCATCTATTGGAGATGCTATTAGAATCCCACTTGAGATTGATGATGTCTGTCTTGTGCTGCTTCAGCCTTGACGTCTTACGGCTCACCGGAGCTGCTCCAACGACAGAACGATCCATCACAACAGAGCGAGGCCACGCCGCCTCTGCATTCCTCAGATCTTCCTCCACACCTCCGACAGCCACCTTTGCCTCAACTGCTTCAAATGACCAAACAAATGATGCTTTGAGGTCGACACGGCTATGACAAAGAGGTTGTACACTTGTTGCGTCACTTATTACTATACATTCACGTCGATCCATTAGGGCTATTTTGGTTCAACGGAAAAACATAGCAATAGGGAATTTTCCAATGGCACTCTACTATTCAATTATTCATGCATTTTGTTGAAAGGAATGAAGCAAAACATCCACCTGAACCTACTTTTCAAAATCCTATGCATGAAAACAAGACCAAGTGCATTAGTGCCAGAATAACATTCTAACTGTAATCGCTTTCATATGGTTTCTCTTTATTTTGGCCATGTTTCTTTGCATTCCTCTACTCTTCCAATTCCTGTAAACCAAACACCCAAGTTGATAGAAATCATGTGTTTACAAATGATCTGTTTACCATGTGCATTTTCCTATCCTATTCCGGTGATTTTCCTATCCCTGCGTTTTAAGAATCATGCAAGCCAAATGAGCCCTTATAGAATTACTTCAGTTACAGGTACGTGTCGAAGGGAACTTTGTATGGTTTGTCTTGCTCCTACCGCGACGTCGTCCACCTCACCTGAGCTGCTCCATCGACAGAAGCATCCACCACACCAGACATCACGACTCCTGACCGTCTTTCGCCGCCTCAGATCTCCTTCCTCGCCACGCACGCACCCCAACGGCATCACCATCATCGACTCAGCAGATGAACTCAAGAGTACACGGGTCCACAAGAGAGGTCGCACTCTTTTGTTTACGCTTATGTTATGCATTGCTTAAACTTACCTGCTACTTTATCGTCCTGTTCAGCTCTTGGACTCCCAATTCAGGTCCAAATTCATGTTCAAACTTGAGTTCTAAATTAGTTGTGGGGCACATATCGAGGCAACAATGAATAGTATGTCGATCTAATATCTGGTTCACCTAGGGTATGCCTATGTTGTTCATCTTGGGTGGGAAACAAATAGTAAAGCAATCATCATCTGTCTTTTTATTATTTTAAAGTAATCATCAGCCTGCTATCATTATTTTTGGATCCATCCACTGGTTGTTACCATCACTCTAAATTTCTGCATGCTCTCCTTACATAATCTCACCATATTTTTTCGTATGCATGTCAGATATTGTACATACCATGCTGAACATGTAGAGAAAAAGAGAAGAGTTTTATGCGGCAATACAATGTCATGCAGACATCGCTCCATGGTGGGTTCAATGGCAAACCCTCCCCACCCCTCTCCAGTTGTAATCCGAGAGGAAGATATACATTACAGGCGGATTCAGGCCTTGTGACCACTCCTATTTACCCCCCAAGGTGTTTGCTCTACCTTGACATGATGATGTTAGTCATATCATGCATATGTTGCCTTGCAGTGCCTACTTTTGACATCATATATGTCATCTGCTTAGTTTAGACATGTTCTGTAATGCCACCTGTTTAGTTTCTATATCATATATGGGAATTATGCAGTCTCATGTCTTTTAGCCAGCCATAATATATGTGAAATGTGCAATGCCATCCTGTTTAACCAGGCATCATATATTTGAATGATATCTTGCCCATCCTTTTCTTCATTACATTTTCATTTGTCGACAATGTTTGTACATTAAACTACTCTTCCCGTGAATCAGCCATTTGGGTGGGAGATGGAAAAATGTGGAGTGAAAACAAGGCCTTCAGAGCGCATATGCTACTGTCAAAGCAGAACTCTTGTTGGGTCCCGATAGCTACTCAGAGATGGATTCGGAGACAGATGACCACACCTATTACCCTATTTAGGTGTATTCTCTAACATGTCACGGTTATACTGCTCATATCATGCATACAGTGTCTTGCATTGCATAGTTTAGACATCATATACGCAATATTCAACACCATGTTCTTAGTTCAGACATCATATCGAATGCCCTCTTTTAGCATATAAATCACATATGTAATTAAATGATGTGATCCTGATTACTTAAATAACATGTAGGTGAATTATGTCATGCGATCCTGTTTTGTTATTCATCATATCTTTGAATTATGTTATGCTATGCTATCTAGTTTAGATAGACATCATATATGTGAAATTATGTCATGCTATCCGTTTTAGTTAAACAATATACATGTCAACTATTTCATGCCCTCTTTTTTCCACACTATCTATTGCATCTATCTCTCATACAATGTCTGTACATTCAACTATGTTTCCTGTTTATCACCATTTGAATTGGAGCGGGTGATGCCAAGATTCAGCGGAATAAAAACACGGTCTTCAAATAAAACAGTGCTACCTATTGGTGGAGATAGCACCCGGTTGTACATGCACAAGAACCAGCCCTACCACACATAACCCAGACTTTCGCAGATTGTACCCTTACTGCGATGGACAGAGAACCAGCTTAACCCAATCTAACCCCAACCCCAGCAGATAGTAACGCGGTTCCTGTTGACACAGCACCATCACCATAGAGCTCCCAAACAAGAGCAGTTAGTAAGGCAGCTCTAGTGCCCAAAGGGCCAAGATTATCACAGCGAACCCCAGCTCCACCGGTTAATACGCCTATTCCCGTGGAGGAAGCACAACCAGCCAAATCGTAGTTTAGCATCTATCGCATTTGATGTTGTTAAATCAGATGCGTATCTTCCCATCTTGGAAATATTATATTGATGATGAAGGAAAATGCCGATTCTGTGTTTGTCCAGGAGTTATGTGTAAGTAATGTTATTCATGGCAATTACTTTGCTTCATTCCCATACATCCTACCTCCATGATGGTTATAATACCAAATTTTCCCATTTTTCTCTATAGAGAAGGACCGATTTGGAAACTTCGGGATGAGGTAACCTGTGCTAATACCTCTGCTATCTTCAAGAATGCTTGGTGGCGATGTAATTACTCAAGAAAACGTACTTCACCGGCAAAGAAACTCATCAAATTCCCTTTACGTTCTCCCCGAGACACATTTATCGGACGATGACTGGAATGCCTTGTTCTGCATCTTGGTCCCGAACCAAGAATGTGGTAAGGTCTATGAGCTCATTTTCTATTTTTAAGTATTATATTCTTGCGTCTTACTGTACTCTGTTCATGTAGAACAAGTGCCTAAACCTGAAGAACAACTGTTGTAATTTAAGATTCCATTGCTATCATAGTTCAAAAAATTGTTAGGCGTTAATTGTGCGTTTTGCCACCGCCTTGCACTTTACTGACCAAAGCGCATGCTTATGCACAGTTATGCACAGACTAAGCGTAGTTATGCGCAATGCGTTTTGCCAACGCCTAGAGCCTAGGCGCGCTTAAGCGCTCGCTTAGGCGCGCCTTTTTTAACTATGATTGCTTTGCTCTTGTATCATTGTATTTACTTATACAAACTTATTTTTAAATTGAAGGATCCAATCGAAACTCCAATGGCACGGCAGGTATGTTCACGCATGTTTCTTTAACAGGTTTGCTCTTATCAATAGCTCTTTTGATTTCAATTTCAATTGTGTATACAGTTGATTTTCATATCATGCACATTACTAGCATCACAACAGAGCCAATAGTGTTGTTGTACATGTAGACCCGTGGTACCCATCTGAAATCTTGTTGTGCCGTGTAGTTTCCCACGCTTTGTATTCTTTCACTGCTGCTTTGTCTTCAACTGATATGATTTGAACCGTGTCTCTATTTTGATTTGGCAAGACAATGCAGTGACCATAGGACATAGATATATGTTTGTTTGATGCTTTTATTATGTACTAGTACTTGGCAATAGAAGACTTGGTACTTTAATCCTGTCCACCTTACTAGTGAACTGGTTCACCGAAATGAGTTTCATATACTAGTACATGCTAAACTTGTCATGTGTCTGCTTGTTTCTTCTTTTAGAATCTTGTGAGAATATTGGGGAAGAGTGCCTTATTAAGCAATGGTAAAGGAAGTAATGCGATAAGGTTCAGGATAGTGACACATCCTTGTTGGTCTCCAACAAAGCTGATAAAACAGCTAAGGAAGACTATCTTGAAGACAATGAGACAACCCCAAAGTCCTGTCTTGGTTTAGTGTTCGAAAGTTCTTGGCCACTACCGCATGCACAAGCTATTCAAACTCACTGTCTGAATCAGTTCGGTTTCTTGAGTCTCAACGACAAGCTGAAAGATATCGATCAGCTGTCTTGCGACAAGAAGCGGAAGGACTGCGGAAGTCCCTGGAGCATTCAGATGCATACTTTCCGTGCAACAAAGAAGCGTTGGATGATTTTAGAGCAAAACATGACAAAGCTAATCAGCTTGCTAAGCTTATTGCCGGCATGGTGGATACCCAGGATAACGTTTCTTGAGCTCTTCTGAAGTTTTTTCAGTTATGCTCTTGTTTTGCTGCCGCGTTTATTTGCACTGGTGGCCAATTTTGACGGCCAAGTGTATGTAATATGCTGCTTTGTTCCCTATATTTGCACTGGTGGCGAACTTTGATGCCTAGTGGATGTAATATGTGTAATAGCGGTAATAGGCTAGCCTTAATTGCTTGCTTATTTATTTCCTTATTGTCTTGTTTAGTTGTTTGCTTGTAGTCACTGCAGTTCTTTTTCTGTGTTTTTCTAGTGACCACAATAGGCTATTTTTGGTAACTAGGCCAAAATAATCATGGCAACACACGGACTGTTGTAACCATGGGCCTCCTGCAGGCCGTATGATCCATGGGCCTTCGTTCGGCCGTAGGAGCATTGGCCTTCTATACGGGTCAGAGGATCCATCGGCCTTCTATGCGGGCCTTAGGGATCAATGGGCCTTCTACGGGCCATAGGGTCCATGGGCCTTCTACGGGCCGTACTATCCATGGGCCTCATACGGGCCGTAGGATCCATGGGCCTTCTACGGGGTGTATCATCATTTCGCCAATCATGGGCAGTACTATTCGTGGACCATAACGGGTCATTAATAGGCTGTATTTGATAACTCTATGAAAACAGCCCAATGGGTTTTTTTACATGAAAACGGCCCAATGTATTAACGGTCCGCAAACGGGCCGACTGTAACGACGGGCTGAATTTGGCCCACAAGCAGAAAATGACAGTAACGGGCCGTATGTAATCGAATGTTGCAAATGAGCCCAAGAATCAATGGGCCCTGAGAAGGCCGAAAGATAACTTGGGCTGGAAACGGCCCAATGGAATAACGGGCCGTTAATGGGTATAAAGTGATACACTGTTCATTACGGGCCGGTTTCACCACGGGCCGTTAATGGGCCAAGAGTTACAAAGGTCCTCATATGGGCCGAAAGAAGTCATGGGCCACACACAGGCCGGAAGTTAAAACGGGCTGAATCATATTGGACGGCCCAGATGACGCTACTGGGCCTAATTCGGATAGGGCGTAACGGGCCCTGGGTTAGCGGGCTGTAAATGGGATATATGCGAACATGCCGTTAACAAGCTTTCCATGGGTCGGCCCGCCACCTTTTGACCAAGTCAAACGGGCCGGCCTTTTCACAGGAATGGGCCGTGCCACGTGTCACTGTATCATAGGCGCCTTCGGTCCAATGAGCGGATGACATCTGTCCCAGCGGTGAGCCGACACGTGTTTCCTCCATCCAATGATGATTTTACACGTGGAAAATCCCCATTGGTCGGGGCTATTAACGGGTTATTGGATCCAAAACCCGACCCGATAGCTTAACGGTGTTCCATTACGGTGGATGCCATGTGTCGATCACCCTTGACGAAAGCAGTTCTGTGACGCGCGATTTATCGTCATGGAAGTGGACACTTCTGTGATGATAATTTTGGTAATTTCATGGAACACTTCTATGACAGCACAGGTATGACTATCTTGATTCTGTCATAAATTTGTCATGGATGTACATGCATGACAAAAAACGTGACCTACTGTGACAAACACGTATCATCACGGAAGTGTATTTTTTTTGTAGTGATGCAAAGTCCTATCGTTTTTCTTCTTCTTCTTTTTAGAAGAACTAGGTGCCTCTAGATTATTTCTCTGATAATCTTGCTCGATTCTCTTAGGGTGGCCTTCAGGATACAAAGGTTCCTGAGTCATTCTACCAGTTCTAGTAGCCACTCTAATAGCAAAGTCATTTTATTATTTTATTCCTCAAGCAAATCATTTTGAGCTTTATGTACTTGCTCAGCTTGAGTAGCAACCATAGAAGCATATTTGCTAACGCGGTGAAGTTCATCTTTAACTCTAGCCAGATTATCACCTACGCGTCCTATCTCGAAAGCATTATTCTTTAACTCTCTACCAACATAAGCATTAAAACTTTCTTGCCTAGCCATAAAGTCGTCAAATTCATCTAAGCATGGGCTATGAAATTTAGTAGAGGGTATTTCAACTTTATCATATCAATAGAGAGAATTTACCTTTACTACCTGTGTCGGGTTATCAAGACAATGTGGTTCTTCATGCGGTATATTAAGACCATGTATTTCTTCAATAGGTGGTAAATTCTTAACATCTTCAGCTTTAATACCTTTTTCTTTCATTGATTTCTTTGCCTCTTGCATATCTTCAGATCGAGAAATAAAACACCTCTCTTCTTCGGAGTGGGTTTAGGAATAGGCTCAGGAGTTGGCTCAACTGGTTCAGGAATTACTTCAGGAACTGGCTCGGGAAGAGTCCAATTATTTTCATTAGTCAACATATTATCCAGTAATATTTCAGCTTCATCGATTGTTCTTTCCCTGAAAACACAACCAGCACAACTATCCAAGTAGTCCTTGGAAGCATCGATTAGTCCATTATAAAAGATATCAAGTATTTCATTTTTCTTAAGAGGATGATCAGGCAAAGCATTAAGTAATCGGAGAAGCCTCCCCAAGCTTGTGGGAGACTCTCTTCTTTGATTTGCACAAAATTATATATTTCCCGCAAGGCAGCTTGTTTCTTATGAGCAGGGAAATATTTAGCAGAGAAGTAATAAATCATATCCTGGGGACTACGAACACAACAAGGAGCAAGAGTGTTAAACCAAGTCTTAGCATCACCCTTTAATGAGAACGGAAATATCTTAAGGATATATAAATAGCGAGACTTCTCATCATGAGTAAATAGGGTAGCTATATCATTCAACTTGGTAAGATGTTCCACAACAGTTTTAGATTCAAGGCCATAAAAAGGATCATATTCAACTAAAGTAATAATATCAGGATCAACAGAGAATTCATAATCCTTATCAGTAACACAGATAGGTGAAGTAGCAAAAGCCTGATCGGGTTTCATTCTAGCATTAAGAGACTGCTGCTTCCATTTAGCTAATAATTTCTTAAGATCATTTCTATCATTGCAAGCAAGGATTTCCATAGCAGCTTTTTCATTCATAAGATAACCCTTAGGAACAACAGGTAAAACATATCATTGGGGGAACCTTCATCATCACTATCATCAATAATAGGTTCTTAAATATTTTCATTCCCCCTAACTCTAGCAAGTTGTTCATCTAGAAATTCACCCAATGGCAAAGTAGTATCACGCACAGAAGTAGTTTCATCATGCATAGCAGAAGTGGCATCATCAATAACATGCGACATATCAGAATTCATAGCAGTAGCAGGTTTAGGTGTCGCAAGCTTACTAATAACGGAAGGAGAATCTAGTGCAGAGCTAGATGGCAGTTCCTTACCTCCCCTCGTAGTTGAGGGCAAAATCTTGGTCTTAGCGTCTTTCAACTTCTTCATAGTGATCAACAGATATAAATCCCAAGTGACTCAGAGAATAGAGCTATGCTCCCTAGCAACGGCGCCAGAAATTAGTCTTGATAACCCACAAGTATAGGGGATCGCAACAGCTTTCGAGGGTAGAGTATTCAACCCAAATTTATTGATTCGACACAAGGGGAGCCAAAGAACATTCTTGAGTATTAGCAGTTGAGTTGTCAATTCAACCACACCTGGATAACTTAGTATCTGCAGCAAAGTGTTTAGTAGCAAAAGTGGTATGATATTAAAAGGTAACGGTAGCAAAAGTAAAGATAAATGTTTTTGGGTTTTTGTAGTAGTTGTAACAGTAGCAACGGAAAAGTAAATAAGCGAAGAACAATATGTGAAAAGCTCGTAGGCAATGGATCAGTGATGGATAATTATGCCGGATGTGATTCCTCATGCAATAGCTATAACATAGGGTGACATAGAACTAGCTCCAATTCATCGATGTAATGTAGGCATGTATTCCGTAAATAGTCATACGTGCTTATGTAAAAGAACTTGTATGACGTCTTTTGTCCTACCCTCCCGTTGAAGCGGGGTCCTAGCGGAAACTAAGGGATATTAAGGCCTCCTTTTAATAGAGAACCCGACCAAAGCATTAACACATAGTGAATACATGAACTCCTCAAACTACGGTCGTCACCGAGAAGTATCCCGATTATTGTCACTTCGGGGTTGTCGGACATAACACATAATAGGTGACTATAGACTTGCAAGATAGGATCAAGAACACACATATATTCATGAAAACATAATAGGTTCAGATCTGAAATCATGACACTCGGGCCCTAGTGACAAGCATTAAGCATAGCAAAGTCATAGCAACATCAATCTCAAAACATAGTGGATACTAGGGATCAAACCCTAACAAAACTAACTTGATTACATGGTAAATCTCATCCAACCCATCACCGTCCAGCAAGCCTATGATGGAATTACTCACGCACGGTGGTGAGCATCATGAAATTGGTGATGGAGGATGGTTGATGATGACGACGGCGACGAATCCCCCTCTCCGGAGCCCCGAACGGACTCCAGATCAGCCCTCCCGAGAGATTAGGGCTTGGCGGCGGCTCCGTGTCGTAAAACGCGATGAAACTTTCTCTCTGATTTTTTTCTCACCGAGACGTAATATATGGAGTTGGAGTTGAGGTCAGAGGAGGTCCAGGGGGCCCACGAGATAAGGGGTGCGCCCTACAGGGGGGGCGCGCCCCCCTGTCTCGTGGACAGGCCCAGGGCCCCCTGGTGTATTTCTTTCGCCCAATAATTCTTATAAATTCCAAAAAGTGCCTCCGTGGATTTCCAGGACATTCCGAGAACTTTTTTTCTACACATAAAACAACATCATGGTAGTTCTGCTGAAAACAACGTCAGTCCGGGTTAGTTTCATTCAAATCATGCAAGTTAGAGTCCAAAACAAGGGCAAAAGTGTTTGGAAAAGTAGATACGTTGGAGACGTATCATCCACTCTCCCACACCCCGCTGTAATCCCTACTTGAACATGGTGCTTTATGCCACATATTATGATCCAATGATGTGTTGCCATCCTATGATGTTTTGAGTAGATATCTTTTGTCTTTGGGTTGATTGATGATCTAGATTGGTATGAGTTGTATGTTTTACTTTGGTGCTGTCCTATGGTGCTCTCCGTGTCGCGCATAGCGTGAGGGATTCCAGCTGTAGGGTGTTGCAATCGTTCATGATTAAGCTTATAGTGGGTTGGTGAGTGACTGAAACACAAACCCTAGTAAGTGGGGTTGTTGTGTATGGGAATAAAGAGGACTTGATGCTTTAATGCTATGGTTGGGTTTTACCTTAATGATCTTTAGAAGTTGCGGATGCTTGCTAGAGTTCCAATCATAAGTGCATACGATCCAAGTAGAGAAAGTATGTTAGCTTATGCCTCTCCCTCATATGAAACTGCAATAGTGACTACCGGTCTTGTTAATAATTGCCTAGGACAATTCCGCACACCGACCCACCATTATTCCACACTCGCTATTTATAATATTTAGTAATATATTCTAACTTTATGATAACAACACCTACTTTCATATTTTATCCCTCCGATATCATACAAAGTTATCCACTTCATACCCACAACGTAGTTTTATTTCTCGTTGCTAATTGGAAGCAAACGTTCAAAGGTAGAGAGTCGTATCGATTCTTGAGATAGGGCTTGAGAGAATATTGGTCTTACCTTTAGCTCCTTGTGGGTTCGACACTCCATACTTATCACTTCCACCTTTGGAAATTGCTACGATGATTCCTTGCACCTAGGGATTATCAAGCTCTTTTCTGACGCCGTTGCCGAGGAGCAATAGCGTGGGGTTGATATTCTTGTGTGTGCTTGTTTGCTTTCTTCACTAAGTAGATTTTATTTTTTCCTTTTTGTTTCTGTTTAGTTGTGGGTGAAAATACAAAAAAAATTAAAAGAATGAAAATACAAAAAAATTACTTGCCTCTCATGCCGAAAAAGTTTTTCAAAAAGAGAAGTGATTGGAAAGTTATGCATTGAAGAAGTGAGGGTCGACCTTGAGCACTTGTGTTCATGCTCACGGAAACAATGTAGAATTTTTCATGGAAGTTTCTCTCTAAATAATTATCCCCTTGTATATATTCTTTGTATTATAAAAATAATGTGCCAAGCTTTGGTTTTAGGATGTTTAGATTGCTTGTTTACTATGTGCAGAACAAAAACAGAAACTTTGGCTGTAGTGCGTAAATTTACATTTTTTTATTGGAAAGTCAAATGGGTCTGAAACTTTTTGCACATTACTTCTGTACAAATTTTTCAAATTTTCAAATTTATTTCATAATTTTAGGAGTTACAGAAGTTTACTAAACTTCTAGATTACTACAGACTGTCCTGTTTAAGACAGATTCTGTTATTGATGCATTGCTTGCTTGTTTTGATGAAACTATCGGTTTCTATCAGTGGATTAAGCCATGGAAAAGGTATATTACAGTATCTATAATGCAAAAACAAAATATGAATTGGTTTGGAATAGTACTTATAGTAGTGATTTGCTTTGTTACACTAACGGATCTCACAAAGTTTTTGTTAAAGTTTTGTGTGGATGAAGTGTCCGGAGGTCGAGGAGCTATCAACATTAGAAGAATAAAGATAGGAAATAGTTCAAGCTTGGGGATGCCCAAGGCACCCCAAGTAAATATTTCAAAGGATACTCAAGCATCTAAGCTAGGGGATGCCCCGGTTGGCATCCATCTTTCTTCTTTAACAAATATCGGTATACCTCGGTCTTTTTTTTGCTTTGTTCACATGATTTGTGTATTTTGTCTTTTTATTTTTCCTATAAGAACCATGCTAGAATGAGATAGCCCTTCATTGATTTATAGAATACTTCATGTGCTTCACTTATATCTTTTAAGTATGACCTTATAGAATTGCTCTTTGTGCTTCACTTAAATCTTTTGAGTATGGTTTTATAGAATGCTTCGTGTGCTTCACTTATATATTTTTAGCTTGGATATTGGTTAGTCTATATTACTTTTAGAATGCTCCATGAACTTCACTTATATATTTTGGAGTATGAATCATACTATCATTTAAAGTGGGTTTGGAAGAGTGTCAACTTTAGGAATTAGTGATCCCACTATTTTGGAGGGTGTTGAATCTTAGTGTGCTATTTATGAAAGTGGATTTGGAGAGTGTCAACTTTAGCTAGTAATGATTCTACTATTTTGGAAGAGGTTCCAATTGAGTATGAGAACAAAGTTGCTATCCATGATGCTACTGAAAATTATTATGAGGGAGGAATACATGCTTGTAGGAGTTGCAATATATAATATCAAGTTTCCTCTCTAAGTGCTTAAAGTTTTGATGTTGTACTTGTTTTGCCTTCCTATGCTAGTTGATACTTGTTCCCATAAGTTGTGTGCTCACAAAATCCCTAGGCATAGGAAGTGGGTTAGATTTAAATGTGCTAGTCATATTCTTCAAGATGCTCTCTTTGTGTTTCAATTCTTGTCTATTATGTGAGCATCATTGAAATCATCATGCCTAGCTAAAAGGCATTAAAGAAAAGCGCTTGTTGGGAGAAAACCCAATATTTACCCTTACTGTTTTTGTGTGTTTAAATGATTAAGCTACTGTATTAATCATGTTTTATAGCTTTTGTTTCAATAAAGTGCCAAGTAAGACCTTTGGGAAGACTAGGGAGAAAGTCAATGTGATCTTGCTGTAAAAAACAGAAACTTTGCACTCACGAGATTAGCTGTCATTTTTTACATAAGAGTGCTTTTGGGTTGATTCTTTTTGAACAAGATTAATAGACAAATTCCTCACGTCCACCAATTTATTTCATAATTTTTGGAGTAGCAGAAGTATGGTTTATGTTCAGATCATTACAGACTGTTCTGTTTCTGACAGATTCTGTTTTCATTGCATAGTTTGCTTGTTTTATAGTTTCTATGGCTTATATTTCTCAATATAAATTGTAGAAATGATATGGTACAGTAGACATTGTGTGGGAACAATTATGAACCTTGTCTTAGACAGTACCAAAGAGGATGGTTTACTCTTTATCATACTAACCTATCTCACGAAGTTTTGTTAAGTTTTGTGTGATTGAAGTTTTCAAGCTTTGGGTGAGATATCGATATGAGGAGAATAAGGAGTGGAAAGACCCTAAGCTTGGGGATGCCCAAGGCACCCCAAGGTAATATTCAAGGAAGACTCAAGCGCCTAAGCTTGGGGATGCCCGGAAGGCATCCCTCTTTCGTCTTCAAAACTATCGGTATACCTTACTCGGAGCTATATTTTTATTCGTCACATGATATGTGTTTTGCTTGGAGCGTATTTTCAATTTTACTTGCTGTTTGAATAAAATCATTGGATCTGAATTATTGAATGAAAGAGAATCCTTCCATGGCTAGTTAATTATTTGACTACTCAGTGTTCTTCACTCATATCTTTTGGAGTAGTTTGTCATTTACTCATGTGCTTCACGTATATCCTATGAGTAAATGGTTGAATGAATTGAATGTCATAAATCTGAATTTATATATGTTTCATATGCTTATAAAAAGGGGGGTAATGACTTCACACATAATAAGTATAGGTAGTAAACTTATTGAAAGTTAGCAAACGTAGAATTGGTCACTTGAACAATTCATGAAAGAATATTGAAGGAAGAGGGATTTCACATATAAATATACTATCTTGGACATCTTTTGTAATTGTGAGCACTCATTAAAATATGACATGATAAAAGGTTGATGTTGGACAAGGAAGACAACGTAATGGGTTATGTTTTCTTATATCCGAAATAAATTATATTGTCATGGATCGCCCAACACGTTGAGCTTGCCTTTCCCCCTCATGCTAGCCAAATTCTTTGCACTAAGTAGAGATACTATTTGTGCTTACAAATACCCTTAAACCCGGTTTTGCCATGAGAGTCCACCATACCTACCTATGGATTGAGTAAGATCCTTCAAGTAAGTTGTCATCGGTGCAAGCAATAAAAATTGCTCTCTAAATATGTGTGATTGATTAGTGTGGAGGAAATAAGCTTTATACGATCTTGTGATGTGGAAGAAATAAAAGCGACGGACTGCATAATAAAGATCCATATCACAAGTGGCAATATAAAGTGACGTTCTTTCGCATTAAGATTTTGTGCATCCAACCCTGAAAGCGCATGTCAACCTCTGCTTCCCTCTGCGAAGGGCCTATCTTTTACTTTTATCTCTTACCCTTATGCAAGAGTCATGGTGATTTTCACCTTTCCTTTTTACATTTTATCCTTTGGCAAGCACATTGTGTTGGAAAGATTCTGATATATATATATATATATATATATATATATATATATATATATATATATATATATATATCCAATTGGATGTAAGGCATCATGAACTATTATTGTTGACATTACCCTTGAGGCAAAAGGTTGGGAGGCGAATCTATAAGCCCCTATCTTTCTCTCGTAATACGATTAAAACTTTGAACCTATAAATATCGCGTGAGTGTTAGCAATTGTGAAAGACTAAATGATAGTTGAGTATGTGGAGTTTGCTAAATCAAAGCTCTGACATTGACCCTTCCTGAAAATAAGATGAATTGCAATTGTTTGATGACTGAGAATATTGTTTGTTAGTTTTCAAGAAAGTTTATGATCTATATACTTTAACATGTGAATAGCTTATTACTTTATCATGAGAAGTTTTATGAGATGAGCTACTGTTATGACATATAATGATGCTAGAAAAGGTGACTGAAATTATCATTGATCAAACTTGTGCACTTGCTAGCATTCACACTTCATAAATTATTTCTTTTATCATTTACCTACTCGAGACGAGCAGGAATTAAGCTTGGGGATGCTGATACGTCTCCAACGTATCTATAATTTATGAAGTCTTCATGCTATTATATTATCAATCTTAGATGTTTTATATGCATTTATATGCTATTCTATATGATATTTGGGACTAACCTATTAACCTAGAGCCCAGTGCCAGTTTCTGTTTTCTCCTTGTTTTAGAGTATCACAGAAAAGGAAAACCAAACGGAGTCCAATTGACGTGCAACTTGACAGAGATCATTTTTGGGCGAAGAAGCCCACGAAATGCGGAAGTAGGCCAAGAGTCCCGGGCTGCCCACGAGGTGGGGGTGCGCCCACCCCTGGGCGCGTCCCCCTGCCTCGTGGACAGCCCGGAAACCCCCTGACGTGAAATCAACGCCAACACCTCTCATATATACCCAAACTTCCAGAAAGAAACCTAGATCAGGAGTTCCGCCGCCACAAGCCTCGGTAGCCACGAGAAATCAATCTAGGCCCTCTCCGGCACCCTGCCGGAGGGGTCCATCATCACCGGTGGCCATGGAGGAGGATCCCGGAGGGGCCATCATCACCATGAAGGCCAAGGACCAGAGGGGGGAGGCCATGGAGGAGGAAGCACAAGGAGGAGAACCTCTCCTCCTCTCTCTTGGTACCGAGTGCCATCAAGAGAATCATCGCCGCGGTGATCGTCTTCATCAACATCACCATCATCATCACCATCCTCATCTCTTTTACGCGGTCCACTCTCCCGCACCCCGCTGTAATCCCTACTTGAACATGGTGCTTTATGCCACATATTATGATCTAATGATGTGTTGCCATCCTATGATGTTTTGAGTAGATATATTTTGTCTTTCGGTTGATTGATGATCTAGATTGGTATGAGTTGTATGTTTTACTTTGGTGCTGTCCTATGGTGCCCTCCGTGTCGCGCAAGCATAGCGTGAGGGATTCCCGCTGTAGGGTGTTGCAATACGTTCATGATTCGCTTATAGTGGTTTGGTGAGTGACTGAAACACAAACCCGAGTAAGTGGGGTTGTTGCGTATGGGAATAAAGAGGACTTGATGCTTTAATGCTAGGTTGGGTTTTACCTTAATGATCTTTAGTAGTTGCGGATGCTTGCTAGAGTTCTAATCATAAGTGCATATGATCCAAGTAGAGAAAGTATGTTAGCTTATGCCTCTCCCTCATATGAAACTACAATAGTGACTACGGTCTTGTTAATAATTTCCTAGGACAATTCCGCACACCGACCCACCATTATTCCACACTCGCTATTTATAATATTTAGTAATATATTCTAACTTTATGATAACAACACCTACTTTCATATTTTAGCCCTCCGATATCATACAAAGTTATCCACTTCATACCCACAACGTAGTTTTATTTCTCGTTGCTAGTTGGAAGCAAACGTTCGATTATACGTGAAATTAAATGTCGATGGCGAGATAGGGCTTGAGAGAATATTGATCTTACCTTTAGCTCCTTGTGGGTTCGACACTCCATACTTATCACTTCCACCTTTGGAAATTGCTACGATGATTCCTTGCACTTTAGGATTATCAACGTGCTCGGCACCGTCAAGGAGGAATTTACTGAAGTGTCCTCCAGTGGGCATCCAACGGCACCCAAAGAATTAGTCAGTGGGTACGCAGAACAACTCAGGTGCATTCTCTGGAGCACCGTCTCGATCAACACCGAGAACCTAAGGCATCGTGACCGAGGGAACTTGCGCAACCTCCTCTTCACGAAGCTGCACGCCTCTCAGGGAATAAAGTGAACAGTGCCGCCCTCACGAAGATGAGCACGGCCCTGGCTACTTGGAGAGCCGCGGTGAAGAGAAGGATTCTAAGTGGTGATAGTTATGAGAAGTTCAAGGAGACAAATCCTTGATCGTGGCGACTACCGAGTTCAAGATCAAGTGCAAGAGCAACGCATCCGCGGAATCAAGTCAGTGGGGGAAAGATATGCGGGAATTGAACTTAGGGGTCCACAAACTCGGTCTGGCGGTTCTGAGTGGCGGAACCTAAATGGGACAAGGAGGCGCGGGCGTGCCGAGCAAGGCCTACCGCCTCTTCGATAAATACCATGAAAAGCAGACCAGGAACTATGTCAGGGCCCGGTACAAGGTGGACCTGGTAACAAAGGAGCTTACCACGGATCCGAAGGTGAAGGCGCTTGAGCTTTTTCTGGTAAGGAATACACCCCCGCGTAATTAGCTCCATATGGTTGCATTCTAATTAATGAAGCCAAATTTCTAAATGGTTCGCGTTCCTTCCGCAGGAAACTGAAAGCAGTAGCGCGGGGTCTCAAAGCTCCCCGTCTGCCCCTTGGGGCACCACTTTAAATAGGGCGTTGAACGTAATGAAACACAAGGATAAGTTCAGTAAGCCGTCGTTAGCTGGTCGTGTGGCCGGCAAAGGCTTGTCCATGAAATGGTCGGAATACTATAAGGCTGGGCGAAAGGAGAGAAAGACCAGCTCGGAAAGCCAGGAGCGCGAGGTAAAAGAACTCAAGGCGCAAGTGGCGCGGATTCCGGAGATAGTCCAAGAGCAAGTGCGAGACCAAGTGGGAGCGACGATCACCGCCATTATGCCTTCCTTGCTTGAGGTGTTGCGGGGGTGGATTGCGGGCGGCCAACAGGGGCCGCCCCCGATTCCCAGCTTCACGGGCAGTAACTCGCACAACTTGCCGGCATTGGTGTCTCCGTCGGAGGCGGCATTGGTGTCTCCGGCGTTGGCGCCGGCATTGGAGCTTAATGCACCCGGGTGTCGGAAGAATACGCCGGCTGGCACCTCAGCAGCAAGCGACCCCTCTGTCACTTGCGCGCCGCTGTTGGCGGTGCCTCGACATTAGCCGAGCTCGACGCCATCACGGTAACTAAGCCTCGGCCGATGACTTCATCTCCTTGCCTTTGACTGGGCATCCCTGACGTCCTACATGATTTCGCGGGGCGCCGCCAATATTCCATGCACTCTCCTGCACTTCATGGACGGCGAGTTGATCGATGTCGCCAAGGCCAAAATCGTTGAACCGGGCAACCGCGTGTTCCACGGTAATACGATGCCACCCACCGTGTAGGGTTCAACTGGTTCGGGTGCTGCGGGGCTGTGACGACTTGTTACCTTCGTATCGACCCCATGGGCCGACGAAGATGATGTGATGACCCTCAGCGCCTGCTTAAACTAGTACATGCTTTGGCCGAAGAGCCGGATACGTTTGGGGGCGGGGGACACCACCCCACAGACAACACCGCCAATCGTGTCGGCGCCAAGCCATGGCAAGACTGCCGCAACGCTACCGCCGTCAGCTGATCCGGACATGCATATGACATAGGATTCGGACGACGATGACGGTACATTTTCCAATGTCGATAAGTCCATCAACGAACGTGGGTACGGTGACGAATTCTTGGGGCCTCCTTCTCAAGAACCCAACCCTGCAAAAGATGATCGCGATCTAGATGGTACCGTGGAGAAACCAAATTGCAACAGGCGTCGTCTGGCGTTCAGTTCTCAGGAGACGCCTCAAGCTGCCGCCTTCACCGAGACTCAAATAGCGGAGGTGCGAAATATTATCAGCCCCAACACCCTCAAGAAGGTGGTCTCTGAGCAGAACTCGATCCCATTACAGCAGAAGAAACAGAAGGGATGGAAAAGAAAAAATAACAAGGGTGCGAGCCAGCCGGCACCGAGAACGAACCGTGCTCAGGACTGGCCACCAATACCTAAGGATATCTCGAGGAGGGTGCATGTGGCGGGTAGGCCGATGCTACCGACTAATCTGCTCAATGCTGCAACCGGTGCTATGCGGAGTTTGCATGGCTGTGTTCTTTCTATGGAGAAGCGGCGTCTCTCCGACAATGATGTGGCATACCCGGTTTTCGTGGCCAAGGTGCCAGAGGGCAAGGGCTTTGTCGATAGCACCATCGGGCGTATGATCGTCCTGCGGTTTGATGACATCTTCGCTATGTTTAACCTTTATATGCTGCACTACACCTTCATTTGGCTATTTTTGCTCAGTATGGAGATGCGGATCATTAGAGACAAGACCCCGGACATCGTGATAGTCGACCCCTTCTACATGCGTGCCAAGATCTTGGGCAGCTCTAGGACCGGCAAATCGCGAGTTCATACCTCGAAGGCGTCATTCTGGCGAACCCAGATAAGGATAACTTCCTCGTGCCTTACTTTTCCGAGTAAGTCAGCCCCTCACCGCCCCGTAACATATGGTTTCTTAGATTTCGATCATTCTTTTTTTTCTAACATTCTGTGTTTTGTGCAGTGACACACATTGCACACTCATCCTCTTAAGCCCGAAATATTCCATGGCCACGTATTTCAACTCTGACCGTCAGTCGAAGAAAGACTACACAAATATGAAGAAAGTTCTTAATGATGCTCTCCCCGGCTACGCCAAATCTGGAGGCACCTTCAGGAGGCCAATTTGTAGATACGACAAGCACGTGTTCACCCACGTAACGACGTTCCCCTGCGTCAAGCAGCCGCCTGGCAGTCAGAAGGATGCCTACTACGCCCTCCATCACATGCGGGCGATCGTACGAGACCATAATCACCTTATGCTACCAAATAATCTCAAAGAATGGGCCGCACGCTTGTCGGCAATCCAGGACGAGGACATCAGACAAGAATTCTTTTGCATCCAGTCGGAGTTTGCGGAAATCATCTATCAAGATGTCCTTCGTACCTCGGGGCAGTTCTACCTCAAATATCAACCGTCCAACAGTGAAATAGAAACAACGCTACAAATGCAGGCTGACAACGACCGCACATTCATGACCATCACGATAGATGGCGGCTTCATCCATGCTCCGGTCCCTGAGTCGAGTCGAAAGTATAGATGTTATGTAGTTCCGAAATATCGATTAGCTCATGTTGTAATTAAACTTTAATGAACTTGTATGTCTCTTTAGTTCGGACAGTCGTTCAACTTATATGTAATCGATGCAATTTATTAGTAGGACCATGGATCGTACTATTAATGTGTTGCTTTTCTTTTCCGATCCTTTTGTTGCATACTTATATATTGCTTATATATTATCTGTGAATTGCTACTAACGTTTTGTTTGTCTAGTGCATAGAGATGCCGCCGTATGTTGTGTATAAGGGTGAGGTTCCCGGAGTCTAAGACGACTGGGAGGAGTGTCGGAGATAGGTTCACCGTTTCAGCGGTAACAGTTACAAAGGGTACACCACTAGGGCGGAGGCGGAAGCTAGATACGCGCGCTATCTAGCGGGAGAGAGGAGGGAGCGGAGGAGGAACCGGATTAAGATCAGTTTCATCGCGATGATGCTCATCGTGACCGCAACCCTCTTCTATGTGATGGTAGTTTAGATATCGACTTGTAATGCGAAGACAAACTCGCTACTCGCGGTCTCGAGACTTGTAATGTTCTAACTTTGTTCGGTATTTTGAATTCGGAAACTAATACGATGAATTGTATTCGGAGACTAATCTTCTATTGTATTCGATAAATCTGTTGTTTATATGTTGTGTTGTTTATATTCTGTGCTGTAATGTATTTTGTAACCTGTGCAAATATCAGAAAAGCAAAAAAATTCTAATATTCATAGTAGTGGCGCACCATATTGCATTTTAGTGGCGCACAGAAATAAACACACCAGTGGTGCATTATCTAAAAGTGCGTCATTAGTAACCCAGAGCTGGCCCCTTGGAGTAACAGCAGTGGCGCACTTCTAGGCCTAGTAATGGCGCACTTTAGCTGCGCCATTAGTGTCTGGGATAGTAATGGCGCACCAGGTGGTGCGTCACTGTTATGTAGATTAACAGTGGTGCACCAGGCGTGCGCCATTACTATTTATTAGTAGTGGCGTGATAATAGTGGCGCACCTATAGTGCGCCATTAATAGCCAAAATAGGTGCGTCACTAACAGCCTTTTTTCTAGTAGTGTTAGGAGTTGTGGTGCACTTAATGTTGGCGCATGCAAGATGCAAGTCGCAATTGCTTGGTCCATATTTTTGTCTTTACATTGTCTAATATTCAAGGATGATGTTGGCTAAATATTTTGGTTTGCCATGCTCCAAGTAGGGACTTGCTACTATTTTGTCAATGTATTCTGTTGCTTAGATGGCTATTCAATCTAAAAAAGTTTAAGTGATGTTCCCTATGTTCATAAGACCTAATAATTAATATTTTTAAATTTTATAGTTTGACTACTAGTTTGAGTAATAATATATGATTATTCATGCCATAAAAGTATAGCATTGAATTTTTATTTTGCTTCCATGTTTACTTCTCTTTAACAACATGGGTCTATGGTTTCCATTGCAACCGTTAGATCCTAATCCAACGTCTTGACAAAAACACTTGTAATAAACTATAATAGTTAGTTTAATTTTGATAGGGGAGCACTAGAACTTCCAGTGAAAGATGGCGGCGGCAATGGAGAGGATCCTAGTGGCCTCCGCCATGTGCTGGAGCATCGACCTTGACAAAGAGCCACCGCTCCCGCAACCACGGTAACCCCTCTCATCCATTAACTTTGTTCCTCTGCATAACATCCCCTCACCCTCACACCCTCCCTACAAGCCTTGAGGCGGCCGCCCTGCACATCCACGATGTCGTCACACGCCCACCATATTTCAATATTTACTTGACCATCACTTATATACCAATAATATATGGTATGCAAACCTGAATAAAGAGAGATAAACAACAGTTGTTGCATATTTTGTGCACCAAGCATTCAAAATGGTACATAAATAGGAATGGCCATGTAGAGCATCTCTGGCAGACCCCGCAAATCGGTCGTCTGCAATAATAACCGCCGATATAGCGGACGGAGCCCACTTTTTTGTCCGAAACAGATCCTATAAATTGCTCGTCCGCTATTTTTTTAGGGATCCTGCATAGTACAAACCGATTCCGTTATATCTAGAGGATTCCTCGCTCTTTTTTACATACACCTGTAAAATAAGTAACCATTGGCGGGACGAAACTTTTAGCTCCCGCCACTGTCTTTCAGCCGCCGCCCGTGAGCTGCTGCCTGCCGAGCCGGAGCTACCGCCCGCTGGCTCCCGTTGTCCTCGGCCACGAATTCCTTGTCGGAACGCCGCCACGACTGGACTCGAGCTCTGGAGCACTCCCCGCGCCCCTAGTCGATCCCTGGAGCTTCCCGAGCACCTCCTCATCGCTTTGCCCAAGCCAATTTGGATGCTGATATACCGGATCTGCTAGAGATGATCTTATATATGTATAAATATCTCGAATTAGCGTTGTTCAACCAAGACCTACAACCATTTTTCTTGCATCACTCGCTAAGAGCATCTCCAACAGGCGCCGAACGCAGCATCAAAAAAACTGGTTTGCTTCTTGGCGCCATCGCCTGGTTTTGGTAGCGTGGCCAGAAGCGCCGGCTCCAAAGCGCTAAAATGCTGCGCATCGCTCCAAAGCAGCGACTCTCACAGAAACAACATATGCATTCCAAAACAGAAGCAAAAAGATCAAGCACAAACAAAAATAAATCAAAATAAATAGTTCAATTTCATTATTACAACTCAAACAAACAGTTTATCATTCAATTCAACAAATAGTGCAATAAACACAACAAATAGTTCAACAATACAATATCAAACGCACAAATCATGATGCTCTTTGTCGTCCATTCCATGCCCACCACTCCTCAATGAGATCCTTCTGAAGGTCAGTATGCGTTGCGGGACGTCGAATGGCATGATATGAGGCAACAAAACGGGCCACCCTTTCAGCCCTCCGTCGCACTCGCACCGGATGTCCCAAAAGCTCATACTGAGAGTAGTCTACATCTTGGCCACGCTCATTCTCGATGATCATGTTATGCATGATCACACAAGCGTGCATGATGTACCAAAGCATTTTCTGATTCCAAAATCTAGCCGGTCCTCTCACAATAGCAAATTGGGCTTGCAAAATCCCAAAAGTTCTCTCCACATCTTTTCTAGCCGCCGCATGAGCATCGTGGAAATCAAGATTTTTCTTACCTTCTGGCTTTTTCAACGGCTTGACAAAGGTTTGCCACTTTGGATAGATGCCATCCGCTAGATAATAGGCATAGTTATATGTACGACCATTTGCTACAAACTGCACCAGTGGCAACTCACCATTTGCAATCTTATTCATCAGTGGTGACCGATTGACAACATTGATGTCATTCAAAGATCCAGGCATTCTAAAGAATGCATGCCAAATCCAAGTCTCTTGATCGGCCACCGCTTCAAGGATTATAGTGGAGCCCTTTTTTTTGGCCGTGGAATTGCCCATGCCATGCCTTTGGACAGTTCTTCCAACTCCAATGCATGCAATCTATTGAGCCAAGCATGCCAGGAAAGTCGCGAGCTTTGTTCATCGCCAATAGCCTTGCGACGTCTTCAGCATTGGGAGATCTCAAATACTCCTCGCCAAACACTTGCACAATTCTGATTGCGAAGCGCTTCGACACACATGATGGCTTGGCTCTCACCCATAGCCAAGTGATCATCAACAAGACCAGCCGGTATACCGTATGCCAACATACGCAAAGCGGCTGTCACCTTCTGAAAGGTGCTATGCCCGAGCTCTCCGTGGCATTCCTCCTTTGCTGAAAAAAGCGGTCATGGCTCGCTAGTTTCTCCGCAATGCGCTCGAACAACTCGGTGCTCATCCTAAACCGGCGAAAATACGACTTGGAGTATGTTGGCTTCTCCGCAAAATAATGCCTGATCAATCTGTTGTGGGCATCGATCCTATCCCTCCAAATTTTCTGCCGATCCATAACCGAACCATCGTGCTTCGTTTTTTTGTTGATATGCATAGCTAGGATCATTGCAAGATCCTCCTCCTCTTCCATATCAAATTCTTCTTCGGAAGAATCATACGACGAACTCATCTACAATGTTCAATACTATGCTTAAAAAAATACAAGCAACATGCACGAAATTCATGGCTTTTGAGCAATACATACCTTCTATGCGTTTTGTCGAACACCTTATGGGCGCCGAGCGCATGAAGCGCCAGGCACTGTTCGTCGGAGGACGGACGCCAGAGGGGCGGCGGACTAGAGGGGGGCCGAGAAGCTGCCACGGGCGAGGATAGGCCGGGAAGCGCTTGAGCAGTCTGGTGGCGGGCGGCGCGGGCGCCTTGATGGGGGAACGGAGTTATGAAGCGAAGCGCGAGAGTCCGGCCACAAGGAACATGCGCAACAAATAAGCGGCGCAAGATTGAGTTTCGGCCGGCGTGCTGAACTACATATGCCGCGTGCGCTGTTTTTACGCGCCCGCTGGAGCAACTATACCTGTTGCGCGCGCTAAAACGGGCAATTTTGCGGCGCGGCGCTAGTTTCGCGCGGCTGTTGGAGATGCTCTAAAAGCAGGGTCTATGTCAATGTTCGAACCCAATCCTGACCGCGGTTGACCGTGGAAGAGACGTAGGTTGTGGTCTATGGGTGCCATCGCAGCCGTTAGCTCCCGATCCAACGTCTTTAGATAAACGCCGTGTAATAAACCGGACTAGTTAGATTAATTCGTAAAGGGCAGCGAGCCTTGGCGCTGTTCGTCGGAGGACGGACGCGCGAGGCGGCGGACTAGAGGGGCGGAGAAGCGCCACGGGCGAGATAGGCCGGGGAAGCGCCGGAACGGTCGCCGGGTGGCGCGGTCGGCGGCGGCGGCGCGGCTGGATGGGGGGAACGGAGTTGCGAGCGAGCGCGCGAGAGTCCAGCGCGCGGGAACATGCACAACAAATAAGCGGCGCAAGATTGAGTTTCGGCCGGCGTGCTGAACTACATATGCCGCGTGCGCTGTTTTTATGCGCCCGCTGGAGCAACTATACCTGTTGCGCGCGCTAAAACGGGCAATTTTTGGCGGCGCTAGTTTTCTTGTGGTTGGAGATGCTCTAAAAGCGTGGTCTATGTCAATGTTCGAACCCAATCGACCGCGGTTGACCGTGGAAGAGACGTAGGTTGTGGTCTATGGGTGCCATCGCGGTAGTTAGCTCCCGATCCAACGTCTTTAGATAAACGCCTTCGTGTAATAAACCCGGACTAGTTAGATTAATTCGAGAAAGGGCAGCGCGCTACGCTGTTCGTCGGAGGACGGACGCCAGGGCGGCGGGACTAGAGAGGAGAAGCCGCAGGCGAGATAGGCGGGAAGCCGGAGCAGTCGCCGGTGGTGTGATCGGCGGCGGCCGATGGGGGAACGGAGTTGCTTGAGCGGCCTGGAACATGCGCAACAAATAAGCGGCGCAAGATTGAGTTTCGCCGGCGTCTTTGAACTACATATGCGCGTCGCGCTGTTTTCGCGCATTGGAGCAACTATACCATTGGCGTGCTAAACAGGCAATTTCTTGCGGCCAGTTTCGCTGTACTGTTGGAGATTCTCTAAAAGCAGGGTCTATGTCAATGTTCGAACCCAATCCTGACCGCGGTTGACCGTGGAAGAGACGTAGGTTGTGGTCTATGGGTGCCATCGCAGCCGTTAGCTCCCGATCCAACGTCTTTAGATAAACGCTCGTGTAATAAACCGGACTAGTTAGATTAATTCAGAAAGGGGGAGCACCAAAACCTCCGGCGACAGGGGCGGCGGCGGCGGCGGCGGCGATGGAGAGCATCCCGGCGGCCTCCGCCATGGACTGGAGCATCGACCTCGACAAGGGCCTCCGCTCCCGCCACCTCGGTAACCCTCTCGACCACCGGCTCTCTTCATCTCCGCACCACCCCCCAGCGCCTCACCCCCACTCCCCTCCCTCCAGGCACTCGCCTCAAAGCCCTCGAGGCCGCCGCCCCGCGCATCCGCGACCTCGCCGCGAGCCCCGCCGTCCCCGTGGCGGTGGCCTCCGCGTTCAGCGTCCTGCCCGCCGAGCCCCGCGTCTTCGCTGAGACCATGCTCCTCCGCCTCGCCACCGAGTTCAGGGCCGCCTCCGACGACTCCGTCCGGGTCCGCATCGTCCGCGCCCTCCTCCCGGCCCAGGGCGCCGCGTGGGCCTGCGCGGAGCCCGACCAGATACTCCGGAAGGTCGCGGCGGCGCACGGCGCGGCCGGGACCCCGCGGGCCAGGGCGCTCGCGCTGAGGATGTTCGGCTGCGTCGCCGGCCTCGCCAAGGACAGCGTGCACGTCCGCTCCCTGGTCCTCTCCGGCCTCTGCTCCTCTAATGCTGCCGAGGTCAGTGCCACTACTAATCACCATGAGTGCTTTATACCACTTCCAAGGATCAGGCCACTGATCTTGCAATGCACATGTTTCTTACTAGCAAGCAATTTGTTCAGGGTTCCTGTGCTTCTCCTTTGGCAGGTGAAAGCGGCATTGTTTGCGGCTGGTTGCTTTTGCAAGCTTTCAGAGGACTTCTCATACATCACCCTTCAAGTGCTGGCTGGATTAGTCATCTCACCAACATCAGAAGCCCAAGTTATTATGGCCGCAATTAAGACTTCCTCGAAGCTTGATTGCACGTTGGCTGTTATCCGTAGAGTTCACGAGGTTGGAAAGCAGATGGTTCTAGGCAACCTGGAAGATGTATTCAAAGCTGAAATTCTCTTCGCACTCTCCAGACTGGCGTCCAAGTCAATTGTTTTGTTTGGTGATCAGGTAATATAACCCACGAGTTGCTAAGTTACGCATTTTTCTAAATTTCTCAACGTCATCTCTGCAAGTATGTTTTCTGAATTCTGATATGTCATCAAACTCATTTTGCCATAAGCATATCCTAGTATTTAGCCGTTTATTGAAATACAATGTATTTCCCCTTAAGTTTACACTTGCTATCTTCAGAATATATTGCCAAGTGGGAATGTATTTTTACTTCCCTTTATAACTTTTATCTTTCCTATGATTTACTGAAAGATGGTTTCTTCTTTTCGGCTTTCGCAACTAAATAAAAATGCTACACTAATAAGGTTCAAAACATCTTATGATTCCCTTATGAGTTTTATGCCGCCGCAATATTAATTTGCAAGGCATGCTTTTATCAATCCTCTATCCGAGAAGCTAGGGGCTAGTGAAGAGGCATAAATAGCAAGTTATCATCATTCTCCAATTGTCGATTGATTTCGAACTAACTTTATTTCCTTGGTTAAATCTGCTACTCCAGGTGGCACTTCTGTTATCATTTCTGGGACATGAATCTTCTCTGCCTATGAAGACTATGGTTTTGAAATGTTTATGTTTTATGTTTCGCAGAAATACTCTCTATCTTGCTGTTGCCAGTACTGTTTTTGGCACATTATTATTACACCTAATTGATGATGAGGGTTTTCCACTTGATTGTAAGAGCTATGCATTCAGAATTCTGCAAAAGGTGAACACTAGCTAATGGACTTTGCTCATTCTGATTTAGACTTATCTTTATCTTTTATCTGATTAGAAAAGGTACCTTTTCAGATGCTCTGTGTTAAAGATCCAAGCATCCGTCATATCAACACTTCTGAGTTATCTAAGCTTGCTCTGTCTGCTAAAAGGTTTTTGCATTGTTCTTCCTGGGAGATGCAATATACTGCTCTTGAAATTCTTTTGGATATCTTCTTTTGCTTTCTCAACCAAACAAAGCTACATCAGACTATAAGCACTCCGGAGAGTTCATCATTCTCAAACACTGCATACCAAGGAATTTCGAATGACATGCTGTCAACTCATGAAGAAACTAGTGAGGATGAAAAATCTCTGAATAAGATTTTAACAGCAATAGTGGATAATATAATATCTCTGGCCAATGAACTAGCGAACTGTAGAAGCAAGGTACTAGTGTCCTCCTGTGAATTACAGAAATACAGGGCACTGTTTAGCCTTATGCTAAAGCTTGTTTCAGGCTACCCTTCTGCTGCTTCTGCTGCTCTTGATAAAGTAAGATGCCTGATGAAAGAACTTGCTCGAATAAATGCCAGTCATTACTCTGGAGTAGCAGCAGCTAACTGTGTCGAATCATCCGTCGCCCCGGAGCAGTTTAGAGCTTCATATGATACTGTTGAACCAGTGGCTGGAAGTATCGATGCTTCTTGCATGGAAACTGACACTGACAAGGCAAAGTTAGCTTCCACTGAATTTTGCAGCAAGAATAATTCATCCGTAGTGCATGATCTAATTATTTGCACGCTCAAGTTTGCAAATGCCTGCCATGATATGTGTCATAAAACATCTGGCTCTTCCTGCAATCTTCACCATAGTATCAAGGGTCTAACTGAATGTGTGCAGCAGAACGCCTCTCAGTATTGCAGCACATATGAATTCTTCCATCTTATAATGTGCGCGCACATCTCATGGAGTACTTGTAAAATCAGAGATGGTAATAAAGGATCAGGTGATTCAAATGAGCACCCTAAGATATTCTTTACTCCTGCTTGGATAGCACATGAACTGTGTGCCCTTCGGATGGCCAAAGTGCTTACAAGAAAACAGAGCTACTGGGAAGCCTATAGGTCTGCTATGTACTGCTGCCATGAAGGTCTCTGGTTCACAGCGTCATTTGTCTTTAGAAAAGTTTCAGCTGGTTTTGAGTCGGGCACCTTTGGTTTTTGGTTCAAATCATTGCTTCTTTTTGCTGCCGGAGAACTTGAGATGAAGCTATTGCTTTTTCCTTCAGCAATCAGTAAGTTGGTTGGTGAGCTAAATACAGAGGTAGATCTTCATGAGGACCTCTACTGTGTCGAAACAGATGTTGACAGTACTCTTGCTGGATCTCTAGAGTTACATGGCTGCCCAGGAAAATTCACTGTTATTTGTGAGAGAATATGCTTAGCAAATGATGTCCTCTCATCTAATGCCTCCTCAGACCGCGAATTCTTCTTCCAGAGGTGGTTCATTAGTCTGAGAGCGTCTTTTCTTAAGATCTTAACTGATGTTCTTGGCATCCTTAATGCACATTCTTCTGCTCCCAAAGACATATCGCATCATGAATCTTCAAGTGTAGCCATAGAGAACAACCAAGTCCTCCTAGCTTTGACTAATTGTTCTTCAAGACTCAGTGACCTAGCAAAGAGTTATGATCTGCTTGCTGCATCCCATGGGGACATGGATCATGAAAGCTTTACTACTATAGCCAGGCTTGCTTTCATGTGCTCAATTTTGTCATTTTGTACTGTGTTTTCTGTAGATTTCTCAAATGTACCTGGCAGTTCAGAGCCTTGCAGGCTTCCAGAGAGATTTTCTTATGCTTCAGTCCTACAAGATTTACATGAAAGAGTGGATAGGAATGATAGCCAAGTTATCTCGCAACTGCGGCAATTCATGTCTGTTTCTTCTTATGAGCTGGACTCTGTACAGTTCAGCACAAGAATGAATTTGTCAGGTAATCTGGAAAAGGATTCCTATTCACTCTTCAAGTTTGCTGTGGCATCTTTGCTTTGTGCACGCGCGGATGCCAAAGGAGTGACAACTGGAGAGGACGCTCTACATCATTTGCACAGAGGGATGCAACTTCTGTCTAGCATTTTGCAGAGGTTCATGAAACTGCCTTTTGTGCTTCCCAGACACTTCTTCAGCGTAAGGTACTATATACATAAGGTGATATTATTACCCTTTGAATTGCTTTGAGTGAGACTGAGACCATCTTATTCTTGAGTGGAAGTAATTATACTATGTTGGATGAACTAACAAGAAGGCAGGTTCAGATAAGAACATAAGGCTAGCAATTGCGATTGCATACTTTTTGTAGCATGTAAAACCTTTTTTATATATAGGATAAAGTCAGGACACCTGAATTTGTATCTTCAGCAGTGCATAACATGGCATCTTACACTTATGCAGGCCTTGCCTTGGCGCCGAGCTCTTCATGTTCGATTCCAACCCTGCAAACAAGGACAAGATATCAGCACCGCCCGGGTTCCAGCTGTCCCTGACTCTCTGCTTGCAGTGGAAGCGCGTGCTGGAGCGAACCCCCATCCGCATCGCGAAACTGTACTGCGTTCTCGCCACAAGCCCATCGTCGCCCCTACACATCGCGGGAACGAGGAGCAAGCAGTTTGAGATGCGCAGGACCACCTCCGA
This sequence comes from Aegilops bicornis, assembly GCA_021605145.1. Classification (NCBI taxonomy): domain Eukaryota; kingdom Viridiplantae; phylum Streptophyta; class Magnoliopsida; order Poales; family Poaceae; genus Aegilops; species Aegilops bicornis. The sequence goes on along the minus strand of CM038671.1, from coordinate 75,444,619 downwards.
GATGGTGTTGCTGCACTCCAAGCTGCTGCAGCACATAAAGAGTGGCGGCCTGAGGAAGACCAGCCACAAGGAGAACTCCCGGACCGAGCTGGTGACAGCGTTCGCGTGTTTCAAACCAGCTGGCTCTGGCCAGGGATTCTCAGACTGCCTGCTGGACGTCTCCTCGTTTCCTCACGGCGAGTACCAGATCGCGTGGCAGGCGTGCTGCGTGGACAGGAACGGACGCTGCTTCAGCTTGCTGCCGTTGAATGACGGCGCCGTCTTCTCCGTCCAGTAGCCCTGACTGACGGCCCCTCAGGCTCGGCTGAAGCTCAGTGTTGGTTGTAGAAGCCATATGTGTAGCTTGCTGCCGTTGAATGACGGCGTCGTCTTCTCCGTCCAGTAGCCCTGACTGACGGCCCCTCAGGCTCGGCTGAAGCTCGGAATGTTGGTTGTAGAAGCTATGTGTGTGGTCTGTGATGTAGAGCATGTCCATTGTTGCTGGTTAATCCTTGGCCGTCTATGCTTTACAGAGGCTCTTAACTAGTTTAGTTTGGAGCAGCCATGTGATGTACAGAAGATACTAGCATAGATGATTGCTTACTGCTTTAACTGAGATCTCCATATGTGACTTGGGCTGCTGCTTGCCATATATGAATTCATGCAGCTTGGATATGATGAATTCCGGCTTTAGTTTCGTCCATCTGAATCTCTGGTGTGTCTGTCTTTGTGTGCCCTCAGTTGAATTCAAATCATATCGAGTACTTCCGAAACCGGGCACGCAATTGACGCTTTCAGCGATGCTGGATTGTGAATTCAGGCTTGCTGTGGCGCTCCTCTGCTGTGTCCCGTTTCAGTAGGTACTAATAATTCAGACTTGCCGCTCGGGAGTCTCTGCTTGGTTCAAAATTTCGAAACCACGCACGCACGCACGCACACGGCAGGCTCGCTGCTCGCTCGCTCGCTCCTCGGCGCGGAGCGGACCGGACCTCGCCGCCGGCCATGGCGCTGCTCTGCTTCCTCCTCGACCTCCGCAACATCCCGCCGCCCCTCCTCGGCCTCTGCAAGCAGGTACCCGCTCCGACTCGTCCCTCCCCCTTCCCTCCAGTCCGTCAGTCTCCGAGCCCTAACGGCCGCCGCGCCCGCGCGCGCAGTGCCTGCTCCACCTCGCCAACCACTACGCCGCCGCCCCCTCGCCGCCCGCGGCCTCCGCCGCCCCGCTCCCGGACCGCCTCGCCCTCTGCTACGTCCACCACGCCGCCGCCGCCCCCTCCGGTTCCTCCTCCCGCTCCCCGCCCGAGGTTCGTATCTCCATCCCTCCCTCCCCTCTGCCTGCCGCGTTACAATGTGTTCGATCCTGCTGGTTATTTCGGTGCTGCCTGCACGATTGCTTAGCTTCGAACCGAACATCTCGCCATTAACTCGTACAATTGCATTCTGAATTCTGAATACGCGAGCTCTGCTGCTCGTCTTTCGAACGCCAGTTCATCGACCTCTGGTTGCCGGTGTGTGGTGTCTGTACAAACTGGCAAATTAAACACTCATTTAGATTAACTGGATCATGCATTTGGTGTCAGATTGCTATTGTCATGATCTTCTAACGCCTTGGAAAGGCGAATTGGCTAACAGCCTGCACTGCATCACGATTCACTCACCCCTGGAGAAGGCGAATTGCGTTAGGCCCTGCACTGAATCATGTTAGCCGCTGATGCTGTCGCACTGTTACACCGCTGATTAGTCTCGATCCCAGATGCATTCCTTCTGCACGCTTGTTCTGTTCCTTTCATTATTTTTACTAAACAACAAATTCCATCAGCTCAAGATTGCGTATAGGCCCGGGGACAAATTCAGCCTGCGAGATTTTCACCATGCTGTCGAAAACTTGCCTCTGGATGGCTTCCTTCCTGAGCAACATGGGTCTGTGCCAACTGGAGGTATGGCTTGGATGATCTTTATGTTCGTTATATATGCTTGTTCTGCCAAAAATGAACTGAGCAGCATAAACAAAGTCAATTCGCCTGTTCTTAATACATGGAATTAACTTGAGATAAGAAGTTATCTGACTGCATTTCTTGTCTGCAGACGTGTCATTACAAACTCTGTTTAGCAACAGAGCCATCTATTCTTGGGCCACTGATGACATCTCCAAGAAAGTGATTGCAATATGTTTTTCTGCACAAAACACGGAACCTCTCCGAAGATCACTTATGGTACGGGTACCGATTTCTTGATTTCTTTCGAAAGGGATTGAGTATTGCTTCGTGCGCAAATTGAGTCTCATGATAATGGCATTCCTGTAATTATTATCTATATTTTTCATCAGGAAGCATCGGAACAGTGTATTACAGTGGAGTTTGTAATGTTGGAAACAGAAACTGCTGCGTTCATGTATGATGATGTTTCTGAAAACTCCAACAGTTTTATACACAGAATCAGTGACCTTGAAAACTGCGTCGTACGGAGATACAGTCCTGGTAAGGAGGCTTGATGAGTGTAGGGATCATCTATTGCTCTTGTTATTTTTATGTTTATCTTTGACAATACGGTCATCTTTCTTGGCCATGTTGATACACATAATATGGTCATGTAGCTTAAACTGTGATATTTTACCTTTTCTATATTATGATATTTGATTGACATCCCCATAGTTAGTACTCCCATATAATGAGTTGCTTACACTGATAAGTTAACTTTTCACACTTCTTCCATCTAACACTAAGACCCCTAAAAGCATAAATGTTCGGAATGCAGAGACCCAAGTTTTGCATGGGCTAGTCAAGAGGTGGTTAGAAGAGCTGAAGGATGACAAGGAAGAGATGATGCAGGCTGTATTGGTGTTCAGAGTTCCCATAATTAAATCTGTTAATCAAGTAACTTGCAGCATATATCCATCAGCAAATCAGATCATCGATGGTTTTCCATATTGTCAGGTAATACAATTATTTACACAAGCCACCTTTGACTATGAATATTCAGTTCTAGACATACAACAGCATACAACAGAATGAATGTGGTGCTTTCTTTTGACTGTTTCATTTCATCCTGTGCATGCAAATTTGATGTTTGTATCTATCGATCTTAGCTTTTCGTTTGACAAGATAATAGTCATGTTATAATACTTCATTTCGTCTATTTGTTAGTCTCTTCAACGGTTATGCTAATGTGGAACACGCTAAACAGATATGCAGGTGCCATGGTCGCCCCATAGACGATGTTACCACAAATAAGGCAAAATGGCTGTGTCCAACAACAAGCCGCCAACTTGCAGCTTCTGATGTTACTGATAGTGCTGTGAAGATTGGAGATCAAACTGTATTGTTTCTTCCCACTTCAGAAGGTGGATCAAACATGCGACGAGCCTCTACATCCATTTCTTTTGATGTGATTGAGCGCACTGACTTAGCCTCGCTAAATGAAGGTACCCACTACTCTTGACTACTGAGGCATTATACTCTAGTATATCGAGACTTTATCTTTACTCTGTTAACTTTAGTGATGATGTGTGTTGGCAGGAGTCATAATGGGGAAATCTCATGTTGTGGTTCCCAGCTCAAATGATGAAGTTGCTCTAACTGATGAGAGCTTGGATCAGAACACCCGGAGTAAGTATTTCCATATTGTCTGTGTTGTGCATTTTTCCCAGACCATCTTTACTTTATATTGCAATATACGTCAGATGTGCAGTTTCTTGGATGCTCCCGATTTCTGAGTATTGTGTATGTCGTGCAGTTTTCTATGGTCTATGTGAAACTCTTTTCAAGCTCGATCAGGGACTTGTGTGCTCCTCGGCGTGCAACACCGAAACAATGAAAATTGGAACTCTTGCCTGTTATTATCTCCTTCAGCCATCTGAAAAGGGACCGATGCTTCTGAGGGTATAGTCAGTGTCCCCTGTTTTATCGCAATGTAACCTAAGGGTTTGTGCTTTGTTATTGCTTGGCTCTGATGGTAGAACATGTTTTTGCTGTAGAGGCTTGCTGGATCTGAAGAGATACTGCCTCTCCCGGATGTGAGCCGACCTCGCAACTATACTGTTAGCAAGGACACCAAGAATTCAATTGAAACCTCTTTATCAAAGGTATGGTTTCGGACCGCTCCATGTCTCTGTAGTTGCATGGTGTGGTTGCCTACTACATGCCTGCTAACAGCTTGAAGTGTTTCAGATTGCTCTGAAGGAATACAACCCTCTACACCATGAAAGAGGTTTCCACTCGAAGCTGAATTCTCTGGTGAAGGATAGCCTGCAATTCGGGTACCTCCTCCTCTGTCATTACTTCAGAAGTTCAGATTTCATAATGCTTCACCTGATACTCCAACCTATGCTTTCAGAGACTACTATTTTGAGTTCTTCTTTGGGTTTTGCTGCCCGGCTGGCTACTAAGAGACTATATATGAGAAGTGTTGATTGATTAAACTCCATTTTGCAGGTTAATTGCCCCAGCCTATGCTGAGAAGGATGCCACCCACCTTGACTCATTCAGTGAGCCACAAATACCAGCATTGCAGGGCCCCAGGGGAAACATGTTCATGAGCCAAAGGGACAAGGCCAGAGATGCTGACCGAATCTACGCGTTCAGCGAGCCGCAGACAGCATCCCCTTTCCGAGCTCCGAAAGACAGGCTCCCGAGCCAACCCAGGGAGAAGAAGCTCCCCAGCCAGCAGCAGCCCAAGGAGAAGGCGTCGCCCAGCATCTCCGAGGAGTGGGAGAAGCTCATCATCATCGACGACAACGACGACTTCTGCACCCCTGTCTCCTCTTCCAGGGCCACATTCCCCAGGCCCCCGGTCCCCACGCTGCCGTCTCCGGTGAAGCCGCTGGACGAGAAGACCTCGAGGATCCTGGAGCGGCTGGAGGCCCCCAAGGCCAAGAAGCAGAGGGCCAGCAAGCCGCCCGGCGCGGCAACTGCGTCCGGCCACGGTGGTGTCAGTAGCACACAGGCCAAGAAGCCGCTGCTGCCGTTTGAGCCCAGCGCTAGCCAGCCACTGAAGCCTACCTTCAACAGGGTACGGCGAAAGCCTGTTCCTTAGCTCCAGTTTTAACTGGGCTGTGCAGATTAACTAAGAACCTTCTACTTCACTAGTTTGTTCATGAGTACAGCTGGTGCAACCATAGAATGATATTCTCAACATGTTTTTGTTCTGAATTGTACTCCCTCCGTTCCATAATATAAGAACATTTTTGACACTAGTGTAGTGTTGAAAACGTTCTTATATTTTGGGACAGAGGGAGTAACTATGAAGCTCAACGATAAGTTGGGAAAGGATGTGCCACGAACCACTGACATCAACATTCAGAGAATACATAGATAAACAGCATCTACTGAGTACAGACATCGAACAATTCATGTTGCTTGCTAAACTCAGACATGTTGAGATCTAAGGTAGAAATCAGCTGGGGTACAAATGGCCCTCGACGACGATGGCAAGAACAAAGGTTTAGACCTCCAGGACCCTACTCTCCTTAAGTACTTGCCCACAAGAAAGTCGTTGCGCTTACGGTTACAGGGGGGTCTTGGGTCACTCCACGCTTAAAGAAAAGCGCTACCTAATGGCTGACGATGCGAAGAACAGCGGTGTTTCTAGACCGATGGTTTCAGCGAGGTGTCCGGACCTCCAATGGCAGCATCGGAGAGGTCGCGCTGGTGCTGGTCCCGCTCCTCAGCTGCTCAGACGCCGCTGACTTTAGCTCAAGCTGCTGCAGCTGATGGACGACGTGAGACATCCTTGGCCGCACCGAGGGGACATGCTGGGTGCAGGCGTAGACGAGGTCCACAACTTTCTGGATCACTCCTATCTCCGGCAAGTCGTTGATGAGCGGGTCCAGCAGCTCCAGATGCCGGTGCGATTGGACCAGAGGCGTCGCCCACTCGAATATTGTCTGCCATCCGGCGGATTCAACGGACTGCGCTGGCCGACGGCCACTGATGATTTCTAGAAGCAGCACGCCGAAGCTGTAGACGTCGCTCTTTGTTGTCAGCTCGTTCCTGTAAATGAACTCAGGGGCAAGGTATCCGTATGTTGCGGCCTTGACGGTCCTCTCGTGCATTACTTCCCACGGCACAAACTTGGACAGCCCAACACCCATCAGATGGGAACCAAATTCCTCGTCGAGAAGGACGTTGCTCGCACGGATATCACGGTGGACTACCTGGGGCTTCACCTTGTCATGCAAAAATCTGGAATCAAAAGACCACCAGTAAGTATTCGATCATTAATGGTACAAAGACAGCCAAATGTCTCGGATCAATGTTAACATGTTTCAAAAAGAACACAAACGGCACGCGAGAATTAATATTGCTACGGTGAATCTAGAGCTCACTTATGCAATTATATATCGTAATTTATAACCTAACATAAACATAATCATGTTCAGCATTTTCCCAAGAATTAAACATCTGTGGACTACAAGTTCCACTTAAAGAGCAACCATAACTGGGTAAACACAGCAAACAGGCATCAATATTATGAAAGAAGAAACTGAATGAATTAAAATAATTGCAGCTTAGACCACAGGTGCTTTATCAGCTATTACTTTCCAAATAGTTAAGTAAAAAAAATAACATTTCTCAGAGTGGAACAGACAAGAGTTAGGATGACTTACGCAATCCCCTGTGCAAGAGTTGTGGCAACTCTCATTCTCGTTGCCCAATCCAGGCTCCGCCCTCCTCTGGGAATATGATGCAGCCACACATCCAACGGCCCATTGGCGACAAACTCATAGACAATAAAGCGGTCGCCATGATCATAGCAACATCCTTTTACAGCCACCAAGTTAGGGTGATAAAGCTTTGCAACTCTACTGATCTCGGAGTAGAAGTCCTTCTTCCTTTGTAGGCTGGATCTCTTCAATCTCTTAATTGCTAATTTGGATCCATCTGGCAAGGTTCCACTGTAGGTACCACCTGTCTTGGCATTTCCAGGCAGCCGGTTTCCCTCACTGAAGTTCTTGGTTATCGATCTAAGTTCTTCACTGTTGAACACTTTCCATAGCGGTGGCACTAACGCGGTAGCTGAAGCGCCGGAAGCTTCACGTGATCTTTTCCTTTTCTTGCTTCGCTTGTAGACGAGCAGCCAAACCACAACAGCCAGAGTGGTCGAGAGAATCAAGCCGCTTACGACGATGAGGACTATGAAATACTCCTTGTGGCAGTGATCATGGTAGCACCTATCTTCTGGCATAAATCAGTGGGAGTCAGACTGTTAGTGCAACTAAATTTTCATGCAACGAAACAAAAGTACTTCAGTGTTACCAAAAAAAGACTCACCGTGATTCATCATGCAAATCAGTCCATGTGACTCAGCACACTTCTTTCCGGTAAGTGCAGTGTGCTTACTGGTCACCAAAGTGCACATATCGTCACCGGTGGCTAGACTGCAGCGAGCACCGGTGCAATTGGGATGCAGCGGCTCACCGGGAAAGGCGGTCTCGTTCCAAGAAGACGAATTGTCAGACCATTTCCAACCAACACTACCACTGGTGTTGCGACGACGCCCTCCAACCCAGCACCCGGAGGAGGCAGCTCCACAGAGAGACCTTGCGAAATTCAGCTCCTGAACCGATGATAATGCAGCCAGATGGCCGCTGAAGTTGCGGCAGAGAGCTTCGGATCCGTCCCAGGAAAGTGAGCTTGAGATGTGCATGAAGCATTTTAGCCGGTCAGGACTGATTTGCCAACCGTCGGGGCATGACGCTGCAGAAAACAGAGAGTACTGATATTAATAACCTTATGGGAATCTATCTAGAGGCTCTTAGAACAGTTATATACATGTGGATGCATACAAGTCTGAAATCCTATTACCAATTTCTGTCTTTCTTTGCAAGGTATGACCAACTCATCTCCCCAAAATGGGCTGTGGCCGGCTTGCCAACCGGAAAGAGTAAACCATAAGTAGAGCCATTTCAAGCACATATGAGCGGTTCTGACAGGAGCATAGTCCAGGGTGCAGGTTTTGTGCTAGATGCAGCAGCACTAGAGTAAACCATTAGGAAATACTCCCTCTGTAAACTAATATAAGAGCGTTTAGATAGCTAAAGTAGTTATCTAAATGCTCTTATATTAGTTTACGGAGGGAGTACGTAGTATCATCATATTATATGGATCTAGTCAGTGACGCTTGATGGTTGTCGACGGCCACCCCACCCACGGCACAGCAGCACCAGTAATATCCAAGAGGGGCTACTACAGATTTTCTGTTTTTATGCCGGTCTTGGTGAAGCAGAATCACATGTTTTGGCGAAAGCCGGGAGACAAACTTATTTGTTTATTTTCTGATTCGTGCGCGCCCTTTGCGAAGAAAAGATAGCGCGCCAGTATTATGAATCAGGCCTTGCAGACGAGACTGAGGAAAATATTTCGACTTGGGACCGGTCACGCGCGAGGTTCTCGCAAAGGAACAGGAAGAAGGCATGGATCTATCTAGAGGGGCAGCAAGAGGGGAAAAGAGAAGACGGTGGCAAGTAGTAATACTCACGGGTGTGAGCCAGCGCGGGCGCGGCGGCGGAGAGGAGCAGCGCGGCGAGGGCGAGGGCGAGGGCGAGGGCGAGGGGCGTGGCCATCGCCGGCCCCTCCCTTGCTTCTTGCTCCGGTGGTCGGTCTCCCCTCACTAGGGGCGGCGTTTCTTTCTGCTCCGTTCTCACTGGGATGGATGGGAAAGGAGGAGAGGGAGAAGGGAACGGGTGGGCCCACCGTCTTGACTGCTCGCCATTAATTCCACTGCCTACCTCACCTGGCCCTGCCTGCCTCCAGTTGCTCTGCCCTTTTTACTCCACAGTTTTTCTTTAGATAATTTTTACTCTACAGTCATTAAGGTCTTTTTTTCACCGAGAGTCAGCTACACCTACACACATGACAACAGCAACTCAAGGAAAGGCTGAAATCCAATTCGGCTCGGAAGCACACGCTCGCGCGCATCAAAAATATTTTTCTACTCCCTCCATTCCTAAATAATTATCTTTATAGAGATTTCAACAAATGACTACATACGGAATAAAATAAATAAATCTACACTCTAAAACATTTTTACATACATCCGCATGTTATAGTCCATTTGAGATGGCTAGAAAGACAAATATTTAGGAACCGAGGGAGTAGATGTCAAAAGTCTGGAAAAGATTATATGTGTTAATGGCTATATCTTTTTAAACATAGTACTTACACTCATCACTCTGAACACATACGCGCACACTCTAACTCTGCGAGCGCCTCGAAGAGATTGAGCTGCCATATCATAGCGAGATTGATAGTCACAATATACGGCTCGTAGTCGAGTCGGCAGATTGTCTCTTTCCATCTAAATGTTGCTCGCAAACTTTTAGGGAAAGACTTGAGCATTTTGACCTGTTAAGAAAAACAAGTCGAACACAAAATGGTACACCTAATTTTGTTTGTTTCACTACGAAGCACTGCTATTCCGTTACACATAAAAAAATGCAAGCACAAACATGCTTGTTACACTAACATAAAAATCTACCAACTAAAGAACATGAAATCTTAAAAAAAGAACAGATTTTTTAAACTTACTACTCTCTCCGTTCCTAAATATTTGTCTTTCTAGAGATTTCAACAAGTGACTACACACGGAGCAAATGAGTAAATCTACACTCTAAAATATGTCTATATACATCCGTATGTGGTAGTCCATTTGAAATCTCTAAAAAGACAAATATTTAGGAACGGAGGGAGTATTTGTTTAGAATTTATTGTTCATCCAGGAGCATATGCTCCCCAGATCCGAAATAGCCTCCAGAATATCACATTGTATTGATATTACAAAATCATCCAATCACTATGAGTTATGTCATGCTTGTATGAAATTTAAATTTCAAATATCCATTAATGCTATATATTTACCCTTTTAATCTTGTGGAAAATAAATGGATTGTCACATTACGAGATGACTGATATGACAAAGGTGGGCATCATCAATAAAAGGGGTTTCATGTTATCAAAGGATTTGGGTCTTAGCTACTTGCTAAACTACCATGGCAATCTATACCAAAGATAGCATTTTATGTATATAAAATAATTTTGTAAAGTATAATCTAAGTATAGGGTTCGACATGGTCAAAGCGGATGCTTGTCTGGCTCAGCAAGGTCTTCAAACTTCTCTGATCCTTCTTTGTAAGTTTCGTTTCGCATCGCGTTCTAGTAGTCGAAAGTAAAATCAATAGCAAATAAACCACACAATAAAAACATGAAACATAAAGTGCTCAGAAAACCATGAAACCACTTCTATTAAATAGGTATGGTCTAGAGAAGAATATTGAAAAAAAATCTGGGTTTACAGACATGGAAACTATTTTATGAATTTTTAAAGATGGATTTAATATGAAGAATACGGGTTTTATCACGTACAGCCCAGGAAAGCCCCATAGAAAAATGATATAACTACTCTATTAAATAGGCCATGAATTTAGAAGCATATGGGAATTTGAATCATCAAATTTAGATTTCAAATGAATATTCTATGGGTTTATGAATTCTCTAGATAAAGATAAAAGGAAAAAGAAATTAAACCGTACTAGGCCGAAATGATCAGATTTGGGGAGCGCACTGGGCGCAACGTAGCTAACCGACGCCTACTGGGCTCATCCCAACAGCTCAGCCACGCATCTGGTGAGGTGACGTCGAAGGCAGGTTACGGAAGTACGCCTTTGATGCAGGGAGATGGTCCCGAGAGAAATAATCTCCACTCAAATGGAGGGCCCGGTCGTCCGTGCTTATAGCTGGGAACGAAGGAGGTCATGGGGCCCGTCTGGCAGGTTCTTCTTCAAGCCCATGTAGGCACTGACAAAACAGGCGGCGTCGGCGACCGATTGCTGGCGCTTCTGGCCACCGTTTTGGACGCTCGGTGTACCAGCACGATCAGTGGAGCGAGCCACAGCGGCTGGTCGTAGCCGCGCGTGCAAGGCAGGGCCGAGGAGAGTGAAGCATTGGTCGTGGCTGAATGTAGTGACGAGCGTCACTGAGGCACAAGATACAACCCTCCTTAGGTTGACTGGGAGTGGTGCAAGTGTCCTGGTTGCTAGGTAGGCTATCTAGCACACTCAGATTGAGTTTGAGGAGAGGGGGGTTCCATAGGTGGAGGTCAACGCTGGCGGCCGAAGCGGAGCTCTTGCTCGAACTCGAGCCGCTGGACACCAAGGGAAGAGGGGAAAGGTGAGGGAGGTCGATTGTGAATGAGAGAAAGCTGAAAGGGGAGGAAACAACACTTGGGGAGCCCTTATTATAGGGTGTCCACAAGTGCACCGTGCATCGAGTGCTTGCGGTGCTAGTGCAAGGCACGGGGGATGGGGGAGGCCCTGCTAATGCGGAAGATGGTGGATCAGATGTGGACTCATGCAAGAGGGAAGCGTTGTCACCTATACATCCAGACGACTGCACCTACAAGAAAAAGGTTGGCCCGTACACGATGTGGAATTGATAGTCGTGGTGCGCGATCTAAAGATCTGGAGGTGATGTCCTGCAAGTGCACATGGTTTAGTTGTAGCTTTTTCGAAATAAGAGTATCGATCCCACAGGGAGCAAACGAATCAATATTTTGTCTCTTGAATGGTTCTAAGTAGATGTGTATGAATTGTTAATGATCCAAAGCAGTGGTAAAGTAATGGAAATTATGCTACAAGCGTAAAGGTAAATAATTCAACTAGAGTAAACAACTAGAATTGTAAATAAGAGACTTGAGACATATGGGATTTAAGCATTCTCAGGGAGTCCGGAATCCCCTCTAGTGTGTGTCTATAGCGGTGCCTAAAACACAATGTTACTTCAGATTCCTAAGCCACTTTACATGTTTCTCATTGTGGACAGAGCTAGTATAAATACGTGCATACATGCGGCAGCTCCGTATCACATACACCACCACCGTTCTTCCCCACTCTAGTTATCAAAAGGTAATTAAGGGGAAAGATGTCTCCGTGCACACAGCCAAAATGGTCTCCGTTTTACCCCCTGCTCCAACGATCCGCTACGAAGGAAGATGGGGCCTGTCACGTCACCCACCTCCGCAACCACACGGTTCGACAACAGTAATAATCTTCCTTCCAAAATTGGCATACATTGGATGGTCGACTTAACCCAGCGTCAAGAAGATCATTAATTTAAACATGCAAAGAGGATATCAAGTCCTAATATCAATCGATCTATTACAGACTAGGGTTCATCCATATCCCCGAGAACTAAGGGGACTACTCACTCGTGAAGGCAACAAACATCATATCACCAAGGATGGAAAGCATGATCAATTCACACATGTAACACACAAGGTATTCCCCTAAGGTTCTTGAGATTACAATGGGTAAGAGATGGATGATGACGATGATGACAGTGGGGATGATGCTGAGGCCTCCTTGATGACGACGGTGGAGGAGGCGGCCTCCTTCTTGCTGGTTCCTCCCTCTGGATGACTCCGGCGGCTAGGGTTCCTACTTCTGGACGAGTTTCTGCTGTCTCCCGGCGTCTGATCGACGATCCATCTTCACGGGGAGAATATAGTTGACCAGGCGGCGGTGATGGAAATCTATACGGTCGCTCATACGGGCGAGCGCGGTCATATGGAACACCGTCTTTTGCTCTGGAAGCTTTGCGACGACCGCCTCTTTGCCCAATTTGCTTCTCTCCTTTGCTCTTCACTTATATCTTTTTGAGCATGGTGGTGGTTTAATTTTTGAAAAAATTCTCTCATGCTTCACTTATATTATTTTGAGAGTTGAAAGTTTTGAAGAAATATTTATGCTCTCGTACTACACTTAAATTTATTTGAGAGCTTGTTAGTAGCAATGGTAACATATGAATTTAGTCCCAAGGTGAAAGATATTCAAGAGGGACATAATAAAAACTTTCATGAAGATCATTGGATATTATAAATTTGATTCCTTGCAATAGTTTTGAGATATGGAGATAATGATATGTGAGTCATGTTGATGAGTAATTATGCTTTAGTAAGAATATTGGTGTTAAAGTTTGTGATTCTCTATGCAAGTACGAAAGTCAATAGTTATGCAATACATCCTACTTGTGGTGCATTATTCGGTGTTAGATATGTTTAATGCTCATTTATGATCATTTTTGTTTCTTGGTTGGTTGCTTCTCAATATATTTGCTAGCCTCCATTTGTACTAAGCGGGAATACTGCTTGTGCATCCAACTCCTTAAACCCAAGTTGTGCCAAATGAGTCCATCATACCTACCTATATGCGGTATTTCCATGCCGTTCCAAGTAAATTTGTATATGCCAACTCTAATTTTAAAAATGAATTTGTTGGGAAACGTAGTAGAAAACAAAAAAAATCGCCCTACGAACACCCAAGAACAATATGAAGATGCATAACGGGTTGTCATCAATGATCGTTACCGACTCCAGGAGTGCAACTGAAGTAGACGAGTCAGTGTAGATCGTACTTGAAGTACCTTGAACGTTGATGATGATCCAACGAACCGCCCACGAACGATCCCTCGAACGGAAGACCGGAAGGACGGCTTCTCTGCTTGGTTGCAAGCGTACGGTCTTCATGATCCGGCAGTGCTTTGCCGTCCTGAGCAATTTGTCGTCGGAGAATTAGAGGGAGAAGATTAGAACCACACGGGGCTTCTAATTATGAGGATTAGAGGTGACTAGGGCTCACTCTAATTAGTCAACTAGGACCAACTAGAACGTGCACTTGATCAACTAGAGGAGGCTCCTAAACTTGTGTTGACATAGGGTGGAAATCCTCTAGTATATACAGGATTGAGGGGGGGGGGGCAGGGGGGAAAGAGCCCCCTTGGGGCGCCGACCAAAGGAGGAGGAGTAGGACTCCCCCTTTGATACGTCTCCAACGTATGTATAATTTTGTTATTATTCCATACTGTTATATTATCAATCTTGGATCTTTATATTCAATTTATAGCAACTTTATATTATTTTTTGGGACTAACCTATTGACATAGTGCCCAGTGCCAGTTGCTGTTTTTTGCTTGTTTTTTTACTTCGCAGAATATCAATACCAAACAAAGTTCAAATGCCACGAAACTTTCTGGAGATTTTTTTCTGGACAAAGACACCTTGGGAGCCAATGAAGTGCACAAGGGGAGCACGTGGGGCCCATAAGGCACTAGTGCACGCTAGAGGCCCCTGGCACGCCCTGGTGGGTAGTGGGGCCCACGGGTGGCCTCTCCACCGACTATCAGCTCTATAAATACTCTAAAATCCCCCAAACCCTAGGGGAGCAGAGAGATCAGAGTTTCCACCGCCGCAAGTTCTAGAACCACATGATCCAATCTAGAGGCCTTTTTCCGGTACCTTGCCAGAGGGGTCAATGTTCATGGAGGGGTTCATCATCATCACCCTTGCCCCTCCGATGATGCGTGAGTAGTTTACCACAGACCTACGGGTCCGTAGGCTGTAGTTAGATGGCTTCTTCTCTCTTTTTGATCTTCAATACAATGTTCTCCTCGATGTTCTTGGAGATCTATTTGATGTAACTCTTTTTTTGCGGTGTGTTTGTTGGGATCCGATGAATTGTGAGTTTATGATCAGATCTATCCATGAATATTATTTGAGTCTTTGTTGAAATCTCTTATGAATGATTGTTATAGCCTCATATTTCTTCTCCAAAACTTCAGTTTGGTTTGGCCAACTAGATTGATTTTTCTTGCCATGGGAAGAGGTTCTTTGTGATGGGTTCGATCTTGCGGTGCTCAATCTCAGTGACAGAAAGATACATGACATGCATGTATCGTTTCCATTAAGGATAAAAAGATGAGGGTCTATTCCTACATGAATAGATCTTGTCTACATCATGTCATCGTTCTTATTACATTACTCCATTTCTCCATGAACTTAATACACTAGATGCATGGTAGATAGCAGACGATGTGTGGAGTAATAGTAGTAGGTGCAGGCAGGAGTCGGTCTACTAATCTTGGACGTGATGCCTATATACATGATCATTGTCTTGGATATTGTCATAATTATTTGCTCTTCTATCAATTAACCAATAGTAATTTGTTTACCCATCGAATGCTATTTTCTTGAGAGAAGCCTCTAGTGAAATCTATGGCCCCGGGTCTATTTCCTATCATATTATTATCAGATCTATTAATAAAAAAAATATCTTGTTGCACTTTTTCTTTATTTATTTTATTTCGTGTTTCTGTTAGATCTATTTATTCAATCTCATACAATTTAATCTATCACAATACCGAGGAGGGATTGACAACCCCTCTTATGCATTGAGTTGCAAGTTTTTGTTATTTGTGTGAAGGTATTGTTTATATAGTTTGGTGGATCCTCCTACTGGATTGATACCTTGGTTTTATAAATGAGGGAAATGCTTACTATTGCTGTGATGCATCACCCTTTCCTCTTTAAGGGAAAATACAACGCAAGCTCAAGAAATAGCGGAAAGAATTTCTGGCGCCGTTGCCGAGGAGGATCAAGTCCAGATGTATCAGGTACCCAATCACAAATCTCATCTCCTTACAATTTACTTTATTTGCCATTTGCCTCTCATTTTCATCTTCCCACTTCCGAAACATTTTCAGAAAAACACAAAAATATTTGCCTTCATATTTGCCTATTTTTCCACTTGCCTTTTTGCTCATCTGCTATCTTTGCCTGTGTGCCATGTGCCTTCTATTTGCTTGCGTCTTCGCTTGCTAAAAATCTATTGATATGGATCCTTATCCACTTGCTATAATCTTTTCAAAAGATCTAATTATGTTGAACCAATTGCTAGTGAGTTGAGTGCACTTGATTTTCTCTACGAAATTTTGCTTGAAAAGCATGAATCTGAAATTTGCGATGAAGTGTTAAACAAAGAAATTTGTAAAGTGATTCATGATAGCTCCTTGAATGACAAGCACGATTGCAATGATATTATTATAAATTCTATTAATGTCAATTGTGTTAATGATATGCAAAACTACAAGTTTGGTGATGATGATTTTGCTATGCCATTACTTATTGCAATAACCATGATTGGGGTGATAATGCTTCTTATGATGTTGATAATTTATTTGAGCCTCATGATGAATATGTTATTTATAATAATGTTTGCAATAATATTGAAAGTGGGTTTGGAAGAGTGTCAACTTTAGGTAAAAATAATCCCACATATTTGGAGAGTGTTCAATCTTACGATTTTTAAAATAAAGATGGGTTTGGAGAGGTCATGACTTTAGTTGATGTTAATCTCACTATATTGGAAGATTATAAGACTTTTATGCATGCGGATCATGAAGAGTAAATTTTATATGATAGCTAAATTGTTGAATTTGAAAATGATCCCACATGTAATTATTATGAGAGAGGGAAATATAGTTGTAAAAAATTTCATGTTACTAAATTACCTCTCTTGATGTTGAGATTGCTATTGTTTCTTTCTTTTTCCTTGCATATGCTAGTTTTTGCTTGCCTTGATAATTTGTTTGCTTATAAAATGCCTATGCATAGGAAATATGTTAGGGTTAAATGTGTCATATGCTACATGATGCTCTCATTATGTTTAAATTACTATCTTTCATGTGAGCATCATTGAAATCCCGAGCCTATCTTAATGGTTATAAAGAAAGAGCTTGTTGGGAGGCAATCCAATGAATAAAATATTTTTCACTTTTTATTTCTGTTCTTATGTGTTTACATAATTATGCTACTGTTATTACTGTGTTTTCATGTTTAAATTACTGTTCGCGTCAAGCAGTTGCTCGAGGTATTCACCCTCGCGGCGCTCCTCGGCCAGCCGTCGCTGGTGCAACTGCTCGAGGTAGGCCGCCTCCTGCGCCTCCGTCGCCCGATACCGGATTGGCGGGGTGCTCACCCACTCGCACACTACTCCGGTCCAGGAGTAGCGCTCGAGGGGCGGGTCGGCTCCGGCTCGGCCTTGACTAGGGACGGCGGGGCCAGCGGCGGCACAATGCAGTCGTCGGCCGCGGACAGCGCCATGGCCTCCGCCATGCGCGCCTCGTACACCGCCTCCTCGTCCTCCTTGCGCTGCCCCTCCTCCTTGCTCTCCCGGAGGACAGCCGCCATGGCCGCCTGGTAGGCAGCCTCCGCCTCCTGGTCCTCGTCACGAACGACGATGGGCGACGGCGGGGAGCTACATGAGACTTCACGGACGCTGCGCCACCTGGCCTCCTCGTGCTCGAAGGCGAACCAATGCGCCCAGTAGTGCGAGTCGACGTCCTAGGTGGAGTCACGGCGTTGCTCCGGCGTCAGCAACTCCCGCCGGCGCCGCACCTCCTCCGCGTGCGCCCTTGCCGACCGCGGCACCTCCGGCACGGGGATCCTCTCCGGATCCAAATGCGATCGTCTGACGAGGTGACATCGGGGTAGGAGAGAGGGACGCGGTGCTGCCAGTGCCACTCCGCCTGGTACACTGGGATGTTCACACACTGCCTCAGCCGGCGGGAAGACGCCGGCGGAGGCGGGGGTAGGCGGGGGAGAGGGGTGGCAGGGGCCTTGCCCTTGCCTTTGTCATTGCCGGAGAAGGTGCCCATCGTGCAGGTGGCTAGGTGGCTAGAGTTGCCGCTGACGGGGGAGTAGAGGGTGGCGAGATGGGGACGGGGAGATTCTGGAAGCGGATAAGGATGCCCCCCGCACGCTCGGCTTAAAAAGGATGACCGCCGTCGCTGACGCGTGGATCCGTGGTTATAAATTAAGCTAACAAGGTTGACCGCGGGTAGTTGGACGGCCCCAGGTGGGGACGCGGCGGACACCGTGAAGGCGCATGAAGCATCCGCGCCGACGCATTGCTGCCGCAAATGCGTCGGCGTGGACGCGAAGCGGACTTGTTCTGGGTTTGGTTCGACCCGTTGGGTCTCCAATTTTGTCCGCACCGACCCAAACGGACGCAGACGGACGATTTGGGTCGCTGCGTTGGAGTTGCTCTAAATCGAACACACGACGATGCACGACCCAAACAGATGTCCTTTTTTTCCGGATTCCTTCTGTTTAGGGATGGCAACGGGTAGCTGTAACGCCCCGGATTCGATGCGCCAGGTGTTTGCCAGTTATTCGCCGTCGTTGCCATGTCATTTGCTTGCGTGTTGCACTTTGCCATGTCATCATCTGCATTTCATATCATGTCATCATGTGCATCTCATTTTGCATACGTGTTCGTCTCATGCATCCGAGCATTTTCCCCGTTGTCCGTTTTGCAATCCGGCACTCCTATGTCCCCCGGCGCCCCCTTTTACCTCTTTTTGTGTGCGGGTGTTAAACGTTCTCGGAATGGACCGAGGTTTGCCAAGCGGCCTTGGTATAGCACCCGGTGAACCGCTGTCAAGTTTCGTGCCATTTGGAGGTCGTTTGATACTCCAACGGTTAACCGGGTAACCGTAAAAGCCTCCTTCTCCTTGCAGCCCAACACCCCTTCTAAAGTGGCCCAAACCCCAGCAAACTCCCCTCCATGCTCTCGGTCGTTCGATCACGATCGTGTGGGAGAAAATCGCTCCTCATTTGAACTCTCCTAGCTCCCTCTACCTATAAAACTAGACCTCCCCCGAAATTTTCGGGTCATTCTACCCTAACCCTAGCAAAATCGCCCTCCACCGCCACCGGACACGTCCGGCCGCAGCCGGACATGTCCGCCGCCCTCAGCCGGTGGCGCCGCCACTGTCCGCCGCCCGTCGTCCCAGCGGCCACGAACCAGCGGGCCCTTGACCAGCAGCGCCGCCGCCGCTGCCCGTCGCCCGCCGTGCGGCGCGCCTGCCCGGCCGCTTGCGCCGCGCCGCCCGAACCTCGTCGCCCGCCTCGCCGCCGCGATCCCGTCGCCGGCGTCTTCTGAAGCCGGCGGCGCCCGCCCCTCCGCCCGCCTCCGCCGCGCCCGCCTTGCCCGCCACGGGCGGGCCCCGCCAGCGCCGCCCGGCGCCCGAGCCGGCAGCGCCGCCGCCCTCCGCCCGCCATGCCGCCTCGCGCCGCCTCGCCAGCGCCTCCCGCCTCGCCGCGCCCCGCGCCTCCCTCGCCGGGATCCGGCCGGATCCGGCGAGATCCGGTCCGGATCCGGCGAGATCCGGTCCGGATCCGGCGAGATCCGGTCCGGATCCGCCATCTCCGGCCTTCTCCGTCATCTCCGGCGAGCATCTCCGGCCATCCTCGTTTTCCGTGCGAAGGTTGACCCCGAAAATCCACCAAGTCCCGAAGTTATTTTTGCATTATCATGCCATGTTTGACCTGTTGTATCTCTGCATACGTCGCTCCGTTTTGTGCGTGTAATATGTCAAATTGTTCGCCTCAACGTGTACATCATTTTAACTCATTGCATCATTTACATTTGAGCTCATCTTGATGTCCGAAATGCTGTTGGAATTCTTATCAGAACATGCACGTTTGTCATTTTTTCCATGATTGATGTGTGCACCCTATGAACTTGAGTCCTACATGTGTTTTGTAATATGCCATGCCATATTTACAGGGGTGTATGCCATGTATTTTTGTGGTCTCTGTGGTGACTAGCACAAGCATGCAAACTAGGCTTCATGATGTTGCTGATTTCAGCCTGATCACTGATATTTTTATGCCATGTAAACTTGATGCTACAGAGAGATCCATGCATGTTTTGAGATACTTAAGTAAGGATGTTTTGAACATATGGTTATTATCTATCCATACATTCCCTTGTTTGCAATTATGGAGTGCTATATCTTGAGTCAATCGAGCTCTACTTTTGCTATAAAATGTTTCCTCGCAGGTTGTTTACATGTTATTCAATTTTTCCAAGGTTGTTGTAGTTGATCCGTGTATTCTATGATGTTGTTCTTGCCATGTATAGCTTCTATGACATGTCTTATTACTGTGAGTTGCCTTGCTATACCATGTATTGCTCTGTGGTGAGTGGTTCAAGCTCAACAACATGCCTACTTATTGTTGTTCCTGCCATGTATGAATCTGTAATATAACTTGCCATGTTTACATGGGTGCCATCATATTTTCTGATCCTTGTTGGCTCATGGTCACTAAGTTACATTTGTTTTATGCAATTAGTAGATTCATGCCATTCCTTTTTTTTCCATGATAATTTCCTGTAGAATGTTGTTTGATAGCTCTAAACATTGCAACCTGATGTTATTTCCTGATAAGTCTGAAACTGTTATTATTTGCAATCTTGCCATGTGTGTTTGAGCATGTTCTAGTGATTTCTGGAGATAGCTCAGTGTTCATATTTTTTCATGCTTTACCTGTACTTCGTGCCCATGCCTTTTGTTATTACGTTGAGGTGCTGTAGCATAGTGTTTTGGTGCTTGCAACATGCCTAGTTGCTGTTTTGGACAGCTTGTCCTTTAAACTTGTTTCATGTGTATGTGTTGAACCATTGCTCCGTTTTGAGTGTGCTCTATATGAAACTTGCTTGATTTTGCATGTAGTTTCATATTATCATGTTGCATCCTTGTTTTGATGTGTTTTCTTGATGTTTGTATGCATTTCGCATCAATGCCATGTTTGACTTTTTTCGCTCATATCTTCTAGGCCGTAGCTTCGAATTTAATGAACTTTATATGTAACTTGACTAGAATTTCGTGTAGATCATCTTGGTGCATTTTAAATTGCTGTTTACAACTTGAACTTAAGGTTTATTCAGATCTGGACCAATTTTGAAATTTGCATATGGGGACTTACCGGAATTGTTATATGTTGTTTCCGGCCTCATTTAAACTTGCTTTGATGTGTTGGTCTTGTATGGATCATCTCTTGCCATGAGTAGCTTCATGTAGCTTTGTCATGCATCATGCTTGTTGTGCATCATGCCTTGTTCATGTGTGGTGTGTTTACTATGTTGTGTGCTTCTTCTTGTTAGTTCCTGTTTCGTTGCGATCGTGAGGATTCGTTCGTCTCACGCTTGGTTCGGCTTCATCCGTTCGTCTTCTTCATGGACTCGTTCTTCTTCCTTGCGGGATTTCAGGCAAGATGACCGCTACCCTGGATCTCACTACTATCATTGCTATGCTAGTTGCTTCGTTCTTTCGCTATGCTGCGCTACCTATCATTTGCTCTTCAAGCCATCCCAAATTGCCATGTCGACCTCTAACCTTTGTCACCCTTCCTAGCAAACCGTTGTTTGGCTATGTTACCGCTTTGCTCAGCCCCTCTTATAGCGTTGTTAGTTGCGGTGAAGATGAAGTTTGTTCCTTGTTGGAACATGGAGATGTTGTTCCTTGTTGGAACATGTTTACTTGTTGGGATATCACAATATATCTTATTTTAATTAATGCAACTATATATTTGGTAAAGTGTGGAAGGCTCGGCCTTATGCAGTGTTTTGTTCCACTCTTGCCGCCCTAGTTTCCGTCATATCGGTATTATGTTCTCGGATTTTGCGTCCCTAACGCGGTCGGGTGATTTATGGGACCCCCTTGACAGTTCGCTTTGAATAAGACTTTTCCAAAGAAGGCCCTACATTGGTTTTACCATTTGCATTAACTATTACCTTTTTCCCTTGGGAGTCGCGCATCCCAAGGGTCATCTTTATTTTAGCCCCCCCGGGCCAATGCTTGTCTAAGTGTTGGTCCAAACTAGAGCCTATTGCAGCGCCACCTCGGGGAAACTTGAGGGCTGGTTTTAGTTGTACGGACTGCTCATCCGGTCGTGGCACGAGAGGCGAGATCTGTGGCTACTATCGAGGTGTCGGCCGCCGGAGGTCTTGCTGGTCTTGTTTTATTGCCGTCGAAATGTCTTGTAGCCGGATTCCAGAGGTGATCGGGTCTTCAGGGAGAAGGAATATCCTTCGTTGATCGCGAGAGCTTATCATGGGCTAAGTTGGGCCACCCTGCAGGGTATAAACTTTCGAGAGCCGTGCCATGGTTATGTGGCGAGATGGAATTTGTTAATATCCGGTTGTAGTAAACTTGAAGCAAACTCTTCTAAAATACACCAACCGTGTGTGTAACCGTGAGTGTCTCTTTTCGGGGTTGATCGAGAGGAGAACACGGTTTTCGGGTTATGTCGGCGTAAGTAGGAGTTCGGGATGACTTCTTGATTATTACTAGTTGACGACCGTTCCTTTGTTTCTCTTCTCGCTCTCATTTGCGTATGTTAGCCACCATAGATGCTTAGTCGCTGCTGCAACCTCACCACTTTACCCCTTCCTTTCCCTTTAAGCTTTGCTAGTCTTGATACCCATGGTAATGGGATTCTTTGAGTCCTCGTGGCTCACAGGTTACTACACCACAAGTTGCAGGTACAGGTTTGCGATGATCTTGACGCGAGAGCGATGTTTGCTTGTATTGGAGTTCTTCTTCTGCTTCTTCTTCGATCAGGGGATAGGTTTCAGGTCGGCAGCCTGGGCTAGCACGGTGGATGTCGTTTGAGCTTCTGTTTATGTTTCATCCGTAGTCGGATGTTCTTGTATATGATGTTGATGTATTCTTGTGGCACTCGTGCCTTATGTATGTATCCCCATCTATTATGTAATGTTGATGTAATGATATCCACCTTGCAAAAGCGTTTCAATATCTTGGGTCTATCCTTGGTGGGACCGTCGAGTTCCTTTTGGATAGGGTCGCATATTGGGCGTGACAAGTTGGTATCAGAGCCTCGACCGACCCTAGGAGCCCCCTTGATTGATCGTTTAGTTTTGGCCGTTGTTGAGTCTAGAAGAAAACTTTTTTTTCGGAGTCTAGTTATATCGGAGAGTAGGAATTCTTTTTACTCCTCAGCCCCTTCGTCGCTCTGGTGAGAAATCTTGATGCAGGTGTTTTGAATTACTCCTCTTCCCCTTCAAATTTTCTTTAGGTTCACGCAGTTGGTTTTTCGATCGTTGTTCCTCAGCTCTTTGCATCCGGTGCTTTTCTCGTCAAGTTGACTCGAGCCTCTTCTTCTTTGCC
This sequence comes from Aegilops bicornis, assembly GCA_021605145.1. Lineage (NCBI taxonomy): Eukaryota > Viridiplantae > Streptophyta > Magnoliopsida > Poales > Poaceae > Aegilops > Aegilops bicornis. The sequence goes on along the minus strand of CM038671.1, from coordinate 75,421,841 downwards.
AAGTTCAATCCTCAGTTGTTTTCTTTTCCCACCCGCCCTCCCTTCTTCCTCTCGGAACCGGAGTTCGTAATTGAGTATCCATCCTACTCGTGTGAAGTCTTTGCTTTCTTTCCTCAATGATTTCAACTGGTGTTTTCTCTTCAAGATATTCGTCGGTTTCCCCTCCCGAGTTGTCTTTGTTTTCCCGCCCTCCCACCCTTTTCTTCCCGGTCTGAGTCTCTCTCGACCATCTATCTCATTAAATGCGAGCCTTTTCAGTCTTTCGTCAATCATTTCAACCGGTGAATTCTCGTCTCGTTTGACATTCATCATCTCTTTTTCTTCCCCGGTGGATTCAAGTCAAGTTTTCTTCGTTGTCGATCATATTCTTTCCCTCAGCTCAAATATTTCCTTTTGCTCGTTAGCCTCTCGCCAGTTTATCCTTCCGGAGTGTTCAAGACATCTCGGAGATTAAATGCAATGCTCCAATTAATTCGAGGTTGTCACCTCATTCAAATATTTCAATTGTTCCGGTGCATCATCTATCATTTAACATCCCTTTCCAACGGTGTTATCTCTTGATGGGCCCTAACCCACAGGTCTTTTCCCAGGATCTTACCTGACTCTTCTAATTATTCCGGAGTTATCCTCAAGTTCTTTTTGAAGTTTGACGTAAGAATGAATTCCATCAGTCAGACGCCTTCCCAAGATCTCTTTCAAATTATTTTCATTGTTGGCTCAACCTTTTCGGTTTTTCATTCTTCCGGAGTATCTCATTAATTTTGGTGATGTTTATCGTCGTCATTTGAAGACCGTCGAAGATTTTTTTTCTCTTAAATCTTGTCCGTTCTCCCGGAGGTTCATGGTGCTAGCTCGATGTTATCCTATCTAATTGTTTCCAGTTGTGCAATTCTTTTCATCCATCCGGAGTACTTCAGGTCTTGCTTTCGCTCTCGATCATCCGGAGGCCATCTTTTGGATTATTTCTTCGTTTCAAGTTCTCAGCTCCGTTCGTTCCTATATTTGTACCGGTGCCTAGTTCAGTTCTCTTTTCCCCAAATCCCCTCAACTATCTTCGTGCTTTTCTAATTCTTTCCGGCGATCCGTTCTCTTCTCTATGTTCATTTTCATTTTTCACGGTGGTTCGTTCAAGATTCTTTTTCTTATATTATCATATTAATCCATTCCTTCTTTCAATCCTACCGGTGGTTTATGAAGACCTTCCCAAATTTGGCGGTATATATTCCCTTAATCTTTTCCCAATGAGAATAAGTAGTATGAAAAATCCATTGCTTGTCATCAATTTAATTTGATGAAGGATAATCATACAATAAATCTTATTCTTATTTCCTCGAAGTGAGTAATCCCTTCCTTCGGAGTTATGAATAAATTCTAGTTCCAAGTGTTTTCATCTTTTCTTTTCCGGAGTTCAAATTTTCCTAGGCCATTTCGTCGGAACCTCCATCTAAGTTACCGCAAGGCTCATCTTATTCTTTCTTCCTTCATTCTATCTCATCATCCTTTTGTCACCGGTGTTCTTCATGATGGTTCTTCATGATTTAATTCATTCTTCAAGAGTTCATCAATATTATAGTTGGTGGAGCTCAAGTATCCTTCTTCTTGCTTCTCAAAGTGCGATTAAATCTCCGTATTCTTTTGAAGTGGAGTTTTGCATTTCTTCATTCTTCTAACCTATCCAATCATTTCAATTTGTGGCCGGTTATCACCTTATGATCTTGAGATGTTATCTATAAGTCCACAACAAGCTTATTCTTTCGTTGTTGATTTTCTCAACAACTCCAGTCAATCCTTCCTTCTAAGTTCTTTTCATTCAATTCTTCCAATTCTTCTGGAGGTATTGCGTTGCTTATGTCATCAAGTTTCATTCCATCTTGTGAAGTTCATGTTCTAATCTTTCCATTTTCAGCCGCAGTGCTGCCTAAATCCTTTCAATCTTATTCGTTTCTTATCTTGTTCTAACCGGAGTGCTTTCAGAGTCCATCTTGATTCCGTGAGCTTTCGATTCTCGTCATTCTCGTCGTTCCTCTCTTCTTCTCGAGTGCTCTCGATTCTTTGCTTCTTCTCTTGAGTTCTTGTTTCACCTCATCCCTTTTTCCCTTCCGTCTCGGTCCTAAGATCTCGGGACGAGATCTCTTGTTAGTGGAGGAGTGTTGTAACGCCCCGGATTCGATGCGCCAGGTGTTTGCCAGTTATTCGCCGTCGTTGCCATGTCATTTGCTTGCGTGTTGCACTTTGCCATGTCATCATCTGCATTTCATATCATGTCATCATGTGCATCTTATTTTGCATACGTGTTCGTCTCATGCATCCGAGCATTTTCCCGTTGTCCGTTTTGCAATCCGGCACTCCTATGTCCCCCGGCGCCCCCTTTTACCTCTTTTTGTGTGCGGGTGTTAAACGTTCTCGGAATGGACCGAGGTTTGCCAAGCGGCCTTGGTATAGCACCGGTAGACCGCCTGTCAAGTTTCGTGCCATTTGGAGGTCGTTTGATACTCCAACGGTTAACCGGGTAACCGTAAAAGCCTCCTTCTCCTTGCAGCCCAACACTCTTCTAAAGTGACCCAAAACCCACCAAACTTCCCTCCATGCTCTCGGTCGTTCGATCACGATCGTAGGGGTAAAATCGCTCGCATTTGGACTCTCCTAGATCCTCTACTTATAAAACTAGACCTCCTGAAATTTTCGGGTCATTCTACCTAACCCTAGCAAAATCGCCCTCGCCGCCACCATACGTCCGGCCGCGGCATGTCACCGCCGCCCCCTCGGCCCGGTGGCGCCGCCCACTGTCCGCCCGTCGTCCCAGCGCGCGGCAGAAACCAGCGGGCTCGAACCAGCGCGCCGCCGCTGGCCCGTCTGCCGCCCATGCGGCCCTTTCGGCCGCCAGCGAACCTCGCCCGCCGCCTCGCCCGCGACCCGTCGCCCGGCGTCTTTCAAACGGCAGCGCCGCCAACCCTCGCCGCCTCCGCCGCGCCCGCCTTGCCCGCCACCGGGCAGGCCCCGCCAGCGCCGCGCCCGGCCGCAGCGCCCGCCGCCGCCCTCCGCCCGCGGCCGCCTCGCAACCCGCGCCCCCGCGCCCTCCCTCGCCGGGATCCGGCCGGATCCGGCGAGATCCGGTCCGGATCTGCCATCTCCGGCCTTCTCCGTCATCTCCGGTGAGCATCTCCGGCCATCCTCGTTTTCCGTGCGAAGGTTGACCCCGAAAATCCACCAAGTCCTGAAGTTATTTTTGCATTATCATGCCATGTTTGACCTGTTGTATCTCTGCATCCGTCGCTCCGTTTTGTGCGTGTAATATGTCAAATTGTTCGTCTCAACGAGTACATCATTTCATCTCATTGCATCATTTACATTTGAGCTCATCTTGATGTCCGCTATGTGATGTTAGTTTCAGATTCTTATCAGAACATGCACTTTTGTCATTTTTTCCATGATTGATGTGTGCATCCTATTAACTTGAGTCCTACATGTGTTTTGTAATATGCCATGCCATATTTACAGGGGTGTATGCCATGTATTTTTGTGGTCTCTGTGGTGACTAGCACAAGCATGCAAACTAGGCTTCATGATGTTGCTGATTTCAGCCCCTGTTCTGCTGATATTTTTATGCCATGTAAACTTGATGCTACAGAGAGATCCATGCATATTTTGAGATACTTCAGTAAGGATGTTTTGAACATATGGTTATTATCTATCCATCCATGCCCTTGTGTGCAATTATGGAGTGCCATAGCTTGAGTCAATCGAGCTCTACGTTTGCTATAAAATGTTTCCTGGCAGGTTGTTTACATGTTATTCAATTTTGCCAAGGTTGTTGTAGTTGATCCGTGTATGCTATGATGTTGTTCTTGCCATGTATAGCTTCTATGCCATGTCTTCTTACTGTGAATTGCCTTGCCATGCCATGTATTTTCTCGGTGGTGAGTGATTCAAGCTCACCAACATGTCTACTTATTGTTGTTCCTGCCATGTATGAATCTGTAATATAACTTGCCATGTTTACATGGGTGCCATCATATTTTCTGATCCTTGTTGGCTCATGGTCACTAAGGTACATTTGTTATATGCAATTAGTAGATTCATGTCATGTCTTTGTTTTCCATGATAAGTTCCTGTAGCATGTTGTTTGATAGCTCTAAACATTGCAACCTGATGTTATTTCCTGATAAGTCTGAAACTGTTATTATTTGCAATCTTGCCATGTGTGTTTGAGCATGTTCTAATGATTTCTGGAGATAGCTCAGTGTTCATGTTTTGTCATTCTTTACCTGTACTTCATGCCCATGCCTTTTGTTATTACGTTGAGATTTTGTAGCATAGTGTTTTGGTGCTTGCAACATGCCTAGTTGCTGTTTTGGACAGCTTGTCCTTTAAACTTGTTTCATGTGTATGTGTTGAACCGTTGCTCCGTTTTGAGTGTGCTCTATATGAAACTTGATTGATTTTGCATGTAGTTTCATATTATCATGTTGCATCCTTGTTTTGATGTGTTTGCTTGATGTTTGTATGCATTTCGCATCAATGCCATGTTTGACTTTTTTCGCTCATATCTTCTAGGCCGTAGCTCCGAATTTAATGAACTTTATATGTAACTTGACTAGAATTTCGTGTAGATCATCTTGGTGCATTTTAAATTGCTGTTTAACAACTTGAACTTAAGGTTTATTCAGATCTGGACCAATTTCGAAATTTGCATATGGGGACTTACCAGAATTGTTATATGTTGTTTCCGGCCTCATTTAAACTTGCTTTGATGTGTCGGTCTTGTATGCACCATCTCTTGCCATGAGTAGCTTCATGTAGCTTTGTCATGCATCATGCTTGTTGTGCATCATGCCTTGTTCATGTGTGGTGTGTTTACTATGTTGTGTGCTTCTTCTTGTTAGTTCCTGTTTCGTTGCGATCGTGAGGATTCGTTTCGTCTCGCTTGGTTCGGCTTCATCCGTTCGTCTTCTTCATGGACTCGTTCTTCTTCCTTGGGATTTCAGGCAAGATGACCGCTACCCTGGATCTCACTACTATCATTGCTATGCTAGTTGCTTCGTTCTTTTCGCTATGCTTCGCTACCTATCATTTGCTCTTCAAGCCATCCCAAATTGCCATGTCGACCTCTAACCTTTGTCACCCTTCCTAGCAAACCGTTGTTTGGCTATGTTACCGCTTTGCTAAGCCCCTCTTATAAGCGTGGTTAGTTGCAGGTGAAGATGAAGTTTGTTCCTTGTTGGAACATGGAGATGTTGTTCCTTGTTGGAACATGTTTACTTGTTGGGATATCACAATATATCTTATTTTAATTAATGCATCTATATATTTGGTAAAGGGTGGAAGGCTCGGCCTTATGCACAGTGTTTTGTTCCACTCTTGCCGCCCTAGTTTCCGTCATATCGGTATTATGTTCCCGGATTTTGCGTCCCTAACGCGGTCGGGTGATTTATGGGACCCCCTTGACAGATTGTTTTGAATAAGACTTTTCCAGCAAGGCCCAACATCGGTTTTACCATTTGCCTGACCTATTACCTTTTTCCCTTGGAAGTCGCGCATCTCAAGGGTCATCTTTATTTTAGCCCCGGGCCAATGCTTGTCTAAGTGTTGGTCCAAACTAGAGCCCTTTGCAGCGCCACCTCGGGGAAACTTGAGGGCTGGTTTTAGTTGTACGGACTGCTCATCCGGTCGTGGCCTGAGACGAGATACGCGCGGCTACTATCAGGGTGTCGGCACGCCGGGAGGTCTTGCTGGTCTTGTTTTATTGCTGTCGAAATGTCTTGTAGACGGGATTCGAGGCGATCGGGTCTTCCCGGGGAGAAGGAATATCCTTCGTTGATCGCGAGAGCTTATCATGGGCTAAGTTGGGCCACCCCTGCAGGGTATAAACTTTCGAGAGCCGTGCCCGCGGTTATGTGGCAGATGTGAATTTTTTAATATCCGGTTGTAGTAAACTTGAAGCAAACTCTTCTAAAATACACCAACCGTGTGTGTAACCGTGAGTGTCTCTTTTCGGGGTTGATCGAGAGGAGAACACGGTTTTCTGGGTTATGTCTGACGTAAGTAGGAGTTCAGGATCACTTCTTGATCATTACTAGTTGACGACCGTTCCTTTGTTTCTCTTCTCGCTCTCATTTGCGTATGTTAGCCACCATAGATGCTTAGTCGCTGCTGCAACCTCACCACTTTACCCCTTCCTTTCCCTTTAAGCTTTGCTAGTCTTGATACCCATGGTAATGGGATTGCTGAGTCCTCGTGGCTCACAGGTTACTACACCACCAGTTGCAGGTACAGGTTTGCGATGATCTTGACGCGAGAGTGATGTTTGCTTGTATTGGAGTTCTTCTTCTGCTTCTTCTTTGATCAGGGGATAGGTTCCAGGTCGGCAGCCTGGGCTAGCCGGGTGGATGTCGTTTGAGCTTCTGTTTATGTTTCATCCGTAGTCGGATGTTGTTCTTGTATATAATGTTGATGTATTCTTGTGGCACTCGTGCCTTATGTATGTATCCCCATCTATTCTGTAATGTTGATGTAATGATATCCACCTTGCAAAAGCGTTTCAATATGCGGGTCTATCCTTAGTGGGAACGTCGAGTTCCTTTTGGATAGGGTCGCATATTGGGCGTGACAGTAGCGTCCGCCCGGATTTCTAGATGCGCCGGCCGTGCGCCCTACGCGCGGTCTCATTTCGGCTGCATCTTGTCTGGCTGCATGCAGAATTGTGAAAGAAACGAAGATGTAGCTCCATGCCAGTGACCATAGTTCACGCCATGGTTCATGCCGGACGGCAACAAAGCCATCAGCCTACAAAATGATCACCATCTAGTTTCATGTCAGCAACAAAGCCATCGGCCGACACACCAGTCAGCCTTGAAAATGAACATGTTTTTGAGACCGACAACAAAGCCAGCGGTCTCTACACTAGTCAGTCTTCAAAATGAGAGAGCAAACTTGTAGGGGAAAATTTATTTCGCTCATGAAAGGTTTTGTGAACTCTCGTTCAAAAGACGGATCCTTTTTGCTCGGCACCTTTCGTGGGATCTTGGTCTATCTCCATCCAACTCTTGCAAATCAAAGTGTACTTCTCTTGGGTGTATGATCCCATGAGAATGCTTTGTCTCCTCCTTTGTGTGTCGGTCCTTTGGGTGAGCTCATCCAACTCTCGCAAATCAAAGTATTCTCCTCTTGGGTGTATGATTCCGTGCGAATGCTTTGCCTCCTCCTTTGTGCGTTGGTCCTTTGGGTGAGCTCATTGATAAACATGGCTCATCCGCAATGTCAACCTCTTTTCCTCATCTTCGCAATACATGTCATCATCTTCATACCATGAGTTGCCATGGTCGTCGATCTCATCTTCATCATGGCCACTGAATTGGTCGTCACCATACTGGTCACGACCGTCCTGACTTTGGGTCGTGTCGGGATCGAAAGCATGGTGCTGCGCGACACGTAGTGCAACCGCCTCCACACACACACCCAATCCCCTCCCCTCCAACCCTAGCCGCCCCGCTCCCCTCCCTCTCCACGGCGCCGCCGCCTCCTCCAAATCTGCCCTGCTCTCCACTGCGCCGCCTCTTCCTCCACTTCACTGTCCTCTCCAGCGGCGGCAAAGAACTACCGGCAAAGGGAGACGACGGTGGCGCTCGATCCGATCTGCTGAAGAGAAAGATGAGAGGGAGAGAGACAAGGAAGGAGAGGAGGGAGAAAGAGAGAAGAAAGAGGAGAGGGAGGTGTGACGGCGGATGAGAGAGGGTCCGGAAGGAGCGCGATGACCTGCAGACAAAGGGCGGCGGCGGCGCCGCTCGATTTGATATGCGGGAGAGAGAAGATGAGAGGGAGAGAGGGAAGGAAGAACATGAGAGGAGGGAGAAAGAGAGAGGAAAGAGGAGAGGGGGTCGATGGCCGACGGGAGAGGATCACCAGAAGGAGTGCTGCCGGCTCGTCGTCTTTCACACCACACTATAGCAGAGCTACCTCTGTACAACCCACACGCACGCAGGTTCATCCTCCTTCCTTTCTGCTATTCCCCCCTTTTGATTAGTGAAACTGCAACTACATGTCCCTCTATCTATTGCCCTGTCCTCACTCACGTTTCCTCCCTTTGTCTCATGGATGAAGTTGCCGGCTGCAGGGGTGTTGCGAGGAGTTAGAGGTCGTGCGCCGGCCGGAGCAGCAAGAGCAATGATCTGGCGGCCTCTCTTCTCTGCCACAGTTCCCTTCTCTTCCTTCAGCTCTCGAGACGTCGACCTGCAGGTGTAGGTGCTTGTGTCTCAACCATCTTTCTCCTATATCCTCAGTTCCTCACATTTTTTATTTTGGATTCGTGTGTTACCATATTATTGCTAGGCTAGAGTTTGTCCGTGTGTTGTTTATGCTCGGGTTTAATCTCGGCCCACACTACTTTACAAGGAACTTCTGTTGTCCAGTTCAGAGGTATATTTTCTAGCTGAAGCATTGTTTGAATATCTATGGCCCAGGCTCCAAGTGAGATTAATTATTTCATTTTGTTTGTGCTAATGTGAATGATTTAGTTCTCATAGAAACAAAATTCCGATTGATGTACTGATAAATGTGTATGGCATACTATTTTTAGGCAAACCATTGTTTAACAATGGATATGCGGAGGCGTTTTATGGATATGCATTTCCCCCGAATCTGGACAGCTATTCAACCTGTTGCGGACATTTTTGGTGGAATTCAATGCTTCAGCGTGTATTTTTGACCTCTATATTCCTACCATGTGTATTTAACAAGTGAATGTTCAGTGATTCTCGATTTTTCCTTTTTAATCTATGAATACAATCCTTAATGTGATGGAAATGTATTATACATTTTTTGTCGAGCAAATATTGATTCATGCCATGCATGTTATGGGCGGGTTTAAAAAAAGTCATCCTGATTGTAGTGTGGCAGCTTTAATCAAAGTTGTTTTAGTTACCCAGCCTTCTATTTTCATTGCTTTTGTATGATTCTTGAAAATGGAGTGTGGGTTGTGTTTATCAATAATATACTTCAGATGTCAGTTCTGTTGCCAAATGATATAAACTTGATTTACCCACTTCTATAACAGAAAATAGTATGGTATTTACCTTCCGTGGATTTACTTGAATGACTGTACAAGTATCTCGGCTTGGTTTATTTCCCGTCTCCAATTTGATTAATTATTTGCTAAGATATTTTTTCTTACTTCTGATTTTCTGACATGTTTGATTTGTAGTCTCTTCGTATATAATCAAGTAGTGGTAGCTAAACAAACGTATATCTTGCCATGCTTTGGTGGAAGTATTAAAGCTTGTCTCTGGTTTACTTTCCATGTGCTATCCATACCCATGTTTTATGTAGTTAATTAATAAACTCTCTCTAAATATGATGATCACATGAGATCAGACAGGTTCATGGGGTAATCGTGTAGCCGAGTTGAAAGTCAGAGGGTTTGTGCTATGGGTGATAAGGAATGGTCATAACCTTATTTGTTGGAATATTGCCTAAGATGATCAAAGCTAATTATTTTAGTCACTTGATCTGTTATATTGCCATAAACTGATTGTGTACTAGGCGAACATGAGGATCTTTTAGCAGGTAGCCATGTCAAAAACAAGATATATGTCTAACATATAATTTGAGATGAACTTGTCCTGCTCAATTAATTTATAGTTTTCTGGATGTTCTGGTTTTCAGTTTGGGAGCAAGTAGAAATACCTGATTTGATGCTTATGCTTCAGAATTTTTCACATTTCGCGAGAGCTAGGCATACTTCTCGGTGACCTTGTCGTCTCCAACCCATCTGTGGGTATTTTAGTTTTATAATCATCTTTTATTTCTCCCTTCAGTTTTGTCAGCAAACACATCGAGACATCTGAAGAAATTGTCACCACTACATGAAGACAGGGACATGCAAATTTGGATCCACATGTAAATACGATCATCGTCAATACCTGAGTACACCTAGGTCCAACTATATGCTGAAGCCCCTAGGTCTTCCAATTTGGCCTGTGAGTAGCTCTTATGCATCAGTCTGATTTCTTACATTAAAGTAATATGCTATCATCAAATGAAAGTTAATCCAAAAGCATACCACTGAATCATCATTTTGATGTTGTCCTTGATAAGATTGGCATCACATCCTATTGTTCTAATATTGTGAAGTTGATAAGTGAAGTTTCGTTTACGTATGTACTCCCTCCGTCCGTACATACTTGTCAGGGAAATGGATGTATCTAGACATATTTTAGTTCTACTAGTATTTTCGGACGGAGGGAGTAGTTTAGTCTAATTGCAAATTGCAATGTTAGGGAAGCGTAGTTTTCATTCAGTTTTCCAATTATTACAAGTTTTGAGTGTTACGGTAGGACTTTTTTTTTGCTGGATGTGTTATGATAGGACTTGAAAGTAGTCTGAAGCTTGCTTGTTACCTTTTCGACAGTACCTTCATTAGAACCAAAGATGTTTTAGTTAAGTGATGTTTTAGTACCTTGTATGTATTCCTTCTGTGTCTCAACTTCTCAAAATGGCATAGTCTATAGTTGAGTGATGTTTTAGTTAAGTGATGTTTTAACTACTCTTACTTGAATGGTTTGAGTGCCTGATTTGTTCTCGCTTTTTGCGTCAGGGGCGCAACGGGTCATACTCTGTCGCAGTTAAGATATGTTCCAGATCACCTTAACAATGCAACTTGACAATTAGAGCACATTCGACAGGAAACAAACAAGTATTATATGGGGCCATTTATGCTTTTGGCAGCCCACTAGACACATCCACCATGAAGAGCTGCTTAGACAATAAAGTCGTTTTTGATACCGATGGCGCAGTAAGAATCTACTTGATATTCTTCACTAGTCACCACGAGCTAAATGATCAAAGCTATCAATATATATGATGCATTTCTACCTATGTACTCCCTCCGTTCGGAACTACTTGTCTCGGAAATGGATGTATCTAGAACTAAAATACATCTAGATACATCCATTTTGGCGACAACTAATTTCGAACGGAGGGAGTAGCTTGCTTGATACACGCAATGTAAATAAGCTATCGTAAACTAATCCCATGTCTTTCTTATAACGCTATGTATCAACTTCATACCTAAATATCTATTTCCATATGATCGAATTGGTATCTAAATATTCTAACATGCATGGTTTGCCCTCGCCCTTTGCGCCATTGGCGCAACGGGTCATCTAGTTGAACATATAAAGCCTCAAGAAGTGCTAGGCAGGACGAAGGCAGCCACGTCGCCCCTAATTCGCTATGAACAGTATTCCTGCCACCGCCTGTAAATTTTGTGCCCTGCCGAGGGCATTTTAGTCTTTTTACGTGCAGGGTATAAATCACAACCGCTCCCGTGGAGAAACCCTCGCCGCCGCCTCCTGTCCCACTCGCCTCCCCCTCCTTGTTGCCCTCCTCTCTCTCTCTCTCTCTCTCTCTCTCTCTCTCTCTCTCTCGTTAACCCATCTCTCTCCCCATGGCCCCTGCCGGTTCCGGCAAGTTCCGCCCGCCGCACGCCCCCGAGCTCCCCAAGATCTGCGCCACTGCGTCGCCTCCTCCTCCCCTCCACTTCTCTCCTCCTCTTCCCCCCGTGCATGGTCGCCGTCGCTCGTCTCTTCCTCTCCCGCGTCCGTCCCGGCGGCGGCGACGACTTGCAGGCAAAGGGCGACAGCGGTGACGCTCGGTTCGATGTAGCGCCATGGACCAGTGCCTGTACCTACGCCGTCGAGGTCGGGCGAGATCTGGCAGTTGGCGGCGGCTCGATCCGCTCCTCGATCGGGAGCTGCGAGGAGGCCCTGTAGGAGAGAGAGGATGAGAGGGAGAGAGAGAAGGAAGGAGAGGATGGAGAAAGAGAGAGGAAAGGAGATGGAGGTGCGTGGGCTGATGGGAGAAGGTCTCACGCCGGCGTCGGCCTACGTCTGCGAGGTCGGGCGAGATCTGGCGGTTGGCGGCGGCTCGACCCGCTCCTGGATCGGGAGTTGCGAGGAGGCTGGGGTTCTTGGGCGTGCCATGCGCTGGGAGGTGGAGGAGGCTGGTTTGGTGGTTGCTCAGGTTTGGAGCAGCAAGGATATGGGGCTGCACTTTCTTGGAGCAGCAAGCAATGGAGCCAAGGTGAAGAAGCAACACATACTCGATCGTACTGCTCAAACCATACATGCTTGGAAAAAATGTGTGGAAAAAATGTGTTCTTAAGATCTCTATAGGATTAAATGTATTTGTTTGCACTACTTTCATTCTCTGAAAAGAATGGTGAATACCAAGATTTAGCTCAAAATTATTGCATTTTGTTTCAAAATAGGATGATCTTTCCTTGCTGAATAGATAACATACAGGATAAGAACACATCAACAAAGTCCCCAGAGGGAGAAGAACCACCGTGTCAATGTCATCGTGTCCACCGGAAGCAGACATGGATGTTCACCCTGAGCAAGACGGGCAAGGGAGGGGAGGGGCCGGAAGGCAGCGCCCCCCCAAAGAGGGACACAACACCCACATGTGTCGTCCCCACCAGCGACGAGGTGCCGAGCTTTCGCTCAGCCCCTCCCACAGACCTCACAAAAGGATCCCAAGTCACAATGGGCCCCCGACGGGAACCACACACGACAGACGGCGACCACACATGATTGCCCTATCATGATTAATGTTGTCATTGTTGATATCCCTGAAGATCCCATTGCTCCAATTATATTAGGTAGGCCATTTCTAAAGACCATCAAAGCTACCATTAACATTTTTTAAGGTAATGTAAGATTTGACCTTCCTTTGAAGTATCCTTCCGTTAGACACTTCCCCGAGAAAAAGAAGATGAAGATGTGCACATCAGACGATATCATCCTAAACGCCAAAAGCTACGACAACCTAAGCATCATCGTACGAAAAGAGAAGTAACCAGCATTTTGGTCGAGCTAAACGACCGTAAACAAAGCGCTTAATGGGAGGTAACCCGTGTGAATAAGGTAGAAGAAGTTTGTTTTTGTTCTGTTTGTTTCAATAAAAAATGATCGATGCTTTAGTTAAAAGGAGGAGAAGAAAATGGTCGTTACTCGCGCCGTATATATTAAAGTTCTTATGTGTTATGTTTATGTTGAAGTTTTGTCTATTGGATATGTTGGAACTAACCTCTCGGAAATATGAAGAAAAGCACCCGAAGAAAATCTCAATTCAGAGCATTCAGGGCGAAAGACAGTTTAGTAAGAGTGGGTCATACCAAAGAAGGAGAGGCAAGCCAACGAGTACAGAGTGAAAGACGACGCATGGCACGAGCGCGATCGCTGGTACCGCCGGTCGTACCATGCTCGGGCAGGGAGTGACCAAAAGTATGGAAAATCGCCAATATCCTCGGTAGGGTGGAAAATGTGGCCAGAAGTACAAGAAGGGAGTTTGCACAATGGGGCTTACCCAGGTTTGGGCCCTCATGGCGAGATAATACCCTACGTCTTGCTTGTTTTGTGTTGATGTGGGAGCACTTCATGCGAGGGGGATAGAAGATGATTATGGGTGTGATTTGATGGAAATATGCCCTAGAGGCAATAATAAAATGGTTATCATTATATTTCCTTAATCATGATAAAGGTTTATTATTCATGCTAGAAATTAATTGTATTGGTCGCAACTTAAATACATGTGTGAATACATAAACAAATACCGTGTCTCTAGTAAGCCTCTAATAGACTAGCTCGTTCATCAAAGATGGTTAAGGTTTCCTAACCATGGACATGTGTTGTCGTTTGATAATGGGATCACATCATTAGGAGAATGATGTGATGGACAAGACCCATCCGTTAGCTCATGATCGTTCAGTTTATTGCTATTGATTTCTTCATGTCAAATACATATTCCTTCAACTATGAGATTATGCAACTCCAAAATACCGGAGGAATACCTTGTGTGCTATCAAACGTCAGAACGTAACTGGGTGATAATAAAGATGCTCTATAGGTATCTCCGAAGGTGTTTGCTGAGTTGGCATAGATCGAGATTAGAATTTGTCACTCCGAGTATCGGAGAGGTATCTCTGGGCCCTCTCAGTAATACACATCATAATAAGCTTTTCAAGCAAATGACTAATGAGTTAGTTACGAGATGATGTGTTACAAAACGAGTAAAGAGACTTGCCGGTAACGAGATTGAACTAGGTATGAAGATACCCACGATCGAATCTCGGGCAAGTAACATACCGACAGACAAAGGGAATTACGTATGTTGTCATATCGGTTCGACCGATAAAGATCATCATAGAATATGTAGGAACCAATATGGGCATCCAGTTTCCGCTATTGGTTATTGACCATAGAGGTGTCTCGGTCATGTCTACATAGTTCTCGAACCCGTAGGGTCCACACGCTTAACGTTCATTGACGATATAGTGTTATATGCGTTATATGATTTGGTGACCTAATGTTGTTTGGAGTCCCAGATGAGATCACTGACATGATCAGGAGCTCTGGAATGGTCCGGAGGTAAAGATTGATATATAAGACGATGGTATTCAGACTCCAGAATAGTTTCGGAGTGCACCGGGTCACCGGAAGGGGTTCCGGACACCCCGGTAAGTGTATGGGCTTAATGGGCCAAAGGAAGGGACAAACCAACCCACTAGGGAGCTGGTGCGCCCCTCTACATGTCCGGCTGGCCCTATGGGAAGAAAAGGGGAGGGGTGGCCCCTCCTGCCTTTTCCTCCTCGTGAGAGAAAGGAAAGGGGGGGGGGGCTCCTCCTCGTACCTTCCTCCCACACTCATATATGGAAAGGGGGCGCAGCTTGGGGAAGTCCCCAAGTAGGATTTGGCCCTACTTGGGGCGCCCCTTGGCCTCTCCCCTATCCCCCACCTATATATATGTGGGAGGGGGGCACCACACATAACCACCACAATTGTTTAGCCGTGTGCGGCACCCCCTCCGCCGTTTACTCCCTCGGTCATATTCTCGTAGTGCTTAGGCGAAGCCCTGTGGAGATAGCATCATCACCACCATCACCACGCCATCGTGCTGTCGGTACTCATCCACTACTTCGCCCGTCTTGCTAGATCAAGAAGGCGAGGACGTCACTGAGCTGAACGTGTGCTGGACGCGGAGGTGTCGTACGTTTGGTACTTGATTGGTTGGATCGCAAAGAAGTTCGACTACATCAACGCATTACTAAACGCTTCCATTTATGGTCTACATGGGTATATAGACACACTCTCCCCCTTGTTGCTATGCATCTCCATGGATAGATCTTGTGTGTGGATAGAAAAAAAATTGTTTTCCATGCAACATTTCCCAACAGTGGCATCAGAGCCAGGTCTATGCGTAGATGATATGCCCGAGAGAACACTAAGAGTTATGGGCGGTGATATTCATACTGCTTACCACCAACATATTATTTTGATTCGGCGGTATTGTGGGATGAAGCGGCCCAGACCAACCTTACATGTCCACGCACATGAGACGGTTCCACCGACTAACATGCAACTAGTTTTGCATAAAGGTGGCTGGCGGGTATCTGTTTCTCCTACTTTAGTTGAATCAAATTTGACTGCAGTCGATCCTTGAAGAAGGTTAAAACAGCAAACTTGATAAATCACCATTGTGGTTTTTGCCGTAGGTAAGAACGATTCTTGTTAGAAGCCCGTAGCAGCCACGTAAAACTTGCAACAACAAAGTAGAGGACGTCTAACTTGTTTTTGCAGGGCATGTTGTGATGTGATATGGTCAAGACATGATGTGATATAAGTTACTGAATGAGATGATCATGTTTTGTAATTTATCGGCAACCGGCAGGAGCCTTATGGTTGTCTCTTTGTTGTATGAGATGCAAGCGCCATGTAATTGCTTTACTTTATCGCTATGCTTTAGCAATAGTTGGCGAGACGACCTGACGCAACGATGGAGATCAAGGTGTCGAGCCGGTGACGATGGAGATCATGTTGATGCTTTGGAGATGAAGATCAAAAGCACAAGATGACGATGGCCATATCATGCCACATATTTTGATTTCATGTGATGTTTATCCTTTATGCATCTTATTTTGCTTAGAACAACGATAGCATTATAAGATGATCCCTTCACTAAATTTAAAGATAAAATTGTTCTCCCCGAGTATGCACCGTTGCTAAAGTTCGTCGTTTCGAAGCACCTCGTAATGATCGGGTGTGATAGACTCTACGTTCACATACAACAGGTGTAAGACAGTTTTGCACATGAAGAATACTTGGGTTAAACTTGACGAGCCTAGCATGTACAGACATGGTCTCGGAACACTGGAGACCGAAAGGTAGAACATGAGTCATATAGTAGATATATATGATCAACATAGAGATGTTCACCATTGATAAGTACGCAATCTCACGTGATGATCGGACATGGGTTAGTTGATTTGGATCATGTATCACTTAGATAACTTGATGGATGTTTATTTAAGTGGAAGTCCATTAGTAATCTGATTAATTGAACTTAATTTATCGTGAACTTAGTCCTGATATTATTTGCATATCTATGTTCTAGATCAATAGCTCATGATATAACTCCCCTATTTTTGATATGTTCCTAGAGAAAACTAAGTTGAGAGATGATGGTAGCAATGATGTGGATTGGGTCCGTGATCTGAGGATTATCCTCATTGCTACACAGAAGAATTATGTTCTTGATGCACTGCTAGTTGACAGATTGTTGCAGGAGCTGATGCAGACGTTATGAACGTTTGACAAGCTCGATATGATGACTACCTGATAGTTTAGTGTGCCATGCTTTATAGCTTAGAATCAGGGCTCCAAAGACGTTTTAAATGCCACAGAGCATATGGGATGTTCCAAGAGCTGAAATTGGTATTTCAAACTCATGCCCATGTCGAGTGGTATGAGACCTCTGACAAGTACTTTGGCTACAAGATGGAGGAGAATAGCTCAGCCAGTGAGCATGTACTCAGAATGTCTGGGTACTACAATCACTTGAATCAAGTGGGAGTTAATCTTAAGATAGTGATTGACAGAGTTCTCTAGTCAGTATCAGCAAGCTACTAGAACTTCATGATAAACTATAATATGCAAGGGATGACGAAAACGATTCCCGAGCTCTTACTATCTTTGAAATCGTGAAGGTAGAAATCAAGAAAGAACATCAAGTATTGATGGTTAACAAGACCACTAGTTTCAAGAAAAAGGGCAAAGGGAAATAAAGGGAACTTCAAAAAGAATGGAAAGCAGGTTGCCAGTCCCGTGAAGAAAGCCCAAAGCAGGACCTAAGCCTGAAACTGAGTGCTTCTACTGCAGAGGAAATGGTCACTGGAAGTGGAACTGCCCCAAATGCTTGGCAGATAAGGATGGCAAAGTGAACTAAGGTATATTTGATATACATGTTATTGATGTGTACCTTACTAGTGTTCATAGTAGCCCCTGGGTATTTGATACCAGTTCAGTTGCTAAGATTATAACTCGAAACAGGAGTTGCAGAATAAACAAAGACTAGTTAAGGGCGAGGTGACGATGTGTGTTGGAATTGATTCCAAGGTTGATACGATCACCACCGCACACTCCCTCTACCTTACGGATTAGTGTTGAACCTAAATAAATGTTATTTTGTGTTTGCGTTGAGCATGAATATGATCGGATCATGTTTATTGCAATACGGTTATTCATTTAAGTCACAGAATAATTGTTGTTCTGTTTACATGAATAAAACCTTCTATGGTCATACACCCAATGGTAATAGTTTATTGAATCTCGATCGTAGTGATACACATATTCATAATATTGATGCCGAAATATGAAAAGTTGATAATGATAGTGCAACATACTTGTGGCACTGCCGTTTAGGTCATATTGGTATAAAGCGCATGAAGAAACTCCATGCAGATGGACTTTTGGAATCACTTGGTTATGAATCATTTGATACTTGCGAACCATGCCTCATGGGAAAGATGACTAAAATTCCGTTCTCCGGAACAATGGAGCAAGCTAATAACTTATTGGAAATAATACATACCGATGTATGCGGTCCGATGAGTGTTGAACAACGCGGCTGGTACCGTTATTTTCTAACCTTCACAGATGATTTGAGTAGGTATGGGTATATCTTCTTGATGAAACACAAGTCTGAAACGTTTGAAAAGTTCAAAGAATTTCAGAGTGAAGTGGAGAATCATCGTAACAAGAAAATAAAATTTCTACGATCTGATCATGGAGGTGAATATTTGAGTTACGAGTTTGGCCTTCATTTAAAACAATGTGGAATTGTTTCACAACTCACACCACCTGGAACACCACAGCGTAATGGTGTGTCCAAACGTCATAATCGTACTTTATTAGATATGGTGCATTCTATGATGTCTCTTACCGATTTGTCTTTATCATTTTGGGGTTATGCATTAGAGACAGACGCATTCACGTTAATAGGGCACCGTCTAAATCCATTGAGATGACACTGATGTCTCCCTGGCAATGGCGCCAGAAAGTTCCTTTTGATGTCTGCTAGAACTACGTCAGTATTTCCCCAAAGAGGAAGGGATGATGCAGCACAACGACGGTAGGTATTTCCCTCAGTGATGAAACCAAGGTTATTGAACCAGTAGGAGAACCAAGCAACAGAACGTAAACAGCCCCTGCACACAAATAACAAATACTCGCAACCCGACGTGTAGAAGGGGTTGTCAATCCCTTTCGGGCAACGGCGCCAAAAATTGGCAAACGGACGTGTTGTAGTAGATTGATAGATCGAACGCCAAATAAAATAAAGTGCAGCAAGGTATTTTTGTATTTTTAGTTTAATAGATCTGAAAATAAATGCAACGGAAAATAGATCGCAAAGGCAAATAATATGAGAAAGGGACCCGGGGGCCGTAGGTTTCGCTGGTGGCTTCTCTCGAGAAAAATAGCAAACGGTGGGTGAACAAATTACTGTTGGGCAACTAATAGAACTTCAAATAATCATGAAGATATCCAGGCAATGATCATTATATAGGCATCACGTCGAAGATTAGTAGACCGACTCCTTCCTGCATATAGTACTATTACTCCACGCATCGACCGCTATCCAGCCTGCATCTAGTGTATTAAGTTCATGGAGAAACAGAGTAATACAATAAGAACGATGACATGATGTAGATGTTGGGGAACATCGTAATTTCAAAATTTTCCTACGATCATGCAAGATCTATCTAGGAGAAGCATAGCAACGAGCGGGGAGAGTGTGTCCACGTACCCTCGTAGACCGAAAGTGGAAGCGTTTTATCGACGCGGTTGATGTAGTCGAACATCTTCACGATCCGATCGATCCTAGCACCGAACGTACGGCACCTTCATGTTCAGCACACGTTCAGCTCGATGACGTCCCTCGTACTCTTGATCCAGTTGAGGCTGAGGGAGAGTTTCGTTAGCACGACGGCGTGGTGACGGTGATGATGAAGTTACCGGCGTAGGGCTTCGCCTAAGCACTACGACGATATGACCGAGGTGTGTAACTGTGGAGGGGGGCACCGCACGGCTAAAAGATCAACTTGTATGTCCTAGGGTGCCCCCTCCCCACGTATATAAAGGAGGGAGGGAGGAGGAGGTCGGCCAAGGGTAGCGCGCCCAAGGGGGGGGGGAGTCCTACTCCAAGTAGGATTCGCCCCCCCCTTTCCTATTCCCACAAGGAGAAGGGGGAAAGGAGGAGGAGGAGAGAAGGAAAGGGGGGGCCGCCCCCCCAACCCTAGTGCAATTCGGTTTGGGCTATGGGGGCGCGCGCCACTCCTTGGCCTGCCTCCTCTCTTTCACTACTAGGCCCATGAGGCCCAATAACTTTCGGGGGGGGGGGGGGTTCCGGTAACACCCGGTACTCCGAAACTTATCCGAAATGACCCGAACCATTCCGGTGTCCGAATGTAGCGTTCCAATATATGAATTTTCATGTCTCGACCATTTCGAGACCCCTTGTCACATCCCTGATCTCATCCGGGACTATGAACAACCTTCGATCATCAAATCACATAAACTCATAATACAAATCGTCATCGAACGTTAAGTGTGCGGACCCTACGGGTTTGAGAACTATGTAGACATGACCGAGACAAATCTCTGGTCAATAACCAATAGAGGAACCTGGATGCTCATATTGGCTCCTACATATTCTACCAAGATCTTTATCGGTCAAACCGCATAACAACATTCGTTGTTCCCTTTGTCATCGGTATGTTACTTGCCCGAGATTCGATCGTCGGTATCATCATACCTAGTTCAATCTCGTTACCGGCAAGTCCCTTTACTCGTAGCGTAATGCATCATCTCGTAACTAACTCATTAGTCACATTGCTTGCAAGGCTTATGTGATGAGCATTACCGAGAGGGCCCAGAGATACCTCTCTGGTACACGCAGTGACAAATCCTAATCTCGATCTATGCCAACGCAACAAACACCATCGGAGACACCTGTAGAGCATCTTTATAATCACCCAGTTACGTTGTGACGTTTGATAGCACACTAAGTGTTCCTCTGGTATTCGAGAGTTGAATAATCTCATAGTCATAGGAACATGTATAAGTCATGAAGAAAGCAAGAGCAATAAACTTAAACGACGATGGTGCTAAGCTAACGGATGGGTCTTGTTCATCACATGATTCTCTAATGATGTGATCCCGTTCATCAAATGACAATACATGTCTATGGTCAGGAAACTTAACCATCTTTGGTTAATGAGCTAGTCTAGTAGAGGCATACTAGGGACACTCTGTTTTGTTTATGTATTCACACATGTACTAAGTTTCCGGTTAATACAATTCTAGCATGAATAATAAACATTTATCATGATATAAGGAAATATAAATAACAACTTTATTATTGCCTGTAGGGCATATTTCCTTCATTCTCCCACTTGTACTAGAGTCAATAATCTAGATTACATAGTAATGATTCTAACACCCACGGAGTCTTGGTGCTGATCATGTTTTGCTCATGAGAAAGGCTTAGTCAATGGGTCTGCAACATTCAGATCCATATGTATTTTGCAAATCTCTATGTCTCCCTCCTTGACTTGATCGCGAATGGAATTGAAGTGTCTCTTGATGTGCTTGGTTCTCTTGTGAAACTGGATTCCTTTGCCAAGGCAATTGCACCAGTATTGTCACAAAAGATTTTCATTGGACCCGATGCACTAGGTATGACACCTAGATCGGATATGAACTCCTTCATCCAGACTCCTTCATTTGCTACTTCTAAAGCAGCTATGTACTCCGCTTCTCACGTAGATCCCGCCATGACGCTTTGCTTAGAACTGAACCAACTGACAGCTCCACCGTTCAATATAAATACGTATTCGGTTTGTGACTTAGAGTCATCCGGATCAGTGTCAAAGCTTGCATCAATGTAACCACTTACGACGAGATCTTTTTCACCTCCATAAACGAGAAACATTATCCTTTGTCCTTTTCAGGTATTCCAGGATGTTCTTGACTGCTGTCCAGTGATCCACTCCTGGATTACTTTGGTACCTCCCTACTATACTTATAGCAAGGCACACATCAGGTCTGGTACACAACATTGCATGCATGATAGAACCTATGGCTGAGGCATAGGGAATGACTTCCATTTCCTCTCTATCTTCTGCGGTAGTCGGGCATTAAGTCTCACTCAACTTCACACCTTGTAACACAGGCAAGAACCCTTTCTTTGACTGATCCATTTTGAAGTTTTTCAAAATCTTATCAAGGTATGTGCTTTGTGAAAGTCCAATTAAGCGTCTTGATCTATCTCTATAGATCTTGATGCCCAATATGTAAGCAGCTTCACCGAGGCCTTTCATAGAAAAATTCTTATTCAAGTATCCTTTTATGCTATCCAGAAATTCTATATCATTTCCAATCAGCAATATGTCATCCACATATAATATTAGAAATGCTATAGAGCTCCCACTCACTTTCTTGTAAATACAGGCTTCTCCAAAAGTCTGTATAAAACCATATGCTTTCATAACACTATCAAAACGTTTATTCCAACTCCGAGAGGCTTGCACCAGTCCATAAATGGTTCGCTGGAGCTTGCACACTTTGTTAGCATCCTTTGGATCGATAAAACCTTCTGGTTGCATCATATACAACTCTTCTTTCGGAAATCCATTCAGGAATGCAGTTTTGACATCCATTTGCCAAATTTCATAATCATAAAATGCGGCAATTGCTAACATGATTCGGACAGACTTAAGCATCGCTACAGGTGAGAAAGTCTCATCGTAGTCAACTCCTTGAACTTGTCGAAAACCTTTCGCAACAAGTCGAGCTTTGTAGACAGTAACATTACCGTCGTCGTCGGTCTTCTTCTTGAAGATCCATTTATTCTCTATGGTTTGCCGATCATCGGGCAAGTCAACCAAAGTCCATACTTTGTTCTCATACATGGATCCCATCTCAGATTTCATGACCTCAAGCCATTTCGCGGAATCTAGGCTCATCATCGCTTCCTCATAGTTCGTAGGTTCGTCATGGTCTAGTAACATGATGTCCAGAATAGGATTACCGTACTACTCTGCACTACAAGAAATATGTCAACTTGCGACCACCACTATTGGTCACTGAAAGGTCATTGTTTTTCATTTGCGACCTTTATTTGACCAAAAACAGAAGGTCAAAAGCTGGCGGCCGTAAAGTGAAATTAACAACCTTCTCTGTGATATGCAAAAGGTCGTTGGTTCTTCGACCAAATTTTTGGTCACTAGTAGCCTCCCCAAGCCACGTAGGATCCAGCGTGGCAAGCTGACATGGATAAGATTCAGCCCGGTCCGATTAGGTGTCTATATGGGGCCGAGCCCATTAATTCAGCCCATTTGTTGTTTTTTCTTTCAATTTGAGTAAGCTACACATGCCGGGCCCTATAATTCGGCCTTTTATTTTTGGGTTGTGGCCCGTTTTTCTTTTTTCAAATGGGTCCCAATTGTCAGGTTCTGTTAAGTGGGTCCCAAATTTCCGATTCTGGTTTGTGGGTCCTTGCTGTCATGGTCATGTTCCTCAGATTTCAATATGCCAATAATTAAGCAACCAATATTTAAATCAAAATAGACAGAAAACAAGTGTAATACTTCAAATAACAAGAAGCAACAATCTGTTACATCAACACACATACAACATTTCATTCAAAAACAGAGAGAAGATAAATGAAATTCTGGAGTTCACAATGCCCAAATAACCCAGCTATTATTACATAACTTGCTATACAAAAATGTCTTGGCGCTTTTTGAACATCTTCTTTCGTCTTGAATTTAGGCAAAATATCTGCCAACAAGAAAACAGAACATCGATTATATAGTGAATAACAACAGCAACAAGTGATGGGGTGCTATTTAGTAATATTAAGTCCGGAAAGAAACATGCATGAAAATTAAGAAGAGCTAGAGCAAGTCTGCATGAAAATCAAGCAGTGCTATTCAGTATGAGTGCCCTGAAGTTTTCGTGCACATCATGGCAAGTCAGCCAACACGTAGCATGCATGTGGGCCATAAAACATGATCACAGTTCAGCACCTACAACAGCCTAACACAACAGATCAAGTCATGAAGTGATAATAATAGTGTGTGATGAGAAACTGACCGCTCTTTTTAATTAGTATGAGCAACAAAACATCTACTTTCAGATACTCGATCGGATTCATTCACATACTTATTATGCTGACAGGATTGTAGAGGTTAATAACAACAAAACTAAAACTGGAACTTGATCCATTTGTGATGCACGACATAAGCTAACAAAAAAACACATTCCAAAACTATCTGTATAAAACATTTATGGATGGATACATTCAAGAAATAGAGAAGTTCAAATAGTTTTATAAATGCACAAATAACTTGAGGAAAAGTAGCCAACTTATGTATGAATCCTGTTCACTAGAGCATTTTATGAAAAAAAATATGATGGCCATGGAACAGAGCAAGGTACTTCTACAGCAGCACAAAAGAGGGAGCTAGAGGTAGGAGGTGGGCTCACCGGAGAGGAGGCTGTACTTGATGCTGCAGATAACCGCGTCCGCTGTACGCGGTAGAGGAGGTTGTAGCCGAGTTGGACCATGTGCGGAGCATCGTCGTGGTGGTGGATGCCCTGGTTGTCATCATTTTCCACTAAGGATGTCTGCTGCTCCAAAACGAACAAACAGGTTTGAGAGGACAATCTTTTTTTAACTGATTGTGACATAATCATGCAACTATATTTTCATTGCAGTAGTAGGCACTACTCTCTATATAGGACAGTGATGGCATTTTAGCACTCTTCTGCGTAGGACAGTGATGAACAACCTCAAAAGGCCTAAAACATTCAGCAAAAAACATGGTTAAAGATGCAGCTGGGTTGGGTACTCAAACTCAGGCAATTAGTAAGAATCATGTGTTCAATGAGATTCAAAGTCAATTCAAGCAGGGTTCCCATAGCTAGAGAGAATTATCACAATTGTGGGATCAGTTTTGGTATATATACTTAGGTTATGAACCAAATATAGATCAAGCAAGCAGTAAGTGGCAATGGACGAGCATGTTACAAAATTGAGCATTGTAAACGGTAAGGAAAACCCGAGACAAGCAACCACAACATGTTTATATCATCGGTCTTAACCATAGATGAGATTGTAATCTAATTAGGGATCTAACCTCTAAGCAAGTCAAACAAGGAATCCACAGCACGGAATCACTGTGTAATCTAATCTATAAGCTCCAAGCTCATGGAATCCACATCAAAACAAACAAACCCAAGCCTAGGAATCACTCCTCGTCGGTCGTCGCCCCGCCCCATGGATGGTTCCAGCAAAACCGTACTGATCTTGTCCAAGGCCTACGAAAATCACACCAGCAAACACACCACGTCAGCCCAGGAACAAATCTCGCACGCCATGAATCAAACCGCGGGTCAACGGATCTGGCTCGGCAGAATCTAAAGCCTAGCGTAAAATGGCCAGTGCTGGCAGGACTGAATGTTCCACATCGGCAAGCATTACATAGTACTACTATGTAATTGATATGCAAAAGAAGATACATCTCCCATGTTTAGCAATCAGGATCAACCATGAAGTTTCTACTACTCCTACATCATTTTAGCTAATCATTTAAGATGATCATTTAAGATGCTAATGTTTACTTGTCAAGTACAGTTATTGTTACTCTAAGATTTTAGCTAAGCAAATATAAAGATACTTTGCCACCAATATTTTGTGACATCTGTAGAATTCGTACCTCATAAACATGCATGAAATGTCTATCTCAAAGAAGTATACATATTGATCATGTTTAATTAGGCCAGCAGCACAAAACAACCAATTATATTGCCTTACAAGAAGTACTAGCAGAAAAAACCTCTAATAACTAGGCATACAACTCAATGCGTCATAGCAACAGAACTAAGAAGATGATCAGAGTGAAGAAGGTAGCCCAAAGAGTTCACCGGAGTTCACCAGAGATTTGTGGTGCAGAGGCAGGAGCCAAGGAGGTAGTCAAACTATTGAAGTCAAGGGCCAGCCTAAGCCTCCTACCACGCATGAGACCACAACTAGCCCAGCACCACCACCACCGTCAGAGCCCTCACCAACGTCCAACAAGCTTCATCGAGCTCCCTGCAAATTGCATTTAGCATCAAAGCATCAATAGTTTTGCAAAGTGAATATATTAGGGGAAGCTACAATTGGCATATACACATGCAGGGCAGGGTTTAAATAACCAAGTCATGTTTAAAATAGTTAATTGAATGAGTACAATTAGCATGTAACCTGGAAAACATATAGCTAGTATCTATCTATCAACACATGTCATCACATATAAGCCAAATACTATTAACTTCATGATTCAGAAGCAGGAGCAGTGGCTACAGACCACAAAGGGATAGTTCTCTTCTCTGACGGAAAATAGATGACAGATAGTGCATAGCCATGATACACCATACCTTATGAAGACGGTATGCCCACATGACTAGATGCTTCAGAAGCAAGAAGGTTGCATGCTTCTTTATTAATAAAGCCAAACATCAAACTAAAATTCTTAGTCTGGTACAAGATGAGGACCAGGGTTAGAAATCGAAGCTGAAATGGCGGGTCCAAGTGAACGAGATAATGTGGAACATCTCAGTTAGGTCACACTTGTAGTTGGGAAGAGAAGAGTATGCAAATGTCTCCAAGTGAATTAAGCAGTAACGGTTTCCAAGTGAATTAGTCCTTCTGAATATAAACACATCAGGAATCTGAGCCAAACAAACGGTGCTCCAGCTGTAATTCTTGCACAAAGCCAAAGAGTATGAACTCTAACAGAGTCCAATAGTCCAATAGTCAGCCAAATTAGTGAATTTCACAGCAGACAAGGCAACTTTAAGTGTGTGTACACACTCCAACAAGGTTGCAACCTAGCATAGCAAGCTAAAAACACCACTAATCAGAACTCAATGTACCAAAAGACTACATGATATGCTTATCTAACACAGCAACAGTAGCAGCACAACACCAATCAAGAAGCTGATTCCACTAACAAGCAGTCTAGGAACGCATCCAAGTCGAGTAACAGCGCCAAAGCAGGGGAGGAACGAGGAAGCGGCAACGCATACCTTCATCTTGGACTTCTTGGCCTGCAGCTTCTTGGCCTGCTCCTCCTTGGCCTTCTTCTCCCCTGTAGACACACACACACACACACACACGATCAATTCAAACCCAAACAAATCAAATCACACTCTTCATTTGAACCGCTACTGATCCATGGAGAAAGAAACCGACATGGAGGGGAGAAAGAGCACGAGCTGGCGGTCGAACATGGTGATCGGGAGCGCCGCGTCCTCGGGCACCTCCTTGGATAGGTACATCAGGTACCACTCCTTGGGCAGCAGCACGCCTCGCGGCCGCCTCGCTCCCCTCCTTGGGCAGGAGCACGCTGTCCTCCTGCGCGCCGACCTCCTCCACCGCCGCCGCCAAGCACCTCCCGATGGCCCGGCTCCTCCCACTCCTCCCGTCGATCCCGACCCCCTGCCACCGCATGCCACGCGTTGGGCTCGTCGCCGCCGTGATATTGAGCGCGGCGTAGGAGACGGAGAGGAGGAGGGAGGGGCGTGGCAGCACGGTGGTGGGATGTTGATTGGAGGTTGGAAGGGGAACTGGTTGCCCGGAGCAGGAGGGAGGAGGACGTCGACGGGAGATCGGATCTCTTCTGATGAGGGAGGGGAGGGGAGAGCCGAGGTCGTGGTCGGCAGTGAGGTGAGGGAGACGGGGGAGGTGGGTGGCGGCGAGGGGAGGGATCTGGATCTGAGCGTTAGGGTTCGTCGCGCGGGGAGAGAGAGGAGTGATGTGCGGTGGGGTTTTTTAGGGGTTGCTCGCGGTGGGTGGGTGAGAGGGTGAGGTGTGGGCTGTTGGATTCAGGAGGATCCGGCGGTGATTTATCCATGTTCTGCGTGAGAGGCCCCTCGACCAATCAGAACAGAGTATACATGTATCATATTTTGACCATTTAAATTGGTCGTAATCGACTAAAAGTAAGGTGCTAAATCATGTTAGCTATTTTATTATGAACTGAAAATTTGAAAAAAAACTTCTCATTGTGTCAGCAAATTTGACTATAGTTTTCAGGAATAATCACAAATTGAAATAAGACAAATATTTTTTAAAGAGTTATGAGAAATGAGTTCTTTTAAATCATTTTTTCATTTTTTGAGTGTCCAAAATGAGTTTTTTAAGGACCTACAATATATTTATTGCAAAATTGGATGAAATCAATTTTCTAAAATACTAGGACATATTTAATGCACAATTGACCAAATAGTTGGGTGTCAAAAGATTTTATCCACCTCTAATGCAAAAGACAAATTTTCGCTGATCCAGCTGGAAGCGGGTCAAATTTGAACTGCAGCTGCCTCATAGTTTGCTCTTTATTTTTCCAAAAATCATTTCTAGGTACATAAGAATCTATTTAATCAGAGAAACACCAAAAGTTTTCCAAGATTCAACCACTAGCTAGGAACGGTCATTCCCGCCGTTTTGACCGCATTTTGAAACGGGCATGAAAAATTCAAAAAAAATCAAAAAATTAGGAAACCTTCGCACTGTGTCATTATATGTGACCATGTTACCAGAAAAAATAATAAACTTATAATACGATAATTATTTTTTAAAAAATTTCTCAGAAACGAGCTATCATGTCTGAAGATTCATGGCTTTCAAGTCAGATGATCAATCTTATGGCCACATTCTTGGTATAGTTTATTCAAATAATCTCATATTGTGCACAAGGGTGCATCTTGGGATGGCAAACAATGTTGCCTAAGGAAGTTTTCATTTTCTTTGGACGAAAAATTAATTTTCTATTTTTCGAGTGCCCAAAATGAGCTTTTTTTGTGAAGGACCTACAATACCCACGTTCAGGGTCGCCACCTCGTTCGTGGCCCCTACAATACCCACGTTATTCCTGTCATTTTTTGCAACCGAATCCTTTCTATAAGGTATTTCTTTAATAAGGTATTACTTACCTTCCTTGTCCTCGAGCTGCTTCTTGGCTTGGCCGAGCTTGTTCTCGGACCGCTCGAGGCTCTCCTTCAATGCATTGAACTCCGCAGTCAGTGCGGCAGAGGTCAGCAGGGCAACCTGCATTCCCATATTGACATAATTATGTTAGACTCCTGCGTATATCTTTTAGATCCTCATCCGGCTTTTCTTTCCGAACACCGAACTAAGCATCGAGAGACTCTGTCTATGCGGTAATATTTTTACATATTCTAAACTTACCTCAAAGCCTGTTAGAAGGCTGGTACGAGCTTCAGTCAGCCCGCTCTTGGCAGATCGAACTCTCTCGGATCACCACACTCATAAAGGCGGTGCTCCTCCTCGATGGAAGCGCTGTCGGCGCCTCCGATGCTATCTCTGGTGCCTCCGGTTGGGACGGAGGACACCGGCGTCTTACCCTTCCTCTGAAGGGATGCTTGCCGGACTTCGGAACCATCAAGGTTCGGTTATGGAGTCCGGACAAGGGTCGGGCTTAGAGCCCTGGGGTCTTGCTCCCCAGCGCTGGAGTCCGGGAGGCTGCCTTGCAGGCGCCTCCTGCGCCACCTCCTCTCGACCAGGCCCCCTTGGGGCCCCACCACGGTGTCGTCTGGCGTGAGGTCGAGGCGGCGGAAGGAGGTACTCTCCATTTCCGACGAACTCGAGGACCCTTTCGGCAAGCGGCGAACTCGTCCTTGGGCGGGCTGCATGATTGTTCGGCATTAGAGAACACTATGCAATGATAAAAAATCCATGGGTATCCGGACACTTACGATCTCGCTAGGGGCTTGGCCCTTTTGGCCACTCCTCCTCGTCGTTGTCGATGTTGGCTGAGAAGTCCGGAGGAAGGGTCCTCCCCTTCTTGGACCCTCCGGCCTCCCCAGTTGGGGCGGCTTTCCTCTTCTTCTCTTCCCCTGCTGGGGGAGAGGCTTCTTTTTCTTCCTCCTCTTCCTCAGAGGAGGATTCCACCTTAGGGTCGTCGGGCGATGAGTCCGACAGCCCCTGGCGCCGGGAGCTCCTTCAAGTTCCCATGGCCTCCTTCTTGGCCTTTTTCTCCGTCACCATGTGAGGTGCCGGAGCCAGCAGCCCCGTCAATCGGGCGTTCGCTGGGTCTTCTGGCAAAGGGGCCGGACAGTTCATCTGTCCGGACTTCTTTAGCCAGTCCTGTCAAAGGTTAGGGAGTTTTAGATCCCGCATAGAGTCAAACTATGAAAAAAGAGTCCCATAAAGGATAGAATAACTTGCTTCGCTGGCTTGACGCAGCGAGCTGAACCCGCGATCTTTGTTAGCGGATGCGGGGGCTTCGGCGCCCTTGAACAGCACCTTCGAGGCATCTTCGTACGTAGTGTCGAAGAGCCGGCTCAAGGTCCGTGTCAGTGCGGATCAAACTCCCACAAATTAAAGGCCCGTTGCTGGCATGAGAGAATCCGGCAGATGAGCATAACCTGGACTACATGGACAAGCTTGAGCTTCTTGTCCACCAGGTTTCGGACACAGGTTTGGAGTCCGGTCAGCTCTTCCGAATCACCCCACGTCAGTCCCATCTCCTTCCATGATGTGAGTCGTGTGGGGGAGCCAGATCTGAATTCGGGGGCCGCCGCCCATTTGGAGTCGCGCGGCTCGATGATGTAGAACCACCCCGATTGCCACCCCTTTATTGTCTCCACGAAGGAGCCCTCGAGCCAAAGGACAATTGGCATCCTGCCCACCATAGCACCTCCGCACTCCGCCTGTCGGCCGCCCACTATCTTCAGCTTGACGCTAAAGGTCTTCAACCATAAACCGAAGTGGGGTTGGATGCAGAGGAAGGTTTCGCCTACCCATTTATAAACGCCGAGATATTGAGGATGAAGTTTGGGGCCAAATCGTGGAAATCCAGGCCATAGTAGAACATGAGCCCCGGACAAATGGGTGAAGTGGAAAACCTAGTCCATGGAGGAAGTGGGTGAGGAACACCACCCTCTCATGGGGCCTGGGAGTGGGGATGAGCTGCCCCTTGTTGGGGGAGCCGACACGCCGATGTCGCCGGACAAGTATCCGGCCTCCCGCAGCCGTGATGTGCCCCTCCGTGACGGAGGAGGCCATCCACCTGCCTCCCGCTCCTGACATAGTTGGAGAAGGTTGAGGCGGAATGTGCGGACTTGGGCGCTGGAGCTCGAGTGCGCGGAAATGGATGAGCAAAGGAGGAAGAAGGCGTAAGTGAAAAGGTGGATCCTTATCCCCTTATATGGAATGGACGGTTATGCGCCCCACCAACTGATAAAACTCGCTTATCTCCCAAGCGCCGCAATCAATGGCGCGGTTGGGTTACCCACGTCCCTATTGATGAGAATCCCGGAATAAGGGGGCACGACCTACGCTTTGATAAGATGTGCCAAGGAAACTGCCTCGCTGAATGAGCTGAGGTGGAACAGTAAAAACGATTCGTATAAAGGCCTGGCCATGGTGTGATGTCACGCCGCGGAATACGTCAGTAGATCTATGCCAAAAGTTATTCTCTCTACGGTTGTATGTGGAACTTGTTTTGCAGAGCCGGACACCATCCTTGTGTTCAAAACCTTCTATGAAGTATTCGGAGGAGGAACCCGCCTTGCAATGCCGAAGACAATATGCGCGCGCCGGACTTCGTCATTGAAGCCTGGTTCGTG
Source organism: Aegilops bicornis (assembly GCA_021605145.1). NCBI lineage: Eukaryota > Viridiplantae > Streptophyta > Magnoliopsida > Poales > Poaceae > Aegilops > Aegilops bicornis. The sequence continues at coordinate 75,390,810 of CM038671.1, read as the reverse complement.
GGCTACCGAGGAGTCTGGACTAGGGGGTGTCTGGATAGCCGAACTATCATCTTCGGCCGGACTTCAAGACTATGAAGATACAAGATTGAAGACTTCGTCCCGTGTCCGGATGGGACTTTCCTTGGCGTGGAAGGCAAGCTTGGCGATACGGATATGTAGATCTCCTACCATTGTAACCGACTCTATGTAACCCTAACCCTATTCAATGTCTATATAAACCGAAGGGTTTTAGTCCGTAGGACGAACAACAATCATACCATAGGCTAGCTTCTAGGGTTTGGCCTCTCTGATCTCGTGGTAGATCTACTCTTGTACTACCCATATCATCAATATTAATCAAGCAGGAGTAGGGTATTACCTCCATCGAGAGGGCCCGAACCTGGGTAAAAACATCGTGCCCCTTGTCTCCTGTTACCATCCGCCTAGACGCACAGTTCGGGACCCCCTACCCGAGATCCGCCGGTTTTGACACCGACAATGCCTATTTAACGTGAATGCAGCCGTCTCTAAAGCATAACCCCAAAACGATAGCGCTAAATCAGTAAGAGACATCATATATCGCACCATATCTAATAAAGGGCGGTGCGGTTACGACGTTCGGACACACCATTACGCTGTGGTGTTCCGGGTGGCGTGAGTTGCAAAACTATTCCGCATTGTTTCAAATGAAGACCAAACTTGTAACTTATTCACCTCCACGATCAGATTGTAGAAACTTTATTTTATTGTTATGATGATTTTCCACTTCACTCTGAAATTCTTTGAACTTCTCAAATGTTTCAGACTTATGTTTCATCAAGTAGATATACCCATATCTGCTCAAATCATTTGTGAAGGTCAGAAAATAACGATACCCGTTGCGAGCCTCGACACTCATTGGACCACATACATCAGTATGTATTATTTTCAAGTCTATTGCTCGCCCCATAGTTCCGGAGAACGGAGTCTTAGTCATCTTGCCCATGAGGCTTGGTTCGCAAGCATCAAGTGATTCATAATCAAGTGCCAAAAGCCCATCAGCATGGAGTTTCTTCATGCGCTTTACACCAATATGACCTAAACGGTAGTGCCACAAATAAGTTGCACTATCATTATTGAACTTATATCTTTTGGCTTCAATACTATGAATATGTGTATCACTACTATCGAGATTTAACAAAAATAGACCACTCATCAAGGGTGCATGACCATAAAAGATATTACTCATAAAAATAGAACAACCATTATTCTCTGATTTAAATGAATAACCGTCTCGCATCAAACAAGATCCAGATATAATGTTCATGCTTAACGCCGGCACCAAATAACAATTATTCAGGTCTAAAACTAATCCCGAAGGTAGATGTAGAGGTAGCGTGCCGACGGCGATCACATCGACTTTGGAACCATTTCCCACGCGCATCATCACCTCGTCCTTAGCCAATCTTTGCTTAATCCGTAGCCCCTGTTTCGAGTTGCAAATATGAGCAACAGAACCAGTATCAAATACCCAGGCGCTACTACGAGCATTAGTAAGGTACACATCAATAATATGTATATCAAATATACCTTTCACTTTGCCATCCTACTTATCCGCCAAATACTTGGGGCAGTTCCGCTTCCAAAGGACCGGTCCCTTTGCAAGGGAGCACTCGATCTCGTGCTTAGGTCTAGATTTGGGCTTCTTCACTTGAGCAGCAACTTGCTTTCCGTTCTTCTTGAAGTTCCCCTTCTTCCTTTTGCCCTTTTTCTTGAAACTTGTGGTCTTGTTAACCGTCAACACTTGATGCTCCTTGATTTCTACCTCTGCAACCTTTAGCATCGCGAAGAGCTCAGGAATTTTCTTATCCATCCCTTGCATATTATACTTCATCACGAAGTTTTTGTAGTTTGGTGGCGGTGATTGAAGAACTCTATCAATGACACTATCAACAGGAAGATTAACTCCCAGTTGAGTCAAGTGATTGTGGTACTCAGACATTCTGAGTATATGTTCACTGACAGAACTATTCTCCTCCATTTTGCAGTTGTAGAACTACGAGCATTAGTAAGGTACACATCAATAATATGTATATCAAATATACCTTTCACTTTGCGATCCTTCTTATCCGCCAAATACTTGGGGCAGTTCCGCTTCCAGTGACCAGTCCCTTTGCAGTAGAAGCACTCAGTCTTAGGCTTAGGTCCTGATTTGGGCTTCTTCACTTGAGCAGCAAGTTGCTTGCCGTTCTTCTTGAAGTTTCCCTTCTTCCCTTTGCCCTTTTTCTTGAAACTAGTGGTCTTGTTAACCGTTAACACTTGATGCTCCTTGATTTCTACCTCCACAGCCTTTAGCATCGCGAAGAGCTCAGGAATTGTCTTCCATCCCTTGCATATTATAGTTCATCACGAAGCTTTTGTAGCTTGGTGGCGGTGATTGACGAACTCTGTCAATGACACTATCAACAGGAAGATTAACTCCCAGTTGAGTCAAGTGATTGTGGTACCCAGACATTCTGAGTATATGTTCACTGACAGAACTATTCTCCTCCATTTTGCAGCTATAGAACTTGTTGGAGACTTCATATCCCTCAATCCGGGCATTTGCTTGAAATATTAACTTCAACTCCTAGAACTTCTCATATGCTCCATGACGTTCAAAATGTCGTTGAAGTCCCGGTTCTAAGCCGTAAAGCATGGCATACTGAACTATCAAGTAGTCATCAGCTTTGCTCTGTCAGCCGTTCACAACGTCTGTTGTTGCTCCTACAGCGGGTCTTGCACCTAGCGGTGCATCCAGGACATAATTCTTTTGTGCAACAATGAAGATAATCCTCAAGTTACAGACCCAGTCTGTGTAGTTGCTACCATCATCTTTGAACTTAGCTTTCTCTAGGAACGCATTAAAATTCAAAGGAACTGTAGCACGGGCCATTGATCTACAACAACATAGATATGCAAAATACTATCAGGTACTAAGTTCATGACAAATTAAAGTTCCATTAATCATATTACTTAAGAACTCCCACTTAGATAGACATCCCTCTAATCATCTAAGTGATCACGTGATCCATATCAACTAAACCATGTACGATCATCACGTGATATGGAGTAGTTTTCAATGGTAAACATCACTATGTTGATCATATCTACTATATGATTCACGCTCGACCTATCGGTCTCAGTGTTCCGAGGCCATATCTGCATATGCTAGGCTCGTCAAGTTTAACCCGAGTATTCTCGCATGTGCAAAACTGGCTTGCACCTGTTGTATGTGAACGTACAACTTATCACATCCGATCATCACGTGGTGTCTCGGCACGACTAACTATAGCAACGGTGCATACTCAGGAAGAACACTTGTACCTTGAAATTTAGTGAGAGATCATCGTATAATGCTACCGCCAAACTAAGCAAAATAATATGCATAAAGGATAAACATCACATGCAATCAATATAAGTGATATGATATGGCCATTATCATCTTGTGCCTTTGATCTCCATCTCCAAAGCACCGTCATGATCACTATCGTCACCGGCTTGACACCTTGATATCCATCGAAGCATCTTTGTCGTCTCGCCAACTATTGCTTCTACGACTATCACTACCGCTTAGTGATAAAGTAAAGCAATTACATGGTGATTGCATTTCATACAATAAAGTGACAACCATAAGGCTCGTGCCAGTTGTCGGTAACTTTTACCAAACATGAGCATCTCATATAACAATTTATATATCATCACGTCTTGACCATATCACATCACAGCAAGCCCTACAAAAACAAGTTAGAAATCCTCTACTTTGTTGTTGCAAGTTTTACATGGCTGCTACGGGCTTAGCAAGAACCGTTCTTACCTACGCATCAAAACCACAACGAATTTTCATCAAGTGTGTTGTTTTAACCTTCAACAAGGACCAGGCATAGTCACACTCGATTCAACTAAAGTTGGAGAAACAGACACCCACTAGCCAATTGCGGTAAGCACGCAGCGGTAGAACCAATCTCATGAAGGCGGTCATGTAATGTCAGTCTGGGCCGCTTCATCCAACAATACCGCCCAATCAAAGTATGACATGCTGGTAAGCAGTATGACTATTATCGCGCACAACTCTTTGTGTTCTACTCGTGCATATAACATCTACGCATAGACCTGGCTCTGGTACCACTATTGGGGAACATAGTAATTTCAAAATTTTCCTACTCTCGGATCACGGGTTCCGGCAAAACCCTTAAGGTTCGAACTCTGGGGTGCGCACGAAGATCTCTCTCCCCCCAGCTCTCGCTCTCACCGCAATCTCAAAGCTCATCTCGCCGAACACGAAGAACAAGGGACACAAGAGTTTATACTTGTTTGGGCCACCGATGTGGTGTAATACCCTACTCTAGTGTGGTGTGGTGGATTGCCTTGTAGGCTGCGGATGAACAAGTAAAAGTGAAGAACAACCTCAGGAGGAGGGGTGTTCTTGGGCTTGGTGAGCTGATGAGTGCTGGGGTGGTCTAAATGATCCGTCCCAGATCCGTTTTCTCCTACGGTGGTGGCTAGTCCTATTTATAGAGGCTCAGGTCCTCTTCCCAATTAGTAGGCGGGAAGGGATCCCACAACGGCCAAGTTTGAAGGGGGACAACTAGTACAAGCTATCCTGACAAAAGTAGTGTCCGCCTGCCAAAGGCTCTGGTGGTGACGCCGTCATGGGCTCCGTGATGACCTCCATCCTGCCGTCCCGCTAGTCTCGGTCTCGTTGCACCTATATGGAAACCTTTGCCTGATGCCTCAGGACTCCTCGCCTGCGCCCGCTCCTTTAGCACCGAAGAGGAAACCAGTACTCTGTGCCCGCTGGCGCCCGCCTGGCCTTGGTCGTCATGGCTCATGTCACGGGAACCTCACGAGGTGCCCCTCGCCTTGATCTCTCTGCTCCTCGCGAGCCAGCCTAGTGAGGCCACCCTTGAAGAGGTCTTGTGTCTTCCACCCCGCGAGGCTCGGCCCCTCGCGAGGGTCTTGAGTGTTTGTTCACAAAGATGGGCCATATGGGGCCGTTGGTGGAGCCACACCGTGGGCATGCAGCGTGCAAGTCTGGGACCCCTGTTCCCGAACGCCGACAAGAGCCCAGGCCCAAGGCGCCGGCAAGTCTGGCGCCGGGCCCCAACCGCCTGCGGCCTTGATTGACGCGTGGCGACTGACGGGACGTGGGTGTCTCCGCTTCCCCACGCTGCCCTGGCAACTGCTCGACCGACAAAAGGCTGGATCGGGCCGCGCTACCTTCATTGCTTCCCTGCGTCTTGCTCCAGATCCTCTTTCTTGCTCCTTGTTCCCAAAAGACTCCAGATCCACCCAAATCCTCCTCTGAACCTGCCGTCAATGGCGCCCAACAAAGCTCGGGCCACCCCTCCGCCATCCTGGTATGAACCTGCGCTGAATGCGCCAAGCGTCTCAGAGAAGAACGTCGCCTCCACGCTCCTGACGACGGCGGAGGGCGACAAGAAGAGGAAGACTGTACGCCGGGCTGGCTCCACTGAGCCGGAGGACTCGGGCAGCACCTTCTATCCCTTCTTGATGAGCAGCATCATGGCGGGGTTTGTTCCTCCCTTCTCCGACTTCTTTTACCCCATCCTCGGCCATTACAAGCTTCATGTCCTCCATCTTCATCCCAACTCCGTCCTCCTTCTGTTGATCTTCGCCTTCTACTACGAGGCGTACGTTGGGGTGATGCCGTACGTGGCGCTGCTATGCCACTTCTTCTATCTCCGGGTCAAGGACGGCCCCTGCTCGGGGTGCGTCAACTTCATCGCGACCAACAAGAACAATGCAATCTCGAAGGCCGGGAAGAAGGCTGAGGGCTTCAGGGGAGAGTTGGCCCTGATGGATGCCAGGTGCTCCCACCCTCGGCTGGTGCTGCCGATGGAGATGCCCGTGTCTCAAGACGAGTGGTTTCGCGCGAGGCTCACCGACCCTCGGGCAGAGTTGGTGCTGGAGAGGATGACCACCGACCTGAAGGCTGGTGACCCGATGGCGGTGAAGCTGATGGGGGCCATGATTGTCAAGGAGTTCATGGCGCAGCGCGTGGCTCCCCTACAGGTGCGCGCACGCCCCTTGTGGAAGCTCGGGGATGAAGGGGACGACCTCCGCCTTCGTCCGGAGGCCCTGTCTGACGAGGAGCTAGGCACGAACCTCCGCTCCTTGGTTGGGGACGACCAAGGGTACCCGCCGGACAGCTTCGTACCCCTGTACCGCCGCCTGGATGGGGCGAAGGTCGCCGCCGCCATGCCTGTCTTCGACGGGCGTGGTCTTGTGCCACCAGCCCCCTGTGAGGCCCCGGTGGTGGTGTCTTCCGACGATTCTGGCGAGGAGGAGCAGCAGGACTCGGCGGCCACTCTGGAGGGGTCTGGGGAGACCTCCCCTCCGCACAAGGCCGACCTCCTCCACGCCTTGCCTGACGACGATGCTGCCGGCACCACCCAGTGAGGGAAGCCCTGCCCCATGCTGGGGTCACTACAAGGTCCAGGGTCTCCCCCTCGGGGAAGCCGCTGTCTGGTATCCCAACAAAGAGCAGATCGTCGCTGATCTCTCGGGGTGACGCCCCTGCCTCACCGCCGACCGGAGCCACCGCGACCTTGCTGACTCCTGGGGGCCACGCGCCCGCGCCCCAGGCCGCGAGGCCCCTAAGCTCCTCACTCCTGAAGAGGCACCGGGACTAGACCGCCGTGGACCAGTGAGTATCCTTCCCTGACCTTGCTCTTGCTCCTGCTTCCGCCACAGCTTCCTGATGCTTCCTCCTTGAGCTTCTAGGCCGCTCGTCATCAAAGAAGAAGAAGGAGGGGGCGGCCACATCCTCGGGGACCCAGCAGCCTGGCACAGCCGCGCCTCCTCCGGCTTAGAAGGGCGGCGATGGCGCCCGCCCCTCTCCGGCCCGGTCTTCTTCGCGAGGGCCAGAGGAGCGTCTCCAGGGGACGGCGGCTCCTGAAGCTACGTCGAGTCCCAAGGCGCTTGTCCCCAGCTCGCCGGCCGAGGTCCCGCTGGCTCCGGAGGTCCTGGCTCCTTCTACCGCTGCTGTTAACTGCAGGTCTTGGCGACGATGCTGCTTTCTCCTTCCTCCCCACTACTAGTTCGCGATCCCTCTGCCTCACCTGACGCCCTGGAGCACGCCCTCTCTACGCTGACCCGGCTGCGGGATGATCTTCAAGGCGTCGACCGCCACCTAGTGACCGGGCGCCTGGAGCTGATCTCTGGCTGGTTGCACTCTGATGCATCCAACCGGGAGGCGCTGAGCCAGGCCATGGCGGCTTCTGAGAAGCACAAGCAGGCCGCTGCCCAAGCCGCGGCTGCCCGTGAGGCGGCACTGAAGGACGCCGGGGCCACCCAGGATCGCTGCCGATCGCTAAAGGCCAAGCTGGAGACCATGCGCAACGAGCATGCGGCCGAGGCTCGAGACCGCAGGGCGGAGGAGGAGAAGATGAAGGCCTGAGAGGACGCCATCAGAGGTCGCAACGCCGAGCTAGAGCAGTTGGCGAGGGCACATGCCGTGGAGCGCAGCCGGCTCGAGAAGCTGGAGCAAGAGATGAAGACAGAGAAGGCCGAGGTGGAAGCCAAAGTGAAGTGATACGTCTCCAACGTATCTATAAATTTTGATTGTTCCATGCTATATTATATTATGTTTTGGACATTATTGGGCTTTATTATACACTTTTATATTATTTTTGGGACTAACCTATTAACCGGAGGCCCAGCCCAGAATTGCTTTTTTTGCCTATTTCAGAGTTTCGCAGAAAAAGAATATCAAACGGAGTCCAAAGGGAATGAAACCTTCGGGAACGTGATTTTCAGAACGAACGTGATCCAGAGGACTTGGACCCTACGTCAAGACATCAACCAGGAGGGCACGAGGTAGGGGGGCGCGCCCTCCACCCTCGTGGGCCCCCTGTTGCTCCACCGACGTATTCCTTCCTCCTATATATATCTACGTACCCCCAAACTACTAGACACGGAGCCAAAAAGCCTAATTCCACCGCCGTAACCTTCTTTACCCGTGAGATCCCATCTTGGGGCCTATTCCGGAGCTCCGCCGGAGGGGGCATCGATCACGGAGGGCTTCTACATCAACACCATAGCCTCTCCGATGATGTGTGAGTAGTTTACCTCAAACCTTCAGGTCCATAGTTATTAGCTAGATGGCTTCTTCTCTATTTTTGGATCTCATTACAATGTTCTCCCCCTCTCTCGTGGAGATCTATTCGATGTAATCTTCTTTTGCGGTGTGTTTGTTGAGACCGATGAATTGTGGGTTTATGATCAAGTTTATCTATGAACAATATTTGAATCTTCTCTGAATTCTTTTATGTATGATTGGTTATCTTTGCAAGTCTCTTCAATTATCAGTTTGGTTTGGCCTACTAGATTGATCTTTCTTGCAATGGGAGGAGTGCTTAGCTTTGGGTTCAATCTTCCGGTGTCCTTTCCCAAAGGATGAGGGGCAGCAAGGCACGTATTGTATTGTTGCCATCGAGGATAACAAGATGGGGTTTATATCATATCGCATGAGTTTATCCCTCTACATCATGTCATCTTGCTTAAAGCGTTACTCTGTTCTTATGAACTTAATACTCTAGATGCATGCTTTGGATAGCGGTCGATGTGTGGAGTAATAGTAGTAGATGCCGCAGAGTCGGTCTACTTGTCTCGGACGTGATGCCTATATACATGATCATACCTAGATATTCTCATAACTATGCTCAATTCTGTCAATTGCTCAATAGTAATTTGTTCACCCACCGTAATACTTATGCTCTTGAGAGAAGCCACTAGTTAAACCTATGGCCCCCGGGTCTATTTTCCATCATATTAATCTCCCAACAACAAGCTATTTCTGGCACCATTTTTATTTTGTTTTCTTTACTTTGCATCTTTATCATAAAAATACCAAAAATATTATCTTATCATATCTATCAGATCTCACTCTCGTAAATGACCGTGAAGGGACTGACAACCCCTTTATTGCGTTGGTTGCAAGGATTTTTGTGTAGGTGCGAGGGACTCGTGCGTGGCCTCCTACTGGATTGATACCTTGGTTCTCAAAAACTGAGGGAAATACTTACGCTACTTTGCTGCATCACCCTTTCCTCTTCAAGGGAAAACGAACGCAGTGCTCAAGAGGTAGCATGAAGGTCCTGGCTGAGGACCGCGTGGCCTTCAAGTCCCTTGAGAAGAGGTCCCGCGTGGCGCTGCGGGCACTCTATGAGAAGGGCTTGGAGGAGCCGCTGGCGACAGACGACGAGGGCCCCTCCCAGCTACTCCATCATCTTGTCGCGGCGCTCGAGGGAAACATGCAGCGAAGCACGCCTCCATGTGGTGCCCGAGCGCCTCCCTCATGACGTTGGATAGGTCTGAGGCCCTCCAGAAGAGAGCCTCCGAGCCCTGCCCGAGGAGGGTGCCAGGCGCGCCTTCCTATGCGAGAGAGGGAGGCGCCCCAGCTGCGGGCGCTGATCATGAGGTGGTGCCGCTGGAGACGCCGCTCTCCTGAGGACCTGTGTGGAGTAGCTGCTTCTTCTTCTTGGGGATGGCCTCGGGAGGGTACAGTGTGCCTTCGTTGTCGGGGTCCTCGATTGCTGCGGCTTGGAAGGCACGCTCGAGGGACCACACCGCATCTCTTTCTTCACACTGGACCGTGATGATGCCGCCACTATCTAGCATCTTGAGGATGTTGTAGCCGTGGTGGTGGGTCACCGCCATGAACTTGGCCAATGCTGGGTACCCAAGGATGGCATTGTACAGCAGACGGATGTGGGCGACGTCAAAGTCAATGAGCTCGGTGCGGTAGTTGTTGCGCTGGCCGAAGGTGACAGGGAGGCGGACCTGCCCTATCGGGGTGGTGGAGTCATCGGTCACTCCGGAGAAAGGCTTGGTAGGCTGCAGCTGATCGTATGGCACTTGGAGGATGTCGAATGTCTCGACGGACATTACATTGAGCCCTGTGCCGCCATCGATGAGGGTCTTCGTGACTTGGACATTGCTGATGACTGGTGAGCAAAGTATCCGGAGGGCACCGGTAGTAGCCGCGCACTTGAGCTGGTCCGACGAGCTGAAGGTGATGGCACACTTGGACCACCTAAGCGGGCATGTGGCCTCAAGCCTGGGAAGGGCTGCGTTCACCTCGTGAGCAAACTGCTTGAAGATGCGCTGGGAAGCTGGGGCCCTGAGCACCGCTGAAGATGCAAGCAATAGCGCGTGGCTCCTAGAATCCCCCAGCCCCCTCGTCTTGATGGTGGTCGTCGTTCCTTCTTGGTGGTGGCGGCAGCGAAGGGAGGCCAGGATTTCCCAGAGGACAGTCCTCATGAGGCTGGTCCCTCCAGGCGCCCTCACGAGGCTGGTCGTGCCAGTGGTCCTCACGAGGCCGGTCGCGCCACTCCTGATGGGGGCCGCGGTCATCCTAGCATCCTCCACTTCATCCTCCTCCTCCCTGGCCGTAGCCCCGGTCGTTGCGCTTGGGGCGTCGACCGAAGCGTCCATCTCGAATGGCCCTGGGCTCTTGGCGGTCATTGTTGTTGTGGCTATGTACGTTGTGGAAGGCGCAAAACGTACGGCTGCTCTTAGATGACTCGGGGTGGTCCCGACCGCGCTTTGTATCTGGCTTCACAGCAAGCACGACTACCCCCTTGCGCTTCACGTCCTTGGCCTTGGCTTTCTTCTCTTCTAGGTCGGCAGCAGGGAGCTCGACGAGGGAAAGGGCACCTCTCCTCAGCTCTTGCACACTTGGTCGCAATGTTGAACATCTCCAGAGCCATGCATAGCTCCTCGTGGATGGCGAGCTCCTCCTTCATCTTGACGTCGCGGACACCGTCAGAGAACGCAGAAATGATGGCCTCGTCTGTCACCTTGGGGATTGATGGAGTCCCGGATTTGGGGGTGTCCGGATAGCCAAACTATAACCTTTGGCCGGACTCCTGGACTATGAACATACAAGATTGAAGACTTCGTCCCGTGTCCGGATGGGACTTTCCTTGGCGTGGAAGGCAAGCTTGGTGATACGGATATGTAGATCTCCTCACATTGTAACCGACTCTGTGTAACCCTAGCCCTCTCCGGTGTCTATATAAACCGGAGGGTTTTAGTCCGTAGGACGAACAACAATCATACCATAGGCTAGCTTCTAGGGTTTAGCCTCTCCGATCTCGTGGTAGATCTACTCTTGTACTACCCATATCATCAATATTAATCAAGCAGGAGTAGGGTTTTACCTCCATCGAGAGGGCCCGAACCTGGGTAAAAACATCGTGTCCCTTGTCTCCTGTTACCATCCGCCTAGACGCACAGTTCGGGACCCCCTACCCGAGATCCGCCGGTTTTGACACCGACAGGGATCTTGAGGCGAACGCTGTTGAAGCGCTTGATGTACTTCTGCAGGGTCTCCCTTGGCTGCTGCTTGATGCAGCATAGATCACCCGCGGCTGGCGAGTGGTCGCGCGTGCCCTGGAAGTTGGCGACGAAGCGGTCGCGCATTTCACCCCAGGAGGAGATCGAACCTGGGGGTAGGTTCAGGAGCCACGAGCGAGCACCATCTTTGAGATCCATGGGAAACCAGTTCGCCGTGACTTTCTCGTCGCCGTTGGCCGCCTTGATGCTCAGCTCGTAGAGCTGCAAGAACTCCACAGGATCGGGGTGCCGTCATAGCACGGAGGCAGGTCTGGCTTGAACTTGCCTGGCCAAACGGTGCTACGCAGCTCCGAGGTGAAGGCACGGTAGCCTTTCGTAGCCACCGGGGCCCGCCGTGGGGGAGGAGCTTGGTCTTGACGCCCGCGCACCACCGCCGCGAGCGGCGCGCGATCTTGAAGCGGTGGCGCCTGGAGAGCGGGAGTGTTTTTCTCGGTCGGGGTACCTCTTGGCAGCTTCTTTCTTCATGCGTGGGCGCCCGGTGCGGCGGGTCGCGCTGAGGGGCCGCGCGTCTTGGTGCCAAGGCACCGTCTTGGTGGAAAGGTGGCAGAGGCGCCCCGTGAGCCACATCACCCGCAGCTGGCAGAGGGCGAGCCAGCGAGAGGGATGGTGTGGGAGAGCCCCGGCGGCGTTGACGAGCTCGATGATGCGGTCCAGGCAGTCCTCGTAGAGGTCATCGACCGGGCGGTAGCGCAGTGATGTCTACTATGCAACCTTCTTCTTGTAGAAGTTATTGGGCCTCCAAGTGCAGAGGTTTGTAGGACAGTAGCAAATTTCCCTGAAGTGGATGACCTAAGGTTTATCAATCCGTGGGAGGCGTAGGATGAAGATGGTCTCTCTCAAACAACCCTACAACCAAATAACAAAGAGTCTCTTGTGTCCCCAACACACCCAATACAATGGTAAATTGTATAGGTGCACTAGTTCGGCGAAGACATGGTGATACAAGTGCAATATGGATGGTAGATATAGGTTTTTGTAATCTGAAAATATAAAAACAGCAAGGTAGCAAGCGATAAAAGTGAGCGTAAACGGTATTACAATGCTAGGAAACAAGGCCTAGGGTTCATACTTTCACTAGTGCAAGTTTTCTCAACAATAATAACATAATTTGATAATATAACTATCCCTCAACATGCAACAAAGAGTCACTCCAAAGTCACTAATAGTGGAGAACAAACGAAGATATTATGGTAGGGTACGAAACCACCTCAAAGTTATTCTTTCCAATCAATCCGTTGGGCTATTCCTATAAGTGTCACAAATAGCCCTAGAGTTCGTACTAGAATAACACCTTAAGAGACAAATCAACCAAAACCCTAATGTCACCTAGATACTCCAATGTCACCTCAAGTATCCGTGGGTATGATTATATGATATGCATCACACAATCTCAGATTCATCTATTCAACCAACAGATAGAACCTCAAAGAGTGCCCCAAAGTTTCTACCGGAGAATCACGACGAAAACGTGTGCCAACCCCTATGCATAGGTTCATGGCGGAACCCATAAGTTGATCACCAAAACATACATCAAGTGAATCACATGATATCCCATTGTCACCACAGATACGCATGCGACAAGACATACATCAAGTGTTCTCAAATCTTTAAAGACTCAATCCGATAAGATTACTTCAAAGGAAAACTCAATCCATTACAACAGAGTAGAGGGGAGAAGCAACATAAGATCCAACTATAATAGCAAAGCTCGCGATACATCAAGATCGTGCCAAATCAAGAACTCAGAGAGAGAGAGATCAAACACATAGCTACTTGGTACATACCGTCACCCCGAGGGTGAACGACTCCCTCTTTGTCATGGAGAGCGCCGGATGATGAAGATGGCCACGGTGAGGGTTCCCCCTCGGCAGGTCTTAACAGGGTCCCGATTTGTTTTCATGGATACAGAGGCTTGCGGCGGCGGTACTCCAGATCTATTCTGTTCCCCGATCGTTTTAGGGTATATGGGTATATATAGGAGGAAGAAGTACGTTAGGGGAGCCACGAGGGGCCCACGAGGGTGGAGGGCGCGCCCAGGGGGGTGGGTGTGCCCCCTGCCTCGTGCCTCCCTCGTTGCTTTCCTGACATGCACTCCAAGTCCCCCGGGTTGCTTTCTTTCCAAAAATAACTTCTCCAGTTGGTTTCATTCTGTTTCGACTCCGTTTGATATTCTTTTTCTTCGAAATACTGAAACAAGGGAAAAAACAGGAACTGGCACTGGGCTCTGGATCAATAGGTTAGTCCCAAAAATAATATAAAAGTGTTTAATAAATCCCATAAACATCCAAAGCAGATAATATAATAGCATGGAACAATCAAAAATTATAGATACGTTGGAGACGACAAGCATCCCCAAGCTTAATTCCTGCTCGTCCTAGAGTAGGTAAATGATAAAAACAGAATTTTTGATGTGGAATGCTACTTGGCATGATTTCAATGTAATTCTTCCTAATTGTGGTATGAATATTCAGATCTGAAAGATTCAAGATAAAAGTTCATATTGACATAAAAGTAATAATACTTCAAGCATACTAAGTAAGCAATTATGTCCTCTCAAAATAACATGGCCAAAGAAAGTTCATCCCTACAAAATCATATAGTTTAGTCATGCTCCATTTTTGTCACACAAGAATGCTCTCATCATGCACAACCCCGGTGACAAGCCAAGCAATTGTTTCATACTTTAGTAATCTTAAACCTATAAACTTTCACGCAATATATGAGCGCCAGCCATGGACATAGCACTACGGGTGGAATAGAATATAATGATGGGGGTTATGTGGAAGACAAAAAAGGAGAAAGTCTCACATCAACGAGGCTAATCAATGAGCTATGGAGATGCCCATCGATTGGTGTTAATGCAAGGAGTAGGGATTGCCATGCAACGGATGCACTAGAGCTATAAATGTATGAAAGCTCAACAAAAGAAACTAAGTGGTTGTGCATCCAACTTGCTTGCTCACGAAGACCAAGGGCACTTGAGGAGGCCCATTGTTGGAATATACAAGCCAAGTTCTATAATGAAAAATTCCCACTAGTATATGAAAGTGACAAAACAAGAGACTCTCTATCATGAAGATTATGGTGCTACTTTGAAGCACAAGTGTGGCAAAGGATAGTAGCATTGTCCCTTCTCTATTTTTCTCTCTTCTTTTTTTTGGGCCTTCTCTTTTTATGGCCTTTCTCTCTTTTTTTATTCCTCACTTGGGACAATGCTCTAGAAAATGATGATCATCACACTTCTATTTATTTACAACTCAATGATTACAACTCGATACTAGAACAAAGTATGACTCTATATGAATGCCTCCGGTGGTGTACCGGGATATGCAATGAATCAAGAGTGACATGTATGAAAGAGTTATGAATGGTGGCTTTTCCACAAATACTATGTCAACTACATGATCATGCGAAACAATATGACAATGATGAACGTGTCATGATAAACTGGATGGTGGAAATTTGCATGGCAATATATCTCGGAATGACTATGGAAATGCCATAATAGGTAGGTATGGTGGCTGTTTTGAGGAAGATATAAGGAGGTTTATGTGTGAAAGAGCGTATCATATCACGGGGTTTGGATGCACTGTGAAGTTTGCACCAACTCTCAATGTGAGAAAGGGCAATGCACGGCATCAAGAGGCTAGCAATGATGGAAGGGTGAGAGTGCGTATAATCCATGGAATCAACATTAGTCATAAAGAACTCACATACTTATTGCAAAAATCTACAAGTCATCAAAAACCAAGCACTACGCGCATGCTCCTAGGGGGATAGATTGGTAGGAAAAGACCATCACTCGTTCCCGACTGCCACTCATAAGGAAGACAATCAAAGAACACCTCATGTTTCAAATTTGTTACATAACGTTTACCATACGTGCATGCTACGGGACTTGCAAACTTCAACACAAGTATTTCTCAAATTCACAACTACTCAACTAGCACAACTTTAATATCACTACCTCCATATCTCAAAACAGTCATCAAGCATCAAACTTCTCTTAGTATTCAACACACTCATAAGAAAGTTTTTACTAATCTTGAATACCTAGCATATTAGGATTAAGCACATTACCATGCTGTTTAAGGCTCTCAAAATAATATAAGTTAAGCATGAGAGTTCATCTATTTCTTCAAAATAAAACCACCATTGTGCTCTAAAAGATATAAGTGAAGCACTAGAGCAAATGACAAACTACTCCGAAAGATATAAGTGAAGATCAATGAGTAGTCGAATAATTATTCAACTATGTGAAGACTCTACCATTTAATAATTTCAGATCTTGGCATTTTATTCAAACAGCAAGCAAAGCAAAAGAAAATAAAATGACGCTCTAGGCAAAACACATATCATGTGGTGAATAAAAATATAGCTCCAAGTAAAGTTATCGATGAACGAAGACGAAAGAGGGGATGCCTTCCGGGGCATCCCCAAGCTTAGGCTCTTGGTTATCCTTGAATATTACCTTGGGGTGGGTGAGGGAGTCCTGGACTAGGGGGTGTCCGGATAGCCGAACTATCATCTTCGGCCGGACTCCTAGACTACGAAGATACAAGATTGAAGACTTCGTCCCGTGTCCGGATGGGACTTTCCTTGGCGTGGAAGGCAAGCTTGGCGATACGGACATGTAGATCTCCTACCATTGTAACCGACTCTGTGTAACCCTAACCCTATTCGTGTCTATATAAACCGAAGGGTTTTAGTCCGTGGGGACGAACAACAATCATACCATAGGCTAGCTTCTAGGGTTTAGCCTCTCGATCTCGTGGTAGATCTACTCTTGTACTACCCATATCATCAATATTAATCAAGCAGGAGTAGGGCATTACCTCCATCGAGAGGGCCCGAACCTAGGTAAAAACATCGTGTCCCTTGTCTCCTGTTACCATCCGCCTAGACACACAGTTCGGGACCCCCTACCCGAGATCCGCGAGTTTTGACACCGACATTGGTGCTTTCTTTGAGAGTTCCTCTGTGCCGTCGCCGTCAGGAAGGATGCCTCATCCCGTCTTTAAAGACGATACTATCGCCAAAGGAGCCTTGGCCGCTGGTCAGACTCTTCGGTTAGGTGGGTTTCTTATGACCACCAGTTCGGCCACTGCACCGACGATGACTTCGCGGGTCATCGAAACCAATCTTCACGTTAACTCGGAACTTGCCGAGCAGTTAGATCCGATCGAGCTCTCCTCCATAAACGAGCTCTTGGATCGCGTCGCCGCACAGGGATTCGCCACAGACTACGACCAGATCGGGCCTAAAACCGATCTGACGGAGATCAACTCTCCCCAGGCTACCCATCATGTTGCTGTGATAGAGGGGCAATACGGCGATTCTTCTTCTATCTTAAGGACTAGCTACGTCCGGATTCCCGATCCCTCCATGCCGGATTGCCGCAGAGGGACGGATGTCGATCAAGCCCTGAACTTAAAGTCAGGCGGCGGGTTGGATTCATTGGATAGCATTCAAAAATCCAAACTTCCAAGTTCGGAAACTTCTCGGCCCCTGAGTCTTAAATTGGACGGGGTTCCGGATTTAGTTCCACCCGCCCACCCAAACATTAGCGATCTATCCCGAATTCGGCAAGAGCCCGCTGAAACAGTACATCACTACTGGGCCAGATTCCTCCTGGTTATGGACAGGATAAAGGACTGCCGAGAGGAGGACGCAATCTCATTTTTCTGCAATAATTGCACGGACAAGGGAATCCTAAACGCCATAAGTCGTCGCGAAATTACACGCTTTGCTGACTTGGTGACCATAGTACAAAAGTACTATGCGATGGAGAGTGCTTGGAAAACCGAAAGTAAATTTTGGGATAATCCGGCCCCGAATACAGCCCTAGTCCGGAATAAAAGGGTGCATCATCACCAAGCACCTGGGTTATACATCAAAAAACAAAAACCCCCTAAAGGGTACGGAACCGTACTGGAGGGTTGGCTAAACGGACCCTGCAAAATTCATAGCACAGAGGGCGCCACTCCAACTCATAGCCTTCGAGCATGTTGGATACTACGGCGGGTGGCCAAAAGTGGCGAAGAGCTTCTAGCCTCAGAATCCCAGCCTAGCAACACTAGTACGGTATTAACAGTCTTCGAGACTTTCTCATCAAATAACATGCGGAAACGAACACTCCGCAACCTTGTCGAAGTCTACCAAGTAGTAACAGTAAATCCATGGAGTGACACGGCTATTACCTTTAATGCCAGTGACGAACCTAAATTCTGAACAGCCCGAGCACCAGCCGCACTGGTCCTCAGTCCCATAGTGGACGGCTTTCGCCTTACTAAGGTACTCATGGATGGCGGCAGCGGACTAAACCGCATCTACGAGGAAACCCTCCAAAAAAATGGAAATAGACTGGAACCGCATTGAGCGAAGCAGCACAACCTTTAGAGGAATAATCCCTAGCCGGGAAGCATGCTGCACAGGAAAAATCACACTGGACGTAGTGTTCGGCTCGCCGGACAATTACAGGTCCGAGGAGGTCACATTTCAAGTGGCCCCGTTCAGCAGCAGATATCACGCTTTATTTGGGCGAGAGGAATTCACAATTTTTCAAGCTATACCCCATTATGGGTACATGAAGTTTAAAATGCCCAGACCTAACGGAATCATCACTCTCGCTAGTGATACGAACATAGCACTCCGCGCCGAAAACAAGACAGCCGCACTAGCCCTCGAGGCACTATCCGAAGCCCTAGCGGCCGAAGAACTCACCGCGATGCGATCCACGGTGAACAGGGACGATGTGATACTTGATAAAAGATCCAAGTCCACCTCTTTTAAACCAGCGGATGAAATAGTCAAATTCCAAGTCCACCCAATGGACCCTGCAAAGACGGCATCCATTGGGGCATAATTAAACCCTAATGTAGACGCCGCACTACGAGAATTTCTACAAGAAAACTGGGACATTTTTGCCTGGCACCCTTCGGACATGCCAGGAATCCCACGTCGGCTGGCCGAGCACAGCCTAAATATCCTAAAAGGATTCAAGCCGATCAAACAGGCTCTTGGCGCTTTTCCGAACCCAAGAGACAGGCCATGGGAGAGGAGCTAGCCAAATTTCTGGAAGCCGATTCATCGGAGATATAAAACATCCGGATGGCTAGCAAATCTGGTGATGGTACCAAAGAAGGATAAATCCTGGCGCCTATGTGTTAATTTCAAAGACCTTAATAAGGCTTGCCCAAAGGATCCCTTCCCCCTCCCTCGCATTGATCAAATTATCGATGCTACAGCAGGACACGACTCATTGTTCTTCCTCGACGCGTACTCCGGCTACCACCAAATCAAGATGGCGGAGCCAGACCAAGCTGCAACAGCATTCATCACTCCATACGGCCCATTCTGCTTCAACACAATGCCCTCCGGGCTCAAAAACGCCGGCGCTACATATTAGCGCATGATTCAGACATGTCTGGCAAACCAGATCGACAAAACAGTAGAAGCATATGTAGATGACGTGGTCGTCAAATCCAAGCATGTCGAAAGTCTAGTAGACGACTTGAGGCTCACATTCGACAATCTCCGTAAATATGACATTAAGCTCAATCCGGAAAAATGCGTCTTCGGCGTTCCAGCCGGAAAGCTCTTGGGCTTCATTGTGTCCGGTAGAGGAATTGAAGCAAACCCAGCCAAGATCCGAGCTCTGTCACAATTGAATATTCCAAAAGACCTCAAGCAAATACAAAAATTGACTGGATGCGTAGCGGCTCTAAGCCGCTTTATTTCCCGTTTGGGAGAAAAGGTATTACCCCTTTACCGCCTCCTCCGGCGCACCGATCACTTCGAGTGGACGGATGCCTCCACGGCCGGACTCGAAGAAATAAAAGCCATATTGGCAACAAATCCGGTCCTGGCCGCGCCCAACATGGGCGAACCAATGCTACTATATATCGCCGCAACACATCAAGTTGTCAGCGCGGTGCTCGTCGTCGAACGAGAAACGGACGGACACTGGTTCCCTCTTCAAAGACCGGTTTACTATGTGTCCACTGTCCTAACTCCATGCAAGTCCCGGTACCCACATTATCAAAAGATAGCATACGCGGTGTTCATGGCATCACGGAAGCTGTGACACTACTTTCAAGAGTGTTCGATAACGGTAGCCTCCGAAGTACCTCTTAACGACATTATAAACAACCGCGACGCGACGGGACGGATTGCTAAATGGGCCATAGAGCTCCTTCCATTCGACATAACCTATAAGCCACGACGATCTATTAAGTCGCAGGTTTTGGCCGACTTCGTGGCCAAATGGACCGAAGCCGAACTCCCTAAAGAGTACGGCGCATACTCCAATTGTATCATGCACTTTGACGGCTCCAAAATGTTGGCCGGCAAGGGCTGGCGTCGTCCTGACGTCCCCAACCGGGGACACAGTCCAATACGTCCTTCAAATAATGTATACGGACTCCAACAACGCAGCCGAATACGAGGCCCTTCTGCACGGCATCAGGATGGCAGTCTCCATGGGCATTAAACGCCTAGAGGTGCGCGGGGATTCGAACCTCGCGATATCTCAAATCAACGGAGACTTTGATGCCAAAGATCCAAAAATGGCAGCATACCGCAATGCGGTCCTAAAAATGTCAGCACGGTTCGAAGGGCTCGAATTTCATCATATAGCCCGGGATAACAACCAGGCGGCGGACGTATTGGCACGCATCGGCGCAAAACGCGATGCCGTCCCGCCCAACATCTTCCTGGAACGGCTGTTCAAGCCATCCGTACTATGGGAAGGCAAGTCCGGAAATAACAATCCGGACCCAACCGCACCGCCTCGACACCGAACACTCGACACAATCGGAGGCTCGCCAACGAAATAACACCGTCCGCCCACGAAATAATGGCGGTCATCGCCCGTGGGCGGAACCATTCCTAGCCTACCTAACTAGGCAGAACTCCCGAGACCAAAATGAGGCCCGCTGCATAGTACGACGATCCAAAGCCTATAAAGTCCATGAGGGAGAGCTTTATAAGAAAAGCACAACATGAGTCCTTCAAAGGTGTATCTCCGAAGAGGAAGGGCGCAACCTCCTGGCTGAAATTCATGCCGGACTGGGTGGGCACCACGCCGCAGCCCGGGCCCTTGTAGGCAAGGCCTTCCGTACAGGATTTTATTGGCCGACGGCCCGGGCAGATGCGCAGGATTTAGTCCAACGATGCATCGGTTGCCAGCTTTTTGCTAATCAAAGCCACATGCCACCCACCACCCTCAAAACTATACCCATCACCTGGCCGTTCGCATGCAGGGGCTTGACATGGTCGGACCCCTTAAGGGAGGAACCCACAAGCAAAAATACCTATTGGTCATGGTGGACAAATTCACCAAATGGATGGAGGCCAAGCCTGTCAAAACGGCTGAATCCGGGCCGGTGATAGACTTCATATCAGGGGTAGTGCACCATTACGGCGTCCCCCACAGTATCATCACTGATAATGGCACCAACTTCACGGCCGATGAGGTCAAATTATGGTGCAAAAACATGGGCATCAAGCTCGATTAGGCCTCAGTCTATCACCCTCAAACCAACGGTCAAGTCGAGCAAGCAAATGGTCTAATCATGAGCGGCATTAAACCCAGACTAGTGCGGTCCCTCAAGGAATCTAACACGCACTGGGTTGAGGAGCTCGACTCCGTACTCTGGGGCTGCGGACCACGCCCGAATCGTACTGCGGATTCACACCATTTTTATGGTGTACGCAGACGCAGTCTTGCCTGCGACATAATGCATGACACACCTCGCGTGCGCATGTATGAAGAAAGAGAAGCCGAGCTCGATCGGCAGGACAGTTTGGACGCATTGGAGGAGGAGCGCGACGTGGCAAAAGCTCGTTCCGCATTTTATCAACAGCAGGCTTGAAGATATCAAAGCAGGGAAGTACGGGCCAAAGCTTACAACGTTGGCGAACTAGTTCTACGCCTGCCGGACAAGAAAAAGGGCAAACTCAAGCCCAAATGGGAAGGTCCCTTCATCATCGACCAGGTCCTGACCGGGCGGAGCATACCGTCTGCTAAACGACGGATAACTGACTTGAGCCGAACCCATGGAACGCAGCCCGTATACGAAGATTCTACGCCTAAGCGCCGGACTCCGAGTTCGTCTCCTTCCTCCGTCCACATTTTCTATTTTTGCTGTCTTTTATTTCTCTCCTTCCTCCTCCTTTTTCTTGAAGCCTTTAGAGGCCCGTTTGCGCATTGTTCGCACACACTTGACGCACTATCCGTGCCCATTATACCTGGGGGTTTCTTTAACAGAAGCTTATTTATACATGCTTTATGCCCAACACATGTGTCACACTTCCGCATGTACCTTTTATTCACCATTATATGCATCGATATGACTTAAGTTTTGGCCAAGCTGGGTTGCCTGGCTCCTATGCTTACCCCTACGTTCCCGATTGTTCGGCTAGGTGGTAAAGGGAGCACCTCTGCGATTGTTACCGCCGGGTCAGCCGGACGTGTACCTCGGATCGGTGAAGCCGAAAGCTAGCGTTCTTAAGGGAATATTCGGTCGGTGAACTAAAAGATGATTTTTTATTTTTCACTTATCTGCCCCCAGATGCTTTTCTGCTTTTTTTGCAGTCCGGACATGCACTTTAGGGCATGCCTCCCAGGGAAAGGAACCCCTAACGAAACTAATCTCCCTGGAAGATGTTTCTTACTAACCATGTAATATAACATAACTAGTTGGGCAATTGTCTGATAAAGCACTTATGACCCCTACGCCCGGTCTCCACGCATACCCCAGTTTTTATATAACCGTGAGGGTATTCGGACACACTCCGGACTATTGGGTCCCGAGGTTGAAACGAAAAGGTCCGCTACGACAAACGATCTACAATCCGGATAGAAGGCATTTTACATGTCATTTTAAATTACATAGTCAAATTGACTTGTTGTATTCCTCTTCAATGCCATCTAATAGGCTGTCTAGTTTACAGTCCTGCTGGGAATATTTTGCGGCCAACTCTACTTGGCCATACACTAAGCTCACAGGTATCTCCTTCCCGTCGGGCCCCACAGGTCTGACCTCGGCCATATGGTTTGGGTCCACCTTCGTGAACCGCGTCTTCACCATTGCCCAGGCCTCCCTGGCGCCTTGACGACAGGCCGATATCTTCCATAGCCGGAAGCGCCCGCGTGCTCCTCAAGCTTCTCTGCAAGCTCTCCAAGGCCTTCGGGTAGGGAGATAGATGGCCACAAGGCACAGGCGGCGCCTTTCATCACTTGCCGAACTCGTCCGTGTAGTTGCAATAGCTCGGGAAGAAGGTCACCCGTAGAACCGGGCATTTCCTCTTCAGGACGACCCGTGAGCATACCTACAGACATAACTCTATTACTAGACTTTCTTGCCGAACACTTTTTCAAAGTTCGCTCAAGCACTTACTGTAAATGCCGCGACGAAGTCGCCGATTCTCCTTCACGGAGTCAGACAGCTGGGCACGGATATCCTTTAGTTCCTCACCCAGCTGGGTGTTGGCATCTTGGAGATTATTTTTCTCTTACCTCACCCTTGTAAGCACATTCTCGCCGGCCTTCAATCGGCGCAAGAGCTATTGCTTGTCCGGATCTAGTCCAAATACCATCTGCAATATTATTGTCGATTTACACACGCCGCACTTCACAAACTATTTATCTTTTGAAGCATATATTACCGTGAGGGGGTCTCTGTGGCTCCCCAGATGGCGGCTAGTGGGCCTCAAGTTGGGCCTTGCATTCTTCAAGCTCCTGAGACAGTCGGGTATTCTTATTTGTAAGATCCTGCATAACAAATGATCCTTAAATCAGCTATTCTAACTATTTTAAGTCTCGGGGGCTACTGGCATATATAACTGTCAAATTTCCTCACCCGTATATCCTTTACATACTGCTCCGTGGCTCTGGCTAGACCATCTTGAGCGGCACTGAGGTGCGCATCTCCCGAATTGAAGGCATTCAAGGCCTCTTGGGAGAAACATGCATCATGAAGAACTGTTCGGCGGCGCCTGTGATTCATGGCGCTCTCCACCTCGGAGTTGATAGCGGAGAATCTGTCGGCATCCTCTTTCGGAGGAGCATCCGACGCACGCCTCATGCTCGCCTCTGCTTCTGGACTCGGCTTTGGAGCCTGGCTGGCGGAGGTTCGATTGGCAACCTCTCCGGACTTAGTCCGGCGAGCGCTCTTTTTCCTGAGAAGAGCACCAGCGTTAGTACGCCTTCCAGGAATGAATCCTGGGAATATGGTGATGTGCTATACCGTTGCGGCGGAGTTTCGATCCGGACCACACTTCTTTTTAGCCTGCGGGGCCGCACTGCCCCTTGTTGGCTAGCCGCCGCGGGCTTGGCCTCCTGCCTCGAAGGCACCCCCTGCGAAACACCATCAGATACATGGTGATTAGAAGGAAAGCACGGGTGGGTCATGGTATCCGGACTTCGGTCACGGTTACTTGGGAGGCCGGAAATAATCCGGGGTAGTCGGCCGTAATGGCAACCAAAGCATTGTCGATGCTAAGTTGGTAGAACACCCCGTCGATCAGCTCCACCTTTATGTCCGGGTCCTCTTCGGAGGCCGGATCGAGGGACCATTCCGGATCCTCGGGTTGTGGGGGCGGGCTGTGTATCTTCTCCACGGCCCGGCGCAGTTCCTGCGTAGAAACCATCAAATGAGATATTTAACCACGGGAATATGGATCGGACAGGCCACAAAAGATATTTGCTTACCCAACTTCGAGGATTATTCGAAGAAAGCCCGTTCGATGGGACCGACGGAGAAAATCCTCCTCTTCCCCTTTGTACATGGTGGACAAGGTCTTCACCAGTTCGGTGACTGATCCCGGCCCTTTGCGGCCATGGCGGGTGGCATCGTCCTCCCCGTTGAAATCCCACATGGGGTGGCCTCTATATTGGAGCGGCTGCACTCCCCTCATAATGTAGGTTGCCATGACTCCAATCATGGTCAATCCGGCATGATCCAGTAATCTTATTCGGCTCATCAAGTAAAGGACGTCCTGGTCATTTTCCCCCTGGGGGCTCCGCGGGCGCCAGCTTAGGCGCTTCTTCAGAGGAGCGTTGCTAAATTCCGGAAGGCCGATCCGAACAGGATCCGGCAGCGGGACGTCCTCCATGTAGAACCATTCCGAGGGCCAGTCTTCGGACGCCTTCTTTGGGGTTCCGGATAGGTATCCGGTCCCGGCGATGCGCCAAAGTTCGGCTCCGCCCACTTGATATATTGACCCCTCGTGAGAACGAGGCACAAGGCAGAACAATCTCTTCCACAAAGCGAAATGGGCCTCAACGCCCGAAACAGCTCATAAAGGGCCACAAAGCCCGCTATATGCAAGATGGAGGCAGGCGTGGGTTGTGCAGGTGGAGGCCGTCAGAACTCCGAAGCCCCGGAGAAACGGATGGATTGGAAATCCGAGTCCTCTCATTAGGTAAGAGATGAAGCATACCTCTCTCCCTTAGAGGGATCGGGACGCTCTCCGCTTCCCGCCCTTATAAGTGGCGAGTCCGGACGCATACCGGAACCATGAAGGCCGGGAAGGAATCCCTTGGTTTGGAGCACCACCAATTCGTTGTCGGGATGAGCATCTCCCCAATCTCCGGCCGAGGGCTGGGAGCCGAGACGAGGAGCCGCGTCGGCATCCATGGTGGAATGGGTTTTTTGTCAAACGCACTCGATGAAGGCTCGCGAAAGGAGGATGGCGTGATCCGGATCTGGATCCCGTCTCTTTTATAGACGGCTCATTTGCACAAAGCAAGGGGGTAAATGTAAAGATACCGACTTTTCGCATTCATTCAAACACGTGGAAGATGGCCATTATTGGGCGTGGAAGCCAAGGAGCGCAGCATTTATCAGAAGCCGGACACTATTCGACAAGTATATGGAATTTGGAGAAGAACCCGCCTCGCAATGCCGAAGACAATCTACGCACCGGACTCATCGCCATTGAAGCCTGGTTCGGGGGCTACTGAGGGAGTCCTGGACTAGGGGGTGTCCGGATAGCCGAACTATCATCTTCGGCCGGACTCCTAGACTATGAAGATAAAAGATTGAAGACTTCGTCCCGTGTACGGATGGGACTTTCCTTGGCGTTGAAGGCAAGCTTGGCGATACGGACATGTAGATCTCCTACCATTGTAACCGACTCTGTGTAACCCTAACCCTATTCGGTGTCTATATAAACCGAAGGGTTTTAGTCCGTAGTACGAACAACAATCATACCATAGGCTAGCTTCTAGAGTTTAGCCTCTCTGATCTCGTGGTAGATCTACTCTTGTCCTACCCATATCATCAATATTAATCAAGCAGGAGTAGGGTATTACCTCCATCGAGAGGGCCCGAACCTGGGTAAAAACATCGTGTCCCTTGTCTCCTGTTACCATCCGCCTAGACGCACAGTTCGGGACCCCCTACCCGAGATCCGCCGGTTTTGACACCGACAGTGGGCATCCCCAAGATTAGGCTCTTGCCACTCCTTATTCCATAGTCCATCAAATCTTTTCCCAAAACTTGAAAACTTCACAACACAAAACTTAACAGAAAATCTCATGAGCTCCGTTAGCGAAAGAAAACAAAACAAAACTTCACGGTACTGTAGTGAACTCATTCTATATTTATATTGGTGTTAAACCTACTGTATTCCAACTTCTATATGGTTTATAAACTATTTTACTAGCCATAGAGTCATCAAAATAAGCAAACAACACACGGAAAACAGAATCTGTCAAAAACAGAACAGTCTGTAGTAATCTGTAACTAACGCAAACTTATGGAACTCCAAAAATTCTAAAATAAATTGGTGGAGCTGAGGAATTTGTCTAGTAATCATCTTCAAGAATAATCAACTAAATAGCACTCTCCAGTAAAAAGTTTTAACTAATCTCGTGAGCGCTAAAGTTTCTGTTTTTTACAGCATGATCATAAAGACTTCACCCAAGTCTTCCCAAAGGTTCTACTTGGCACAAACACTAATTAAAACATAAAACCACATCTAAACAGAAGCTATATGGATTATTTATTACTAAACAGAACCAAAAAGCAAGAAACTAAAATAAAATTGGGTTGCTTCCCAACAAGCGCTATCGTTTAACGTCCCTAGCTAGGCATGTTGATTTCAATGATGCTCGCATAAAAGATAGGAATTGAAGCATAAAGAGAGAATCATGAATAATATGATTAGCACATTTAAGTCTAACCCACTTCCTATGCATAGGGATTTTGTGAGCAAACAACTTATAGGAACAATAATCAACTAGCATAGGAAGGCAAAACAAGCATAACTTCAAAACTTTAAGCACATAGAGAGGAAACTTGATATTATTGCAATTCCTACAAGCATATATTCCTCCCTCAAAATAATTTTCAGTAGCATCATGAATGAATTCAACAATATAACCAACACCTAAATCATTTTTTTCATGATCTACTTGCATAGAAATTTTAATACTCTCCACATAAGCAAAATTCTTTTCATTCGGAATAGTGGGAGTTTCATAAGAGACTTGAATACTATAAATTGTTTCCACATTAAAAGAGTAATGTTCAAAAAAAGGGTAATCATAATCATGACAAGTTTTATAAATATAATCATCCCTACTTTTTATAGCATAAGTTTCATCACAATAATCATCATAAGTAGCAACTTTGTTCTCATCATAATCGATTGAAACTTCTTCCAAGATAGTGGCATCATTACTAAATAAAGTCATGACCTCTCCTTTCAAAAATATTATAAGATTTAACATCCTCCAAAATAGTGGGATCATTACTTCCTAAAGTTGACACTCTTCCAAACCCACTTTCATCAATATAGTCATCATAGGTAGAAGGAATGCTATCATCATTATAATTTTGCATATAAAAACTTGGGAGACTAAAAATATCATCTTCATTAAACGTAGCATCCCCAAGCTTGGGACAAACATTAATTGCAGCAAATATATTCTCAAAAACATCATCTTCATCAAACATAGCATCCCCAAGCTTGGGCCTTTTCATATCATAAGAATAATCACTCTCATCATTAATAGTATGGATAGCACCAATAGTATAGAAAACATTATTATCATATTCTTCCAAGCAAGTGCCAAAAGATTTTCAAGATCATAAGAAGTATCATTATCTTCCCAATCATAATCATCACAACAAGCAATAGGCATAACGAGATCATCATCAAGTGCATCATCTTCCACAATTATTTTTGATTCATTTTCATGAGGCACAACAATAATAGGAGCAACATTATTTGGGAGAGATACCTTTTTACCTCTCTTCCTTTTTCTTTTCTTCTTCTTATTCACTACATCATGTGTGGGTTCAATCCTCTTTTTGGAGCTCCTTATTAATGAGATTGGTTGAATAGAAAGCTCCTCCTCGTTACCTGATTCATCATAAGAAATAATAGGAGGATATTGGGAAGTTTCTTCCCTTTCATTAGTGTTCTCTTCATCTTCAATTTGCTTTATTTTCTTTATGTAATTGGAAATATAAGGATTTTCAATGCAATTCACAATACATATAAATTTCCTCTAGATCAAAATGAAGAACTCTATCAAGGGCAAATTTTGGAATATACTTAGTTATACATTTCATTTCTTCATAACCCAAGAGCAAACTAAGTTCATTATGATGTGCAAGGGAAATCAAGTCCTCACAATTTTTGGATACGATACGATCATGAAACAATTTGCATTGGGTACTGAAATGATCAAGTTTATTGCAAAGTTCACAAGTATGGCTAATAAAGTTTAAATTTTCAGCACACGCATCTAGCCTTTCTTGCAACCATTTAGTTTCTCAATGCTTATGCCTCTTGCAATATCTATCTTCCCTATTTGGTGTGTAATTGCAAACCCAATGCACTCCACAAAAATTGACATGTTTATAGGAGACATTTTCATCATAACTAGTGAAATCATCATTAGTACCATGGATATTCAAGGAGTTCATACTAACAACATTGCAATCATGCTCATCATTCAAATATTTAGTGCCAAACATTTTAATGCATTCTTCTTCTAACACTTTGGCACAATTTTTCTTTCCATCATACTCACGAAAGATATTAAAAAGATGAAGCGTATGAGACAAACTCAATTCCATTTTTTGTAGGTTTCTTTTATAAACTAAACTAGTGCTAAAACAGGAAACAAAAAGATTCGATTGCAAGATATAAAGATATACCTTCAAGCACTCACCTCCTCGGCAACGGCGCCAGAAAAGAGCTTAGTTGACGGGGTGTGAGTGCCGCTTACCTAGCCTCCCCGGCAACAGCGCCAGAAACTGCTTGATGTCTACTACGCAACCTTCTTCTTGTAGACGTTGTTGGTCCTCCAAGTGCAGAGGTTTGTAGGACAGTAGCAAATTTCCCTCAAGTGGATGACCTAAGGTTTATCAATCCATGGGAGGCTTAGGATGAAGATGGTCTCTCTCAAACAACCCTGCAACCAAATAACAAAGAGTCTCTTATGTCCCCAACACACCCAATACAATGGTAAATTGTATAGGTGCACTAGTTCGGCGAAGAGATGGTGATACAAGTGCAATATGGATGGTAGATATAGGTTTTTGTAATATGAAAATATAAAAACAGCAAGGTATCTAATGATAAAAGTGAGCACAAACGGTATTGCAATGCTAGGAAACAAGGCCTAGGGTTCATACTTTCACTTGTGCAAGTTCTCTCAACAATAATAACATAATTGGATCATATAACTATCCCTCAACATGCAACAAAGAGTCCTTCCAAAGTCACTAATAGTGGAGAACAAACGAAGAGATTATGGTAGGGTACGAAACCACCTCAAAGTTATTCTTTCCAATCAATCCGTTGGGCTATTCCTGTAAGTGTCACAAACAGCCCTAGAGTTCGTACTAGAATAACACCTTAAGACACAAATCAACCAAAACCCTAATGTCACCTAGATACTCCAATGTCACCTCAAGTATCCGTGGGTATGATTATACGATATGCATCACACAATCTCAGATTCATCTATTCAACCAACACATAGAACCTCAAAGAGTGCCCCAAATTTTCTACCGGAGAATCACGACAAAAACGTGTGCCAACCCCTATGCATAGGTTCATGGGCGGAACCCGCAAGTTGATCACCAAAACATACATCAAGTGAATCACGTGATTTCCCATTGTCACCACAGATACGCACGGCAAGACAAACATCAAGTGTTCTCAAATCTTTAAAGACTCATTCCTATAAGATTACTTCAAAGGGAAAACTCAATCCATTACAGTAGAGTAGAGGGGGAGAAGCAACATAAGATCCAACTATAATAGCAAAGCTCGCGATACATCAAGATCGTGCCAAATCAAGAAGAGAGAGAGAGAGAGATATAAAACACATAGTACTGGTACATACCCTCAGCCCCGAGGGTGAACTACTCCCTCCTCGTCATGGAGAGCACCGGGATGATGAAGATGGCCACCGGTGAGGGTTCCCCCCTCCGGCAGGGTGCCGGAACAGGGTCCCGATTGGTTTTCGTGTCTACAGAGGCTTGCGGCGCCGGAACTCTAGATCTATTCTGTTCCTCGATCGTTTTAGGGTATATGGGTATATATAGGAGGAAGAAGTACGTCAGGGGAGCCACGAGGGGCCCACGAGGGTGGAGGGCGCGCCCCCTGCCTCGTGCCTCCCTCGTTGCTTTCCTGGCGTGCACTCCAAGTCCCCTGAGTTGCTTTCCTTCCAAAAATAACTTCTCAAGTTGGTTTCATTCTGTTTCGACTCCGTTTGATATTCCTTTTCTTTGAAATACCGAAACAAGGGAAAAAACAGGAACTTGCACTGGGATCTGGGTCAATAGGTTAGTGCCAAAAATATTATAAAAGTGTTTAATAAAGCCCATAAACATCCAAAACAGATAATATAATAGCATGGAACAATCAAAAATTATAGATACGTTGGAGACATATCACGCAGGAGCTCGCGTACCGTGAGCAGCGCGGCCTGCATGTCCATGGGCGCGCGATGAGTGTGGGACAATGAGCCGGCCGGAGTCAGCGACGGGGTGGCGGTGTGGCCGTCCCGCCACACAGAAGGGTGCATCGAGGATGCTTGCTGCTCGTTTCTCGTCGGGCCAGTGGCGGCGTTGGTGGCGGGTGACGGAGAACGATGGGGAGGCCCGCTGACAGGGGCTGTCTGAGCGACACGGGCGGGGAGGGCGGCCCGATGCTCGGCGCGGGCTCGACGCGCGTCTGCCATGGATGCGGTGGAGCGGTGGAGCGTGGATCGATGGGAGGAAAGCTTCGGCGCACCCCTACCTGGCACGCCAAATGTTGGATCACGGGTTCCGGCAAAACCCTTAAGGTTCGAACTCTGGGGTGTGCACGAAGATCTCTCTGCCCCTAGCTCTCGCTCTCACCGCAATCTCAAAGCTCAGCTCACCGAACACGAAGAACAAGGGACACAAGAATTTATACTGGTTCGGGCCACTGATGTGGTGTAATACCCTACTCCAGTGTGGTGTGGTGGATTGCCTTGTAGGATGCGGATGAACAAGCACATGGGAAGAACAACCTTAGGAAGAGGGGTGTTCTTGGGCTCGGTGAGCTGATGAGTGCTGGGGTGGTCCGAATGATCCGTCCCAGATCCGTTTTCTCGTACGGTGGTGGCTAGTCCTATTTATAGAGGCCTGGGTCCTCTTCCCAAATATTAGGCGGGAAGGGATCCCACAATAGCCAAGTTTGAAGGGGGATAGCTAGTACAAGCTATCCTGACAAAAGTAGTCTTCGCCTGCCAAAGGCTCTGGTGGTGAGGCCGTCGTGGGCTCCGCGATGACCTCCGTCCTGCCGTCCCACTGGTCTCTTTCTCGTTGCACCGATATGGAAACCTTTGCCTGACGCCTCGGGACTCCTCACCTGCGCCCGCTCCTTTAGCACCAAGAGGAAACCAGTACTCTGCGCCCGCTGGCGCCCGCCTGGCCTTGGTCGTCATGGCTCACGTCACGGGAACCTCACGAGGTGCCCCTCGCCTTGATCTCTCCGCTCCTCGCAAACCATCCTAGTGAGGCCGCCCCAGAGGAGGTCTTGTGCCATCAACCTCGCGAGGCTCGGCCCCTCGCGAGGGTCTTGTGTTTGTTGGCGAAGATGGGCCGTACGAGGCCGCTGGTGGAGCCATGCCGTGGGCCACAGGCAGGCAAGTCCGGGGACCCCCGTTCCCAGAACGCCGACACCTATGATCACGCAAGATCTATCTAGGAGAAGCATAGCAACAAGCGGCGAGAGTGTGTCCACGTACCCTCGTAGACCGAAAGCGGAAGCGTTTTATCAACGCGGTTGATGTAGTCGTACGTCTTCATGATCCGACCGATCCTAGCACCGAACGTACGGCACCTCTGTGTTCAGCACACGTTCAGCTCGATGACGTCCCTCGTACTCTTGATCCAGTTGAGGCCGAGGGAGAGTTTCGTCAGCACGACGGCGTGGTGACGGTGATGATGAAGTTACCGGCGCAGGGCTTCGCCTAAGCACTACGACGATATGACCGAGGTGTGTAACTGTGGAGGGGGGCACCGCACACGGCTAAAAGATCAACTTGTGTGTCCAAGGGTGCCCCCCTTCCCACTTATATAAAGGAGGGAAGGAGGAGGAGGCCGGCCAAGGGTGGCGCGCCCAAGGTGGGGAGTCCTACTCAAAGTAGGATTCGGCCCCCCCCTTTCCTATTCCCACAAGTAGAAGGGGGGAGGAGGAGGAGAGAAGGAAAGGGGGGGCTGCACCCCAACCCTAGTCCAATTCGGTTTGGGCTAGGGGCGGCGTGTGCCACTCCTTGGCCTGCCTCCTCTCTTCCACTACTAGGCCCATGAGGCCCAATAACTTCCCGGGGAGGGGGGTTCCGGTAACCCCCGGTACTCCGAAACTTATCCGAAACGACCCGAACCATTCCAGTGTCCGAATGTAGCCTTCCAATATATGGATAATTATGTCTAGACCATTTCCATACTCCTCGTCACGTCCGTGATCTCATACGGGACTCCAAACAACCTTCGGTCATCAAATCACATAAACTCATAATACAAATCGTCATCGAACGTTATGCATGCGGACCCTATGGGTTCAAGAACTATGTAGACATGACCGAGACACATCTCCGGTCAATAATCAATAGCGGAACCTAGATGCTCATATTGGCTCCTACATATTCTACAAAGATCTTTATTGGTCAAACCGCATAAGAACATACGTTGTTCCCTTTGTCATCGGTATGTTACTTGCCCGAGATTTGATCGTCGGTATCATCATACCTAGTTCAATATCGTTACCGGCAAGTCTCCTTACTCGTTCCGTAATGCATCATCCCGTAACTAACTCATTAGTCACAATGCTTTCAAGGGTTATGTGATGAGCATTACCGAGAGGGCCCAGAGATACCTCTCCGATACACTGAGTGACAAATCCTAATCTCGATCTATGGCAACTCAACAAACACCATTGGAGACACCTATAGAGCATGTTTATAATGACCCTATTACATCGTGACATTTGATAGCACACTAAGTGTTCCTCTCGTATTCGGGAGTTGCATAATCTCATAGGAACATGTATAAGTCATGAACAAAGCAATACCAAGAAATTTAAATGATCATAGTGCTAAGCTAACGGATGGGTCTTGTCCGTCACATCATTCTCTAATGATGTGATCCCGTTCATCAAATGACAACACATGTCTATGGTCAGGAAACTTAACCATCTTTAATTAACGAGCTAGTCTAGTAGAGGCATACTAGGGACACTCTATTTTTTCTATGTATTCACACATGTACTAAGTTTCTGGTTAATACAACTGATAAATGTTTATTATTAATGCTAGAATTGTATTAACCGGAAACTTGGTACATGTGTGAATACATAGAAAAAACAGAGTGTCACTAGTATGCCTCTACTTGACTAGCTCGTTAATCAAAGATGGTTAAGTTTCCTAGCCATAGACATGAGTTGTCATTTGATGAACGGGATCACATCATTAGTGTCGTGGTATTCTCACGGGGGGCTTGCGAGTCGACAGATGCCACAAGGGCTTAGTGTGAGGGTAAGACTGCTGCTGATAGGACCGGGAGCGGGTATGCGGGTAGCACGCGGTGGTTTACCCAGCTTCGGAGCTCTCCGGAGAGATAATACTCCTACTGCTGCATGTCTGAGTGTATCTGGTATATCTGGTACAGAGTGCTCCTGGAGTTGTATCTGAGATCAGTGCCATTGGCATCTGGCCTCGTATACGCATATGAGCACATGTGTGTGTGGCCGCATGTGCCTGAGCATGCATGCGTGAGTGCGTATGAGTGTGAGTCCATCCCCTGATGGATGGATGGAGCTAGCTTATATAGGCGAGGGTAGCTTAGGATGTAAGCTTGGTAGTGGGCATGGGCAAGGCATGGTGGGTGTCATCTTTGTCCCCTGGGTCACTTCATAAATAGTGTCAGGGGACAAGTGACACTATACATGATGGCATCGAGGTACAACCGTCTCGTCCGCGGTATGGCCGCCACGTCGGGGTCTTGTCGGTGTTGCTTTGGGCTGCGGCCAATGGTCAACCGGCGGGCAGCCGGCCGGGTGGAAGCAATCGGACGAGGAGCCGACAGAGCGGACGGGCAATCGGATCGAGGGGCTTCGCTAGCCCGATGTCTTGAATAATTGTCTTGCCGTCTTCGGGTATCCATGTCCAATTACTCCGACAAGAGCCCCCAAGCCTCCGGCAATTGGCAAAGTTAGGCGGAGGTTTTTGGCCAGTGTTCATGGAAATGATCATAAAAAAGACAAAGTTAGTTCACGCAGATATATCAAATGTTTGCTTTTAGCATTGCAAGTTTTATGCGGAGGGTGCCGACTCGGTTTCGTCCGAGCCCCCTTCAATCTTTTTCATGTCCCCTCCGCTCTTTGGCTTGTGCTCTCGCTAGCCGGACAGCCGCTCTGCGGTCTGTGGCTGAGAGTGGGCCGCGGAGTGGAGTGTACAATACTCAGACTCTGGGAGCGAATTTAACCGAGCAGATACTCATAAAAGAAACAACCGGGTCGCCGAACTGTTTTTTCTTCCAGGACGTTTTTCACGTGGGTGGCCTCCAGCATTCAGTCTTGCTAGACAGACAGCCGCTCTGCGGTCTGTGGCTAAGAGTGGGCCTTTGGTACTGCGCACGCCACTAAGCCGTCTGCGGGAACTAACGTCTCAGGCCAAGTGGCCAGCCCCCGGGCCAAATCTGGCTGGCGCGGGGCTAACTGTGATGCAACTGTAATAAAATGCGGAGATGGCCCCTCGAGCATCACTCGAGGTTATCCGTGCTTTCGCGGTGCAAAAATATGCAGGTGAGGAGCTCACATTGATTTTCGTGTAGCCGAGGCGGAGTTTGGCGAAGACAGCCGGCGCGGCTCGGCGCTCGCGGAGTGCGCCGGCGCATCCGCTGGGTGTAGCCTTCGAGCCCCCGGGTGCTCGAAGGGGGGTCCCGGCCGGTCAGCTCGACCGGCCAGGCATCGAGGCATTTTGCAAGTCCCTTTTTCTTCATTTTTCTCTTCTGTCGGATGCTGGCAACCGGACAAAACTCCTCTCTTGTCTCTTGTTTTTGTTTCTTGCAATCTTCCGTGAGGGCGCGCCAACAAGACTCCATCGGATGTAGCCCGAGATTCGGCCGATCACGAGCGCCGGGCCGAATCTTCCAAAGAACTACTTTGTCTTCTTTCTCGTAAAGGCCAACAAGACTACCGGGTGTAGCCCCAGATTGAGCCGATCACGAAAGCGGCCGGGCCGGATCTCCCGGTAACTACTTTGTCTTATCTTCCTTCGCGGGGGCGCGTCAGCGCACCCGCTAGGTATAGCCCCCGAGATTCGGGCCGACTGCTGAGCAGTCGGGCCGGATCTCCCGGCTACTACTTTGTCTTTTCTTTCTTCGCGGTGGCGCGTCAGCGCACCCGCTGGGTGTGTCGCGGAGCAGGAGGCAGTCCAACCGGTTTGGCACAGCCAGCAGCGCGGGTCACGCCTGACCGTCCAAGTGGCGAAGCAGACAGACGGGTTTGCCTTTTCTTCTCTTTGTCCCAGCCGACTTATTTTCTCTTTTTTTTAGCACCCGACATCTCTCTTTCTTTTTCTTTCTTCAGCACCCGGCATCTCTCTCTTTTTTTTACGCAGCCGGGTCCGACTCTTTCTTCTGTCCTTGTTTCTTTGCTTCTTCCTCAACCCGAGCAGCAGGGCAACCACAGACGAGGCGCGGCTGGTGACCCGGAGCCGGCTTGGAGCGGGCGGAGCCAGACTCGGCCAGGCACGGGCGGCGACCGGGAGCCGGCTTGGGGCGGGCGGAGCCGGACCTGCCAGTCTGGCGGCGACCCGGAGCCGGTTTGGGGCGAAGCGGTTTACCCGGCCAGCGGGGGCGCGCTGGGACCCGGCGAGCCGGTGGTCGAAAGCGGAGCGGCCGGGCGGACGCGACAACTGCGAAGGCAACCACGGGCGCGACAGCAGGAGCCGGGCGCAAGAGCGGCAGAGGAGAGCGCGGGACGACGAGCGGCTGGTTGGTCACAGGGAGGCGGCGGCCGGTCGCGCGGATGGTGGAGCAGGGACACGGCGGGAGGAGGACCCGCGACTCGGAGGAGCGATGGGCACGGGCGGAGCTGGCGCCGAAGCGACCGGGTCGCGCGAGAGGCGGAGGAAGGAGCCGTGCGAAGCCGGCGGAGGAGCCGGCGAAGCGGCCGGTCGTCGGGAGGCGGCAGCCGGGTCGCACGGATGGTGGAGCGGCACGAAGCGCACTCGGTAGCTGGTGAGTCGGGCGCGCAGCGTCACGTGAAAGGCGTAGAAACACGGAGGAGGCCGGGCGGCGCCGTGGAGGGGTGCGCGGGAGGATAGCTGGGCGCGAGCTGGGAAGTCGGCCCATTTGTCGGAGCTGTGGAGGGGCGAGGCGGCGGGATGCGCGCCGCTGGAGGGAGACGGCGCTGAGAGGCGGGTCGCTTGTGCAGCGCCAAGACAGGAGCCGGCAGGCGGGAGCCAGACCCGCAGATGCAAGGCGGACGCGGAGTAGGCACGAGAAGCCGGGCGCGGGCGATGCAGCAGATCGGTGGAGGACCCGGCCAGAGTGGCGGGCGGCGGCTGGAGCAGGTGGCGAGGCGCACTGACCCGGAGCCGGGCCGGGAGGGCGGCAAGCCAGCAGCGCAGTGGCCAGCACTGCAGGGAGGCCGGGCCTGGGCGAGGACGCGAGCCGCCGCAGAGGCGAATCCGACCAGCAGGGTGCACGCAGACGAAATTCCAAAGAAGCAGAGACAACAACGATGCTCGAGCAGGCAACAGTAAGAGCAGTAGGAGGCATCGGCTGCAGCAATGGAGGGAGCAGCAGCGTTCCAGCAGCGGGCACGAAGCGCACAGGCGTGGCCAAGGCGAGCTGAGGGGTGGCAGCACGCATAGGGAGGCACGACCATGACGCAGCGTAGAGATTTTTGGTGGAGTACGTCTTTGGCGGAGCGCTGGGGGCAGCCGGAGGCGGCCAGGCCGCCCGCAATCGAGGAAAAAAGCGGTTGCGAGCCAAAGCGGAGGCGGCCGGCGATGCCATTGAATAGCGCATGTCAGCGGCGGAGTTGCAACGAGATTGCGTGCTGCCGGAGGCAGTCGTGTCCATGGCGTAGTGGCAGCAGGGAGAGACGAAGGCGGTTGCGAGCGGCTCGGGCAGGGAACCCGCGGAGGCCAGCAACGTTGGAGTGGCGCAGGGATGGACGCGGGCGACCGAAGTGAGGCACCGCGCACGGACGAACGGCCGGCGTCGCGCCGATGGTGATGACGAAGGCGGCGAGGCCGACGACGAGGACGCACCATCCCGCACGGCCGCTCCGGGGGCGGGTCGAAGTTGAGCCCCCGAGCGCTACCGGAGAGATGGCGCGACGCCGCGGCGGAGGTGACGAAGATGGTCCCGCCCGGACTGCGAAACCAGCAGCAGCGTGGTAGCATAGTACCACCCCACGGTGGGCGCCAACTGTCGTGGTATTCTCACGGGGGGATTGCGAGTCGACATATGCCACAAGGGCTTAGTGTGAGGGTAAGACTGCTGCTGATAGGACCGAGAGCGGGTATGCGGGTAGCACGCGGTGGTTTACCCAGCTTCGGAGCTCTCCGGAGAGATAATACTCCTACTGCTGCATGTCTGAGTGTATCTGGTATATCTGGTACAGAGTGCTCCTCGAGCTATATCTGAGGTCAGTGCCATTGGCATCTGGCCTCGTATATGCATATGAGCACAAGTGTGTGTGGCCGCATGTGCCTGAGCATGCATGCGTGAGTGCGTATGAGTGTGAGTCCATCCCCTGATGGATGGATGGAGCTAGCTTATATAGGTGAGGGTAGCTTAGGATGTAAGCTTGGTAGTGGGCATGGGCAAGGCATGGTGGGTGTCATCTTTGTCCCCTGGGTCACTTCATAAATAGTGCCAGGGGACAAGTGACACTATACATGATGGCATCGAGGTACAGCCGTCTCGTCCGCGGTATGGCCGCCACGTCGGGGTCTTGTCGGTGTCGCTTCGGGCTGCAGTCGGCAGCCGGCTGGCAGCCGGCCGGGCAGCCGGCCGGGTGGAGCAGTCGGACAGGGAGCCGGCAGGAGCAGCCGGGCAGTCGGACTGAGGGGCTTTGCTAGCCCCGATGTCTTGAATAATTGTCTTGTCGTCTTCGGGGTATCCGTGTCCAATTAATCCGAAAATTAGAGAATGATGTGATTGATAAGACCCATCCGTTAGCTTAGCACTTTGATCGTTTAGTTTGTTGCTATTGCTTTGTTCATGACTTATACATGTTGCTCAGACTATGAG
Organism: Aegilops bicornis; assembly: GCA_021605145.1. Lineage (NCBI taxonomy): Eukaryota > Viridiplantae > Streptophyta > Magnoliopsida > Poales > Poaceae > Aegilops > Aegilops bicornis. The sequence continues at coordinate 75,352,654 of CM038671.1, read as the reverse complement.
ATTATGCAACTCCTGAATACCGGAGGAACACTTAGTGTGCTATCAAACGTCACAACATAACTTGGTGATTATAAAGATGCTCTACAGGTGTCTCCGATGGTGTTTGTTGAGTTGACATAGATCGAGATTAGGATTTGTCACTTCATACGTCTCCAATGTATCTATAATTTTTTATTGCTGCATTCTATATTATCTACTGTTTTGGGCAATATTGGGCTTTATTATCCACTTTTATATTATTTTTGGGACTAACCTATTAACCGGAGGCCCAGCCCAGATTTGCTGTTTTTTGCCTATTTCAGTGTTTCGATGAAAAGGAATATCAGACGGAGTCAAAACGGAACGAAATCAACTAGAGAAGTTATTTTTGAAAGGAAAGCTACCGGATGGACTTGGACCCCGCGTCAGGGGAGAAGGGAGGTGCCCACGAGGGTGGGGGGCACGCCCACCCCCTAGGGCGCGCCCCCTGCCTCGTGGGGCCCCCGAAACTCCACCGACGTACTTCTTTCACCCATATATACCTACGTACCCTAAAACTTCCTGAACAGAGATTAGATCGGGAGTTCCGCCGCCGCAAAACTTCCAGAGCCACCAAAAACCAATCGGGACCCTGTTCCGGCACCCTGCCGGAGGGGGGGAACCCTCACCGGTGGCCATCTTCATCATCCTGGCGCTCTCCATGATGAGGAGGGAGTAGTTCACCCTCGGGGCTGAGGGTATGTACCAGTAGCTATGTGTTTGATCTCTCTCTCTCTCTCTCGTGTTCTTGATTTGGCACGATCTTGATGTATCGCGAGCTTTGCTGTTATAGTTGGATCTTATGTTTCTTCTCACCCTCTACTCTCTTCTAATGAATTGAGTTTTCCCCTTTGAGTAATCTTATCGGATTGAGTGTTTAAAGATTTGAGAACACTTGATGTATGTCTTGTCGTGCGTATCTGTGGTGACAATGGGATATCACATGATTCACTTGATGTATGTTTTGGTGATCAACTTGCGGGTTCCGCCCATGAACCTATGCATAGGGGTTGGCACACGTTTTCGTCGTGATTCTCCTAGAGAAACTTTTGGGTACTCGTTGAGGTTCTATGTGTTGGTTGAATAGATGAATCTGAGATTGTGTGATGCATATCGTATAATCATACCCACGGATACTTGAGGTGACATTGGAGTATCTAGGTGACATTAGGGTTTTGGTTGATTTGTGTCTTAAGGTGTTATTCTAGTACGAACTCTAGGGCTGTTTGTGACACTTATAGGAATAGCCCAACGGATTGATTGGAAAGAATAACTTTGAGGTGGTTTCGTACCCTACCATAATCTCTTCGCTTGTTCTCCGCTATTAGTGACTTTTGAGTGGCTCTTTGTTGCATGTTGAGGGATAGTTATATGATCCAATTATGTTATTATTGTTGAGAGAATTTGCACTAGTGAAAGTATGAACCCTAGGCCTTGTTTCAAAGCATTGCAATACCGTTTACGCTCACTTTTACCACTTGCTACATTGCTGTTTTTATATTTTCAGATTATAAAATCTATATCTACCATCCATATTGCACTTGTATCACCATCTCTTCGCCGAAATAGTGCACCTATACAATTTACCGTTGTATCGGGTGTGTTGGGGACACAAGAGACTCTTTGTTATTTGGTTGCAGGGTTGTTTGAGAGAGACCATCTTCATCCTACGCCTCCCACGGTTTGAGAAACCTTAGGTTCCACTTGAGGGAAATTTGCTACTGTCCTACAAACCTGTGCACTTGCAGGCCCAACAACGTCTACAAGAAGAAGGTTGTGTAGTAGACATCAAGCTCTTTTCTGGCGTCGTTGCCGGGGAGGCTAGGTAAGTGGCACTCACACCCCGTCAACTAAGCTCTTATCTGGAGCCGTTGCTGGGGAGGTGAGTGCTTGAAGGTATATCTTTAGATCTTGCAATCGAGTCTTTTAGTTTCTTGTTTTATCACTAGTTTAGTTTATAAAAGAAAACTATAAAAAATGGAATTGAGTTTGTCTCATACGCTTCACCTTTTTAATATCTTTTGTGAGTATGATGGAAAGGATAATTGTGCTCAAGTACTAGAAGGAGAAATCTCTAAAATGTTTGGCACTAAATATTTGAATGATGAGCATGATTGCAATGTTGTTAGTACGAATTCTTTGAATATCCATGATGCTAATGATATGCAAAGCCACAAGCTTGGGGAAGCTATGTTTGATGAAGATGATATTTTTTGTCCCCCAAGCTTTGATGAGCAAATTTACTATGATGAAAGCATGCCTACTATCTATGATGATTATTGTGATGACACGTATGCTTTAAATAATAATGATAACCATGAAACTTGTCATCTTGATCCTATGATAGTTATTTTGTTGAGTTTGCTCCCACTACTATTCATGAGAAGAATTTTGCTTATGTGGAGAGTAATAAAAATTCTATGCTTGTAGATCATGAAAAGAATGCTTTAGGTGCTGGTTATATTGTTGAATTCATTCATGATGCTACTGAAAATTATTATGAGGGAGGAACATATGCTTGTAGGAATTGCAATAATATCAAGTTTCCTCTCTATGAGCTTAATTGAAGTTATGCTTGTTTTGCGTTCCTATGCTAGTTGATTATTGTTCCCATAAGTTGTTTGCTCACAAAATCCCTATGCATAGGAAGTGGGTTAGACTTAAATGTGCTAGTCATATTCTTCATGATGCTCCCTTTATGTTTCAATTCTTATCTTTTATGTGAGCATCATTGAAATCATCATGCCTAGCTAGGGGCGTTAAACGACAGCGCTTGTTGGGAGGCAAGCCAATTTTATTTTAGTTTCTTGCTTTTTGGTTCTGTTTAGGAATAAATAATCCATGTAGCTTCTGTTTAGATGTGGTTTTGTGTTTGAATTAGTGTTTGTGCCAAGTAAAACCTTTGGGAAGAATTGGGTGAAGTCTTTATGATCATGCTGTAAAAAACAGAAAATTTAGCGCTCACGAGATTAGCTAGAATTTTTTACTGGAAAGTGATATTTAGTTGATTATTTTTTCAGATGATTACTAGGAAAATTCCTCAGGTCCGCCAATTTATTTTAGAATTTTTGGAGTTCCATAAGTTTGCGTTAGTTACAGATTACTACAGACTGTTCTGTTTTTGACAGATTCTGTTTTCATTGTGTTGTTTGCTTATTTTGATGAATCTATGGCTAGTAAAATAGTTTATAAACCGTAGAGAAGTTGGAATACAGTAGGTTTAGCACTAATATAAATAAATAATGAGTTCATTACAGTAACTTGAAGTGGTGTTTTGTTTTTTTCCGCTAACGGAGCTTACGAGTTTTCTGTTAAGTTTTGTGTTGTGAAGTTTTCAAGTTTTGGGTAAAGATTCGATGGACTATGGAATAAAGAGTGGCAAGAGCCTAAGCTTGGGGATTCCCAGGGCAACCCCAAGGTAATATTCAAGGATAACCAAGCGTCTAAGCTTAGGGATGCCCCGGATGGCATTCCCTCTTTCATCTTTGTTCATCGGTAACTTTACTTGGAGCTATATTTTTATTCACCACATGATATGTGTTTTTCTTGGAGCGTCACTTTATTTTCTTTATATTTGCTTGATGTTTGAATAAAATACTAAGATCTGAAATTATTAAATGGGAGAGTCTTCACATATTTACGTAATTAACCGACTACTCATTCATCTTCACTTATATCTTCCGGAGTAGTTTGTCGTTTGCTCTAGTGCTTAACTTATATCTTTTAGAGCATGGTGGTAGTTTTATTTTGAAGAAATAGATGAAGTCTCATGCTTCACTTATATTATTTTGAGAGTCTTAAATAGCATGGCAATGTGCTTAATCCTAATATGCTAGGTATTCAAGACTAGTAAAAAACTTTCTTATGAGTGTGTTGAATACTAAGAGAAGTTTGATGCTTGATGATTGTTTTGAGATATGGAGGTAATAATGTCAAAGTCGTGCTAGTTGAGTAGTTGTGAATTTGAGAAATACTTGTGTTGAAGTTTGCAAGTCCCGTAGCATGCACGTATGGTAAACGTTATGTAACAAATTTGAAACATGAGGTGTTATTTGATTGTCCTCCTTATGAGTGGCGGTCGGGGAATGACGATGGTCTTTTCCTACCAATCTATCCCCTTAGGAGCATGCGTGTAGTGCTTTGGTTTTTGATGGATTGTAGATTTTTGCAATAAGTATATGAGTTGTTTATGACTAATGTTGAGTCCATGGATTATACGCACTCTCACCCTTCCATCATTGCTAGCCTCTTCGGTACCGTGCATTGCCCTTTCTCACATTGACAGTTGGTGCAAACTTCGTAGGTGCATCCAAACCCCGTGATATCACTACAAAAAAAATACACTTCCGTGATGATACGTGTTTGTCACAGTAGGTCGCGTTTTCTGTCATGCATTTACATCCATGACGATTTATGACAGAATCAAGATAGTCATACCTGTGCTGTCGTAGAAGTGTTCCATGACATTACCAAAATTATCATCACGGAAGTGTCCACTTCTATGACGATAAATCGCGCGTCACAGAAGTGCTTTCGTCAAGGGTGACCGACATGTGGCATCCACCGTAACGGAACGCCGTTAAGCTATCGGGTTGGGTTTTGGATCCGATAACCCGTTAACAGCCCCGACCAATGGGAAATTTCCACGTGTAAAATTCTTATTGGCCGGACGAAACACGTGTCGGCTAAATCGATTGGGTCGAGATAAGGCGCCTATGATATGTCGACACGCGTTACACGGCCCACCACTGGCCCATTTAGCTTACAAAGCCGGCCCATTTGACTTGGTCAAAAGTTAACGGGCTGGCCCATGAAAAGCCTGTCAATGGTCTCTTCGCAAATATTCCATTTTACGGCCCGTTAACTCATGGCCCGTTAGGCACTAAAGGAAATCGGCCCAACAACGTCATGTGGGCCGTCGAATATAACACCAGCCCATTTCACTTTTGGCCCATGTATGGCACACGACGTCTTTCGGCCCATATGAGGCCTTTCAGATCTTCGCCCTTTACAGGCCCACGGTGACTCTAGCCCATAATGAACAGTAATTTTCTTTGTACCCGTTAACGGCTCGTGATTTACATGGGCCGTTTCCAGCCCGTGTTAGCTTTTGGCCTATTGACGACCCATATGTTCTTGGGCTCCTTTTCGGCCCTCGATTACTTCCGGCCCGTTACTGGCATGTTCCCCTAAAGGGCCAAATTCGGCCCGTGGCAAGAGTCGGCCCGTTACTGGCATGTTCCACAAATGGGCCAAATTCGGCCCATGGCAAGAGTCGGCCAGTTACTGGCATGTTACCCTAATGGGCCAAATTCAGCCCATGGCAAGAGTCGGGCCGTTTCTGGCCAGCCCGTCCTATATTCTGGCCCATTAACGACTCGTTATGCCTGTGATAGAATTAAGCTTTTGCAGTCCTACGGACTGTTAACGGCCCGTTACCGTGCTGGGCCGATACCAATTACGCCCGGTTACGGCCCATGTAGACCAATTTATCCGACGGCCCGAGGCCCACCGTTTACAGGCCCATTTATCGACGGCCCGAGGCCCACTGATTACATGCCCATTTATTGACGGCCCGTAGGAGACCCATGGATCCTACGGCCCGTATATGGCCCATGGGTAGTTGCGGCCACTAGCAAACCAGGGAAAAAGAAGACTAGGAAATAAATAAGGCCGAAACTAACGCTAGGCTATTAAGGCGATTGCACAGATTACATCCACTCGGCATCAAAGATCGCCACCAGTGCAAATATAGGGAACACCCTACACTATACAAAAATGGCTTGTTGTTTTCTTCAGCTGGTGGCTGCACGTTAAGAATAAATTTTGTATCGCACCAAAACAAATTACAACTATATAACAAAAGGAAGGTTGGCATAAAACTTAACAATCTAGTAGATAAATGCACCACAAGAAGTTCAGAAGCTCGGTTCATTTGACCTGACTGTTACGTTTTCATGCGGTATTGTCCGATGGAGCACCATAACCCTCGCCTTCATTTCCCCTAGGCTCCTGAACAACATAGCAAATGTCTGATAGTCTGGTTTCAAAACCATGCATATCTTGACGACATTGAGCAATGTTTCTCCTTGTTTCACAAAGGGCCTCTTTTAGGGAATGGACTTGTGTCTGGAGCGTAGATACAACATTGCTTTGAGCTTGCATATCTTGATCATGAGGCAGTTTGGACGATATTGCCTTAACAACCAACCTAGTATTACGCAGGAACATGCTTTTGGCACTGTTAGTGGACAGGTATTGACCCACTGCAGCAAGAGCTGACATTGCGGTTATAGTTGCCTCGCCACCTTCAGAAGGTGGCGGTTCCACCATTTTTTCCATAGCCCACTGAAAAGTTGAGGTTTTACATTAGTAGTACCAGAACAGAAGATATTAAGGAGGCAGGAAAACCAAACAAAATAGCTTTGTTCTATACACAGAACTTATTCTGGTGAACCCATGTAAAATATTAGTTGTATTTTATTGCAAAGTACATAATAAAACCAGGTTCCAAACATATGACCATGTACCATCGCTAATGTATTGTCTATTTCTTCACACTGTATTGAGGGCTAAGGATAAAGAGACGAAGTTTATAATACGGTAAGCATAGTATGACATCATTCATATCACAAAACAACTGAGAACAAACAAACATGCAATTGTAACATTGTGTGGGCAAGTCCAGCACGGAACTAGATTACGGGTCAAGATCAAAGGAGCATCACTCCTCCCTTTTTAACCTTGTAAGGTGCAATGATATGCTAAGACAATTGTGTATAAAATTGAAAAGAGTAATAGACATTGGCTGCAAACCATGCAGTTCAAGGCACAAGTCAGAGTAAGTAGTAGTTAAAAGGCATGAGGATTAAGGACTTACAACAGCGGCTTTGACTGGTGTAGTCATGCCCTTCTTCTTGCTGGTGTGACAGTCCTTGAAGATTTCCACAGCATTTCATTCAGGTACTTTTTGGTCCTTGCGGGCTTTCCTCTATATTTCGAACAAGTAAATATAGATCTGATAATATGGTACAACGAAAAGAGTGAAACAGCAGCTAATTACAAGAGCCTCGCAGTGTGCAATATAGCTACGAGATCACGTAAATGCATTGGAATTTCACTTTAAATGCGGTTGGCCTTGTTCTTTGAACAGTTCACCTACAAGAAGATAGATTTGTGTGGCACATGCGTCAATAGGACTTCAACATGTGATATGATCACATATATATAATGTACCTGATACTTCGGATCAGACCAATGTTTAACAAGGCCCCTCCAGTCTTCATCCGATATATTTTCCACTGGAGATGTTTGGGAAAGTTCACTGTTAGCCTTGCCTTCAAAGTGAGTTTTCCTCAAGTTATATCGATACTGTCGTAGAGCAGACTTGAAAACATGGGTGCAAGCTTGTCTGGTTGCATCATCTTGGCTATCCAACTTGAACCTCATCTGTTGAAAATTATGGGAGTCTCATTATCAGCAACCTAGAAAGTATGGGATAGAGCAAGACGATATTACTAGTTTCCATACATAACCATACTTACAGATAAATGGTCGAGGAAGGTGTTGAACTGGGTTTCATCTTTGTCATTCCTCTACTGAATCCATGCTGGGAGGATACGTACATGACACCTAACGGCAACCGCTGCCTCTGATACTAACTTGGCTGACCCTGTAGCATCACGTGGCCTTTTTAAACCTGCCTCAAAATGGATCTCCATTCTTCCTCCTCTATATTTAGTTAACCTATCAAGCATTATCCCCGATGTTTGTTTCCTCTTGCGCCTAGGTGCTAGTCCAACAACGAACATAGGAAGTGTTAGTGTACATCAAACCGTGAGACTACATATAAAGAAGCATGCAAGCTGTAACTTGACTCAGTGAACTACCTTCTTGCTGTTGAAGCTCACAAGGTTCATCTGATATTGCCAACTCGTCTTGTGTCAAGAGTGCTTGGGAAGTAGTGTCAGTGGCAAGGGAGCTTGGGAACGTCTTTGCTAGCTCGAGTTGACGCACGCAGTATGTCGTGCAGCTGGTAGTACTGTGGTAGGTGTTGCAAGAACTAGGGCTGTCTCTGCTTGTTTGGTGGCAGCTATTTGTTTCTGTTTGGCTTTTTTTGCAGCTCGTGTAGCATGGTATGCCGTGTTTGTACAATTTTCCGCTGGACTTTCACCTTCTATTGCACCATCAGTACCAGCAGAATCTGCAGGATTCATCCGCTTCTCATTCCCTGCCATTCTGTGTTTCTTCCTCTTTCTCTATTCCATGTAAAGTCAAGCCGACAAGAAAAACGAATAACAATTTAGTTCTTCAGAACAAATTGATGCGTGATGTAGACGAACTGAACTTTGATGTTAGACAACCACATGATAGGAGGATGTAATATGTATGAAAACAAGATGTAAGAGATAACTTGAACTATGATGTGTAAACTAAGAAGAAGACATTTCACCAAATTAGAAGCAATGCAGTAGACAAGGTAGACACCATATGAAAGATGCTACAAATATCGCTCGCCAAGTTAACGGTGTCTCAAAGATAAATGGCGTTTAAACAAATGTGAAGCAAGACAAGAAATAAATCATATGCAAGATGCAAACAACATCACACTACCATGTTAGAGGTCTCTCGTCATTAGTGCCATTGCATATTCACAGCATTGCATATTCACAGCTTATGATGTGTAAACTAAGGAGAAGGCATTTCAACAAATTAGAAGCAATGAAAGCTAGACACCATATGAAAGATGCAACGAATATCACTCTACCAAGTTAAAACTGTCTCATCATAAGTGCCATTTCAACAAATTAGTAGTACAAGCTAGAAAAAATGTGAGATGTAACCTATATCACACTCCGAAGTCAAACGTGTCTTATGATAAGTGATTGTTGCGGGTTACACAACAAGAGTAATTTGATGTAAGGACATGGTGTGATAGACAGATATTGTATGTTCTAGAAAGCAGGAACACGTGTCTTATTCAAGTATAATGTGTAAAGTAAGCAGATGGAATTCAACAAAATTAGAAGCAATACAAGCTAGACATCACACATAACATGCAACCACATATAATGATTGCCAAGTTAGAGGGAGCACCGGTGATCTTTGCACTAGGGGAGACGTGCTCATCATAAACACAGCTTTGTTGAGTGTCTATGCATGTGTTGTCTTGGAAATCATCTTGTGGGTGTGGAGGAGTAGAAACTGTAGAGGCCCTCCATTTGGAAGGAGCACCTTTATCCGCTGCCTTGCTAACTTCCTTCCGCTTTATTGATTTTGAATTGTCAAGTAAAACCGACGAGAAAAAGCAATAAAATTCTCTCTTTAGAACTCATTCGTGCATGATACTGACAATCACTACTTTGATGTAAGGCAAACACATGATACCAGGATGGAATATGTACGAAAAACAGGACGACATGGCATGTTCACAACTGTTTGTGTAAACTAAGCAATAACCATTCCAGAAAATAAGAAGCAATGCAAGCTAGACACCACATGAAAGATGCAACCAATATGACTCGCCAAGTTAAAAGCCTCCCATCATAAATGGAATTTCAACAAATTAGAAGCAGCGCATGCTATAAATCATATGAAAGATGCAACTAATATCACATCGCATATACTAAAGGTGTCTCGTCATATTGATTGATGCGGGATACAAAAAAACAATAGTTTTATGTAAGGACATGCTTAATAGACAGATGTACTATGTACTAAATACAGGAAGGCATGTCACATTAACAGGTATAATGTCACATTTACCAGGAGTATAAGCTAAGCAGACTAGCACATGCAGTTTAACCAGATTGGAAGAATTACAATCTAGACACAATATGCAACATGCAACCACATATCATGCTGCCAAGTTAGAGCAAGCACCTGCGATGGTAGTGTAGGGGAAATGTTGTAATCAACTACAGAGCTACGTTCACTATCTTCATCTAGCATTTCTTTTTCTTGAGAATCATGTCGGGAGGCTGACGCTGCATTCTTTAAATGAGGAGTAGTCCCCTTGCCTGCCTGCCTCGTCATAAGTGATTGATGAGGGATACACAAGGACATTAGTTTGATGTAAGAACATGGTTAATACACAGATGTACTAGTATGTACCAAAAACATAAAGGCATGCCATATTCAAAGGTATAATGTGTAAGCTAAGCAGATGCAATTTAACCAAATTGGAAGCAATACAAGCTAGACATCCGGCTAGAGTGGTGAACATGATCATCTAGGACCTGAGAGCCTGGTGGGAGGCGGGCTGCTTCGCCACCATCGCGGCTTTTTAGTTGGCTTCCAGGTGATGCCTGTCTTTGTTGGGCTTATCACTGGCTCGACCAGTGCCCTGACTAGCTATTTGTCTTCTGGTGCTCACGGGATGGTGGTTCATGTAAAAAATATCTTTCCTTATCTTAATAAAGACCGACTTCAGCCTTTCGAATACAAGCTAGACACCATATGGAACATGCAACCACATATGACACCTTGAAGTTAAAGCAAGCACACAGGATGGTGGTTCATTGCGGCGAGGTCATCAACTCGAAGCAACGTTTACCGTCTCCATCTCGTGACACTGCACCCTTTAAAAGCGGCTATAGCGTGCAGCGCCTAGCAGCGTAGAAAGATGGCACGACTTGTCTCTTTTCTTTTTGCTTCACTTTCGGCGCACTGAAATACCCTGCATAAAAACACAATATTGAGAGTATGGATGAAGTGTGTGCAGAACTAGTGCAATCGTAAAAAGTAGCAGATAGCAGGTGGCTGAAAAATAAATGACAGGAGACATATGATAGCTCTACAACATTGCATGGCAAACAAAATTAGATTCTACTCCACATGATTTTGTAATATATGAGCACAGGAAATGCATGTACTCCTCCAGCACACCACCACATGTGGTCATATCTAAGATAACAGTCGACTGAAAATAAATAGGTCAGTCGATTTTTTCAATGAATCGTCCGATCTATAAGGAGCGGGCAGATGGCCTTTGTCTACCTCCTGCCAGTCACTGTTGACGATCTTTCTCGAACCGCCAGCGACCATCGGCCCAGACCCGTGCCTCCGCCGCCCCGCCCTCCCATCGACCTCACACCAACGTCGTGCTTGGCAGCGCCCCCAAGTCATCCCTTTAATCACGGCCGACCTCCAGATCGGGTGCCAGTAGCTCTAGGCCGCACACGCCCCTAAGATAAACACCAAGGCGCTGCTTCTTCGGCGTAATAATCGTACTAGCGCCTGTTACGCCGGGGAATGCTTCCGTTAATTGGGAATCAACTGGCCAGAAATTGAAATTCAGGGGGGCGACGGACCCCTAGCTAAGGTGAAATAGTATATGAGGAGAAACCTTGTGCATCGCGAGTTACTAGGAACATCTAGTATCAAGAAGAAGCGGTCAACTAGTGTCTTCTGTGGGACGAATACCGTGTGTCGGAGTAATGGGCCACGGGTAGGCAGTCCCGAGCCCCTGAACCATTCAAAACATCGGGGCAGACTGCGCCCCTCAAGACGCCAAGACAAAAAGCCGCCTTCAGAAAGTCGGCAACAGAGTCGCCGACTGCCCCTCTAGGCCGAGTCCCAGAGGCGGCTCAGGACGAGCCGACTCCAAGCCGGCGACCTCAGGCGAGGCCGGCTACAGGTAGTCGGCCCGCGACCCCAACCACCTCTTGCCTGAGCGACTACGAGCGGGATGGGATAAAGCCGCCTCGCGGCCCATCCCTGCCCTGCCCATAAAAGGCAGGTATGGCCACGGAGCGCCGTACTGACGGAGATCTCCGTCCGGCGCAGCACTGTTGCCATGCCGGACCTGACATCAGTCCCGTGGGCAGATTCCTGTACCCACGATGGCCTGTTTGTACGACCCGAAGACAGCGGGACCCGCCTGTCGGCGGGAGTACCGAAGACGGCGAGAGCGCCCCGAAGACGGACCCGTTGGAGTCGGCCTCCGGGAGTCGGCTGACCCCTCCCGCGGGCTCCACGCGCCATTAACTAGACAAGACGGAGAATGGCAACAGTGATCGCCCGCCCAGCGGCTGCACTGTTGCCATGACCCCATGACCAAGCTCGCATCATTAGAAGCACGGCTACAGTAATCTACAGCCGGCAAGACCCGCCCGCGGCGGGCAAGGGCTGTTGGCCCCATGCTGGGCCGTCGACAGGGCCCACTAGTCGGCGGGCCCCAGAAGCCGGCGGAGAAGACGGCGACTCGGAGACTGACGGCTTGGACCCGCACCTAGCCGGATTACCGTTGTACCCTCGGGGGGTAGGCCTATATAAACCCCCCGGGGCACCCATGCAAAGGGTTGGAAGCTAGTAGTTTTAGACACATATAGAGGGAGAGAAGAGCTAGCCGTGCCCTTCTCCTTCCTCACCCCGAACAGCTCAAGGAGCACCTTGTACTCACTTTGTCATAGTGATCATGCGGAGACCCCGCAGAGCAGCAGTAGGGGTGTTATCTCCTCCGAGAGCCCTGAAGCTGGGTAAGATTCGCCGGCGTGCATGTCTTCGCCTCATCACGTTTCCAGGCACCGGCGACGTTCTACTCGCCCCATCCATGATAAGCCATCCTTTGGCATATGTCGCACCCAACCCCCGACATTTGGCGCCCACCGTGGGGCATGGTGCACCGTCGTCCGGAGACCTGCTCTGGACGGGAACCCTCTTCCTCCCTGGCGAGCGCAGCAAGCCCGGCACACCAGACGGAGTCTGCGCCGACGCGCTGCATGACGCCGAGGTCACCTGCGCGGCGAGCTGCCTCGCCGAACTTGTCGGCGAGGTTCGCCTCTCTGACGAGCCTGCATCCGACTCGGTACGCGGGCGGCCCCGAAAGCCTCCTCGCGGGCCTCCTCGAGCAGCTCCACGTCGCCGGCGAGCCTGCTGCCGACCTGGAGTCCGTAGGCTCCACCGACCCGATGCTGGTCGACTCCGACACCGTGTCGCTCGACGCGTTCCCCACCAACGTGGTGGTCTATGACGATCCTCTCCCTCGCGTGGAGAGCGGCGGGAGCACCGTCCACGAAGGTACTGCGTCGCCGTTCACGGCGAAGCCTTCCGGCCAGGGGCTCGTGACCCTCTCGACGCTGATACGCAAGACTGACCGCCTCCATTCAGGGAGGGCGCCGACGCCGACCGGAAACACGCCGCCTCCGGCTCCTGCGTGGCGCCAGAAGCTGGCAAGCATGAGACGCTTGTCGGAAGCCTATCAGCGCGAGATGGATCGCGCTGTGGGTGATTCGCCGGCCCCGACTGGGCCTAGCCGCCTAGGCGCGGTCCGGCAGCCTTGGCCTTGAGCCATCGCCGATCTGTTTGGAGCGATCGCCCGTGCACGCCACGCCGCGGAGAACATTCTTTGCTGTCAGCGGCGGCGGATGAGCTGGATAACCGGCGAGAGCACCGCCTTATGACGAGCGAGTCAGCAACTCCTCGACACGGCCGCCAGCGCAAGACGAAGCCGCTGCCGCATCGCGCGCCAAGCGACAACACACGGCGACTTGCCTCCTCACGAGATCAAGGCAGCGGCGTCTCGACGCCGAATCGGCGCGGCGTCCGCGGAAGTAAGAACAAGGATCCGGCTGTCAGCCATAGCCGGACTCACATCTCCATCGAGCGCGATGAAGACGGCCGCCCGAGAGCAGTGGAGCGGCGGGACGACTATCAGCCTCCTCCTCCCCACAGAGAAAGGCGAGTCTCCCCGCCACCCGTCGAGCATCCGACTCTCGGCGACCGCCTTGGCCGCCGAGAGGGAGTCGGAGAGAACGACGCCCGCCACCGGATCAAGCGACTCCACCGATCCTTGGCGCTAGAAGAAGAGGACGAGTTGGGCCCGCCCTGTTTCGGACGTCGCATCCGAGACGAACCCTTCCCCCGAGGATTCACACTCCCCCGAGACACACCCAAATACACCAGCTCCGTGAAAGCCGGAGGACTGGCTGGTGGACTACTCCACGGCCGTCAGCATAGCGAACGGCAACAAGCGCGTTGCCGTAAAGTATGTTCCCCTCATGCTCCAGGGCACGGCCCGTACATGGTTGAACAGCTTGAAGCCCCGCAGCATCAACAGCTGGGTCGACTTCACTGAGGCCTTCATCCACAACTTCACGAAAGCACGCCTGGCGACCTCCCAAGCCTCGTCGGCTGTCCTTGTGCGTGCAAGGCCCAACGAAGTCTACTCGCGACTACCTCACGCTGGCTGGGCGAGCTCCGAACTCCTGCGAAGGAGTGCACGCGAGGTGCGAACAATCGAAGTACTTCACCGCGGGTGCAGAGAAGGCACCCTCCTCAAGCAAAAGCTCCTTTGCGGCAGGCGGAGACCCTCGACGAGCTGCTAGTCATAGCCATAAGCACGCTGACTGCCGACTCCTCCATGAAGTCGGAGATTGAAGTCGGTCTGTTGGCAAAGTAGCTCCTCATGCTCCCGAACTCCGGCTTGCGGCGCCCGGTCGGCAGCAAGAGAATGATCATAAGCGCAAGGCCCGCAGCCGGCTTCCAACAGCCGTGGTGGCGGCTGATCGAGACCAGCGGCGAAGGGCAGCCTCACCTTAAGCGGCGGAAGAGGCGGCAAGTCCAACTGGTTGCCGGCCTTCTCTTCTGAGCGAACTCTGGATGGACCACCAAGTTCCACAGCGGTAGCCGTCAGCCAAACCACACCACCGGAAGTGCCATGGCTCACCAGGATCGCCAAGGGAGGCGGCTGGCCCCTCCTCCGCCCCGGGTCAGCCGCCCTAGCAGCCGGCTGTCGAGCCGATCGGCGCAGTACAAGACGATTACCGGAAGAGCACGGGCGCCTATGTCGTGTTTACCAGCGTGGTGATGATCGCCGCAGGCGGCAGCAGCAGCTAGCGATGAATGCAAGATGGCGTTAGATACCCCAGAATTCATGCACTTTGCGAGAAACCCATTAGCTGGAGCCGTGCTTTGATCACCCGGAGGAGATGCGAGTCCGGGCTCCTCGCCGGTCTTGGGAGCCACCCTCGCCCACAGATAAGCGGGCCGCTTCTCGCTTCATGATGAGCGATAGCGGGCGGCAGCATCAACATCCTGTACAAGGATACGATGGAGAAGCTAGGAATCAAGCAAAGACAGCTTGACATAGTCGGACTGTGTTCCACGGAATTGTACATGGCCTTTCCCGCTCACCCGATTGGCAAGATTCTGATAGACGTCCTCTTTGGGGACAAGGATCACTTTCGCCGAGAGTCGGTGCAGTTCAAGTGGTGGACCTCGAAGCCCCTACCATGCCACCTTGACCGACCTGCTTTGGCCAAGTTCATGGCGGTCCCCCACCACGCCTACCTCAAGATGAAGATGCCGAGTTCAAGGATTCTGACCGTGGCAGCGACTATAGAAAGTCATCACTTTGTCTTGTTGAAAGCAGCCTGGCGAATCCCACAGTGATCGCGGCTGAGAAGCGGCTCCTGGATCGGATTGTGGCAGTGGCCGACAAGCAGCCAGAGATATCGCTCGACCCCAAGGAGTCAGAAGCTGAGGGCTCGTTCAAACCGGCCAAAGAGACCAAGAAGGTACCCTTGGACCCGGAGCACCCGGAGAAATACGTTGTCATAGGTGCAAACCTCGACAGCAAATAGGAAGGCGAGCTCGTCGATTTCCTTCGTGAGAATCGGGACATCTTCGCGTGGTCCCCCAAAGACATGCCAGGTGTACCGACGGATTTCGCCGAGCACAAGTTACATGTCCGATCTGATGTGAAGTCCGTCAGGAAGCCCTTCGCCGCTTTGTCGGAAAGAGAAAAGAAGAGTTGTTGGAGAAGAGATAGCCTGGCTCCTCGCAGCCGGTTTCATCATGGAAGTTTTCTTTCCAGAATGGTTGGCGAACCCGGTGTTGGTACTAAAGAAGAACAAGAAGTGGCGGATGTGTATCGACTACATAAGCCTCAACAAAGCCTGCCCCAAGGAACCGTTCGCTTTGCCAAGAATTGATCAGGTGATAGACTCCACAGTAGGATCTGCTGTTGAGCTTCTTAGATGCATATTCAGGATATCACCGGATCAAGCTGAACCCGCCGACAGATTGAAGACCGCCTTCATCACGCCCGTTTGGAATATACGCTGCGACCATGACGTTGACGTAGGAGCGCCCGGCACCACCTTTCGGCGTTGCATGCGAAGTGCCTCCTCAAGCGGCTTGGCGAACGCATGCGTTTACGTGGGCGACGTGGTGGTGAAGGCGGAGAAGCGAGGAACGCTGTTGGAAGACCTCAAAGAGACCTTTGAAAACCTGCGCCGATTCGGATCAAGCTCAACCTAGAGAAATGCGTCTTGAATTACCAGCCGGCCAGCTCCTTGGATTCTGGTATCTGAGCAGCGGCATAGAGTGCAACCCCGTGAAGATCAAGGCGATCGAGAGGATGGAAGTACCCCGCCGACTGCTAGATGTGCAGAAGTTCACCGGCTGCTTGGCGTCTATCAGCCGATTCATCAGTCGGCTGGGCGAGAAAGCTCTCCCTCTGTACCAGCTTATGAAGAAGACCACCTTCTTCGAATGGAACTCCAAGGCGGATGAAGCTTTTCTCCAGTTGAAGTGAATGCTGACTACTCCCCCAGTGCCGGCGGCTCCGACTCCAAAGGAGCCCATGCTCGTGTATTTTGCCGCCACCGGCGAGGGTAGTCGGCCTTGATCATTGTAGTTGAACGCAAGGAGGAAGGCAAGGCGCTACCTGTCCAGAGACCGGTTTATTACCTGAGCGAAGTACTGTCAACCTCCAAGCAGAACTACCCCCACTACCAGTAGATGTGTTACGGCGTGCACTTTGCCACCAAGAAGTTGAAACCTTACTTTCAAGAGCATCCAATCACCGTGGTTTGCACGGCCCCACTAGCAGAGATCATCGGAAGCCGAGATGCTTCGGGCCGAGTGGCCAAATGGGCCATAGAGTTGGCCCCCTACACCATCTTTTACCAGCCCCGCACCGCCATCAAGTCACAAGCACTGGCCGACTTCCTCGTCGATTGGGCCGAGACCCAGTATCTGCCGCCGACTCCACCCATTGGCGGATGCACTTCGATGGCTCGAAGATGCGCACCGGCTTGGGAGCCGCCGTGGTCCTCACTTCCCCTAAGGGCGACAAGCTCAAGTTCGCGCTGTAGATCCATTTCGCCGCCTCCAACAACGTCGCCGAGTACGAGGCGCTCATCCACGGGCTCCGGCTTGCCAAAGAGCTCGGCATTCGCCGGATCCTGTGCTATGGCGACTCCGACGTGGTGGTCCAACAGTCATCCGGCGACTGGGATGCCAAAGATGCAGATATGGCGAGCTACCGCTTTACAGTACAAAGCAGCTGAGTGGATATTTTGAGGATGCGAATTCCTCCACGTGCCAAGCGACAACGACCAGCAGATGCCACAGCAAGAATCGGCTCCACCCGTCGAACAATACCATCCGGCGTTGCCCTTGAGCGCCTTCTCAAGCCATCTGTCAAGCCGTCAGCGAGTCGGACTCCATTTTGTGCGGCTCCCCACAGAAGAAGTCGGATCCGACTCCAAAGCCTCGGCCGAGCGGCACAAGAATCGCTTGCAGACGCCCCAAGAACGCGGCGGTTGAAGCTGGCCGGGGACTTCGATTACTCGGCCGGGGACTGCACCGGTCGGCCAGGGGACTTCTTCAACCCAGCAAGCTCTGCGAGACTCAACCCGCCGCCTCCCAGCCCGGCCGCCCTCGTCCAAGTAGCGATCTTGGCGATCGAAGAAATAGCAGCACCCTCATGGGCCCAGCCCATCCTGAAGTTCTTAGTAAACGGAGAGCTACCAACTGATGAAACCTTGGCTCGACAAGTGCAACGCCGAGCGGCAACCTACACTATAGTCAATAGAGAGCTGGTCAGGCGCAGCGTCACTGGTGTCTACCAGCGCTGCGTCGAATCAGAGCAAGGCCAGGCAATCCTTGAAGACATCCATCGTATGGCGAGTCGGCCATCATGCAGCCTCAAGAGCACTTTCGTCGCCAAAGCCTTCCGACCACGGTTTCTTACGGCCAACCGCCCTAGAAGAGGCCAAGGAATTAGTTCAAAAATGCAAGGGGTGCCGGTGTTCCGCTCCAAGCCGCTTCAGACCCGGGCTCAAGACTATCCCCATCGCTGGCCCTTTGCTGTTTGGGGCACGGACATGGTGGGACCATTCAAGGCGGCACAAGGTGGCCTAACTCACTTACTTGTCATGCGGTGGACAAGTTCACCAAATGGATAGAAGCAAAACCCATCAAGAAGTTGAATGGTCCTCTGGCGGTGACTTTCATCGCCCGACATCCACGACTCGATACGGCGTACCACAAAGCATCATCACCGACAACGGCACAAATTTCGCCAAAGGCGCCCTGGCCCGTTTCTGCGCGACGCAGGGCATCCGACTGGACTTAGCGTCCATTGCCCATCCGCAGTCAAACGGCCAGGTGGAGCGAGGGAATGGCCTCATTCTTTCTGGCATCAAGCCTCGACTGGTCGAACCACTGGAGTGTTCGCCGGTCATTGCTTGAGGAGTTGCTACCGCCCCTCTGGAGTCGTGTATGACTCCAAACAAGTCAAGCAGCTTCACACCCTTCTTCCTCGTCTCTGATTGCGAAGCCGTCATCCCAACGGATATAGAGTTTGACTCCCCGCGAGTCACCATGTACACCGAAGAGGAAGCAGAAGAAGCACGTCAAGACGGCGTAGATCTGCTGGAAGAGGGCCGACTGTTGGCACTCAGCCGGTCCAGCATCTACCAGCAGAGCCTGCGCTGCTACTACAACAAGAAGGTCAAGCCAAGATCATTCCTAGAGGGCGACCTTGTGCTCCGGCTGATCCAGCGAACAGCCGGCCAGCACAAGCTGTCGGCGCCTTGGGAAGGCCCATTCATCATCAGCAAAGTGCTGGGCAACGACTCCTACTACCTGATCGACGCTCAGAAGCCCCGAGCACGCAAGAGGGACGATTCCGGCAAGGATACGGAGCGGCCATGGAATGCGAATCTCCTCCGAAGATTTTACAGTTGACGCAGTATGTACCACGCTACCCCTTTGTGTTTGAAATACCAAGACTCCGGGCCCCCCGAGACGAGCTCGGGGACTGCCCTCTTTTGTTATCTGTATGATAAGAATTATGCCTTTGAGTATGTTACCCTTTGATTATGCTGTTTGGTGCCGGGCTCGACTAGTCGGCCCGGGGACTCGCCCCTTTTGAGCTATGAAGTGCTTCCTGAAGTCAGACAAGTAGACCGGTGCCTAAGCCGTCTCCTGCCAGAAGCCGTAGCTTGCAGAGCGACTGTTTGGTGGGCAGGAGTAAGGTAGAGCGGGCGCCCACACGAAAAAATGGCTAAGGACCCAAAGTATAAACATAGTTTGAATCGGCTTCCAGCCCGTTCATGAAACCAACTCTTGAGAAGCCGGGTTTGCCGTTTCTACCCAACTTGCTTAAACGACTCTAAAAATGGCCAAGTACTTGCCTTCTCAAAGTAGACAAGCACTTGACCTAGACGGCAATCCATGAGCGGTTGCCCGACGAACAAGGCAGCATCTAAGGGAAGGCGGCAAAGGAAAAAAGCCACAAGAGCAATAAGCAAGGAAACATAAAATTAAAATAATATTTACACAAATTTAGGCCCTTGGCCGGATCTTCGAACAAAGGTTCAGAATACACCCCGCGGGTGGAATTGTGCAAATTAACAAAGTTCTTTCAAAAGACTAGCAAATAGATAAAATAAAGGTAAGGCAGCGGCCTAAGAAGCAGCGGATGGAGTTGGAAGGCCGGAGGCGGCGGCGGCGTCAGACGCCGGGGCGGCTGGCTGGGCAGTCTCGGTTTGATCGTCTCTGGCAGCGGGTAGCTCGAGATGGGCGCGGCTCGTTCTTTGGGGCGCGATCAAGATGAGGCTGGTCGCCCGCTCCGCCTTCCTTGGCGCCTCCATGCCGTCTCCGTCCTCCGCCTCGTCTTCATCCTCGGCGCTGAGTCGATCACCTCCGCCGAGTCCTCGCCAGTAGTCCCGAGTTCATCCCGAACCACTCGGCGGTGCTTCCCCACCGTCTTCAGCCCACTCGTGGACGAAGATGCTGGTGTCCGTGTAGTCGGCGATCGCCACCGCGCCGGCTCGACAAAGGGCGTCCTCATGCCAGCTCTGCTGGGCTTCGCTTGACCGGAGCAGCTGGCCGGTCGGTCCAGGTCGAGCCCTGGATACCACGCCTTGACGAACTCCAGGGCTCGGCGAGCTCCAGCCCGAGCCGAAGCCCTTCCAAGCCTCAAGACGGCCAGCCGTGACCTCCAGCCAGTCGGTGGTCCGGCTGGGAGTGCGCAGAACCGGCATGTCCGGCTGGGAGTGCGCAGAACCGGCATGTCCGGCAACAGGGCAGCGATCGCCTGGGCACCGACACGCTGAAGACGGCGCAGCATCCGATGTGCCGGCTGCAGACGAGCCTCGATGCTTAGGAGCTGCTCGTCAAGGGTCCAGGGGGCGTTGGCTGTGATCCCGGCGCCACCCGCCCTCCGCGCCTCGCGCTCGGCCTCGATGGCCTGATTGGCCGCCTGCGTGTGACCAGGGAAGAAGTCTGCCAAGAAGAAGAAGAAGCAAGTCAGAAAAAACAGGAGCCGGCTTAACCCATAGTCGGCAACCCAAAAGAAAAAGTAAAAGCAAACTTACCATCGACGATATCTTCGATTTCATGGAAGCCGGAGGTCAGCTGCGCTTCCCTGTCGGTCCAGGCGGAGCGCTCGCTCTCAAATTCGGCCAGGAGGGCGGCCTCTTTCTTCTCCGCCTCAGCCTGCGCCGCCTTGAGCAGCTCCCTCTGCTCCGCCAGCTGCGTAGCCAGCAGGTCGCGCTCTGCGGCGAGCTTGCCGCACTCCTCCTCTTTGGCGCGCAAGGCGGTCTCGGCCGTACCCAGCTGCCCCCGCAGAGCAGCGTTGGACTCTGAAGAATAAAAGAAAAAGAGGGACGCTAAGTCGTCAGTTAAGAAGATCGCCAGGAAGATCCGGGCCGACTGCGCACTCGGGGACTACAGCCCGCGGGTGTGCTAGCGCGCCCCCGTGAAGAAGAAAACTCACCTCGGCTCCTCACCAGGTCACCAGCCCGCTTGTTCAGTTCTTCAACGTTGCGGTTGAAGGAGGTAGCGCGGAGGTTGTGATACTCCTGTAACAAAAGTTCCAGACATAGGTAAAAAACTTGGAAGTAAGCAAATAAAGTTCAGGGCCGCTTCGTAAAGAACGGCCGGCCCGAAACTCGAGACTACACCCAGTGGGTGCGCGCCTTGCCACGAGAAAGATCAAGAGAAATTTCGAAATGAAACATACCCGCACGGAGGATCGCGATGCCAGTGCGCTTGAAAGGTTCTCGAGGGCGCCGCCTTGACCCGCGGCTTCGCTTTTGACGCCCAAGAGCGCCGTGTTCAGCCAGGGTTTCACCGCTATCCTCGCACTTCCACCTAACGGAAAAGGGCGCTAATGTCGCTTCAGCCGAGGATGAGCCGAGTGGCGGCGCCGGTTCTGCGGGCGCGGCGCCAGGTCGCTTCTCAAGACGCAAGCTTGCCATTGGGAGGCGATTTGAAGAAGCAGTTGCGCAACCGCCTCGTCGGTCGGACGCGCCAGAGGGTCCATGGGCCGTTGCCTCGTGCGATCTCGGACTACTGGCGGAGGCTGGCGGAGGTGGCGCGGCCGCCCGGTGAAGAGACCTCGCCGCCTTCCCTCCCTCGCGACGGGACCTCACCGCCAACTCCCTCCGACTGCCCGTGAACTCCGGCGGTGGTGGCGGCCCGAAGCTTCGGCGGGTGAACGAAACAGCGCCCGGCCCGGCTTGGCAGCCTCCTCGGCTCGCCTTTTTACTGCAGCGGCATCTTCGACCGCCTTCTCGGCCTACGCCTTCTCCCGACGGGCGGCCTCCTCCTCGTCGCGCTTCTCCTGCGCATTTCGCTCTGTCGCCTCCCGGAGGGCGGCCGCAGGGTCAGCGCGCCGACTATTGGAGGACGTCTCCGCCGACCCCATGACGGAGGCGGTGGCGACCCTCTCCAAGGTGAGGGGAGCCCTGAAAAGAAAAAAGGACATGAGAAGACTCGGGCAAGACGGCCCAGAAGAAAACAAGACAGAATAAAAAAAATACTTACGCGGAGACCAGCGGTGGCTTCTTCACCGCCTTGCGGAAGAGGTTAGCCTTCGCGACCGCTTCTTCGCGCTGAGTCGCGGCGGCCGCTCCCCTGAATTTCTTGGCCTGGCCGCTCGGCTGAGCCGGCCCGGCCCGGCGCCTCTTCGCGCCGCCTCGACCCCCCAAGGCGGCGGAGGAGCTTGCGCCTGGATGGTCGGCTTTCTGCTGGCGGCGGGGGGCAACTTCCTTCTCGCCGTCATCATTGGGCCAGTCGGCGAAGGTGGCCGAAGGTCTGAGGTCGTCGGCCCCTCCCCCTCCCTCAGCGTCGGCCTCCATCGCCGCCACACCCAAGTCGGGGTCATCGGCGTCGCTCTTCGCCCGGTCGGGGACGAATTCACGAGCCGGCCCCGCGGCGCCAGCCGAGGGCGGCTTGAGAGGATTCTGAGTCAGAAAAGACCAAGAAAAGTCAGAGCCGGATCCGGCTGAAGAAGGAAACAGAGAAGCAAGAGACGACTTACCAATGACGGGGGATTGGCGCGCGAGTATGGCTCCTTGCCGAACTGCCATTCTCCGTGAGGCCGCAGTTCGCCAAGAAATTCACCGTGTCCACCACCTCCGCGTGGGGCATATCCTTGGAGCACAACTGGCTGGGGTCCCGGCGGCCGCTCATCTGACAGATCAGATGAGGTCGGCCTTGAAGGGGGAGAACTCGGTGTGCCACGAAGGCGGCCAGCAAGTCTACCCCAGTCAGTCCCTCCGACTGTATCATTCTGGAACGCAGCGGCGGCGCGTTACTGCGGGAGTCGGCGTCCGGGCCCTATAGGACCAGCTGGTGGAATTGACCAGCTTCGCCGCCATACGTAAAAGTTGACCTGATCGCCTTGAGGCGATGTTCTTGACGTAGAAGTATGAATGCTGCCACATCTTCACCCGACTTGATGAGGGAGATGGCGGGGAAAGGGTTCTCGGGCACCGGCCTCCTCTTGGCGATGAGCGTACGCG
Organism: Aegilops bicornis; assembly: GCA_021605145.1. Taxonomy (NCBI): domain Eukaryota; kingdom Viridiplantae; phylum Streptophyta; class Magnoliopsida; order Poales; family Poaceae; genus Aegilops; species Aegilops bicornis. The sequence goes on along the minus strand of CM038671.1, from coordinate 75,329,588 downwards.
CCTGAGCCGACAAGCGACCGACGTGGGTCCCGAGCCGCTGGAAGAATTCCCCCACAGCTCGATGGTGGGAGGACTCGAAAAACCTTCGCCATAAGGATCGCGAAGTGCCACAACACCACCGTGTTGGGGGTGAGGTGGTGCGGCCGAGCCCGAAAAACCCAAGAATGCGCGGAAGAAGCCGGGCCGGCAGCCCTAGCCCGCGCATGAGGTGCGAGCGGAAAATGACCCGCTCGCCCTCCTCCGGCGCCGGCGTGATTTCGCCCTCCGGCGCGGCGCGGGTCCGCACTAGGTGGCTGCCGGGGATGCGGCGCGTTTGACGAAGGAATTCAATGATGTCGTCGTCGGATGAAGAGCTCATCTCCGCGGCGCGGCGAGGCTCGGCGCGGTGGAGCAAGGAAGAAAGCGAGGCCCGGCGCGGTGGAGCAAGGAAGAAGATGAGACAGGGAGCGGGGAGGAGAGAGTGCGCGTGCGTCACCGCCCCCTCCCTCCCCCCGCCTACTTATAGGCGCCTAGGCTGCGGTTGAGGGGCGGGCGTGGGATTAATCGCGCCCACGCCCCCACGCCCCACGATTTAACCAGCGGCGTTATCGCCGCGATAACGGCGCGTGGGGAGCTCAACCGCCGCACGCATCATAGCGCAGCGGATCCGCTGCGCGCCGGGGCATGATAGTGGCGGGCCCCGCCTGACAGGCCTGTCTTGTCACGCGCGTGGGCTGGCAGACTGACCCTGCCGCGTGGCGTCACGTGGCGGGCCCGCAACGGGCGGCTGCCGGGAAGCTTATCAGGCACGCCGCCCGGATCCCGCTGCGACCTTCGAAACCTTTGAAGAGCAAGACGGCCCCCTGCAAGGCCGACTCCGGCTCAAGATGGAGACGGCGGGCCGAGTCCAGATTCTCCTAACAAAGGGATGAAGCTGTCGAGGCTCCTCGACAAGCTGCCCTCGGCACCTCACCAAACCGGGGACCTCTTGTCGGAGTAATGGGCCACGGGTAGGCAGACCCGAGTCCCTGAACCTTTCAAAACATCGGGGCAGACTGCGCCCCTCAAGACGCCAAGACAAAAAGCCGCCTTCAGAAAGTCAACAACAGAGTCGCCGACGGCCCTCTAGGCCGAGTCCCAGAGGCGGCCTCAGGACGAGCCGACTCCAAGCCGGCGACCTCAGGACGAGCCGACTCCAAGCCGGCGACCTCAGGCGAGGCCGGCTACAGGTAGTCGGCCCGCGACCCCAACCACCTCTTGCCTGAGCGACTACGAGCGGGATGGGATAAAGCCGCCTCGCGGCCCATCCCTGCCCCGCCCATAAAGGGCAGGTATGGCCACGAGCGCCCGTCTTGGACGGAGATCTCCGTCCGGCGCAGCTCTTGTTGCCACGCCGACCCGACATCAGCCCGTGGGAAGATTCCTGTACCCGATGGCTTTGGCTGTCTCAGACCGAAGACGGCGGGACCCGCCTGTCGGCGGGAGTACCGAAGACGACGAGAGCGCCCGAAGACGGACCCGTTGGAGTCGGCCTCCGGGAGTCGGTCGGCCCCTCCCGTGGGCTCCACGCGCCATTAACCAGACAAGACGGAGAATTGCAACAGTGACCGCCCGCCGGGCGGCGGCACTGTTGCCATGACCCCATGACCAAGCTCGCGTCATTAGAAGCACGGCTACAGTAATCTGCAGCCGGAAAGACCCGCCCATGGCGAACAAACTATCGGCCCCATCTTTGGGCCGTCAACGGGGCCCACTAGTCGGCGGGCCCCAGACGCCGGCGGAGAAGACGGCGACTCGGAGACTGACGGCTTGGACCCGCACCCAGCCGGATTACAGTTGTACCCTCGGGGGGTAGGCCTATATAAACCCCCCGGGGCACCCATGCAAAGGGTTGGAAGCTAGTAGTTTTAGACACACGCGTAGAGGGAGAGAAGAGCTAGGCGTGCCCTTCTCCTTCCTCACCCCGAACAGCTCAAGGAGCAGCTTGTATTCACTTTGCCATAGTGATCATGCGGAGACCCCGCAGAGCAGCAGTAGGGGTGTTATCTCCTCCGAGAGCCCTGAAGCTGGGTAAGATTCGCCGGCGTGCATGTCTTCGCCTCATCCCGTTTCCAGGCACCGGTGACGTTCTACTCGCCCCCTCCATGATAAGCCATCCTTTGGCATATGTCGCACCCAACCCCCAACACCGTGCAAGCAGAGACGTAATATTTGCACGAATAAGGGAAGAGGAGTACCTTCTTCGGTTGCCGGTGTGGTCACCTCCACATGTCGCGGCGATCTTCTTCTTTTTACCGGGGAAACCGATGTTCTGGAGTGTGCAGGCTTGGACGAACCCATGGCCAAATTGTTGACTGTGTTGCCGTGGCCGTATGTCGGCGGAGGTGAAGCAGATCCGAGGCGGCAAAGGACGGCGTAGCAGGTACAACTTCGGTGCGGTGGAGGGTGGCGAAGTTGGAGCGGCAGCGGTGAGGCGTAGGATGGCGTGGTTGAACTGGCTCGGGTACGGACGGCTCGGGCTCGTCTTCAACTACTAGCCGTGGAGGGCGTTGCGGTTGAGGTTGCGGTGGACGACGACGTCGGGGTATCGGCTCCGGCGTGATGGAGGAAGCGGCGGTTGGCCGAGTGGGATGGGATGGCGGACGGAGGGCGTCGGGGTTTCATGGCTGGTGGAGAGGTAGTTTGGGCACCCACAGTATGAATGGGGAATCGGACGGGTGGGGGAACCATGTTTGATGCAGGATGCGCTTGTTTTTAGCTTTTGAACAGAAGATGGGACGCGCTTGTTTGAAATTTGGGGAAAGTACAAACTTTGCCCCCCTCTTAAATATCGGACCTACTGCGGGTCGGGGGTAGGATGGTAATCCCAGGTGTCCCAAATAGTGGGCGGGAGCGATTTCGGCCCGGCGCATGTGTGCTTAGGCGGCCATTGTGTATGAATGTATTTTGGAGGCGGTTGCGTGGCGTCTAGATGAACCTACAAACCTACCCCGGTTTAGACCTTTGGACGTCGGGCCGGTAGGTTTCACAGGTCGGAGTTATTAGAAAAGTAATTTCCTTGTACTACCAAACCTTGGTCTCACGTGGTTTCGGGCGAGTAGAGGCTCTTTTGGCGCTTCGTTTGAAATTTTGAAACACAAGCATTCACGTTTAGAGTACTCTTGAACTATGAGGATTGACCTAAATAGACAACGTTAGTTTGACCTTGTATGTTTGAAAACCTCATTAAATTATCCGCTTCCTTTTGAAATTTTGACACTTAGAAATCCTATAACTACGATTATTTTGGAATGGAGGAGCTAAATTTGAATCTATTTTCTACACGACTACATATGCTATTATGTACAAAATCAGAGCAAAGATTGGTACCCCCATAGTTTAGGTATGGTTTACAAATGCCATGATATCAAATTCAAATAATTGAATGGCTTCATGTTGAATTCGATTTTTTTAAACCACCTTAGGTTGAATTCAAATGTATGCTAGTTCATAGGTAGCTATGTATAAATGTCCATTGTGTAACTTTCGTATGTATAATGTGCTTTACACACACAACATGAACTATACTCACGTTTATATTCGATTGCTAAAGCGGTGCATTGTGCAGAGTTCAAAATACTAACTATGTGGATCAATTGTGTCGAATAATAACATAGACATGCTCAAATTCGATAGAATCTAGATGTCTGATGGATCAATGACCGCTCCTTACACGAATTGCAAATATCATGATCCCATCCTAATATTTGGATACAATTTATATCTTTAATCAATGTGTAGAGCAGTCTTTTACGTGTAGTTTCACTCTCCATCAGTGGTCTCTCACACATGCTCACACACTCTCTCCCGAGGTGTCTTTCTCGCACACATGCTATAGATATAACCCTCCCTCCCTCTCGTAACCATTTACAACTGTTTTCACTAACCTTTATCACATGAACTCTTCCTCTCGCAAACATTCACACGCACAATCCTCATCGACCCTTTCTATATACATGGACATGCCTACGTGTCTCATGTACACACATTATCTTTATGCCTGTCTCTCACACATTATCTCACACCTCTCTTCCTAATCGATGAGTATGATTCTAGCAGAGCATTCTGTAGGATGCCCCTTAAAGTTAGGTTGGACGAATAGTAATATCAGAGATAAAGGGGTTACCTTAGTCCAAGTTCCTAGGGTTACAAATCCTAGCCGGCTTTGTCAGTGGACACAGAGTCCTTCACAATTCTGCTATCTTTGTCTTGTACGACTAGTCATCCATGGGTCTTCCTAAATGTGTCATGGGCCGACCAATGTGGCGCAGGACGGAACCGAGAAGGGCCTCATCTCGACCCACGGACCTCACGCGGTGACACACCCTCTGCCACCAAGTCTGATTATCTTCTCACTCCCACACTTACCTAGACAAACAACACACACACACAGAAATTGTATCCTGGTGCCTCTATTCACTCCCCTTGCATATACACACTCAAGGGAATGGAATCTCTTGTCGTGGACGTCATATTCGTCTCTCTCTCTAGGCCACTCTCATTTCTCGTGCTATCTCTCCCACGCGCCCCTGTCGGCCCTCTATCCATGCCTCTCTCGAATACGTAATACACACACATACCTCTCTAGGCCCCGCCAAATGCATCAACTACACATTCAAACATGTTACATCACGTACCCCATTGATCTAAAAAGCCCTCTCTTCACATTTATTTCGCATACAACATTCCTTTTGAATAAAGTGTGGCCAAAAAATTATTTTAGAGTTTCTACATATATACAACATTACAAGGTTATATGGAGGAATATTTAACGCTAATTTGCATTGCATGGTGCCCACAATGATATTTATTCCAGACCGTGAATTTGTATATTTTTATACTATATACAAAGTTAGTCATAATAAAGAGAAACAAAGAGCATCTCTCTCTCCATCGCATACCCCCCCTGTACGCCCCTTTCACGTATGCACACAAAACTATCTCCAGGTCCTCTAAAAGTAAGCCCCCAGAAAATTCACGCGTGTTTCATCTTTCTCTTGCGATATATGCAATGACGATCATTGTATTTGAAGCGAAAGCATGATACATACATTGGACTTCATAATCCACTCATTACGGTCACCGTTTATGTTTAGTGGTTATTATACAGTCACGGGCTCACCGTACAACTTTGTATTTTCTCATGACATGAGTAGTTGACTAGTTAAACGCTCCACGTGGCACCTCTAGTGTTGCATCACATTATCTCACTACCATCGTGCCCACCTGTCGACTTGTATCTACTCTACATCTAAACTATTATAAAATACATAAAATACACACTCTTATAAAAAACAGAGTTGGTGATGATAGTGTGCCTGCCATCCTGCAATATAGGTCGTCCGATTTATATCTGACGGATATGAAAGAAACTATGGCAATTTTGCAAAAAGGTACCCACATACCTCTCCACATTTGCAAATAAGGCCTACCCTCGTTCATCCTTTTCTCTCACAAGATAAACAAGTCATACAAATGCATCTTGATTTTACGTGCAACGCACGGGCATCTTGCTAGTAAGAATGAAAACAAACGACAAAAAAATATTTTGACGGTGGTTGAAGTCATCACCCATGAACTGGCGGACAAGGTGGCCTTGTATTGGTATGCTGAGCCGTCTATTTTAACACACAGAAGCTGTTGTGGTGATTATACACACACGCACGCATGCACACGAACTCCATCCACGCAACACTCACACAAACACATGCACCCAGGCACGCACGCAACACTCACACGTACACACGCAACCACGCACGCACGCAACACTCACATGCACACACGCACGCATGCATGCACACACCAGTACACCACACACTCTCACGGTCAAGTGCTCAACCTACACGTGCATGCGCACACATCAAGCCCTGACAGACACATACACAACCAGGTGATTCCCGCGCACGGGTTGGAGCCTTGTCGCTCCTGCGTAAATTTGTGTTTATCTGACCTTTTCCCCATGCGAATCGGCGGTGGGACCCACAAGGAACATGGTCAATTTAACTAGTCAACATGGCGCCACGCAGACTATTTGGCGGTCGGACAGAGTGCAATCCGATGCTGAACTATGAGCAAGTGACCGAATAATCACCGCCATAAAGCATTATATAGTGACCGTAATCAGCTTATTCTGAAGTTCGTTACCATCAGATACACTTTTCTCTCTCTGTAGGCCCTCCAAAACTACATCTCTACACGTTCTCGCATGTTACATCTAACAATTATGCAATACAGCACTACTACTACACTCTAACACAATAAATCATATGTGTTTTTAGTTTTACTAGATATCATATTGTTACTTATAATTATTCAGTTTGCATACATTAAAATTGCCTTTGAAATGTATGGCGGATTATCATCTACCACGCGGGAAAAATCCGCCCTTTCCTGTTTAATCGGGTTTGTATCGATGGATCGTGCGTAAACAACAAAACTATAGTACTATACATTACAAGTGACAGTTCCTTTGGGCCGTCGTGTAAATCTACTCCTCCGTCGTAAGAGTGGAGCACTCGCTTTCATAAATCTTCTAGTCCCTTTCGCCGACATGTGGGACATCAAGCTACCGGGTTCACGTGCCCTACCGGAATACAATGCAGAGCAGGCGGGGTGAAGCACCCCAGTCATGGCGCCGGCATAGTAATGAGCAATGAGGCGTCAAATCACAAAGCTGCACCTTTCCCGCAGTTAAGTTGGAGGGATGAAGTAATAATGCTAAAAAAAGAAGTTGGAGGGACGAAGCAACCATCATTTCACTTGTTGCTGAATCCTCTTCTCCCTCATCTTCTTCAACTTAACCACGTGTTGCTTTTGCTGTTGTTCTGCCTCATGTGGGACATGGATCAGCTTGGTAAAGCATTGACACGTGGGACTGCATGCTAGCAAACCGCCAGGACAACGTCCTTCGAAAATAAGAAACCTCCTCCGCCATCTGCGCGGCAAAATCACCTCCTTTTTACTAATCTTTGATTCTATAATTTTTTAGATCAATATAATTGAGATTTGTATAGATAGCACACAGGAGCAAAACCAAGTGGTATGGTTAAGGGCATCCACAAGGTGTAGCCAAATGTGAACATAGCTTTTGGCATCATGGGAACCATTGTGGGCCGGTGTTGCCAAAGCCAAAAGATGGAACCAAGCTCCTCGATTGATTGATTGAAGGAATAGAAAAATGCAACGTATCTCCTCTTTCTCCCATGCTTGGGCGCATGTAGTACAGTATAGAGCATTGAGTCTACTTCCTGTCCTTCTATCACAAATCACAAATCAGTGAGGCATCAAATCACAAAGCACTGACGAAGCAACCATCATTTCACTCTTCGCTGACTCCGCTTCTCCATCGTCTTCTTCGAGAAACCATCTCACCGCACTAGTACTCCTAGTAGTAGTACTAGTAAAGGACTTCCTGGATGCAAGTCGGACCGTGTTCCATGGCATCGTACCCGGCCTGTCCTGCTCACCAATCGGCAAGATGAAGATAGATGTTCTCTTCGGGGACAAGGATAATTTCCGTCGGGAAGCAGTTTGGTTTGAGGTAGTGGATTTGGAGAGCCCTTACCACGCATTGCTTGGCCGACCTGCTCTGGCCAATTTCATGGCTGTACCCCACTACGCCTACCTCAAGATGAAGATACCGAGTTCCAAGGGCATCATCACCATAGCCGGTGACTACAAGAAATCCTCCGAGTGAAAGCAGCAGCTAGCAGCTGGCTGGCCGAGTCCCTCGTGATCGCCGAAGAGAAGAAGATGCTGGATCGGGTCGTGGCCATGGCCGGCAAGCAGCCGGCCCTATCCCCCGACCCCAAGGAGTGTGATGCCCAAGGTTCTTTCTAGCCGGCCAAGGAAACGAAGAAGATACCTCTGGACCCTGAGCACCCAGAAAGGTTTGCCGTCATTGGGGCAAACCTGGACAACAAATAGGAAGGCGAGCTCGTCGATTTCCTCCATGAGAATCGAGACATCTTCGCATGGTCTCCCAAGGACATGCCGGGTGTTCCGAAGGAATTCGCCGAGCACAAGCTACACGTCCGGGCAGATGCAAAGCCAGTCAGGCAACCCCTCCGCCGACTGTCGGAGGAGAAGAGAAGGATTGTAGGAGAAGAGATAGCTCGGCTTCTGGCAGCCGGCTTCATTATGGAAGTGTTCTTTCCTGAATGGCTTGCCAACCCGGTCCTCGTGCTAAAGAAGAATAACAAGTGGCGCATGTGTATAGACTACACTAGCCTCAACAAAGCCTACCCCAAAGATCCCTTCGCCCTGCCAAGGATTGATCAAGTGATAGACTCCACAGCCGGATGCGAGCTGCTGAGTTTTTTGGATGCTTACTCGAGGCTACCACGGATAAAGTTAGAGCCAGCCGACCGCCTGAAGACCGCCTTCATCACACCATTCGGAGCTTTCTTCTACCTGACTATGACATTCAGCTTGAGGAATGCCGGTGCCACTTTTCAGCGTTGCATGCAGAAATGCCTTCTCAAGCAGCTCGGCAGAAATGCCCACGTCTATGTAGACGATATTGTGGTGAAGACGGAGAAGCGCGGCACCCTGCTGGAAGACCTCAAGGAGACGTTTGAAAACTTGCGCCGATTTCAGATCAAGCTCACCCCCAAGAAATGCGTGTTCGGAGTCCCAGCCGGCCAGCTTCTAGGCTTCCTGGCCTCCGAACGCGGCATCGAGTGCAACCCAGTGAAGATCAAGACCATAGAGAGAATGGAGATTCCCACCAAGCTACGAGACGTTCAAAAGTTCACCGGATGCCTGGCCTCCCTGAACCGCTTTATCAGCCGGCTCGGAGAGAAAGCTCTCCCCCTCTACCGACTCATGAAGAAGACCACTCATTTCGAGTGGAACGACCAAGCCGACCAAGCTTTCCACGAGCTCAAGCAGATGCTGGCCACGCCGCCTGTCTTGGCGGCACCGACTGAGAAAGAGCCCATGCTCCTTTACATTGCCACTACCAGCCGGGTGGTCAGCACCGTTATCGTGGTTCAGCGCCCGAAAGAAGGCCGAGCTCAGCCAGTCCAGAGGCCGGTGTATTATTTAAGTGAAGTACTGTCCACCTCGAAGTAAAACTACCCGGACTACCAGAAGATGTGCTATGGTGTGTACTTCGCCGCCAAGAAGCTCAAGCCCTACATTCAAGAGCACCCCATCACTGTCGTTTGTATTGCCCCACTCGCCGAGATCATAGGCAGCCGGGATGCATCCGGCCGGGTGGCAAAATGGGCCATTGAGCTGGCCCCTTACACGATCTTCTACCAGCCTCACACTACCATCAAGTCCCAAGCATTGGCCGACTTCCTTGTCGGTAGGCGAGACCGATTACACTGCCGACCCGACTCCACTCATTGGCGGATGCACTTCGATGGGTCCAAGATGCGCACCGGCTTGGGAGCCGACATCATCCTCACCTCTCCAAAAGGCGACAAGCTCAGATACACATTGCAAATTCATTTTGCCGCCTCCAACAATGTGGCCGAGTATGAGGCGCTCATACACGGGCTCCGGCTAGCCAAAGAACTCGGCATCCGCCGGATCCTGTGCTATGGCGACTCGGATTTGGTAGTCCAACAATCATCTGGCGATTGGGGCGCCAAGGACACAAACATGGCAGGCTACCGTTTCCTGGTTCAGCAAATCAGCGGGTATTTTGAAGGATGCGAGTTCCTGCACGTGCCACGGGCCGACAACGAAACAGCGGATGCCCAGCACGAATAGGCTCCACTCGACAAGCTATACCAACCGGCGTCTCTCTCCAACGCCTCCTCAAGCCGCCTATCAAGCCGTCTCCAGAATCCGATTCCATCTTCGTGCCGCCTAACCCCGATGCAATCGGATCCGGCTTGGGGAACCGAGCAGCCAACTCGGGGACTTCGATAGGCGGCCCGGAGACTGCCATAGCCGCACCTGTCCCGGGGACTTCAGAACCCGGCCCGGGGACTACGGCAGTCGGCCCGGGGACTGCATCAACGCAACAGGCGGTGGCCGACTCCAGCTCTTCACCACCCAGCCCACCCGCCCTTGTCGCAGTAGCCGTGTTGGCAATAGAAGAAGTCACAGCTCCATCATGGGCCCAGCCCTTCCTCAACTTGTTGGTAAATAGAGAGCTGCCGACTGACGAGATCGCGGCAAGACAAGTCCAACGCCGAGCCGGAGCATACACAATTGTTAACTGAGAGCTCATTAGGCGCAGCGTCACTGGAGTTTTCCAGCGCTGCGTCGAGCCAGAGAAGGGCGTAGCAATCCTCAAGGACATTCACCAAGGTGAATGCAGTCACCACGCGGCCTCAAGATCACTCGTCGCCAAAGCTTTCCGCCATGGATTCTTCTGGCCGACTGCTTTGGATGACGCCAAGGAGTTAGTCAAATACTGCAAAGGGTGCCAAGTCTTCAGCTCCAAGCAACACCTGCCGGCTTCGGCACTCAATACCATTCCCCTCACCTGGCCTTTTCCTGTCTGGGGACTGGATATGGTGGGCCCGTTCAAGACAGCGCGCGGTGGCATGACACATCTGCTCGTCGCAGTGGAGAAATTTACCAAGTGGATTGAAGCGAAGCCGATCAAGAAGCTGAATGGGCCGACTGCCGTGACATTCATCACAGATATTACAACTCGGTACGGCATACCACACAGCATCATCACCGACAATGGCACGAATTTTTCCAAGGGGGCACTGGCACGTTTCTCCGTGACACAGGGCATCCGACTGGACTTAGCGTCCGTTGCCCACCCGCAGTCAAACGGCCAAGTTGAGTGAGCAAACGGCCTCATCCTCTCCGGCATCAAGCCCCGATCGGGTCGCATTACTAATCGAGCGTTAAATGCGGCGGTTGGCTCGACGAAAGCCGTCGGTCAGCCCTCTCCGGAGTCTCTGCGCACTACTCCAAACAGGTCAACCGGCTTCACCCCTTTCTTCCTTGTATATGGTGCCGAGGCTGTCATCCCAACTGACATCGAGTTCGACTCGCCTCAGGTCACCATGTACATGGAGTCGGAGGCCAAGGAAGCACGAGAAGACGGCGTCGACCTGCTGGAAGAAAGCCGGCTATTAGCCCTTAGCCGGTCCGCCATCTAACAGCAGGGTTTGCACCGCTACCATAGCCGGAAGGTCAAGCCAAGATCCTTCCAAGAGGGTGACCTTGTGCTCTGGCTGATCCAGCGAACAGCCGGCCAGCGCAAGCTCTCGGCCCCTTCGTCATCAGGAGAGCATTAGGCAACGACTCCTACTACCTGATCGACGCGCAGAAGCCGAAGGCATGCAAGAGAGATGATTCCGACAAGGAGTCGGAACGACCATGGAACGCCAATATCCTCTGAAGATTTTACAGTTAAAAAGCAGTATGTACCACGCTACCTTTTGTACTAAGTATGAGACAACGGGCCCCCCGAGGAACACTTGGGGACTACCCTCTTTTATCTATGAATGATGAGTATCATGCCTATTATTATGTTACTACATTCATTTTTCCTCGTCCGGCACCGGGTTCGACCAGTCGGCCCGGGGACTTGCCGCCTTTAGTTATATCCAAGTTCCACCTGCAGTCAGACAAGTAGTGTGCCGACACCCAAGCCCTCTCTTGTCGAAAGCCGCAGCTCGAAGAATCGGCTGTCCGGCTGGCAAGAGTCAAAGGCAGGAAAGGATGCCCACATGAAAAACGGCTAAGGACTAACGAACTTATATAACACAAGCCAGCTTCCCATTCACCTTGCCACAATCTAAGTAAGCTCGAGTACTTGCCTTCCCAAAACGGCCTAGTCCTTCCCCAGCCACAGACTGCAGAGCAGCTGTCCGGCTGGAAGGCGGCGACCAAGGGAAGGCGGCAAAGGAAACAACCAAAAGATGAAAAGCAAACATGAATGGAAACCAAGCACATGCATGATTATATTTACACAAAAGACCTTCGAAAGGCCAGCATTCAACATAGTTTGAATACACCCCCAGTGGGTGGAACTGCCCAAGTTTAATAAAAGTTGTTCAGAGAGTAACGAGCAGGAAAGTAAAGACGGCGGATCAGGCCAAAGGAGCAACAGGCGAGTTGGGCAGGTTGGTGTAGACGGCAGTGCCGGCTGGAGAGTGGCCGGCTGGCGAGTCTTGGCCTGATCATCACCTCTGGCAGATGGCGGCCTTCAGCAGCGCCTCTTCTTTGGAGCACGCGATCAGTGAAGGCTGGCTAAGTCGCTTCACCGTCTCGCACGACGTCTTCGCCATCCCCCTCTTCGTCTTCACCCTCGTCGGCTGGAAGCGATCTCCTCGCCGAAGTCTTCACCTTACGCGGGTTCAGCCCAAACCATTCCTCCGGCTGAGCGACGCCGTTATCATCCACCTCAGGAGCAAAGGCACTGGTGTCGGTGTAGTCGGCAATCGCCGAGGCACGCTGGATGATAGCCGGCCGCACCGCCACCAGCTCTTCGTCGGCCTCCTGCCGCCAGGTGCTCAACTGGGCCAAGCTCAGCCCAGGATACAAGGCTCGGACGAACTCCAGCACCCGCCTGGCGCCGGACCGAGCTGCAGAAGCCTTCCAGACCTCGAAGCGGCCGACTACAACCTCTAGCCAGTCGGCGGTCCGACTGGGGGTGCGGGGAATCGCCTCGCGCCCGGGCGAGGCGTGACCAACACTTGTGCCCGGCCTTGGCTAGGCGGCGGAGCATGCGGTGAGCCAGCTGCAGATGGGCCTGAATCGCTAGAAGCTGCTCCTCAAGTGTCCGGCTAGCATCCGGCATGATCTCGACCCCTGCCTGTCGGCGTGGGTCGTGGTGGGCCTCGATGGCTTGGGTGGCGGCGATGGAGTAACCGGGAAAGTAGTCTGCACAAAGAAGAAAGAAGTAGCACAAAGTCAGAAGATAAATCAGAAGACGAAGGGCAAGCAAAGGGGCGAGGAGGAAGGTGGCCTACCGTCGATCAAATCCTCAACCCGTCCGTAGCCTTCGCTCAGCGCTTGCTTCGCCTCAGCCCAGCCTGCCGCCTCGGTCTCGTATTCGGCTTTGAGGGCGGCCTCGCTGTCCTGCGCCTTCTTCAGGGCCGCCTTATGGCTCTCCTCCTGGTCGTCCAGTTTCTTGGTCAGGCGGTCACGTTCTTGGGCCAAGGCGCTGCACTTGGTTTCCTTCGCACGAAGGGTGGTCTGGACCTTGCCTAGCTGCTCCCTCAAGTCGGCGTTGGCCCCTGCAAGTATGAAGAAGAAAAAAAAGCAATAAGAAGAAGTCGCCAGGAAAGATCCGACCCGACTGCTCAGCAGTCGGCCCGAATCTCGGGGACTACACCCAGTTGGTGCGTTCACGCGCCCCCACGTGAGATAAAAAATGAAGCACTTACTCCAGCTCTCGGTCAGATCGGCGGTCTTCTGGCTCATCTCCTGGGCCTGGGAGTTGAAAGCAGCCGCACGTAGATTGTGATATTCCTGCAAAAAGGACGGAGGTGCGAATAAGAACAAGACCACAACCGAAGTCTACTAAGAAGTTCCAAGCCGCCTGCTCAGCAGCCGACTCGGAACTCGAGGACTACAACCAGTGGGTGCGCTGACGCGCCCCCACGGAAGAAATCAAGAAACCATCATCGAAAAGCAGGAGGACTCACCCGAATGACCGTCCGCGTCGCGAGGAATTCTTGATTATACCGCTTCAACGCGGTGGCCTGGGCCTGAAGCCGGCTCCGGACCTCCTGCGCCGCCACGTTCAGCTCGGCCGTCCCGCCGCTGGGTGTCCACTCAGACGAGCTGGCGCAGGCCGCCTCCAGATCTTGAGCCGACGAGCTGGCGCCCGCGGCCTTCTGCGGCTCCGGCGCTGAGGTCGCCTCCCCCGCGCGCAGACGAGGGGGCGACTGAACTACAAGATCCGCCCCACGGCCGGCTCGCCTCCAGCCGGCTGCTCGGGCGGCATGACAGGCCGGCTGCCTTGGCCCGTCCCAGTCGGTGCCGACGGTGCCGCCTCTCCCTCCAGGACGATCACGTCGCCCTCCTCCCTCTCCACCACCGGCCGGTCGCGACCGGCTTCCTCCGACGGGGGCGCTGGGATGTCGGGGGCCACGGTGCGGAGGGGGATGACGAGCTACGGAGGCTGGTTATGCAGGGCCTCCGCCTCCCTCTCCGCAGCCTCTGCCTCCGCCTGACCCTTGGCCGCCGCGTCGGCTTGCGCCTCCGCCGACTTCTCCCTCATCTCCTGGGCCGCCCTCCGCTCCTCCGCCTCCCGCTCCTCCCGCGCCTCCCGCGCGTTCCGCTCCGTCGCCTCCAGGAGGTCGGCGCGGGGATCCACGTGGCCGGAGCTCGCAGACCCTCCCGCCGTTCCAACTATGGAGGCGGCAGGGACCCGCTCGAGGGAAAGCGGCGCCCTGTTCGACGAATCAAGAAAAAGGCTTAGAAGAGCATCAACCGAAGAGAAAAAAGAAAGGCGCGAGATATTCAACACTTACGCCGAAACCGCCTATGGCTGCTTCACCACCTTGCGGAAGCGGGCCACCTTCACGGCCGCCTCGTCCTGCTTGGTCGCAGCCGTGGAACCCCTGGGCTTCTTCGGCCGACTACCGAAAAGGGGTGGCGCGGCCCGACGCTTCTACGCGCCACCACGAGTAGCTGGCGCGGCAGATGGGCTCGCGCCTTGACGATCGGCCGCCGACTGACGACGCGGAATGGCTTTGGCCTCGTCGTCATCAGGCCGGTCCCCGAAGCCGGCTCCGAGCTCGGGGCCGCCTGCCTCGCCGCCTCCTCCTACGACGGCGTCGTCCAGGGCGGCCGCCCCCAAGTTTGGGTCATCCAAGTCGTCCGCCACGTGGTCAGGCATGAACTGGCGCTCCGGCCCCGCGGCTCCGGCTGTCGATCGAAGAAGGGGGCTCTGCCAAAAACAAGTCGGCTGGTAAAGAGTCGGCCATTGTGAATCCGGCAACAAGAGAAGAAGAAAGAAGGGAAGCTTACCGTAGGCGGAGGATCGGCGTGAGAGTACGGCCCCTTGTCGTACCGCCACTCCTCGGTGAGCTTGCAGTTGGAGATGTAGTTCACCATGCACTACTAGGAAAAGGGCTATAGATGGGATGGACACTAATGGCGCACTGTACATGTGGTGCGCCATTAGTAAATACTAATGGCGCACCATGTGTTGGTGCGCCATTAGTCTGTAAACCTAATGGCGCACCACATCCAACGGTGCGCCATTAGTAATTTTTATTTAATTTTTTCAAAACTACTAATGGCGCACCGTGGGAGTGGTGCGCCATTACTAGTTGAACTAGTAATGGCGCACCACCCCACGGTGCGCCATTAGTAATTTGTAAACATTCCCCCGAATGCACCCCCCCTGTGGACCGCCTTTTTAGTTTCAAAAAAATAAAATAAAATGATAGAAATGTCAAAAAAATAAAAGAAAATAAGATTCCCATGTGATATGTGGTCTAGTTGTTAGCAAAATTTACAAACATGAATTTTCGACTTTTTGCAAAATCTCTCGAGAATTTGTAAAAATGGGCATAACTTTTGCATACGAACTCGGATGAAAAAGTTTTTTATATGAAAAATCATCTACTCGAAAAGTTACATCCGAATTTAACCGGGGGGAACCCCGTTAAACATTTTCAAAATCCTCGAAAACCTAACAGAAAAAAAGATACGGGGCTTTTAAGATCTGGAGAGTCAAAAAAATTCAAACTTAGTAATGGCGCACCTGCCCATGGTGCGCCATTACTATCTTCCCGCCTTCAAAATTCAAAATAAACAAAAAAAAGTTACTAATGGCGCACCTGCCCACGGTGCGCCATTAGTATCTTCCCGCCTTCAAAATTGAAAAAAAATATAAAAAATAAAAAAAGTTACTAATGGCGCACCTGCCCATGGTGCGCCATTAGTATCTTCCCGCCTTCAAAATTCAAAATAAATAAAAAAAATAGTATGGCGCACCTGCCCATGGTGCGCCATTACTATGTCGTATATATGGCTGGGCGTGCCCTCTCCTCCTTACCTCTTCATTCTTCTCCTCCACTCCACCTCTCCTCCACTCCTCCACTCCATCTTCCCTTCTCTCCTCCACCATACTACCCTCCTCCTCTCCGTGACCTCCTCCTCCTCCTCTCCGGCGACCTCCTCCTCCCTCCTCTACTCTCCTCCCCTCCTCCCCCTCACGGTTTCTCCTCCCTCCTCTCCGGTGAGCTCCTCCTCCCTCATATCCGGTGAGCTCCTCCTCCCTCCTCTCCGGTGAGCTCCTCCTCCCTCCTCCCTCCTCTCCTCCCATCCCCTCATGGTTTCTCCTTCCTCCTCTCCGATGCTCTGGTGAACTCCTCTCCGGCAACCTCCTACTCCTCTCCGGCGATGTAGGCGAGCGCCTCTGCGGGCACCTCCTCCTCCTCCTCTCCGGCGAACTCCTCTCCGGCAAAAGAACATGGCAAAATAACGTAAAAGATCCAAAAACGGGAACAAAATTTGAAATAATATCGTGCAAAAAAACGAGCAAAAAAAACGAGCAAAAAATGGGCAAAAAAATCGCGGTCCAGATCCAAGTTCAAAATTCAAAAATAGCAATGGCGCACGGTGGGGGTTAGACGGTGCGCCACTACTATTTTCGCGCCTTCAAAATTGAAAAATACTAATGGCGCACCGTGGCCTATACTAATGGCGCACCAGTGGCCTATTCTAATGGCGCACCCTGGCCTATACGAATGGCACACCAGTGGTGCGCCATTAGTATACCAGAAACTAATGGCGCACCACTGGTGCGCCATTAGTAAAAAATACTAGTGGCGTGATACTAATGGCGCACCAGTAGTGCGCCATTAGTAGGCAAAACTGGCGCGCCATTAGTAGGCCTTTTCCTAGTAGTGATGTAAGACACCTCATCATGAGGCATCTCCTTGGTGCTCAGCCAACTTGGGTCGAAGCGGCCGCTCATCTGGCAGATCATGTGCGGCCGGCCTTGGAGTGGGAGCACCCGACACTCCACGAAGGCGGCCACCAGGTCGGCCCCAACCAGGCCTTCCGACTGGACCATCACCCGGAGCCGGGCGACGGCTGCAGCCCCAGCCGGAGACACCATCCTGGCTCGGTAAGACCATGAAGGCTGCCTCCCAGCCGGCGGGCCGGCTACGTAAGCCAGCAAATTGACGAAGTCGCCTTGCGGGGCGACATTCTTCATGTAGAAGTACAATTGCTGCCAGAGCTTCACCGACTGGATCAGCGGGATGGGCGGAAACGGGTTGTTGTCGCTCGACCTTCGCATGGCAATGAAGGCACCACATGGGGCGGGCACTGAAAGAACTCCCCCCCAGAGCTCGAGGGTGGGGAGGACGCCGAGAAAACCTTCGCACAGAGTGACGAAGGCCGATAGCAGCATCACCGTGTTGGGGGCGAGGTGATGCGGCTGGAGATGGTAAAACTCGAGGAAGGACCGGAAGAACCCGCTTGCCGGCAGGCCGAGGCCGCGTAGGCAGTGCGAGCGGAAGATTACCCGCTCGTCCTCCTCCGGCGCAGGCGAGACCTTCGTCTGTAGCGCGAGGCGGGCCTGCATGTAACCCGCGCCCGGCAGCCACCGCGTCTTGCAGAGCCAGTCGATGTGGTCCTCATGGACGTTGGAACCGTCCCAAGAACTGGACAGCGCCATGGGGACGAGGAAGCAACGGGAAGGACAGCGCGGTGGCGAGGCGCTGCGGCGACGGAGGGCGCGCAACCCCGCTGCGACAGAGCTACAACAAGCCTAGGAGGTTGGCGGAAGGGCAGCGCGACGGCGAGGCGCTGCGGCGGCGGAGAAGATGAGAGAAGAAGAAGAAGAAATGGTGGAGCGAGGGCGAGCGTCTGCCGCTCCCCCTCCCCCTACTTATAGCCCTGTGCGACGGAGCCGAGGAGGCGAGGCGTGGGGGGACGTGGGATTAACTGCGCCCACTCCCCCACGTCCCGCGATTATCGTGCCCTAAAGGTGTGCGGAAACTGCCGCGGGAAGGTGAGGGGTCCGTTCGGGCCGCAGAAGATCTGCACTTGGGCCGAGGCCGAGGAGTGGCGGGCCCCAGCCTGCGGCAACGTCCCGTCACGCGTGCGGGATGGCCGGCCCTTCGTGCTGACGGCTGCCATGTGGCGCACGAGTGACCGGCGGTCAGCGCGCAACCCGGCTCGCACGCCATCTGGTTCCCGCCTTCAAGCTGCCAAGCCTCCCAAAGGCGGCGCACCTGCTCAAAGCCGGCTCCTAGCTGCCGGCTCTTTAGGATAGGAAGCTGATCGAGCTTCTCGTCCTCTCCTCAGCCTCGTAGCTCAACCAGCTTTGGGGACTACTGTCGTAGTAAATGATCACGGGTAGCCTAGTCGGCTCCCCCTGGCGCTTGTGAAAAATTACGGGCCGATCGAGCCCTCGAGCATCCAAGACACGAGGCCGCCTTCCCTTGGCCGCCTTTTTCTGAGGACAGCTACCGAGAGGCGGCCCGGCCCTAAGCCCACAAGAGGGCTGAATACAAGAAGAAGGCCACAAGAGGGCCGACTCCAAGAAGCCGGCCATGAGAAGGCCGACTCCAAGAAGCCGGCCCCCCAGCAGGCGGCCAAGATCACACCCTCAAACTTTGCACCCACATAACGGCGACGAGACAGGGCGTGGCAACAGTGAAGCCTGCCACCTCCGATTCGAGGCCAAGATGGCGCATACCAGACGGGCGGCCATCACCCGTCCGGCACGACACTGTTGCCATGTTGACCATGATGACTCCCACGACAGGTTGTCAGTACGGCCCGCAGGAGGCAGGCCCCCCCCAGTCAGAGAGATACCCGAAGGCGGCCAGGCCTCCTCTAGGCGGCCTGGGGTATGGCCGGCTCCCAGCAGCCGGCTTGCTCCCTCCCTCGAAGGAGGCGCCTCATTAAGGAGACAAGATGAGGTAAGGCTACAGTGATCACCGCCAAGGCGGCGGCACTGTAGCCATGCTTGCCTCGACAAAGCCCACATCATCAGGAGTGAGGCAACAGTAACCAGCCCCCGACAAGGCCCCCAGGCGGTGGGACCAGCTTGTCGGCCAAGAAGCTGGCAGCCGGCGGGACCCACCAGTTGGCGGGCCCCAAAGAACCAAGTGAGAAGCCGGCGAACGTGAACCTTGATGGCTAGGGGCCCGCGCCACCGGATTACCATTGTACCCCTGGGGGGCAGGCCTATATAAACCCCCCAGGGCACCCATGCAAAGGGTTGATCTCTTAGAGTTTTAGACACCGCATAGAGGGAAGAGGAGAGCTAGCTGTGCCCTTCTTCTTCCTCTCTCCAAAACAGCTCAGGGAGCCTCTTGTAGCTACTTGTTAACTTAGTGATCATGCGGAGACCCCGCAGAGCAGCAGTAGGGGTGTTATCTCCACAGAGAGCCCCGAAGCTTGGTAAGATCCGCCGGCGTGCATGTCTTCGCCTTATCCCATTTCCAGGCACCGGCGACATCTTATTGGCTCCCACAATGATAAGCCACCCGTTAGCATATGTCGCACCTACCACCCGACAAAGCTGCACTATCATCCAGGCAAGGCCAATGTCGTAGCAGACGCTTTGAGCCAGAAGAGTTATGCTAATATCCTAGAGAGTACGGGATTACCAAAGGAGTTAGCAGAGGATCTCAGGGAACTTCGATTGGAAATTGTTCCTAGAGGTTTTGTTAAAACAATGGAGGTTCAGTCTACATTGTTGGGAAAGATTCGAGAAGCTCAGAAGGATGACAAAGAGATTGCCGAGATAAAAGAGAGATTGAGCAAAGGAAAGGCCAAAGGTTTTCGTGAGGATGAGCACGACACCTTATGGTTTGAGGACCGTGTCTATGTGCCCAATTACCCAGAGATCAGGAAGTTAATACTTCACGAGGCTCATGACTCACCATACTCGATACATCCCAGAAACACCAAGATGTATTTGGATTTGAAGGAACGTTTCTGGTGGACGGGTATGAAGAAGGATATTGCCGAGTATGTAGCCGTATGTGATGTATGTCAGAGAGTGAAGGCAGAGCATCAAAAGCCAGCAGGATTGTTACAGCCAATGCCGATACCCGAATGGAAGTGGGATAAACTTGGAATGGATTTTATCACCGGATTACCCAGGACCAAATCAGGATATGATTCTATATGGGTAGTAGTTGATCGCTTGACCAAAGTGGCTCACTTTATCCCCGTGAAAACAACTTATACAAGTGCAAAGCTGGCTAAGATATATATGACCAGGATAGTATGTCTGCATGGAGTTCCGAGGACCATCGTATCGGATAGAGGAACACAGTTTACCTCAAAGTTCGCATCACCGCACCGGACTTTAGGAACGAGATTGGAGTTCAAGACAACATTTCACCCACGCATCGGATGGGCAGACCGAGAGAGTCAACCAGGTTCTGGAAGACATGTTGAGGGCCTATGCGCTAGATTATGGATCTAATTGGGATGACAATTTGCCTTACGCAGAGTTCTCATACAACAATAGCTACCAAGCCAGTTTGAAGATGGCACCGTTCGAATCCCTGTATGGACGAAGGTGCAGAAACATTGATGTGGGATGAAGTTGGAGACCGACAGTTGTTTGGACCAGACTTGATCAAGGAGTCTTAAGAGAAAGTTAAGTTAATCCGAGATAGACTGAAGGTAGCTCAGTCCAGTGTAAGAGTTATGCGATTCAAAACGCATAGCGAGGTAACCTATGAAATTGGAGACAGAGCATATCTGCGAGTATCACCCTTGCGAGGAGTGAAACGTTTCGGAGTTAAGGGAAAGTTAGCCCCGAGATTTGTAGGACCGTATCGTGTTTTGGAACGTATGGGAGAAGTTGCCTACAAGTTGCAGTTACCTGAAGGATTTTCAGGAGTTCATGATGTGTTTCACGTTTCACAGCTGAAGAAGTGCCATGCTGACATGGTCGATATACCGTTAAGAGATACAGTACCTTTAGAGGCGATTCAGTTGGACAGTGATTTGACTTATGAGGAGAAGCCAGTCAGGATTCTTGAGTTTGCCAGCCGAGTCACCCGCAACAAGGTTATCAAGTTTTGCAAAGTTCATTGGAGTCACCATACCGAGGATGAAGCCACCTGGGAACGACTGGATGATCTCCGCAAGGACCACCCACACCTATTTTCTAGCCAACCCGAATCTCGAGGGCCAGATTCATCTTAAGGGGGGTAGGTTTGTAACATCCCAAATTTTCAATTTGGAATGTTATACATAGATCATTCATGCATATCATATTTTATTGCATTTCATTTCGCGATCCTCGAAACCCTAAGCAACTCAAGGACCCTCGGAGAGAGTTGGGGATTTCCCGGTTTTCATATTTGCATTTTATCAAATATTGAAATGAGGATTTTTTATTTTAATTATTTTTCTCTCCAAAAAATATTTCATAATAAAATATATGAGAGGAGATAATATGACTTCTCCAAAATAATTGAAATATCGGAGGAAAAATATTAAAATCAAATATTTTATTTTATTCAGATTTTATTGCTATTTTATTTGCATTAGAAAAATTGCACGTTTTTCAAAATTGCATTTTAGGGCCAAGAAAATGTTCATCTCGTTCTAAATATTTTATTTAGACGGTGAAAATTTGTTTTGGCACTTTTAGGTTTTTATTTTATTTTCTAGGATTTATTTTGGTTCGGCGGAATTATTTCAAAAAAAGAGCAGCGCCGACTGGACCGAAGCCCAGCCAAGTCGGCCCACTCCCCCCCGCGCGTCGTCTCCCACCAGGAGACCAAGCCGCCGCCGCCTCGGACGAGGAGTCCGGTCTGGACTCCGCCTTGCCGCCGCCTTGCCCCTCCTCCAAGACGCCGCCCCCCCCCCCCCCTCTTTAAATACCCACCCTCCCTCGAAGCCCCCTCCACCACCATGGCCGCCAGCCCCGCCCGACTACCGCCGCCGCCGCCCGCCGGAGCCTCGCCGGAGGTAACGCGCCGTTATCGCTGCCGGTTTTTTTAAAACGATCCGGTTTTTTAGAAACCCTAGTTCGTTTTTTAGATCGGTTCGCCGGTTTTTCTTGGTTTAGTTACTTAGCGGACGTTAAATGCATGCGTTACGCTTTTAATGAACGGTTTTCGCCGATAATTACGCATAACGAACGTTCGTTCGTTAGCCTGTTCGTCAGTTTTGTTTTTCTCGGATTTCTCCACGATTATTGTCGATCGTGATTTCTGATCTGATTTTCGTTTCAGTTTAACTTTTCGCTCGTTTGTCGGAATCAGGCGATTCAAGCGCCTAGATCTTCGCCTCGAAACCCTCGTTCTGTTTAATCAACTTGAACAAGATTTTGGTACTCTAAAAATTGACTTTAGTTCAGATTAGTAAACGGATCTTGTTTCATTCGCGTTTCGAGTTTCGTTGCTCCGTTTCATTTGATTCTTTTTGCAAACCGGAGTTCTTAAGTTGAAGTTTCTGGTCAATTCTTCTTATTTGAGTTTTTCCCGTGCATCTTTGCTTGATTGCTTATGTATGCTATTGTTTGCTTGCGATAGAATTCCCGGAGTGCGAAGCGTGCTACTACGAGTCCCTAGGTTTTGTGGATCGTCAGCAAGGCAAGTAACACATTGATCATACCCTTTCCATTCCCAGTTTTTTTATGCATTAGTTTTAATCCTCAAACATTGCATGATTAGGATGTCATTAACATGTGGGTTGGGAAATAGTTGATGAGGTAGAACCTATTGCCCTGTTATATTCAAACCCTTGGGAGTTACTTTCTACGTATTTCTTATATTGCTATGCTATGCTTGTAGACGTGGTTTGGGTGAGTGAAATCCATGACAGATGTGAGATTGTTAATTAATGGTTCAACTTAAGGTGGCAACTTAAATACACATCTGGGTGGATTGAGGCACCTGGAGAATCCAGTGTTGCCTGTATTTTTGGAAATCTCGGGGTTCCGTGTGATTTTCCTATGAACCGCCACCCAGGCTCAAAGGGAACTGAGATATTTTCATGATAGAAACTTCCGTGTGCAGCCACAAGCTATTATGGGCTCTAGCATAGTTGAGTAGGTTACATGAATCTCTTGAAGAGGTAGATCAGCAGGTAGTGGGTTGTAGGTTTGGTATGGTCTGCCCAGAGTAGAGAGTTAATGTTTCTGAAAGACTGTGTCTCGGTCATCCGTTTCTCAAACACCATGTAGTGCGAGAAATTCAACGAAGGCGATCGAGTCTTGTGGGGAAATGTGCGCAAACCTCTGCAGAGTGTACAATCTAATCATGGTTAGCCATGTCCCCGGTTATGGACGATCTTGAGTATCTAGTACTTGGAGTATCCTAGTATCTCATCACTCTAAATTAATATTGTTGGGCTGATAACTACTTTAATTGGGATTGAGTTGGAGGAACCTTCTCAATGATGTTTCAACTACCATGTTAGTTAAAATAAAATCAATTCCTTTGTTGTAGGAAAAAATTGGCTTTTCGCAAAAACTATAACCATAGAGCTTTCCACCAGCCAAATATGCATGTAGTGATAGCATTATTCTGTTTTTGCTCTACTGTGTTACATTGCCAGCATATTCCATGTGCTGACCCGTTTTCGGTCTGCAACATATTATGTTGCGGACTTTTCAGACGAGGAGTAAGGTTCATTAGGTCGTTGCCGTGCAGCTCAGCTATGCCGTTGGAGTTGATGCACTCAATTTATCTTCTAAGCCTTCCGCTGTTATCGTATTAGATGGCCTTAAGCCATATTTATTGTAATAAGTTCTCTTTTGAGACATTCGATGTAATAAGTGTGTGATTGCTACTCTGTTATAAGTCCTTCGAGTACTGTGTGTGTTAGCATTACCGATCCAGGGATGACACTGAAGCACAGAGACTTGATCGTTTGAGGTCGGGTCGCTACATTCATAGTATTGAAGCCAAAAGATATAAGTTTAAAAATGATAGTGCAATTTATTCGTGGCACTGCCGTTTAGGTCATATTGGTGCAAAGCGCATGAAGAAACTCCATGCTGATGGGCTTTTGGAATCACTTCATTATGAATCACTTGATGCTTACGAACCATGCCTCATGGGCAAGATGACTAAGACTCCGTTCTCCGGAACTATGGAGCGAGCAACAGACTTGTTGGAAATAATACATACTGATGTATGCAGTCCGATGAGTATTGAGGCTCGCGGCGGGTATCCTTATTTTCTGACCTTCACAGATGATTTGAGCAGATATGGGTGTATCTACTTGATGAAGCATAAGTCTGAAACATTTGAAATGTTCAAAGAATTTCAGGTTGAAGTGGAAAATCATCGTAACAAGAAAATAAAGTTTCTACGATCTGATCGTGGAGGTTAATATTTGAGTTACGAGTTTGGTCTTCATTTGAAACAATGCGGAATAGTTTCACAACTCACGCCACCCGGAACACCACAGCGTAATGGTGTGTCCGAACGTCGTAACCGCACTTTATTAGATATGGTGCGATCTATGATGTCTCTTACTGATTTACCGCTATCGTTTTGGGGATATGCTTTAGAGACGGCTGCATTCACATTAAACAGGGCACCATCTAAATTCGTTGAGACGACACCATATGAACTGTGGTTTGGCAAGAAACCAATGTTGTCGTTTCTTAAAGTTTGGGGCTGCGATGCTTATGTGAAAAAGCTTCAACCTGATAAGCTCAAACCCAAATCGGAGACATGTGTCTTCATAGGATACCCAAAGGAGACTGTTGGGTACACCTTCTATCACATATTCGAAGGAAAAATATTCGTTGCAAAGAATGGATCCTTTCTAGAGACGGAATTTCTCTCGAAATAAGTGAGTGGGAGGAAAGTAGAACTTGATGAGGTAATTGTACCTGCTCCCTTATTGGAAAGTGGTTCAGCACAGAAATCAGTTCCTGTGATTCCTACACCAATTAGTGAGGAAGCGAATGATGATGATCATGAAGCTTCTGATCAAGTTACTACCGAACCTCATAGGTCAACCAGAGTAAGATCTGCACCAGAGTGGTACGGTAATCCTGTTCTGGACGTCATGTTACTTGACCATCATGAACCTATGAACTATGAGGAAGCGATGATGAGCCCAGATTCCGCGAAATGGCTTGAGGCCATGAAATCGGAGATGGGATCCATGTATGAGAACAAAGTGTGGACTCTGGTTGACTTTCCCGATGATCGGCAAGCCATAGAAAATAAATGGATCTTCAAGAAGAAGACCGACACTGACGGTAATGTTACTGTCTACAAAGCTCGACTTGTTGTGAAAGGTTTTCGACAAGTTCAAGGAGTTGACTATGATGAGACTTTCTCACCCGTATCGATGCTTAAGTCTGTCCGAATCATGTTATCAATTGCCGCATTTTATGATTATGAAATTTGGCAAATGGACGTCAAAACTGCATTCCTGAATGGGTTTCTAGAAGAAGAGTTGTATATGATGCAACTAGAAGGTTTTGTCGATCCAAAGGGTGCTAACAAAGTGTGAAAGTTCCAGCGATCCATTTATGGACTGATGCAAGCCTCTCGGGGTTGGAATAAACGTTTTGATAGTGTGATCAAAGCATATGGTTTTATACAGACTTTTGGAGAAGCCTGTATTTACGAGAAAGTGAGTGGGACCTCTGTAGCATTTCTAATATTATATGTAGATGACATATTGTTGATTCGAAATGATATAGAATTTTTGGATATCATAAAAGGATACTTGAATAAGAGTTTTTCCATGAAAGACCTCGGTGAAGCTGCTTACATATTGGGCATCAAGATCTATAGAGATAGATCAAGATGCTTAATTGGACTTTCACAAAGCACATACCTTGATAAGATTTTGAAGAAATTCAAAACGGATCACTCAAAGAAAGGGTTCTTGCCTGTGTTACATGGTGTGAAGTTGAGTGAGACTCAATGCCCGACCAGTGCAGAAGATAGAGAGAAAATGAAAGTCATTCCATATGTCTCAGCCATAGGTTCTATCATGTATGCAATGCTGTGTACCAGACCTGATATGTGCCTTGATATAAGTATAGTAGGGAGGTACCAAAGTAATCCAGGAGTGGATCAATGGACAGCGGTCAAGAACATCCTGAAATACCTGAAAAGGACTAAGGATATGTTTCTCGTTTATGGAGGTGACAAAGAGCTCGTCATAAATGGTTACGTCGAAGCAAGCTTTGACACTGATCCGAATGACTCGAAGTCACAAACCGGATACAAATTTATATTGAATGGTGGAGATGTCAGTTGGTGCAGTTCCAAACGGAGCGTCATTGCGGGATCTACGAGTGAAGCGGAGTACATAGCTGCTTCAGAAGCAGCAAATGAAGGAGTTTGGATGAAGGAGTTCATCCGATCTAGGTGTCATACCTAGTGGATCGGGTCCAATGAAAATCTTTTGTGACAATACTGGTGTAATTGCCTTAGCAAAGAAATCCAGATTTCACAAGAAGACCAAGCACATCAAGAGACGCTTCAATTCCATCCGTCATCAAGTGTCGGAAGGGGACATAGAGATTTGCAAGATACATATGGATCTGAATGTTGCAGACCCGTTGAGTAAGCCTCTCTCACGAGCAAAACATGATTAGCACCAAGACTCCATGGGTGTTAGAACCATTACTATGTAATCTAGATTATTGACTCTAGTGCAAGTGGGAGACTGAAGGAAATATGCCCTAGAGGCAATAATAAAGTCGTTATTTTTATTTCCTTATATCATGATAAATGTTTATTATTCATGCTAGAATTGTATTAACTAGGAACTTAGTACATGTGTGAATACATAGACAAACATAGTGTCACTAGTATGCCTCTACTTGACTAGCTCGTTAATCAAAGATGGTTAAGTTTCCTAGCCATAGACATGATGAATGGGATCACATCATTGGAGAATGATGTGATTGACAAGAGCCATCCGTTAGCTTAGCACTTTGATCGTTTAGTTTGTTGCTATTGCTTTCTTCATGACTTATACATGTTCCTCAGACTATGAGATTATGCAACTTCCGAATACCGGAGGAACACTTAGAGTGCTATCAAACGTCACAACGTAACTGGGTGATTATAAAGATTCTCTACAGGTGTCTCCGATGGTGTTTGTTGAGTTGGAATAGATCGATATTAGGATTCACTACTAGGAAAAGGCCTACTAATGGCGCACCAGTTTTGCCAACTAATGGCGCACTACTGGTGCGCCATTAGTATAGGCCACGGTGGGCCATTAGTATAGGCCACTGGTGCGCCATTAGTATAGGCCACGGTGCGCCATTAGTATTTTTGAATTTTGAAGGAGGGAAAATAGTAGTGGCGCACCGTCTAACCCCCACCGTGCGCCATTGCTATTTTTGAATTTTGAATTTGGATCTGGATTGCGATCTTTTTCCCCATTTTTTGCTCGTTTTTTTGCTCTCTTTTTTGCATGATATTATTTCAAATTTTGTTCCCGTTTTTGGATCTTGTACGTTCTTTTGCCGTGTTCATTTGCCGGAGAGGAGTTCGCCGGAGAGGAGGAGGAGGAGGTGACCGCATCGCCAGAGAGGAGGAGGAGGAGGTGACCGCATCGCCGGAGAGGAGTTCACCGGAGCATCGGAGAGGAGGAAGGAGAAACCATGAGGGGATGGGAGGAGAGGAGGGAGGAGGAGCTCACCGGAGAGGAGGGTGGAGGAGCTCACCGGAGATGAGGGAGGAGGAGCTCACCGGAGAGGAGGGAGGAGAAACCGTGAGGGGAGGGGAGGAGAGGAGAGGAGGGAGCAGGAGGTCGCCGGAGAGGAGGAGGAGGTCGCCGAAGAGGAGGAGGAGGAGGTCGCTGGAGAGGAGGAGGGTAGTATGGTGGAGGAGAGAAGGGAATTGGAATGGAGGAGTGGAGGAGAGGTGGAGTGGAGGATAGGTGGAGTGGAGGAGAAGAATGAAGAGGTAAGGAGGAGAGGGCATGCCCAACCATATATACGGCATAGTAATGGCGCACCGTGAGCAGGTGCGCCATTACTATTTTTTTATTTTTTTATTTATTTTGAATTTTGAAGGCGGGAAGATACTAATGGCGCACCATGGGCAGGTGCACCATTAGTAACTTTTTTTTACTTTTTTGATTTATTTTGAATTTTGAAGGCGGGAAGATACTAATGGAGAACCATGGGCAGGTGCACCATTAGTTTTTTTTGTTTTATTTTGAATTTTGAAGGCGGGAAGATACTAATGGCGCACCATGGGCAGGTGCGCCATTAGTAAGTTTGATTTTTTTTGAATTTTTGCCTCTCCGGATCTTAAAAGCCCCGTATCTTTTTTCTATTAGGTTTTTGAGGATTTTGAAAATGTTTAACGGGTTCCCCGATTAAATTTGGATGTAACTTTTCGAGTAGATGCTTTTCATATAAAAACTTTTTCTTCTGTGTTCGTATTCATAATTTATGCCCATTTTACAAA
Organism: Aegilops bicornis; assembly: GCA_021605145.1. NCBI lineage: Eukaryota > Viridiplantae > Streptophyta > Magnoliopsida > Poales > Poaceae > Aegilops > Aegilops bicornis. Next base: position 75,301,275 of record CM038671.1, on the reverse strand, counting down.
TTCTCGAGAGATTTTGCAAAATAGTTGTAAATTCATGTTTGTAAATTTTGCTAACAACTAGACCACATATCACATGGGAATCTTTTTTTCTTTTATTTTTTTGACATTTCTATCATTTTCTTTTATTTTTTTCGAAATGGAAAAGGCGGTCCACTTGGGGGGGGGGGGGGTGCATTCGGGGAAATGTGTGGGCCAAATTACTAGTGGCGCACCGTGGGAGTGGTGCGCCATTACTAGTTGAACTAGTAATAGCGCACCACTCCCACGGTGCGCCATTAGTAGTTTTGGAAAAATTAAAAAAAAAATTACTAATGGCGCACCGTGGGATGTGGTGCGCCATTAGTATTTGCACACTAAAGGCGCACCAGCACATGGTGCGCCATTAGTATTTAGTAATGGCGCACCAGATGTACAGTGCGCCATTAGTGTCCATCCCATCTATAGCCCTTTTCCTAGTAGTGATTTGTCACTCCGATTGTCGGAGAGATATCTCTGGGCCCTCTCTGTAATGTACATCACTATAAGCCTTGCAAGCAATGTGACTAATGAGTTAGTTGCGGGATGATGCATTCCAGAACGAGTAAAGAGACTTGCCGGTAACGAGATTGAACTAGGTATGATGATTGATGTCTACTATGCAACCATCTTCTTGTAGACGTTGTTGGGCCTCCAAGTGCAGAGGTTTGTAGGGCAGTAGAAAATTTTCCTCAAGTGGATGACCTAAGGTTTATCAATCCGTGGGAGGCGTAGGATGAAGATGGTCTCTCTCAAACAACCCTGCAACCATATAACAAAGAGTCTCTTGTGTCCCCAACACACCCAATACAATGGTAAATTGTATAGGTGCACTAGTTCACGAAGAGATGGTGATACAAGTGCAATATGGATGGTAGATATAGGTTTTTGTAATCTGGAAATATAAAACAACAAGGTAACTAATCATAAAAGTGAGCACAAAGCGGTATTGCAATGATAGGAAACAAGGCCTAGGGTTCATACTTTCACTAGTGCAAGTTCTCTCAACAATAATAACATAATTGGATCATATAACTATCCCTCAACATGCAACAAAGAGTCACTCCAAAGTCACTAATAGCAGAGAACAAACGAAGAGATTATGGTAGGGTACGAAACCACCCCAAAGTTATTCTTTCCGATCAAACCATTGGGCTATTCCTATAAGGGTCACAAACAGCCCTAGAGTTCGTAGTAAAATAACATCTTAAGACGCACATCAACCAAAACCCTAATGTCACCTAGATACTCCAATGTCACCTGAAGTATCCGTGGGTATGATTATACGATATGCATCACACAATCTCAGATTCATCTATTCAACCAACCCATAGAACCTAAAAGAGTGCCCCAAAGTTTCTACCGGAGAGTCAAGAAGAAAACGTGTGCCAACCCCTATGCATAGGATCATGGGCGGAACCCGCAAGTTGATCACCAAAACATGCATCAAGTGAATCAATAGAATAACCCATTGTCACCACGGTTATACCACGCAAGACATACATCAAGTGTTCTCAAATCATAAAAGACTCAATCCGATAAGATAACTTCAAAGGGAAAACTCAATCCATTACAAGAGAGTAGAGGGGGAGAAGCATCATAAGATCCAACTATAATAGCAAAGCTCGCAATACATCAAGATCGTACCACCTCAAGAACACGAGAGAGAGAAAGAGAGAGATCAAACACATAGCTACTGGTACATACCCTCAGCCCCGAGGGTGAACTACTCCCTCCTCGTCATGGAGAGCGCCGGGATGATGAAGATGGCCACCAATGAGAGTTCCCCCCTCCGGCAGGGTGCCGGAACAGGGTCCCGATTGGTTTTTGGTGGCTACAAAGGCTTGCGGCGGCGGAGCTCCCGATCTATTTTGTTCCCCGAAGGTTTTAGGGTATATTGGTATATATAGGAGGAAGAAATACGTCAGGGGAGCCACGAGGGGCCCACGAGGGTGGAGGGCGCGCCCAGGGGGGTGGGCGCACCCCCTGCCTCGTGCCTTCCACGTTGATTCCCTAACGTGCACTCCAAGTCTTCCGTATTTCTTTCTTTACAAAAATAACTTTTCCGAAGGTTTCATTCCGTTTGGACTCCGTTTGATATTCCTTTTCTGCGAAACACTGAAACAAGGGAAAAAACAGAAACTGGCATTGGGCTCTGGGTCAATAGGTTAGTCCCAAAAGTAATAAAAAAGTGCATAGCAAAGCCCATAAAACATCCAAGATGGATAATATAATAGAATGAATACTTCATAAATTATAGATACGTTGGAGACGTATCAGCATGTTGTGTAACGTAGTAATTTCAAAAAAATTCCTACGCACACGCAAGATCATGGTGATGCATAACAACGAGAGGGGAGAGTATTGTCTACGTACCCTCGTAGACCGAAAGCAGAAGCGTTAGCACAACGCGGTTGATGTAGTCATACGTCTTCACGATCCGACCGATCAAGTACCGAACGTACGGCACCTCCGAGTACAGCACACGTTCAGCCCGATGACGTCCCTCGAACTCCGATCCAGCCGAGTGTTGAGGGAGAGTTTTGTCGGCTGACGGCGTGGTGGCGATGTTGATGTTCTACCGATGCAGGCTTCGCCTAAGCACCGCCACATGATATCGAGGTGGACTATGGTGGAGGGGGGCACCGCACACGGTCGGGAGAGATCAACTGATCAACTTGTGTGTCTAGAGGTGCCCCCTGCCCCCTTATATAGAGGAGCAAGGGGGGTGCAGCCGACCAAGGGGAGCGCGCGCGCCAGGAGGAGTCCTACTCCCACCGGGAGTAGGACTCTTCCCCTTTCCTAGTTGGAATAGGATTCGGGAGGGGGAAAGAGGAGGGAGAGAAGGAAGGCGGGGCGCCGCCCCCCTCTCCTTGTCCTATTCGGACTAGGGGGAGGGGCGCGCGGCCCGGCCCTGGCCGCCTCTCCTATTCTCCGTAAAGGCCCACTAAGGCCCATTTACCTCCCGGGGGGTTCCGGTAACCTCCCGGTACTCCGGCAAAATCCCGATTTCACCCGGAACACTTCCGATATCCAAACATAGGCTTCCAATATATCAATCTTCATGTCTCGACTATTTCGAGACTCCTCATCATGTTCATGATCACATCCGGGACTCCGAACAACCTTCGGTACATCAAAACATATAAACTCATAATATAACTGTCATCGTAATGTTAAGCGTGCGGACCCTACGGGTTCGAGAACTATGTAGACATGACCGAGACACGTCTCCGGTCAATAACCTAGCGGAACCTGGATGCTCATATTGGTTCCCACATATTCTATGAAGATCTTTATCGGTCAGACCGCATAACAACATACGTTGTCCCCTTTGTCATCGGTATGTTACTTGCCCGAGATTCAATCGTCGGTATCTCAATACCTAGTTCAATCTCGTTACCGGCAAGTCTCTTTACTCGTACTGTAATACATCATCCCGAAACCAACTCATTAGTTGCAATGCTTGCAAGGCTTAAGTGATGTGCATTACCGAGAGGGCCGGAGATACCTCTCCGACAATCGGAGTGACAAATCCTAATCTCGAAATACGCCAACCCAACAAGTACCTTCGGAGACACCTGTAGAGCTCCTTTATAATCACCCACTTACGTTGTGACGTTTGGTAGCACACAAAGTGTTCCTCCGATAAACGGGAGTTGCATAATCTCATAGTCATAGGAACATGTATAAGTCATGAAGAAAGCAATAGCAACATACTAAACAATCGTGTGCTAAGCTAACGGAATGGGTCATGTCAATCACATCATTCTCCTAATGATGTGATCCCGTTAATCAAATGACAACTCATGTATATGGCTAGGAAACATAACCATCTTTGATCAACGAGTTAGTCAAGTAGAGGCATACTAGTGACAGTATGTTTGTCTATGTATTCACACATGTATTATGTTTCTCGTTAATACAATTCTAGCATGAATAATAAACATTTATCATGATATAAGGAAATAAATAATAACTTTATTATTGCCTCTAGGGCATATTTCCTTCAGTCTCCCACTTGCACTAGAGTCAATAATCTAGATTACACAGTAATGATTCTAACACCCATGGAGCCTAGGTGCTGATCATGTTTTGCTCGTGGAAGAGGCTTAGTCAACGGGTCTGCAGCATTCAGCTCCGTATGTATCTTGCAAATTTCTATGTCTCCCACCTGGACTAGATCCCGGATGGAATTGAAGCGTCTCTTGATGTGCTTGGTTCTCTTGTGAAATCTAGATTCCTTCGCCAAGGCAATTGCACCAAGATTGTCACAAAAGATTTTCATTGGACCAGATGCACTAGGTATGACACCTAGATCGGATATGAACTCCTTCATCCAGACTCCTTCATTTGCTGCTTCCGAAGCAGCTATATACTCCGCTTCACACGTAGATCCCGCCACGATGCTTTGTTTAGAGCTGCACCAACTGACAACTCCACCGTTCAATGTAAACACATATCCGGTTTGTCATTTAGAATTGTCCGGATCAGTGTCAAAGCTTGCATCACTGTAACCATTTACGATGAGCTCTTTGTCACCTCCATAAACGAGAAACATATCCTTAGTCCTTTTCAGTATTTCAGGATGTTCTTGACCGCTGTGCAGTGATCCACTCCTGGATTACTTTGGTACCTCCCTGCTAGACTTATAGCAAGGCACACATCAGGTCTGGTACACAGCATTGCATACATGATAGAGCCTATGGCTGAAGCATAGGGAACATCTTTCATCTTCCCTCCATCTTCTGCAGTGGTCGGGCATTGAGTCTTACTCAACTTCACACCTTGTAACATAGGCAAGAACCCTTTCTTTGCTTGATCCATTTTGAACTTCTTCAAAACTTTGTCAAGGTATGTGCTTTGTGAAAGTCCAATTAAGCGTCTTGATCTATCTCTATAGATCTTGATGCCCAATATGTAAGCAGCTTCACCGAGGTCTTTCATTGAAAAACTCTTATTCAAGTATCCCTTTATGCTATCCAGAAATTCTATATCATTTCCAATCAGTAATATGTCATCCACATATAATATCAGAAATGCTACAAAGCTCCCACTCACTCTCTTGTAAATATAGGCTTCTCCAAAAGTCTGTACAAAACCAAATGCTTTGATCACACTATCAAAGCGTTTATTCCAACTTCGAGAGGCTTGCACCAGTCCATAAATGGATCGCTGGAGCTTGCACACTTTGTTAGCTCCCTTTGGATCGATAAAACCTTCCGGTTGCATCATATACAACTCTTCTTCCAGAAATCCATTCAGGAATGCAGTTTTGACATCCATTTGCCAAATTTCATAATCATAAAATGCGGCAATTGCTAACATGATTCGGACAGACTTAAGCATCACTACGAGTGAGAAGGTCTCATCGTAGTCAATCCCTTGAACTTGTCGAAAAGCTTTCGCGACAAGTCGAGCTTTGTAGACAGTAACATTACCGTCAGCATCAGTCTTCTTCTTGAAGATCCATTTATTCTCAGTTGCTTGCCGATCATCGGGCAAGTCAACCAAAGTCCACACTTTGTTCTCATACATGGATCCCATCTCAGATTTCATGGCCTCAAGCCATTTTGCGGAATCTGGGCTCACCATCGCTTCTTCATAGTTTGTAGGTTCGTCATGATCTAGTAACATACCTTGCATAACGGGATTACCGTACCACTCCGGTGCGGATCTTACTCTGGTTGACCTACGAGGTTTAGTAACAACTTGATCTGAAGTTTCATGATCATCATCATTAACTTCCTCACTAATTGGTGTAGGTGTCGCAGAAACCGGTTTCTGTGATGAACTACTTTCCAATAAGGGAGTAGGTACAGTTACCTCATCAATTTCTACTTTCCTCCCACTCACGTCTTTCGAGAGAAACTCCTTCTCTAGAAAAACTCCGAATTTAGCAACAAAAGTCTTGCCTTCGGATTTGTGATAGAAGGTGTACCCAACAGTTTCCTTTGGGTATCCTATGAAGACACATTTCTCCGATTTGGGTTCGAGCTTATCAGGTTGAAGCTTTTTCACATAAGCATCGCAGCCCCAAACTTTAAGAAATGACAACTTTGGTTTCTTGCCAAACCATAGTTCATAAGGCGTTGTCTCAACGGATTTTGATGGTGTCCTATTTAACGTGAATGCAGCCGTCTCTAAAGCATAACCCCAAAATGATAGCGGTAAATCAGTAAGAGACATCATAGATCTCACCATATCAAGTAAAGTACGATTACGACGTTCGGACACACCATTACGTTGTGGTGTTCCGGGTGGCGTGAGTTGCGAAACTATTCCGCATTGTTTCAAATGTAGACCAAACTCGTAACTCAAATATTCCCCTCTACGATCAGATCGTAGAAACTTTATTTTCTTGTTACGATGATTTTCAACTTCACTCTGAAATTCTTTGAACTTTTCAAAAGTTTCAGACTTATGTTCATTAAGTAGATATACCCATATCTGCTAAAATCATCTGTGAAGGTGAGAAAATAACGATATCCGCCACGAGCATCAACATTCATCGGACTACATACATCTGTATGTATGATTTCCAACAAATCTGTTGCTCTCTCCATAGTTCCGGAGAACGATGTTTTAGTCATCTTGCCCATGAGGCACGGTTCGCAAGTACCAAGTGATTCATAATCAAGTGGTTCCAAAAGTCCATCAGTATGGAGTTTCTTCATGCGTTTTACACCGATATGACCTCTGCCACAAATAAGTTGCACTATCATTATCAACTCTGCATCTTTTGGCTTCAACATTATGAATATGTGTATCACTACTATCGAGATTCAATAAAAATAGACCACTCTTCAAGGGTGCATGACCATAAAAGATATTACTCATATAAATAGAAAAACCATTATTCTCTGATTTAAATGAATAATCGTCTCGCATCAAACAAGATCCAAATATAATGTTCATGCTCAACGCTGGCACCAAATAACAATTATTTAGGTCTAATACTAATCTCGAAGGTAGATGTAGTAATCTGTAGCCCCTGTTTCAAGTTGCAAATATTAGCAACAGAACCAGTATCAGATACCCAGGTGCTACTGCGAGCATTAGTAAGGTACACATCAATAACATGTATATCACATATACCTTTGTTCACCTTGCCATCCTTCTTATCCGCCAAATACTTGGGGCAGTTCCGCTTCCAGTGACCAGTCTGCTTGTAGTAGAAGCACTCAATTTCAGGCTTAAGTCCAGACTTGGGTTTCTTCTCCTGAGCAGCAACTTGCTTGCTGTTCTTTTTGAAGTTCCCCTTCTTTTTCCCTTTGCCCTTTTTCTTGAAACTAGTGGTCCTGTTGACCATCAACACTTGATGTTCCTTTTGGATTTCTACCTCCGCAGCCTTTAGCATTGCGAAGAGCTCGGGAATCGTTTTTTCCATCCCTTGCATGTTATAGTTCATTACGAAGCTTTTGTAGCTTGGTGGCAGTGATTGGAGAATTCTGTCAATGACGCTATCATCCGGAAGATTAACTCCCAGTTGAATCAAGTGATTATTATACCCGGACATCTTGAGTATATGCTCACTTGTAACTATTCTCCTCCATCTTGCAGCTATAGAACTTATTGGAGACTTCATATCTCTCAATCCGGGCATTTGCTTGAAATATTAACTTCAACTCCTGGAACATCTCATATGCTCCATGACGTTCAAAACGTCGTTGAAGTCCCGATTCAAAGCCGTAAAGCATGGCACACTGAACTATCAAGTAGTCATCAGCTTTGCTCTCCCAGGCGTTCATAACATCTGGTGTTGCTCCTGGAGCAGGCCTGGCACCCAGCAATGCTTCCAGGACGTAATTCTTCTGTGCAGCAATGAGGATAATCCTCAAGTTACGGACCCAGTCCGTGTAATTGCTACCATCATCTTTCAACTTTGCTTTCTCAAGGAACGCATTAAAATTCAACGAAACAACAGCACGGGCCATCTATCTACATTCAAACATAGACAAGCAAGATACAATCAGGTACTAAGTTCATGATAAATTTAAGTTCAATTAATCATATTACTTAAGAACTCCCACTCAGGTAGACATCCCTCTAATCCTCTAAGTGATCACGTGATCCAAATCAACTAAACCATGTCCGATCATCACGTGAGATGGAGTAGTTTCAATGGTGAACATCACTATGTTGATCATATCTACTATATGATTCACGCTCGACCTTTCGGTCTCCGTGTTTCAAGGCCATATCTATTATATGCTAGGCTCGTCAAGTTTAACCTGAGTATTCCGCGTGTGCAACTGTTTTGCACCCGTTGTATTTGAACATAGAGCCTATCACACCCGATCATCACGTGGTGTCTCAAAGACGAAGAACTTTCGCAAAGGTGCATACTCGTGGAGAACACTTATACTTTGATAATTTAGTGAGGGATCATCTTATAATGCTACCGTCAATCAAAGCAAGATAAGATGCATAAAAGATAAACATCACATGCAATCAATATAAGTGATATGATATGGCCATCATCATCTTGTGCTTGTGATCTCCATCTCCTCAAGCACTGTCATGATCACCATCCTCACCGGGCGCGACACCTTGATCTCCATCGTAGCATCGTTGTCGTCTCGCCAATCTTATGCTTCTACGACTATCGCTACCGCTTAGTGATAAAGTAAAGCATTACAGGCGATTGCATTGCATACAATAAAGCGACAACCATATGGCTCCTGCCGATTTGCCGATAACTTCGGTTACAAAACATGATCATCTCATACAATAAAATATAGCATCATGTCTTGACCATATCACATCACAACATGCCCTGCAAAAACAAGTTAGACGTCCTCTACTTTGTTGTTGCAAGTTTTACGTGGCTGTTACAGGCTTAGCAAGAACCGTTCTTACCTACGCATCAAAACCACAACGATAGTTTGTCAAGTTGGTGCTGTTTTAACCTTCGCAAGGACCGGGCGTAGCTACACTCGGTTCACCTAAAGTTGGAGAAACTGACACCCGCTAGCCACCTTTGTGCAAAGTACGTCGGGAGAACCGGTCTCGCGTAAGCATACGCGTAATGTCAGTCTGGGCCGCTTCGTCCAACAATACCGCCGAACCAAAGTATGACATGCTGGTAAGCAGTATGACTTATATTGCCCACAACTCACGTGTGTTCTACTCGTGCATATGACATCTACGCATAAAAACCTGGCTCGGATGCCACTATTGGGTAACGTAGTAATTTCAAAAAAAATTCCTACGCACACGCAAGATCATGGTGATGCATAGCAACAAGAGGGGAGAGTATCGCTCACGCACTCGTGAGACCGAAAGCGGAAGCGTTAGCACAATGCGGTTGATGTAGTCGTACGTCTTCACGATCCGACCGATCAAGTACCGAACGTACGGCAACTTCGAGTTCAGCACACGCTCAGCCCGATGACGTCCCTCGAACTCCGATCCAGCCGAGTGTTGAGGGAGAGTATCCTCAGCACGACGGGGTGGTGACGATGTTGATGTTCTACCGACGCAGGGCTTCGCCTAAGCACCGCTTCTGATATCGAGGTGGACTATGGTGGAGGGAGCACCGCGCACGGTTGGGAGAGATCAACTGATCAACTTGTGTGCCTAGAGGTGCCCCCCTTCCCCCGTATATAAAGGAGCAAGGGGGGTGCGGCCGGCCAAGGGGAGGGCGCGCCAGGAGGAGTCCTACTCCCGACGGGAGTAGGACTCCCCCCTTTCCTAGTTGGAATAGGATTCGGGAGGGGGAAAGAGGAGGGAGAGAAGGAAGGGGGGGGGGGCGCCGCCCCCCTCTCCTTGTCCTATTCAGACTAGGGGGGAGGGGCGTGCGGCCCAGTCCTGGCTGCCTCTCCTCTTCTCCATAAAGGCCCACTAAGGTCCATTTACCTCCCGGGGAGTTCCGGTAACCTCCCGGCACTCCGGTAAAATCCCGATTTCACCCGGAACACTTCCGATATCCAAACATAGGATTCCAATATATCAATCTTCATGTCTCGACCATTTCGAGACTCCTCGTCATGTTCGTGATCATATCCGGGACTCCGAACAACCTTATGTACATCAAAACATATAAACTCATAATATAACTGTCATCGTAACGTTAAGTGTGCGGACCCTACGGGTTCGAGAACTATGTAGACATGACCGAGACACGTCTCCGGTCAATGACCAATAGCGGAACCTGGATGCTCATATTTTTTCCCACATATTCTATGAAGATCTTTATCGGTCAGACCGCATAACAACATACATTGTTCCCTTTGTCATCGGTATGTTACTTGCCTGAGATTCGATCGTCGGTATCTCAATACCTAGTTCAATCTCGTTACCGGCAAGTCTCTTTACTCGTGCTGTAATACATCATCCAGCAACCAACTCATTAGTTGCAATGCTTGCAAGGCTTAAGTGATGTTCATTACCGAGAGGGCCCAGAGATACCTCTCCGACAATCGGAGTGACAAATCCTAATCTCGAAATATGCCAACCCAACAAGTACCTTTAGAGACACCTGTAGAGCTCCTTTATAATCACCCACTTACGTTGCGACGTTTGGTAGCACACAAAGTTTTCCTCCGGTAAACGGGAGTTGCATAATCTCATAGCCATAGGAACATGTATAAGTCATGAAGAAAGCAATAGCAACATACTAAACGATCGTGTGCTAAGCTAACGGAATGGGTCATGTCAATCACATCATTCTCCTAATGATGTGATCCCGTTAATCAAATGACAACTCATGTCTATGGCTAGGAAACATAACCATCTTTGATCAATGATCTAGTCAAGTAGAGGCATACTAGTGACAGTCTGTTTGTCTATGTATTCACACATGTATTATGTTTCCGGTTAATACAATTCTATCATGAATAATAAACATTTATCATGATATAAGGAAATAAATAATAACTTTATTATTGCCTCTAGGGCATATTTCCTTCACAGCATCCCCAAGCTTAAGTCCTGCTCGTCCTCGAGTAGGTAGATGATAAAAGAAAGAATTTATGAAGTGTGAATGCTAGCAGGTGCACAAGTTTGATCAATGATAATTTCAATCACTTTTTCTAGCATCATTATACATCATAACAGTAGCTCAACTCATAGAACTTCTCATGATCAAGTAACAAGCTATTCACATGTTAAAGTATAGACCATAAACTTTCTTGAAAACCAACAAACCATGTTCTCAGTCATCAAACAATTGCAATTCATCTTATTTTCAGGAAGAGTCTATGCCAGAGCTTTGATTCAGCAAACTTCACATACTCAATTGTCATTTAGTCTTCCATGATTGCTACCACTCAAAGCATATTTTTAGAACAAATAGTATTCATCGAACACAGAGAAAGATAGGGGCTTAATGTTTCGCCTCCCAACCGTTTACCTCAAGGGTAATGTCAACAATAATAATTCATGCTCAAATATATTTGAATGGCCATATATGCTTAGAACTTTCCATCACATGATGCTTGCCAACTAAAGAGTAGGTTTGAATGAAAAGGAATACTATTGACTCTTGCATAAAAGTAAAAGATAAGCCCTTCGCAGAGGGATGCAGGGATTTGCAGAGGTGCCAGAACTCGAAGCAAAAACAGAGATGAAAATAATTTTGAGAGGTATGCTTTCATTGTCAACATAACGACCAAGAGTTCCCGATATCTTCCGTACTACATACATTATAGGCGGTTCCCAAACAGAAAGGTAAAGATTTTACTCCCCCTCCACCAACAATCACACTCCACAGCTTGTCCGAAACAACGGGTGCCGTCCAACTTTCAACAATCCTGGGGGAGTTTGTTTAAATTATTTGCGAATTTGTTTTTGATCTTTTGATCATAGGACCGGGCATACCAGTTACCAGCCATTTTCTCGTGAATGATGAGCGGAGTCCACTCATCGTGAGAATAACCCACCTAGCATGGAAGATACTGACAGCCCCTAGTCGCTACATGAGCGATTCGGGCATACAAAATAAATTATTATTTGAAGGTTTAGAGTTTGGCACATGCAAATTTACTTGGAACGACGGGTAAATACCGCATATAGGTAGATATGGTGGACACTCATGGAAGAAACTTGGCTCAAGGAATTTGGATGTACAAGCAGTATTCCCGCTTAGTTTAGATATTTTGGCTAGCAAAGGATTCTAAATAGCAAGCACCACATGTTAGAGGATCCACAACAATATAACTTATATACAAATATACCCAAGCATAACTCATTATGTTGTCTTCCTTGTCCAACTTCAACTAATTAAGATCAGGTTTGAAAATAATTGATGGGCTCACAATCATAGAAGATGTCCAAGATAGTATATTTATATGTGAAATCTCTCTTCCTTCAATATTCTTTCATGAATTGTTCAAGTGACCAATACAATGTTTGCTAACCTTCAATAAATTTACCACCTCTACTTCTTATATGTGAAGTCATTACTCCCCATGGGATAAGCATATGAAACATATATAATTTCAGATTTATGATATTCAAATCATTCAACCATTTACTCATAGGATATAAGTGAAGCACACGAGTAAATGACAAACTACTCCAAAAAGATATAAGTGAAGATCAATGAGTAGTTAAATAATTATTTAGCTATGTGAAGACTATCCCATTTAATAATTTCAGATCTTGGTATTTTATTCATACAGAAAGCAAAACAAAATAAAATAAAATGACGCTCCAAGCAAAACACATATCATGTGGTGAATAAAAATATAGCTCGAAGTAAAGTTACCGATGAACGAAGACGAAAGAGGGGATGCCTTCCGGGGCATCCCCAAGATTAGGCTCTTGGTTGTCCTTGAATATTGACTTGGGGTGCCTTGGTCATCCCCAAGCTTAGGCTCTTGCCACTCCTTATTCCATAGTCCATCGAATCTTCACCCAAAACTTGAAAACTTCACAACACAAAACTTAACAGAAAATCTCGTGAGCTCCGTTAGCAAAAGAAAACAAAACACCACTTCAAGGTACTGTAATGAACTCATTCTTTATTTGTACTGGTGTTAAATCTACTGTATTCCAACTTCTCTATGGTTTATAAACTATTTTACTAGCCATAGATTCATCAAAATAAGCAAGCAACAGAATGAAAACATAATCTATCAAAAACAGAACAGTCTGTAGTAATCTGTATCAACCGTATACTTCTTGAACTCCAAAAATTCTAAAATAAATTGGTCGACCTGAGGAATTTGTCTAGTAATCATTTGCAAAAACAATCAACTAAATATCACTCTCCAGTAAAAAGTTGAAGCTAATCTCGTGAGCCCTAAAGTTTCTGTTTTTTACAGCATGATCATAAAGACTTCACCCAAGTCTTCCCAAAGGGTCTACTTGGCACAAACACTAATTAAAACATAAAACCACATCTAAAAAGAAGCTAGAAGGATTATTTATTACTAAACAGAACCAAAAATCAAGAAACTAAAATAAAATTGGGTTGCCTCCCAACAAGCGCTATCGTTTAACTCCCCTAGCTAGGCATGATGAATTCAATGATGCTCACATAAAAGATAAGAATTGAAACATAAAGAGAGCATCATGGAGAATATGACTAGCACATTTAAGTCTAACCCACTTACTATGCATAGGGATTTTGTGATCAAACAACTTATGGGAACAATAATCAACTAGCATAGGAAGGCAAAACAAGCATAACTTCAAAACTTTAAGCACATAGAGAGGAAACTTGATATTATTGAAATTCCTACAAGCATAAATTCCTCCCTCATAACAATTTTCAGTAGCATAATGAATGAATTCAACAATATAACCAGCACCTAAAGCATTCTTTTCATGATCTACAAGCATAGAATTTTTACTACTCTCCACATAAGCAAAATTCTTCTCATTCGGAATAGTGGGAGTTTCATAAGAGACTTGAATACTATAAATTGTTTCCACATTAAAAGAGTAATGTTAATAAAAATGGTAATAATAATCATGACAAGTTTTATAAATATAATCATCACTACTTTTTATAGCATAAGTTTCATCACAATAATCATCATAAGTAGCAACTTTGTTCTCATCATAATCGATTGGAACCTCTTCCAAGATAGTGGACTCATAACTAAATAAAGTCATGACCTCTCCAAATCCACTTTCATAAATATTATAAGATTCAACATCCTCCAAAATAGTGGGATCATTACTTCCTAAAGTTGACACTCTTCCAAACCCACTTTCATCACTATAATCATCATATTTAGAAGGCATGCTATCATCATAACAACTTTGCATATCAAAACTTGGGAGGCTAAAAATATCATCTTCATTAAACGTAGCATCCCCAAGCTTGGGACAAACATTAATTTCAGCAAATATATTCTCAAATATGTCATTCTCATCAAACATAGCTTCCCCAAGCTTGGGCCTTTTCATATCATAAGCATAATCACTCTCATCATTCATAGTATGGATAGCACCAATAGTATAGCAATTATCATATTCTTCCAAGCAAGTGCCAAAAAGATTTTCAAGATCATAAGATGTGTTATTATCTTCCCAATCATAATCATCACAACAAGCAATAGGCATAACGAGATCATCATCAAGTGCATCATCTTCCACAATTATTTTTCATTCATTTTCATGAGGCACAACAATAATAGGAGCAACATTATTTGGGAGAGATATCATTTTACCTCTCTTCCTTTTTCTTTTCTTCTTCTTCACCTCATCATGTGTGGGTTCAATCCTCTTTTTGGAGCTCCTTATTAATGAGATTGGTTGAATAGAAGGCTCCTCCTCGTTACCTGATTCATCATAAGAAATAATAGGAGGATATTAAAGTCTCTTCCCTTTCATTAGTATTTTCTTCATCTTCTATTTGTTTTCTTTTCTTTATGTAGTTGGCAATATAAGGATTTTCAATGCAATTCACCTCACAATACATATAAATTTCTTCTAGATCAAAATGAAGAACTCTATCAAGGGCAAATTCTGGAATGATCTTAGTTATACGTTTCATTTCTTCATAAACCAAGAGCAAAGTAAGTTCATTATGATGTGCAAGGGAAATAAAGGCATCGCAATTTTTGGACACGATACGATCATGAAACAATTTGCATTGGGTACTGAAGTGATCATGTTCATTGTAAAGTTCACAAGTACGGCTAAGAAAATTTAAATTTTTAGCACACACATCTAGCCTTTCTTGCAACAATTTAGTTTCTAAATGCTTATGCCTCTTGAAACATCTATCTTCCCTATTTGGTGTGTACTTGCAAACCCAATACACTCCACAAAAATCGACATGCTTATAAGAGATATTTTCATCATGACTAGTGCGATCATCATTAGTACTACTAGTCATCAACCCGTGCACCCGCACGGGCTAGCACTTTAATTTTTGTTTCTTGAGAAAGTTTACATAAATTCCGTTTTAGAAAATAATAGACATATATTGTTTAGCTGTTGTGATTAAATATGCATGTGCAATGTTTCCTTTGTTTACCATATATGGTATAAGTTCAATACCTTTATGCGTTATCTATTTAGATTGTATATGTGCCTTGTGTCTAATGGTCAACTGTGTCACATGGTATATATATTGCTGTTGTGCCATAGCACATCCTCATATTATCAAGGATTTCAAAATTGGGCATGCAACCTTTATAAGGGTTAGAAGGCAGTTTACCCATGAAAAAATAGCTTCAAATGCATATTTACTCATAAACAACACCGATGAAATGATATGTTGTAGCATATGTGGTATACTTCAAATGCATACTTTTAATGGTAATTAATATTGACTTGCAACATTCATATCTATAAGTGCACTACAGGGAACAAAGAAGGGCATTGAATCTTGTTTGGTTATGAAAGGCTTTTTAAAAAGTGGATCCATGCACGGTGTTCTATCATGCCATGTTATAGGACAAATGGATTTTAAGTTCTTTTCTTAACCATGAATATTCTAGATTCGTGCTATCAAGGTTAATGTATAGATTTTTTTTTAACATTTTGTATAAGGGCGTTACTTTGGACTCGACACTTGAACACAATTAGGCGAATAGAAGAGATCATAACACAAAAAACAGAATTGCATGCAGAAAAATAAAAGAAACTGGTCTAGGAGGTGCATGAACCAAACATACATGATTATTTAACCGTCTGCTCTTGACACGGACTTCAGAGATTGGAATTATTTCACTTCGGCCAAGGGCTAATAACATTTCTTAAGTATATATGATGGATTATTGTCTCTTTCTCATGAGGATTAACGTGAGAACCAAAAGGTGCCTCCAATTAGTAAATATATATAAGATAAGATGCAGATCCTACTACAACTGAGGGATTTATGCGTACTGTTACAAAAAGTAAGGATAAATTAGTAGTTGTAACACCTTGATTGGAGAACGGAAGTATATGAGTTTTACTCATGTACAAACATGTTTTAATTAACTTGAAGTTCAATTTTCATTGTATATATGGAACTATAAATTAAAAGATTGAACAAAGTATGGTTATATGAAAAAACAATTGAGAAAATATTACTCATAAAAAATAACGCATTACATACGAATCCTCTTGTCTGTGTAGCCCCCAAGTAGCAACCACTAATGACCTGAAACTACAAACCTGAAAGTGTCGTATACATCTTTGTTTTACAGGAATAATGTATTGTTATATGACGTTTACACCAGCAGGATGCACACAACCTACCTATTCATCGGTAATAACACATAAGCATGTTGCCCCAATTTGTTTGTATATTTTTCAATGTTTTAAATAGCGGGCTATGGCATATAGCAGTAACCCTTAAAAACAACTATAGCGGAAAATTGTACATGAAATCATTTAGTGGCAACAGGCTCAAACAACTATAGTGGGGCTATAGCTGGCTACTTAAAACTATGAAATTTTTTGTATGAACCTATTTATTCCCAAAATAAAGAGTCAACACTCCTTTGTAAATTTCGAAAAGTAGGAAAAATGTCCTTTGCCACATACTGTATGGATCACATTAGTCAAATAACTGAACTTGTTTATGTTCATAGAACCAATACCCACAATAAATGTTTCATAGAGCCAACGAATGATATAAATTCATCTAAAGAAGATCTGTCCATTGGTGTATTTTAGCCAGAAGTATGAAGGTCCACCAATGAAGAATATACCGGCCTCCAGTTAACAGTAAAAGTTGGGCGTCTAAGAAATACATACTTGCTCACATTAACGGTATATATGAAACATGCAGATAGGATGCTTAGGTGGCGTGATGCTTTGATGATTTGCTCAACAATCAAATATGGCCATGGATAAAACCGTACACATCAAGGATCATATCAATCATGTGTACTCTCGAGGCTTCTTTCCTATGAAATACTCACACGTCAGCTCTAAGAAGAACAAATTAAAATCCAACGAATAACAGATTGGGAAATCTAAGTATCCGTTGTTGATTGCAAACAACACCAAAAGTTCAACAACCCTCAAAGCATACGTACATATCTACATACTTAGGCAGAAGTTATGAATCAGAAATTGCAACCATGTCTACAAATTGGCATTAGAAAATAAGAACTACCTTTGCTCAGATGATGAACAAATTGATTTACCACTAAAAAAATGCATGACATCTGATATTAATCAGCTATAGCCGTAAAAGTAATATGAACAGCTCAACCCGATGTCTGAATCGATTAAACCTTAACATAAAAACACAAACTTGTACACTTCCTATATGATATGGATGATGATTTTTAGAATTTAACGAATTAACATTGTTTTTACTTGGTTAGAACTCGTTGACATGGAGCTGCCAATCCAATTTATCTAATACTTCCAAAGCTTAAACATTTTTTAAAGGAAAGACCATTTGCAATGGTCAGAAAGGAGGAGCATATTGTCAATTTTCCTTGGCCATACAAAGGCTCTAGAAGTTCGAAATACCAGTCACGTCATATACTGTCCTATATATCAATGTCGCACATAAAAAATATTAAATTCAGAGAAGTTTTTGCGAACTAAGGTGATATCTCATTATGATCTATTGTGTTCCTACTAAGAACTTTTTGTAGAATAAGAAAAAGAGCTAGTGGCGGAGGAGAAAGCGAATTGAAGAAGTCATACCATGGAGTATGTAGGTGCTAGGATTATGTGTTCACGTAGCTATGTGTGCGTTCATCAGTAGATTACATGGGTGTAGTTCATAAGCAGATTATAGGTCGTGGAGACAGGGATCGGTGGTAATGGCCACCAGCGCTATTGTTGTCTGGGCGAGGGAGATCATCCGAGGCCAAGGCCGGCATGCAGCACGTGGTCTCGTCCTTCCAGGCATCACTGGAAGACGTCGGCATGCTGGATGGCGCCTTGTCCCCCGAACGCCCGTGCACGATTCTGGAGTGCGGTCTCTCATCACATCCCTCCTCACGCCGGCTTTTGAGGCCGGAGTGGTGGAGTAGCGGCATGCAGTCCTCCTGTTGTACATCCCCGTCATTAACGTCATCCACTCCATCGTCTGCGTCTAGAACTGCAGTGCATGCACACGATGGGAGAGGTGCAATCCCACGGCCAGACAGTCCATGGTGTACGTCTGTTTTAAAGACATCTATGGATGGAACTCCAAAATTCAGGACAACATGAAGAAGTACAATGCTAGGGTTCTCTTGAGGAAGCAACGAATCTTCAAGGGAGGTGTTTCTTTTCTGTATACACATGAAAGAGTTCATAATCTTTGTGTGGAAAACAACTCACTATGTAATACTATGTATTTAATACAACAACAGCTATAAATAACAAAAACAAAAATCGAACGGATGATTTATAAAAAAAAGTGTATGTAGAAAACATAGTTGTCATATGAAATAGCAGTTAATTAGTATTACTTAGGAAGATGCCAACAAATTATGAAAATTCTGTACAGCTGCAAAATTGTTCCCAACAATTCTAGTCCCTCTAGCAGCATGGCACTTTCAGTTCTGTATATGTATAAAATCATGTAAATAGAAGAAAGAACTATGAGATGGATTTTGCAAAAAAGTTAGCGGTCTTTCATAGGACAGGAGCATTGTTGTGTATCTCTTTCAGTTTTTTGAACAGCTGCGCCATTGCTACACAATAACTCCTTTGCTTGTCAGCCTCATGGACGGCTGACGGCAGCTGCTGCCTGATCTGTCCTTACTACACATATATGCGGGACTACAGCCTGGTCAGAACTTGGAAGCTAAGAGATCCAAAGGTTATTGAGGAAGGGGATTTGAGAGACCTGAAAAGGCTAGAGTGGATCGTACCTTTTATACAATTAGATCCAGTTTGGATGTAACATTGAAGCTGATTACGGCATGGAGTTTGATCAGCTACATCAACCATGAGGGAAAAATTCATCAACTGAATACATTGGACTGATGCATGTTCAGAACTTGGAAAGTAGGGAGATTCAAAGGGTAAAACCTAGTTGTGTGCTTCAGCTGGAGAACATGCAGACCACCCCTGCTGGTTCCCCTCATTCCCAAGAGTTCATGATCTAGTCTCGAACTATGCTGATAGATCAAAATCAACAATAACATTTTTCTTGATTATATGTTAGGGACTAAAATCAGCTTTATATGGGGAGGGGTGAGTTCTTTGATTGATTAAACAGGCTGTAGAGATCACAGATTCATGGATGACTTGCCTGATGTGTGATGATAGTAGTGGTCGGCGAAGAACTCTAGCGTATGGTAGGTAAACCATGGCGCCATCAGTCTGTCATAGTTCCTCCGCTCTGCAGGATGGGATGAGGAGGAGCAGCGGAGGGTTCGGCACGCCGAAGGAGGAGCAGCGCTAGGGCTCGTTGGTGGGGTTTTTTTTATTGAAGTGGTGCGTTGGAGGGGTTGTATGACGTGAGGAAAGGGACTCCTGGAGGTTGTTTTTTCTATAAAGATATATTAAGGTGGGACATTGGATGAGGACTCTTGAGGCATTGCATCCAACGGCGCAAGCTAATTAATTCGTAGATCAGACGACTAGTTTAGTTAGTTTTTGAGGATTAATGTGGAGCCTCGTATGGTGCCTCCGATTAGTAAACATAAGATGGATATTCAAGGAGTTCATACTAACAACATTGCAATCATGCTCATCATTCAAAGATTCAGTGCCAAACATTTTAATGCATTCTTCTTCTAACACTTTGGCACAATTTTCCTTTCCATCATACTCACGAATGATACTAAAAAGATGAAGCATATGAGGCAAACTCAATTCCATTTTTTGTAGTTTTCTTTTATAAACTAAACTAGTGATAAAACAAGAAACTAAAAGATTCAATTGCAAGATCTAAAAATATACCTTCAAGCACTCAACTCCTCGGCAACGGCGCCAGAAACTGCTTAGTTGACGGGGTGTGAGTGCCGCTTACCTAGCCTCCCCGGCAACAGCGCCAGAAACTGCTTGATGTCTACTACACAACCTTCTTCTTGTAGACGTTGTTGGTCCTCCAAGTGCAGAGGTTTGTAGGACAGTAGCAAATTTCCCTCAAGTGGATGACCTAAGGTTTATCAATCCGTGGGAGGCGTAGGATGAAGATGGTCTCTCTCAAACAACCCTGCAACCAAATAACAAAGAGTCTCTTGTGTCCCCAACACACCCAATACAATGGTAAATTGTATAGGTGCACTAGTTCGCCAAGAGATGGTGATACAAGTGCAATATGGATGGTAGATATAGGTTTTTGTAATATGAAAATATAAAAACAGCAAGGTAACTAATGATAAAAGTGAGCACAAACGGTATTGCAATGATAGGAAACAAGGCCTAGGATTCATACTTTCACTAGTGCAAGTTCTCTCAACAATAATAACATAATTGGATCATATAACTATCCCTCAACATGCAACAAAGAGTCACTCCAAAGTCACTAATAGCAGAGAACAAACGAAGAGATTATGGTAGGGTACGAAACCACCTCAAAGTTATTCTTTCCGATCAATCCATTGGGCTATTCGTATAAGTGTCACAAACAGCCCTAGAGTTCGTAGTAAAATAACACCTTAAGACACACATCAACCAAAACCCTAATGTCACATAGATACTCC
The DNA here is from genome assembly GCA_021605145.1 of Aegilops bicornis. Classification (NCBI taxonomy): domain Eukaryota; kingdom Viridiplantae; phylum Streptophyta; class Magnoliopsida; order Poales; family Poaceae; genus Aegilops; species Aegilops bicornis. Next base: position 75,280,258 of record CM038671.1, on the reverse strand, counting down.
AATGTCACCTCAAGTATCCGTGGGTATGATTATACGGTATGCATCACACAATCTCAGATTCATCTATTTAACCAACACATATAACCTCAAAGAGTGCCCCAAAGTTTCTACCGGAGAGTCAAGACGAAAACGTGTGCCAACCCCTATGCATAGGATCATGGGCGGAACCCGCAAGTTGATCACCAAAACATACATCAAGTGAATCAATAGAATAACCCATTGTCACCACGGTTATCCCACGCAAGACATACATCAAGTGTTCTCAAATCATTAAAGACTCAATCCGATAAGATAACTTCAAAGGGAAAACTCAATCCATTACAAGAGAGTAGAGGAGGAGAAGCATCATAAGATCCAACTATAATAGCAAAGCTCACGATACATCAAGATCGTACCACCTCAAGAACACGAGAGAGAGACAGATCAAACACATAGCTACTGGTACATACCCTCAGCCCCGAGGGTGAACTACTCCCTCCTCATCATGGAGAGCACCGGGATGATGAAGATGACCACCAGTGAGGATTCCCCCCTCCGGCAAGGTGCCGGAACAGTGTCCCGATTGGTTTTTGGTGACTACAAAGGCTTGCGGTGGCGGAACTCCCGATCTATTATGTTCCCCGAAGGTTTTACGGTATATTGGTATATATAGGAGGAAGAAATACGTCAGGGGAGCCATGAGGGGCCCACGAGGGTGGAGGTCGTGCCCAGTGGGGGGTGGGTGCACCCCCTGCCTCGTGCCTTCCTCATTGATTCCCTAACGTGCACTCCAAGTCTTCCGTATTTCTTTGTTTCCAAAAATAACTTTTCCGAAGGTTTCATTCCGTTTGGACTCCGTTTGATATTCCTTTTTTGCGAAACACTGAAACAAGGGAAAAAAACAGAAATCGGCACCGGGCTCGGGTCAATAGGTTAGTCCCAAAAGTAATATAAAAGTGCATAGTAAAGCCCATAAAACATCCAAGATGGATAATATAATAGCATGAATACTTCATAAATTATAGATACGTTGGAGACGTATCAATGATACCGATGATCGAATCTCGGGCAAGTAACATACCGATGACAAAGGGAACAATGTATGTTGTTATGTAGTTTGACCGATAAAGATCTTTGTAGAATATGTAGGAACCAATATGAGATTCTAGGTTCCGCTATTGGTTATTTACCGGAGAGGTGTCTCGGTCATGTCTACATAGTTCTCAAACCCGTAGGGTCCGCACGCTTAACATTCGATGACGATTCGTATTATGAGTTTATGTGAGTTGATGTACCGAAGGTTGTTCAGAGTCCTGGATGAGATCACGGACATGACGAGGAGTCTCGAAATGGTTGAGACATAAAGATTGATACATTGGACCATATTATTCGGACACCGGAAGTGTTCCGGATGGTTTCGGATAAAAGAGGAGTGCCGGAGAGGTTACCGGAACCCCCCGGGGAAGTAATGGGCCTTAGTGGGCCTTAGGGGAGAGAGAGGGCAGCATCCAGGAGGTGCCCCCCCAGGGGAGTCCTAATAGGACTAGGGGAGGGGGGCACGACCCCTATTTCCCTCTCCCTCTCCCTCTCCTTCATTCTTTTACTACTTGGACTAGGAAAGGGAGGGGGTGATTCCTACTTGGAGTAGGACTCCCCCCCTTGGGCGCGTCCTCTAGGGCCGGCCGGCCTCCTGCCTCCGTCCTTTATATACGGGGGAGGGGGTGAAAGTGCAACTATCCCTAGGTGGTTTTGGTAATTCCTAACAACATATAGCTCATTGAGCTAATGCTATTTTAAGATAAATATTTCAGGAAAGCTCAATGATTGGCATGGCATGGACTAGGAAGTGGACCCCTCAAAATTCTAAGGACAAAAGATTGGCTCAAGCTCAAAGCACAGGACTCTACATTTTACTTTTAGTGATCCAAGATCACATTGAGTCCATAGGAAAAGCCAATACTATTAAAAGGGGGTGAGGTGTTGCTTAATGAGTTACTTGCTCAAAATGCTTAGTGATAAGCTCCAAAAACCCTCAACCACTTTCTGATATCCACATGTGTCCCAAACCAAAAGTCAAACTTGGCCCCACCGAAATCTTCTATCCGACGCCATCGAGTTCACTTGACATAGCCACTGCCACAAACCCTAGTCATGTTGGTCTCACCGATAGGGATCTCGGTCTCACCGAGATGGGATTGCAACCTCTCTGTTTCCCTTCGTAACATTTCGGTCCAACCGAGATGAGCGACCGGTCCCACCGAGATTGCAATGCAAACTCTTTGTTTCCCCTTCATAACGTTTCGGTCTAACCGAGATGAGCGAATCGGTCCCACCGAGTTTGCCTGACCAACTCTCTGTTTTTCTATTACCAAAATCAGTCCCACCGATTTTATGTAATCGGTCTCACCAAGATTACGTTATGCCCTAACCCTAATGGAATCGGTCCCACCGAGTTGACATGTCGGTCCCACCGAAATGCCTAACAGTCACATTATGAACCAAATCGGTCTGACCGAGTTCTCTGATTCGGTCCCACCGAGTTTGGTAAATTGTGTGTAACAGTTAGATTTTGTGTGGAAGCTATATATACCCCTCCACCCACTCTTCATTCGCGGGGAGAGCCATCAGAACATGCCTACACTCCCAATAAACATTTTCTGAGAGAGAACCACCTACACTTGTGTTGAGGTCAAGATATTCCATTCCAACCACATAAATCTTGATCTCTAGCCTTCCTCAAGTTGTTTTCCACTCAAATCATCTTTCTACCAAATCCAATCCTATGAGAGAGAGTTGAGTGTTGGGGAGATTATCATTTGAAGCACAAAGAGCAAGGAGTTCATCATCAACACACCATCTATTACCTTTTGGAGAGTGGTGTCTCCTAGATTGGCTAGGTGTCACTTGGGAGCCTCCGTCAAGATTGTGGAGTTGAACCAAGTAGTCTGTATGGGCAAGGAGATCGCCTACTTCGTGAAGATATACCCTAGTGAGACAAGTCCTTCGTGGGCGACGACCATGGTGGGACAGACAAGGTTGCTTCTTCGTGGACACTTCATGGGTGGAGCCCTCTGTGGACTCGCGCAACCAGTACCCTTCGTGGGTTGAAGTCTCCATCAACGTGGATGTATGAAAGCACCCCCTATCAGAATCGCGGATAAAAAAATCTCCGTGTCTACATTGCATTTGCTCCCTCCAAACTCCTCCCTTTACCTTCATATGCAATTGTTTTACATTCCGCTGCTATACTCTTAGAATTTCATGTGTAGGTTGATTGCTTGACTTGTGCTAATTTGCTAAAATCTGCCAAGAATTAAAATTGGGAAAAGGATAGATTTTTATTTGGTCAAGTAGTCCAATCACCCCCCTCTAGACATACTTTCGATCCTACAAGTGGTATCAGAGCTTTGGTCTCCATTTGCTTTGATCTCCATAGCTTTTGGTGATCATAGCCTTGGTTTCACAACCTGGGAGAGTATGGCGTCTAGAGAGGGAAATTACCACCGTAGAGGTCCTTACTTTGATGGTACTAATTTTGCTAGTTGGAAGCATAAGATGAAAATGCATATTCTTGGACATCCCCCCGCCGTTTGGACTATTGTGTGTATTGGCTTGCAAGGTGAATTCTTTGATGGGAAAGAACTGAACCGTGAAGCTATCGTGGAAGAGTTGAAGATGCTGCAATACAATGCTCAATCTTGCGATATCCCCTTCAACGGATTGTGCCCCGAAGAATTCAACAAAATCAGCCGTCTTGAGAATGCAAAGGAAATTTGGGATACTTTGATTGATATGCATGAAGGTACCGACTCCGTCAAGGAATGCAAATTGGATGTGCTTCAAAGTCAACTTGACAAGGTCAAAATGAAGGATGGTGAACGTGTCGTTGAAATGTACTCTAGGCTTGCTCTCATCACAAATGAGATTGCCGGCTTAGGAAGTGAAGAGATGACCGATAGATTCATCATCAAGAAGATCCTAAGAGCCTTGAATGGAAAATATGATACCGTGTGCACATTGATCCAAATGATGCCCAATTACAAAGATCTCAAGACAACGGAAGTCATTGGAAGAATTGTTGCTCATGAGATGTCGCTTAAGAATAAGGAAGAGCTCCATGCACTACAAAAAAATACACTTCTGTGATGATACGTGTTTGTCACAGTAGGTCACGTTTTTTGTCATGCATGTACATCCATGAAAAATTTATGACAGAATCAAGATAGCCATACCGTGTCAGTCAGAGAAGTTTTCCATGACATTACCAAAATTATCATCACGAAAGTGTCCACTTCCATGACGATAAATCCCGCGTCACAGAAGTGCTTTCGTCAAGGGTGACCGACACGTGGCATCCACCGTAACGGAACGCCGTTAAGCTATCGGGTTGGATTTTGGATCCGATAACCCGTTAACAGCCACGACCAATGCCGATTTTCCACGTGTAAAATTCTCATTGGCTGACGGATCCACGCGTCGACTCTGTTAACAGGTGTCACTCATCCAACGGTCGAGATGGGCCTATGATATGTTGACACGTGGACCGGCCCAACAGAGGCCCACAAAGTTTAAATGGGCCGTCCCAAGCGAAGGCCCATAAGATTTAGCGGACCATAATGGGCCGGCCCAGCTAAAGGCCCACAAAATTTAGTGGACCACAATGGGCCGGCCCAGCTAAACGCCCACAAGATTTTGCAGACCATAATGGGCCGGCCTAGCTAAAGGCCCACAAGATTTTGCGGATCACAATAGTCCGGCCCACCTAAAGGGCCATAAGATTCTGCAGACCATAATGGGCCGGCCCAGCTAAAGGCCCAACATTCTCTGTCAAATCAGCCCATCAATGGCCTGTCCTAAACTTGCCATCAACGCGGCCCATGGTCACTTCTTGCCCGTTAACAGTCTGCTAAGTAATTGGGCCGAATCACGGCCCGGTGTATTTCCGGCCTGTTAAAGGTCCGGCTTCATTTGAGCCCATTTATAGGCCATCAAAACTTTCGGCCTGTTAGAGGCCCACTATAGCTTTGGGCCACTTTCTTCCTGTTGTCATTTTTGGCTTGTTAACGTGGGACGTAAACCATGGGACATATGTGGCCCAACGTCAAATTGGGCCCATTAACACCCATATAAAAATGACGATAATCTAGCCCGACTGAAGTTCCGGCCTGTTAAAGGCCCGTGTATTAGGTCGGCGCATTTACGTCCCGTCCGAATTTCGGCCTGTCAAAGATCCGCGTCGTAAATGGGTCACCATTTCGGCCTGCTAAGTCCAGTGGGTTATTTGGCACAATCAGGGCCCAATCTCACTTTCGGTCTATTAAAGGCCCATGTTTTTTATGGGCTCGAGATATTTACACCTGTAAACGGCCTATTTTTACTGAGGGCCCAAATTATGTTTAGGCCTGTTAAAGGCCCACTATGGGCACAGGCCTACTAGAAAAATATGAAAGCTTATGCTGATTTAGGCCCAGATATTTTTAGTGGGCTACATGTCAATTTCGGCCCATAATCGTTTTTTGCCCAATTGGAATGGGCCCGAATGTTGGCATGTTGGGCTCCTCTGAAGCTTTGGCCGAATACATTACTAAGATATACCTACACTATACAAAAATAGCGTCAGAATTACTGCAGCCTGGGCAGCATCATAAATGTTGTATCACAACAAAATAAATTCCAACCATACAACAAAAGGCCTTTTGGCATAAAGTTTACAAATCCTTCCGGATAAAAGCACCATCATATGTATAGAAGCACGCATCATTTGACCTGAGTGCTAATGTTTCAGTCAGAATCTGATGGAGCGACACGATCTCCACCTTTTTTCCGCCATTGCTCTTGAACAACGGGTTAATGTCCGATAGTCCGTTTCAAAACCATTCATATCTTGACGACATTTCTCAACCACTATTCTTGTTTCCAAACAACGTCCATTAGGGATTGGACTTGTGTCCGGAGCACAGATATATCACTGCCTAGCAGGAAGATTTTGTTCAAGATGGCGATTTGGACGAGGTTACCTTGACAACCAACCCAGAATTACGCAGAAGGTGCTTTTTGCACCGTTAGTGGAGAGATACTAACGCATCGCAAAGCAAGAGGTGACATTATGCCTGTAGTAGCCTCGTCACCTTCAGGTGGTTGTGGCTGTTCAATCATTTGTTCCATAGCTTCCTGAAAGTTTGAACTTGTAGATTAGTGTACCGGATAAGTTACTAATGAGACAAAAACAAACAAAGTAGGTTAAACGTTTATACATAACTTATTTTGGTGAGCTACTATAATACATTAGCATGTATTGTAGTGCCAACTAAATAATAAAATCACTTTTGGAACATATTTCCATGTAGCATGCCTACTGTATTGTCTATTTCCTCACATTCGTTGACATCTAAGGATAAAGAGACATGGTTTAAAGTAGGATGAACATAGTATGGCATCATTCATATCATGGGCAAACAGATAAAAAACAAACAGCCTATTTTATCATTGTGTGCGCACGTGAACATAACAACTAGATTACAGATCAAGACCAAAAGAATATCCTTCATCTCTTTTAAACCATGTAAGGTGAAATGATACGTTAAGACAACTGTGTATAAAAGTGAAAAGAGTAACTGACATTGGCTGCAAACCAAGTAGTTAAATGAACATATCACAGTACCAATCAGTTCAAGGCAGGAGGAGTAAGGACTTACAACAACGGCTTGAACTGGTGTGCGCATGCCCTTCATCTTGCTGGTGTGGCAATCCTTGAAGATTTGCACTGCATTCAGTTCAGGTTCTTTTTGGTCAGCACGGGCTTTCCTCTGTATTTGGAACAAGTCAATATAGATACGATAATATAGCACAAAAAAAGAAGGAAGTAGCAGCTATTTACAAAAGCCTCGCAGTGTGCAATATAGCTACGAGATCCTGTTGTCTGTTGGAATTTCACTTTAGAACGGTTGGTTTTGTTCTTCAAACAGTTAGCCTAGAAGAAGATACACTTGTAAGGCACATACATAAATACAAGTTCAATATGTGGTCTGATCAAATACATATAGCCTACCTGATACTTTGGATCAGACCAGTGTTTAACGAGGGATGTCCAGTCTTCATCTGTAATATATTCCACTAGAGATGTTTGGGTGATTTCATTGTTAGCCTTGCCTTCAAAGTGAGATTTTCTAAGGTGGTACCGATAATGTCGCAGAGCAGACTGAAAAACATGAGTTCGTGCTTGTTTAGTTGCATCATCTTTCGGATCCAACTTGAACCTCATATGTTGAAAAAAGAATGTGAGTCTTATTAGGAGGAAGCTAGAAAGTATGGGACAAAGCAAGACAATATTACTAATTGTGATGAATAACATTACTTACGGATAAATGGTCAAGGAAGGTGTCAAACTGGGTATTGTCTTTCTCATTCCTGTATTGGATCCACGTTGGGAGGATACGTGCATGACACCTAACGACAACGGCTGACTCTGTAGCATCACGTGGCCTTTTTAAACCTGCCTCAAAATGGATCTCCATTCTTCCTCCTTTAGATTTTGTTAATCTGTCAAGCATTATCCCTGATGTCTGTTTCCGCTTGCGCCGTTGTTGGGGATATAACTATTTGTGTAAGCCGCCCAGGAGGGGCCGGGTTACGTAAAGAGGTTACCAGACAGAAGCCCAAGTCCAAGCGTGAAGATGGCGTCTCAACAAGGGGCCTAAGGCCCACAGGCGACTTAAGGCCCGTTGAGGGAGTCCCGGATTAGGGGGTGTCCGGATAGCCGAACTATCACCGTTGGCCGGACTCCTAGACTATGAAGATACAAGATTGAAGACTTCGTCCCGTGTCCGGATGGGACTTTCCTTGGCGTGGAAGGCAAGCTTGGCGATAAGGATATGTAGATCTCCTACCATTGTAACCGACTCTATGTAACCCTAACCTATCCGGTGTCTATATAAACCGGAGGGTTTTAGTCCGTAGGGCACAACAACAATCATATCATAGGCTAGCTTCTAGGGTTTAGCCTCCTTGATCTCGTGGTAGATCTACTCTTGTACTACCCATATCATCAATATTAATCAAGAAGGAGTAGGGTTTTACCTCCATTGAGAGGGCTCGAACCTGGGTAAAAACATCGTGTCCCTTGTCTCCTGTTACCATCCGCCTAGACGCACAGTTCGGGACCCCCTACCCGAGATCCGCCGGTTTTGACACCGACATTGATGCTTTCATTGAGAGTTCCTCTGTGCCGTCGCCATCAGGTAGGATGCCTCATCTCGTCTTTAAAGACGATACCATCGCCAAAGAAGCCTTGGCCACTGGTCAGACTCTTCGGCTAGGCGGTTTTCTCATGACCGCTAGTTCGGCCGCCGACGGTGACCTCTCGAGTCATCGAAACCAATCTCCATGTCAGTTCGGAACTTGCCGAACAGTTAGATTCGATCGAGCTCTCCTCCATAAACGAGCTTTTGGATCGCATCGCCGCCTGGAGTCGCTTCTGACTACGCATCGGATCGGGCCTAAAACCGATCTGAGAGAGATCAACTCTCCCCAGGCTACCCATCATGTTGCCGTGATAGAGGAGCAATGCGGCGATTCTTCTTCTATCTTAAGGACTAGCTACGTCCGGATTCCCGATCCCTCCATGCCGGATTCCTGCAGAGGGACGGATGTCGATCAAGCCCTGAACTTAAAGTCGGTGCGGGTCGACTCATTGGATAACACTCAAAATCCAAACTTCCGAGTTTGGAAACTCCTCGCCCCTCGAGTCCTAAATTGGGCGGGGTTCGGATCTAGTTCCACCCGCCCACCCAAACATTATTGATCTTTCTCGAATTCGGCAAGAGCCGCTGAACAAGACATCATTACTGGGCCAGATTCCTCCTGGTTTTGAACAGGATAAAGGACTGCCGAGAGGAGGACGCAATCCAAATTTTCCGCAATAATTACACGGACAAGGGAATCCTAAACGCCATAAGTCGTTGCGAAATTACACGCTTTGCTGACTTGGTGACCATAGTACAAAAGTACTGTGCGATGGAGAGCGCCTGGAAAACCGAAAGTAAATTTTGGGATAATCCGGCCCCGAATACACCCCTAGTCCGAAACAAAAGGGTGCATCATTATCAAGCACCTGGGTCAAATACCAAAAAACCAAAAACCCCTAAAGGGTACGGAACCGTACTGGAGGGTTGGCTAAACGGACCCTGCAAAATTCACAGCATAGAGGGCGCCACTCCAACTCATACCCTTCGAGCATGTTGGATACTACGGCAGGTGGCCAAAAATGGCGAAGAGCTTCTAGCTTCAGAATCCCAGCCCAGCAACACCGAAGACGGTGTTAACAGTCTTCGAGACTTTCGCATCAAATAACATGCGAAAACAAACACTCTGCAACCTTGCCGAAGTCTACCATGTAGCAACAATAAATCCATGGAGTGACACGGCTATTACCTTTAATGCCAGTGACGAACCTAAATTCCGAACAGCCCGAGCACCAGCCGCATTGGTTCTCAGTCCGATAGTGGACGGCTTTCGCCTTACTAAGGTACTCATGGATGGCGGCAGCGGACTAAACCTCATATATGAGGAAACCCTCCGAAAAATGGAAATAGACTGGAACCGCATTGAGCGAAGCAGCACAACCTTTAGAGGAATAATCCCTCGCCGGGAAGAGTGCTGCACAGGAAAAATCACACTGGACGTAGTGTTCGGCTCGCCGGACAATTACAGGTCCGAGGAGGTCGCATTTCAAGTGGCCCCGTTCAACAGCGGATATCATGCTTTATTAGGACGAGAGGCATTCCCAATTTTTCAAGCTATACCCCATTACGGGTACATGAAGCTTAAAATGCCCAGACCTAACGGAATCATCACTCTTGCTAGTGATCCAACATAGCACTCAGCAGAAAACAAGACAGCCGCACTAGCCCTCGAGGCACTATCCGAAGCCCTAGCGGCCGAGGAACTCACCGCGATGCGCTCCACGGTGAACAGGGACGACGTGATACTTGATAAAAGGTCCAAGTCCACTTCTTTTAAACCAGCGGATGAAATAGTCAAATTCCAAGTCCACCCAACGGACCCTGCAAAGACGGCCTCCATTGGGGCACAATTAAACCCTGATGTAGACGCCAGACTACGAGAATTTCTACAAGAAAACTGGGACATCTTTGCTGGCACCCTTCAGATATGCCAGAATCCCACATCGGCTGGCCGAGCACAGCCTAAATATCCTCAAAGGATTCAAGCCAGTCAAACAGGCTCTTCGGCGCTTTTCCGAACCCAAGAGACAGGCCATGGGAGAGGAGCTAGCCAAACTTTTGGAAGCCGGATTCATGAGATATAAAACATTCGGACTGGCTAGCAAACCTGGTGATGGTACTAAAGAAGGATAAATCCTGGCGCTTATGTGTTGATTTTAAAGACCTTAATAAGGCTTTCCCAAAGGATCCCTTCCCCCTCCCCCGAATTGATCAAATTATCGACGCTACAGTAGGACACGACTCATTGTGCTTCCTCGACGCGTACTCCGGCTACCACCAAATCAAGATGGCGGAGCTAGACCAAGCTGCAACAGCATTCATCACTCCATACGGCCTGTTCTGCTTCAATACAATGCCCTTTGGGCTCAAAAACGCCGGCGCAACATATCAGCTCATGATTCAGACATGTCTGGCAAACCAGATCGGCAAAACAGTGGAAGCATATGTAGATGACGTGGTCGTTAAAACCAAGCACGTCGAAACTCTAGTAGACGACCTGAGGCTCACATTCGATAATCTTCGAAAATATGACATCAAGCTCAATCCGAAAAATGCGTCTTCGGGCGTTCACCGGAAAGCTCCTGGGCTTCATTGTGTCCGGTAGAGGAATTGAAGCAAACCCAGCCAAGATCCGAGCTCTGTCACAATTGGATATTCGAAAAGACCTCAAACAAATACAAAATTGACGGGATGCATAGCGGCTCTAAGCCGCTTTATCTCCTGTTTGGGAGAAAAGGCGTTACCCCTTTACTGCCTCCTCCGGCGCACCGAACACTTCGAGTGGACGGATGCCGCCACGGCCGGACTCGAAGAGATAAAAGCCATATTGGCAAAAAATCCGGTCCTGGTCGCGCCCAATGTGGGCGAACCAATGCTATTGTATATCGCCGCAACACATCAAGTTGTCAGCGCGGTGCTCATTGTCGAACGAGAAACGGACGGACACCGGTTCCCTCTTCAAAAACCGGTTTACTATGTATCCACTGTCCTAACTCCATGCAAGTCCCGGTACCCACACTATCAAAAGATAGCATACGTGGTGTTCATGGCATCCCGGAAGCTACGACACTACTTTCAAGAGTGTTTGATAACGGTAGCCTCCAAAGTACCTCTTAATGACATTATAAACAACCGCGACGCGACGGGCCGGATTGCTAAATGGGCCATAGAGCTCCTTCCATTCGACATAACCTACAAGCCACGACGACCTATCAAGTCGCAGGTTTTAGCCGACTTCGTGGCCGAATGGACAGAAGCCGAACTCCCTAAAGAGTACGGCACATACTCCAATAGGATCATGCACTTTGACGGCTCCAAAATGTTGGCGGCACAGGGCTGGCGTCGTCTGACGTCCCCAACCGGGGACACAGTCCAATACGTCCCTCGATAATGTATACGGACTCCAACAACGCGGCGAATATGAGGCCCTTCTGCACGGCCTCCGGATGGCAGCCTCCATGGGTATTCAACGCCTAGAGGTGCGCGGGGATTCGAACCTCGCAATATCTCAAATAAACGGAGACTTTGATGCCAAAGATCCAAAAATGGCAGCATACCGCAATGCGGTCCTAAAAATGTCAGCACGGTTCGAAGGGCTCGAATTTCATCATATAGCTCGGGATAACAACCAGGCGGCGGATATATTGGCACGCATCGGTGCAAAACGCCATGCTGTCCCACCTAATATCTTTCTGGAACGGCTGTTCAAGCCATCCGTACTATGGGAAGGGGAGTCCGGCAATAACAATCCGGACCCAACCGCACTGCCTAACACCGAACACTCTGACACAATCGGAGGCTCTGCCCCTGAGATAACACCCTCCGCTCATGAAATAATGGCGGTTATCGCCCCGTGGACGGAACCATTCCTAGCCTACCTAACTAGGCAGGAACTCCCCGAAGACCAAAATGAGGCTCGCTGCATAGTACGGCGATCAAAAGCCTATAAAGTCCACAAGGGAGAGCTTTATAAGAAAAGCACTACCGGAGTCCTTCAAAGGTGCATCTCCGAAGAGGAAGGGCGCAACCTCCTGGCTGAAATTCATGCCGGACTGGGTGGGCACCACGCCGCAGCCCGGGCACTTGTAGGCAAGGCCTTCCGTACAGGATTTTATTGGCCGACGGCTCGGGCAGATGCGCAGGATTTAGTCCAAAGATGCGTCGGTTGCCAGCTTTTTGCTAACGAAAGCCACATGCCACTCACCGCACTCAAAACTATACCCATCACCGCCGTCATGATGCAGGGGCTTGACATTGTTGGACCCCTTAAGGGAGGAACCCACAAGCAAAAATACCTATTGGTCATGGTGGATAAATTCACCAAATGGATAGAGGCCAAGCCTGCTAAAACGGCCGAATCCGGACCAGTGATAGACTTCATATCAGGTGTAGTGCACCGCTACGGTGTCCCCCACAGTATTATCACTCATAACGGCACCAACTTCACGGCCGATGAGGTCAAATTATGGTGCAAAAACATGGGCATCAAGCTCGACTACGCCTCAGACTATCACCCTCAAACAAACGCCCAAGTCGAACGAGCAAATGGTCTAATCATGAGCGGCATTAAACCCAGACTAGTGCGGTCCCTCAAGGAATCTAACACGCACTGGGTTGAGGAGCTCGACTCCGTACTCTGGGGGCTGCGGACCACGCCGAATCGTACTACGGATTCACACCATTTTTATGGTGTACGGGCGCAGAGGCAGTCTTGCCCTGCGACATAATACATGACTCACCTCGCGTGTGCATGTATGAAGAAAGAGAAGCCGAGCTCGATCGGTAGGACAGTTTGGACGCATTGGAGGAGGAGCGCGACGTGGCAAAAGCTCGTTCCGCTTTCTATCAACAGCAGGCTTGAAGATATCAAAGCGAGGAAATGCACGGGCCAAAGCTTATAACGTTGGCGAACTAGTTCTACGCTTGCCGGACAAGAAAAAGGACAAACTCAAGCCCAAATGGGAAGGTCCCTTCATCATCGACCAAGTCCTGACCGGCGGAGCATACCGTCTGCGAAACGCATCGGATAACCGACTCGAGCCGAACCCATGGAACGCAGCCCGTCTACGAAGATTCTACGCCTAAGTGCCAGACTCCAAGTTCGTCTCCTTCCTCCATCCACATTTTTTATTTTTTTTATTTTTACTGTCTTTTATTTCTCTCCTTCCTCCTCCTTCCTTTTTACAGCCTCTTGAGGCTCGTTTTGCGCTTTGTCCACATATTTGACGCCGCTGTCCGGCGCTCATTATACCTGGGGCTTCTTTTACAGAATCTTATCTATACGGGCTTTATGCCCAACACATGCGTTAAACTTCCGCATGTACCTTTTATTCACCATTATATGCATCGATATGACCTAAGTTTTGGCCAAGCTGGGTTGCCTGGCTCCTGTGCTTACCCCTACGTTCCCGATTGTTCGGCTAGGTGGTAAAGGGAGCACCTGTGCGATTATTACTTTGGGTCACCGGATGTGTACCTCGGGACCGGTGAAGCCGAAAGCTAAGCGTTCTTAAGGGAATATTCGGTCGGTGAACTAAAAGATGATTTTTAATTATTTACCCATCTGCCCCCAGATGATTTTCTCGCTTTCACAAAGAGCTTTGACATGCACTTTAGGGCATGCATCCCAAATAAAGGAAACCTTAACGGAAATATTCTCCCTGGAAGATGTTTCTTACTACCCATGTAATATAACATAACTAGTTGGGCACTTGTCTGATACAGCACTAATGACCCATACGCCTTGTCTCCATGCATATCACGGTCCTTATATAACCATGAAGGTATTCGGACACACTCCGGACTGTTGGGTCCTGAGGTCGAAGCGAAAAGGTCCGCTATGACAAACGATCTACAATCCGTCTAGAAGACATTCTTCATGTCATATTTATTTACAAAGTCAACTTGACTCATTGTATTCCTCCTCAATGCCATCTAACAGGCTATCTAATTTACAATCTTGCTGATAATACTTGGCGGCCAATTCTACTTGGCCGTACACTAAGCTTTCTGAGGATCTCTATCCCATCGGGCCCCAGTGTCCGACCTCGGCCATGTGGTTTGGGTCAGCCTTCATGTACCGCTGCCTTTACCATGGCCTGTGCCTCCTCGGCACCTTGAGGGCAGGCCGATATCTTCCAAAGCCGGAAGCGCCACCGTGCTCCTTGAAGCCGCTCTGCCAGCTCCCCAATGCCTTCGGGCATGGAGATAGATGGGCACAGGGCCTGGCCAATGCCTTTCATCACCTGCCGGACTCATTCGTGCGGTGACGCGATTCGGGAAGAAGATCACCCGAAGAATGGGCATCTCCTCCTCGGGGCGACACAGCAGAGCAAACCTACATACATGTTTATGTTAGTCGCCTTCCTCGCTGAACTCTTTCAAAGTTCGTTCAAGCACTTACTGAAAATGCCGCGATGAAGCCGCCGATTCTCCTTTACGGAGTCAGACAACCGGGCACGAACATCCTTTAGTTCCTCCCCAGCTTGGTGTTGGCGTCTTGGAGGCTATTTTTCTCCTGCTGCACCCTCGTAAGAACGCTCTCGCCGACCTTTAGCTGGCGCAAGAGCCGCTGCTTGTCCGGATATAGTCCGGCGCCATCTGCAATATTTTTGTCAGATTTACACACACACCGCACTTCATTAAGTATTTATCTTCTGAAGCGTATATTACCAGAGGGGGTCTCTGTGGCTCCTCCGTGGCGGCCAAGGTCGCCTCAAGTTGGGCCTTGCACTCTTCAAGCTCTGGGACAGTCGGGTATTCTTTTACGTAAGATCATGCATAACAAATGATCCTTAAATCAGTTATTCTAACTATTTTAAGTCTCGGGGCTCTTGGCATATATAACTATCAAATTTCCTTACCAAGATGTCCTTTACATCTTTGCTCCGTGGCTCTGGCTAGACCATCTTGAGCTGCAAGGTGCGCATCTCCCGAATCGAAGGCATTCAAGGCCTCTTGGGAGAAACACGCGTCACGAAGAACTGCCCGGCGGCGCCTGTGATTCAAGGAGCTCTCCACCTCGGAGTTGGTGGCGGACAACCTGTCGACATCCTCTGTCGGAGGAGCATCCGACGCACGTCTTGTGCTCGCCTCAGCCTCCGGACCTGGCTTTGAAGCCTGGCCGGTGAAGGTTCGATTGGCAACCTCTCCGGACTCAGTCCGGCGAGCGCTCTTTTTCCTGAAAAGAGCACCTGCGTTAGTACGCTTTCCAAGAATCAATCCTGGGAGTATGGTGACACGCCATACCGTTGCGGTGGAGTTTCGATCCGGACCGCACTTCTTTTTAGTCTGCGGGGCAACTGGAGGCCGTAGAACTCCAAGAGCCCCTGGAGAAACGGATGGATTGGAAATCCGAGTCCTCTTACTAGATAAGAGATGAAGCACACCCGCTCTCCTTTAGAGGGATCAGGGACACTCTCCGCTTGCTTTCCGCCCTTGTAGGTGGCGAGTCAGGCTCGAACCGGAACCATGAAGGCTGGGGGAAGAAATCCCTTGGTTTGGAGTATAACTAGCTCTCTATGCGGGACTGAGCATCTCTCCCAATTTCCAGGCTGAGGGCTGGGAGCGCGAGAGGAGGAGCTGCGATGACTGTCCATGATGGAATGGGCTTTGGTCAGGGGCGCTCCGATGAAAGCTCGCAAAGGAGGGATAATGTGACTCAGATCTAGATCCTCGCCCCTTTTATAGGCCGCTCATTTGCGCAGCTAAGGGGGTAATTGTAAAAATACCCTGGCCTTTCGCATTCATTCAAACACGTGGAAGATGGCCATTATTGGGAGCAGAAGCCAAGGAGCACAGCATTTATCAGAAGCCGGACACTGTTCGACAGGTATATGGAATTTGGAGAAGAACCCGCCTCGCAATGCCGAAGACAATCAACGCGCCGGACTCGTCGTCATTGAAGCCTGGTTCGGGGGCTACTGAGGGAGTCCCGGATTAGGGGGTGTCCGGATAGCCGAACTATCACCGTTGGCCGGACTCCTAGACTATGAAGATACAAGATTGAAGACTTCGTCCCGTGTACGGATGGGACTTTCCTTGGCGTGGAAGGCAAGCTTGGCGATACGGATATGTAGATCTCCTACCATTGTAACCGACTCTGTGTAACCCTAACCTATCTGGTGTCTATATAAACCAGAGGGTTTTAGTCCGTAGGGCACAACAACAATCATATCATAGGCTAGCTTCTAGGGTTTAGCCTCCTTGATCTCGTGGTAGATCTACTCTTGTACTACCCATCTCATCAATATTAATCAAGCAGGAGTAGGGTATTACCTCCATCGAGAGGGCCCGAACACAGGTAAAACATCGTGTCCCTTGTCTCATGCTACCATCCGCCTAGACGCACAGTTCGGGACCCCCTACCCGAGATCCGCCGGTTTTGACACTGACACCCGTTGTAGTAAACCGCCATAATGGCATGACTTGTATCATAAGGTAGACTTGATTAGTCACCAAGCCGGACACTGTTTATGAGCCGGCCGGGACTCTATAAGCCGCAGGGCGTCAACCCATGTATATAAGGGGACGACCCGCCGGCGGCTTAGGGTAGGAAACAACTGACCGAGAACCGGGCATAGCGTATCTCGCTCCCTGGTCATCGAAACCTCAAGCAATACCAACCCAACTAGACGTAGGCCTTACCTTCACCGTAAGGGGCCGAACTAGTATAAAATGTCTCGTGTCCTTTGTCCCGATTAACCCCTTTAAGCTTCCTAGTTGCGATGGCTCCACGACTAAGTCCTTGCAAGAGGACATTTGCCCTGACAATTCCACGACAGTTGGCGCCCACCGTGGGGCCAGCGCACGATGGATTTGAGTTCTTGAAGGGCAGCTTCAAAGGGCTCAAGCGATACGCAGTGGGCCAGATGACCAAGAGTCGTCGCGACAAGATCTACATCGACAACGAAGGCTGGGGCCCCGAGGCCGACTCAGTTGAGTACGGGTACCGGGTCCCCTTTGGCGGAATCCACGTCTTCATCGGTCGGATTGGTGAGCCGGGCCCAGAGCCGGACAGCTGCACCGACCTCATTGAGACGGCTCAGTGTGTGAGACCCGCCCAGATTCAACCTGTCATGAAGCGTGCCTTTTTGGGCTGTGTTCATGGAGAGGCACTTTCTGAAGGATCTTAAGATGGCGAAGAGACGGCCGTCCCATCAGATGATGATTCGTCCTCCGTCTCAACAGATTCTCTGTATCAGGTCCAAGAAGGCATGCTAGGGGGCTGTTCTGACGACTCTAGCATTCCAGATTGCTATGAGCCGCCAAGCTGGGCAGGAGTCTTCATTGCTGGTACCCAACCCGGCCAAAACTCGACGGCTGTGACAGCAATGACGTCCGGGTCAGGAGCGGCCGGGGCAGGAGGCCCCGCACGCCCGCCGGCTCAGGTGCTGACAGATCTTATGGACAAGTTGACGGCCTTGTTAACCTCCACGGTTATTCCTGCAAATCCAGATGAGCATAACGGGGAGGTGGCAAAGGTGCGTGAGGAGATAGCCCAGGCCAAGGAGGCCTTAGCGGCTGAGGACACCAAAGAGCTAGCTAGCGGGCGGCTTTGATGCAGGCGCAGCGACTCCAAATGAGGCTTTCCAAATAACATGAGTCTGAATGCGTCCAATGAGGTAATGAGAAGGAGACATCAGAAGACCCAGTCCCGTCTACCTCCGATTTATGATCCTCGGAATCTCTTCACTACACGCGGGTCTAGTCCTAGCAAACCGCCCGAAGCCAATCAATTTATGACACCCGGAGCTGGAGGGCTGGTTCAGCCTCGAGAGATGGCACCTCTTCACGGGAGCATGGCCCCGCCCCGATACATACCAACACCTCCGGGCCACTTTTCCAACCCCATGGAGAACCTGATAGCAGCATCGGCGCATCTGGCGGCTCTTCTAGTGGATGGTGACGACCCAACGGCGGTGGAAACCCGGAGGGCTAGGGAGCTTCTTCAGACGGCCTTGGCACAGCAAGAGACCTATTCTTACTGCAGGGACAGTATTCATTCCACTCCTCAGCCTTGGGTAGCACCTCGTCCAAACCGGAGTCCGAGTTAGAGCAGACACATGGAGTCAGAGGCTTTATCAAGTAATGCCCAGCGTCGCAACCAACCCGGCGGCTATAACCTGGTGCAGGATCGATTGCGTCAGGAGGGTGAACGGGCGGCTCAATTAGCGGCTCAGCAGACGGTGTATGATGGTTTCCCAGAGTATCCAATGACTTCTATTGGAGCAGGGGTGGCCACTAGAACCGGTGGTGTCCCTTGTCAGTGCGGCTCTGCGAGATGTGCGTCTGCCCAAGGATTTCAAGGGTCCTCGAAAGGTGCCGAATTACACGGCCGACTTACAACCGGGAGCGTGGATTGAAAGTTACGAGATGGCCATGGAATTATTGGAAGTCAGCGACGCGGCAATGGCTAAGTATTTCACCATGATGTTAGATGGAACGGCCCGAACTTGGTTGAAAAGCTTGCCTCCCAATTCCATCAGTTCATGGGTCGAGTTAAAGGCCCGGTTTATCCAGAACTTTAAGAATACTTGCAAGCAATCTACGTCCATTGTGGACTTGACCAATTGTAAGCAGGAGGAGGGTGATTCCACAACTCATTGGGTGCGCCGGGTCAAGGAAATAATACATTCATCTGATAAGATGGATGCCGGCTCTGCGGTACTTATGCTCCATCAAAATTGTCGTTTTGTGCCGCTGAAGCGGTAGGCGCCTTAAGCGTGATTGCAATGACATGGGTACGCTGATGGCGGCTTTGGTTAAGTATGTCGATTCTGATACTACCGATGATCCCGCGTCTGAGGAGGAAAAGACAGGGAAAGGAAAGAAGAACGGTAATGGAAAGGGTCAGCAGCAACAATCGGTAAGTCAAGGTGGCAACAAGCGTAAGCCGGACAGTAACCCGAAGGTAATAACAAGAAGCGTAAGGGGAGAGGACCTCCTCGATCTGGTGGCTCAGGTCCATCTCTTGAGCAGCTTCTGAATGAGCCTTGTCCAAGACACGGTACTCGGGAAAATCCTGCCACCCACTTATGGAAGGACTTCGCGATCATGAAGGCTTTCAAGAATTCAAACATGTTTGATGGCAATCACGGATCAGGCGGCGGTTCAGGAGCAGGTGGTTTCCATGGCTCGGGTGGCGGCTCAAGTTCCGGTTTTCAAGGTGGTCAAGGTGGCTATAATCAGCAGCAGTCCGGTCAAGGAGGACAGCAGCAGCGATCGAGTTATCGAGCCATCCAAAACAGTTAAACGGTGGGCAATACCACGTGTTTACCACTAACTTGTGTAAACGTGACCAGAAGGTTCATAAAAGGGCTGTGAATTCGGTTGAACCGGCAGTTCCCCGTTATCTGAGGTGGTCAGAGCAGCCTATCATTTGGAGTAGGGAAGATCACCCCCTTCGGATTGATAACCCGGGTCAGTTGGCCTTGGTGGTGGCCCCTCAGGTTGGTGGATATAAATTCACTAAGGTGCTCATGGACGGCAGAAGCAGCATCAATATTCTCTATTATGAGACCTTTCGCCGTATGGGGCTGGTGATAAAGACTTGAGGACGTCTAACACTGTTTTTCATGGGGTGGTACCGTAAGTCGGCATATCCGGTTGGAAAGATCGAAATGGAAGTGGCTTTTGGAGATGAATATGATTCGGGGCTGAGAAGCTGACCTTTGAGGTAGTCAAGATCAGGAGCCCATATCACGCTCTGTTTGGACAGCTGGCTTATGCCAAGTTTATGGCACGGCCGTGTTATGTTTATCTGCAGCTCAAGATACCGGGTTACAAGGGCACCATCACTGTGCATGGGAGCCGAAAGGTGGCCTTAGAATGCGAGGAAGGTGATGCGGCTTATGCGAATCCGTTTGTCTTGAAGAGGAGCTGAAGTTTTATCAAGCTAATGTTGACCCGGCAGATATGACCTCTTTGAAGAAGCCAACCACAGAGCAAGACTCGGCGTTGAAATTTAAGTCGGCCGCTGAGACAAAATTGGTTGACTTCACTCGAGGCGACTCTTCCAAGCAGTTCAGCATCAGTACCAATTTGGATCCCAAATAGGAAAGCGCGCTTATCGAGTTCATCCGTGAGAATCGGGACATCTTTGCATGGAAACCTTCTGAAATGCCGGGTGTCCCGAGAGAACTCATTGAGCACACTCTTAATATTGATCCAAAGTATAAGCCGGTCAGGCAGTTTCTCCGGCGATTCAATGAGGAAAGGTGAAAGGCTATAGGGGAGGAGGTCGCCCGGCTCTTAGCGGCCGGGTTCATTGTGGAAGTTTTTCACCCAGAGTGGTTGGCTAACCCGGTGCTTGTGCTCAAGAAGAACGGCACCTGGCGAATGTGTGTGGACTACACGGACCTAAATAAAGCTTGTCCGGCTGATCCCTTTGCTCTACCCCGCATTGATCAAATCATCGACGCCACAACGGGTTGCGAACGGTTGAGTTTTTTGGATGCTTACTCTGGTTATCATCAGATCAAGATGGCAGTTAAGGACCAGGAGAAGACGGCTTTCATTACTCCATTTGGAGCCTTCGCTATGTGTCTATGTCGTTTGGGCTCAAGAGTGCCCGGCGACTTATCGCCGTGATGTGTGTAATTGTCTCCACAATCAGATTAGGCGCAATGTTCATGCTTATGTGGATGACATTGTGGTGAAGTCCAGAGAAGGAAACCTTGATCTCCGATTTAAAGGAAACCTTTGACAATCTCCGGGTCTACAAGATGATGCTTAACCGGACCAGTGTGTATTTGGTGTACTGCAGCAAACTTTTGGGATTCTTGGTCTCAAACAGGGCATTGAAGCTAACCCGAGAAGATCAAGCGATTACCTCTGGCTAAGCGGCGTGCATCAATGATGTTCAGCCATCGGGCGGTCGCTATGTCGCTTTAAGCCGATTCATAAGCCGGCTAGGGGAGAAGGCTTTACCGCTGTATCAGATGATGAAGAAAACAGACACCTTTGTCTGGAGTGAGGCTGCTGATGCTGCCTTCGAGGATTTAAAGAGACAATTGGCTGAGCCGCCGGTTCTTGCAGCTCCGATTGATAAAGAGCCATTGCTATTGTATGTTGCTGCTAACTCACGTGCTGTTAGTGTGGCCATTGTGGTGGAGCGTAAGGAGACTGGCAAGGAGCATCTAGTTCAGCGGCCGGTTTATTACATCAGTGAGGTGCTCATAGAGTGCAAGCGAAGGTATCCGCATTGGCAGAAACTCGTTTATGGGGTGTTCATGGCAAGCCGGAAGCTAAGCGATACTTCCTGGGTCATCCCATAAGCGTGGTAAGTTCAGCCCCTTGGGAGACATCATCCGCACAGGAAGCCACGGGAAGAGTTGCCAAGTGGGCCATCGAGCTTGGGCCTCACGGTTTGAAGTATATGCAGCGCCACAGCTATCAAGTCTCAAGCCCTAGTGGATTTTATCAATGATTGGGCCAGGGGTTGCGGCGCCGGAAAGAAGCCGGATAACACGTATTGGACTATTCACTTCGATGGGTCCAGGCAGTTGGAAGGCTCGGGGGCTGGAGTCGTTCTGACTTCCCCCCGAGGTGACAAGTTTTGTTATGTGCTCCGGCTTATGTTTCCCTGTACTAACAATGCGGCTGAATATGAGGCTTTACTCCATGGCCTCCGGATGGCCAAAGAGATGAATTTGAGCCGCGTAAGATGCTTGGGCGATTCAGACCTCGTCGCTCAACAGGTGTCAGGCACGTGGGATTCTAGGGATCCCCTCATGGCGGCTTATCGTCGTGAAGTTGATGCGGTGGCTGGGCACTTCAAAGGTTATCAAGTAGAGCACATTGACCAAAGGAAGAATGAGGCGACTGATGCTTTAAGCCGGCTGGGGTCTCAGCGTAAGCCGGTGCCGCCTAATACTTTTCTTGACATTTTGCATAACCCTTCTGTCAAAGTGCCTACAGAGGAAGAGCTTGCAGTGCCAGGCCCGGAGGCGCAGCTGGTGGCGGCTCTCCATGCCATCCCGGACTGGACGGCCCCATACTTAGCCTATATGACCCGGGGAGAATTGCCTGAGGATGAGACCCTGGCAAGACAAATCTTCAGGCGGTCCAAATCCATGATGATTGTTCCCGGCGAGTTGCATCACCGCAGCGTCACTGGGGCGTTTCAGCGTTGTGTGTCACCTATGGAGGGTCAGGAGATACTTCGTGAGATTCATGAAGGTGATTGCGGTCATCATGCCGGTTCAAAGTCTCTGGTAGCCAAGGCCTTTCGTCATGGTTTTTATTGGCTGACGGCTCATGCTGATGCGGAGGATCTGGTCAGCAAATGTGACGGATGTCAAAAATTCTCACGACGAGCTCATGTGTCGGCTCAAGAATTGAGGATGATTCCAATTACTTGGCCGTTTGCAGTCTGGGGGCTAGATATGGTTGGACCTTTCAAAAGGTCTAAAGATAAGAAGACACACTTGTTGGTGGAAGTGGATAAATTCACCAAGTGGGTTGAAGCAGAGCCGGTCAGTAAGTGTGATGCAGCCACGGCGGTTCAGTTCATCAAAAAGGTGATCTTTCGTTTTGGTTTTCCGCATAGTATTATAACTGATAATGGCACTAATCTCTCCAAGGGTGCCATGGAAGAGTTCTGTCAACAAGAGCACATCCGGCTTGATGTTTCGGCTATTGCTCACCCCCAGTCTAATGGTCAGGCAGAAAGAGCTAATCAAGAGATCTTGAAAGGTATCAAACCCCGGCTCTTAGTTCCTTTACAGCGAACTCCGGGTTGTTGGGTGGAGGAGTTACCCTCTGAGCTATGGAGCATCAACACAACGCCTAACAGGTCTACTGGTTATACACCTTTCTTCATGGTATACGGAGCTGAGGCGGTTCTGCCAAGTCACATCTGGCATGACTCACCACGGGTGGCGGCTTACGTTGAGGCTGATAATGAAAAAGCTCGTCAGGATGCACTTGACTTGTTGGATGAAGAGCGAGACTTGGCAATAACCCGCTCGGCAATTTACCAGCAAGACCTGCACCGTTATCACAGCCGTCGGGTTAAAAGCAGAACTTTCCAGGAAGGTGATTTACTTCTCCGACTCATCCAGGATCAATCTGATATGCACAAGCTGTCCCCTCCTTGGGAAGGACCTTTCGCGGTCAGCAAGAATCTCAATAACGGGTCATATTACCTCATCGATGTTCGAGAGCACAAGGACTCACGTAAGTCGGAGGAGGAGACCCGTCGGCCGTGGAACATAGCGCATCTCCGGCCCTACTATACTTAAGCCACCGGCTTTCAGAGTATATTTATTTTCCTTTTTTAGCAATGTATATATTATATAAAGCAATAAAGCAGGACCTCTTTCCTTTCCATCCTACAAGGTTTATGTGTCTTCTTTACTGTGTGATGGAAACGACTAACAGGGAGCGGATCATATCTGAATCCGGTTTTCCCTTTGGTCCGGCTTATGATCATATCTGAATCAAGCCATGGTCACTTGGGGGCTTCCTGTTCAAACATAGGTCGTATTCGAACCAAAGAGAACATAGTTGTCGATACCCATTTGATTGGCACACTGCCGAACCCACTTGGGGGCTTCTTGATCATATTTGAATCATAGATTAACCTCTTTGGGTCTGACGTGGATCGTATTCGAATCAGCGTCATTAAACAACTCTCATGGTCACTTGGGGCTTCTGTTCAAACATAGGTCATATTCGAACCAAAGAGAACATAGCTGTCGATACCCATTTGATCGGCACCGCCAAAGCCATTGGGGGCTATATGATCGTATCCGAATCTTAGCTTAACCCCTCTGGAACGGTTCTACTGATCGTATTCGAATCAGAGGCCTTTGAAAATCAGGTTTACTTTATTCTATAAGAGTAAATAATACTAAGTGCCAGGTAAACATTATATGTGCCAATTTTCAGAAGTTAAGTATAACTGTCTGCTTTTTGGGATCAAGTAAGCCGGTAAGGTACGCCTTAAACCGGCTGATACTTATGATGTTTTGGTTCCTACTCCGGATTAACGTTATCTTACATGACCCCGGATGTGGTGAGATGCCAAAGGAAGTTTTTTGTTTTATACACAGGGTAAAGAAAAAAGCTTTTGGATGATTCAAGCAAGCCGGCAGTACACATTGATAGCGGCTTGAGACATTGTTAAGCACCGCAAAACATGCGCGAAGGCATGCCAGAGTTAAGAAGTTTTTCTACCCTATTACAAGACTCCCCGAGTCTGAATAATGAAGTATTGTTTTCTTCAAAGGACTTAAGTGCCAGGCGGATTACTCCTTTGGTGGACTTGACGACTCCGGGTTATCCTTCTCCGCCTCTTAAATACGCTGCTTTGTCCTGGAAGGTTGACGAGGTCCAGTCAATGCCGCTTAAGGATTCAAATTCAGCTTCATCATCTATTAAACTGGCTGGGTCAACTTCAGGAGCAAAGGTATGCTTACGAGTTGGAGGGATCAGGCTGACATCATCATAATGCGGAGTTGGAATCCTCCGGTTCTCGTTGTCATAACCCGACTGATACTTTGTAAGATCAATATCGTTGCCGATGATGGTGGCCACAGGACGTATGACTCTCACGCAGGTGGTGTAGTCTGATTGACTGAATGCAGAGCCGTCCTCCTTTAAGCTAGGGTATCCAAGAGCAACATCGCTTAAGTCTAGCTCTGGAGCCAACGCTTTGGTCTGCTTAAAGGCGGCTATGGCCCCGGCTCTACCAGATGCTCGCCTTAACTCCTGAATCCTTTGAGGTAACACGGCAAGCCGCTTGAGTACATCCTGCAGGAGATAAGGAGTATCATTTGATAAAGCTACAACGGCCAAAGCACGTTGTGACCCGTGTACAAATTGTTCCACTAGAGTGTACACCGCCTTAAGCTTGATCAAGATATTCCCGCTTTGATTGGTACTCACAGGACCTGCGTTTATGCATATAAGATTAAGCCGGAGATCATATCTCAAAAACAGTTATCAAATGAATCATGGTGATGTTCAAAAGTTACACATAGTCACTTACCAAAAATTGCTGAGACCATTTGGGATATCTGGTTTTTAAGCGGACAATTCGGCAGCTTGCTTCAAAGAAGAGCTGTTTCATTGTCTCGCCCGGTCACAAGTGAAGATTTTTCATCCGCCAAAGCTTGCTTCTCCGCGTCAAAATCCTTCTTCAACTTTTCTTGCTCGGAGATGCTGAAGGCGAATTTGGAGTCGGCTTTTTGAATCTCAAGCTCTTGGGCCGCCAGCCGGGTCTTCAGATCAGCAATCTGCAATTCGAATTGACTGGTGGAGACCTGCAACACGCCAGGTTATGGTAAGGTTATGGTAAGGTTATGGTAAGGTATTATTAAAGTCTCAAGCACTTTACAAGTAAAGACCCTTGACACTTGGGGGCTAATGTGTATCGCTTCTTTAAAAAGTTGCTACATTACAGTCGGGTTCAATATGCATTCTCATAAACCGGGTGAGCTAACAGTAAGCCGGTATCTAAGTCTATGGCATATTTACATATAAGCAGTAGACTTGGGGGCTGGTACAATAAGTAAGATTCAGGAGAAATAATATAAGTTATACCTTAGATTTATGTTGTATCTGTTTCACCATGTCAATTTCCAGGTCGCGGCTGTTATGCACTTGATTCAGATAGCCTGAGACTATATCGCCAATGCTTAAATGGGCATAATCAGCGATGTCCTGTTTGGTCTTCCGGCTTTTGACAAGTTCTTCCTTATCGGTGCACCGGCAAGAACAGAGGTCGCCCCACTCAACATAATCTTGGCTTTTCAAGTATTCAATTTCCGGTTCAGCCGTCCGGACCGGCTAGGAATTTCCGGTTTATCGGAGTTATCAACAGTGTTTTCTTGAGGCGGTCAAGATGGTGTCGGAATTTCATGGGCGGCTCAGAGGAGGCCGATGAGTAGAAGCATCAGGGCAGTGGTTCCGGTTCCGCCCGTAGCTACCGGGTCTTCAATCGGCTTATTCTTCTTGGCTCTCTTACTGGGCTTCGCCTGCACACTGTGAATAAAACAAAGGGATGAGTACAAAATATGAGTAAGGCAAAGCATGAGGATAACAAAGGTATGTTACCCAGGGCAGTCTTGAAAGCCGGCATGTTGGATTGCATAGACTCGCCAGAAGAAGGAGAGGTATCCTGATAATTGGAGTCGATGAATTGAGAGGTCGACAAAATAAACCCGCCAAAGGATAAACAGAACGCATAAGCGGAGATGACCTCGATTCGATGCTTCACCCTTCGTCGAGTAAGCCGAAAGAAAGCTCTACATCCTTGCTTGTCCGGGTTTGCCTCCGGTTCTCAAGCTGTTGTTGCTTAAAAAGAAATTGAGGATCTTGATAAGCTAAGGGATGTGAAAATCTTACTTTCCGGGTCACCCGCCGGGTTTTGTGCTTTGGCAAAGGCTCTGAGTCGGAGGAAATTATAGTTACCTCTTCGCCATGAGCTTGGCTGTTTCCAGTGTCTTCCTGAAAGGCGGAAATATCAATAAAACAATAGCAGAGGAGATAAAGAGAATAAGATATTACCTCTTCCTCATCTGAAGAAGAGTCATCCAATTTGAGTAATTCAAAGGCGTTGGGTTTCTTCTTCTTTGAAGTCCCTGTCTTGGCGTTTTTCCTTTCATTTTTCTTGGCTGCTCTGGCTTGTTGGGCGGCCTCGTGGTCATATTTGACTTTCCGTAAATCATCACTGGCCTATGAGAAAGATAAGGAATTATAAGTATAAGGAGGTAAACGATTAAGAGTATTTATTAAAGATTGGTAACTTCATCGCAGGTCCGGGTTCTTTTTGCAGAAGGGAAGTAACCCGAAGGTATTGTTGATAACAGTACCCTCCTTTAGCAATGACTGGGTTGTAGCATCTGCTACGTCATCTGGTAAGTCATCAGAACTGTGGCGCATTGGGTCGTTCTGGTCGCTTGTATAAGTGCACATTAAGCCGGAGCGGCGACTTAATGGGAGTATACGCCAAGTAACCTGCATCGGACCAAGTCGATGCCGTTTAAGCCATTTCCCGAAGGGCTTTAATCTTCTTGATGGTGGGGTTCAGCGGCACGCTCAACAATGTCGCTTTATCCGCCGGGTGGTTAGACTCAAGTCGCAAGGCGCGAAAGCCGGGCAGAGGCGGCTCATCAGCTGGGGAAGTATCCTGACAATAGAACCATGACTGGTTCCAATATTCGGGGTGACTCAGCAGCTCAGCATAAGGAAATAAACAGTCTCTCCGTCGCTGGATCAAGATACCGCCAAGTTCAAGACTCGGCCCGTTAGCACGCTCATTCTGCCGGTTCAAGTAGAATAGTTCTCTGAATAAGAGCAGGCTTGGTTCCTCTCCCAGGTACACCTCACAGAAAACTTGGAAATTGCAAAGATTGGACACGGAATTGGGTCCAATGTCTTGAGGCCTAAGGTCAAAGAAATTTAAAACTTCTCTGAAGAACTTTGAGCCAGGAGGCGCAAATCCCCGGCTCATGTGATCCGTGAAAACTATTACTTCCCCTTCTTTGGGTTGAGGCTTCTCTTCAGATGGGTCAGGGACACGATAAGACATGACTTCCTTCTTTGGCAAATGACCAGACTTCTCAAATTCAGCCAGTTTGCTTTTGGTGACAGTGGATGGACCCAGTTGCAGGTTACAGGAGCTTTGGTTGACTTAGGCGCCATGACAACAGATTGGCCTATTGCGAAATAAGAAGTTTTGGCTTAAATTTTAACCCAGAAGAAAATATTCAAATTGCTGAAGGTAGCGTCTTAAAGGGGCCTAATGACATAAGGATAATTGGGTAACATTATTTAAGCCGTCACAAGTGTGAGCAACAGTTCAAAAAGTTTTAAAGACCTGAGAAGGTGCCAAGGTTTACAGATCAAGTGGGATGCGTTTAAACCGGATATTTGGATAGTTATGTTGAAGGCATTTAACATAAGAAGTGTTCCGGGTGATAAAAACAGGTTTCATAAGTTACAACGATTATTTTGGATCAAATGGTCGTCCTGAAAAGAAAATTTTCTAGACCTAAAACGAGTGCAGAGAAGTTCATACACTCGAAAGAAGCTTCTGAACAAAGGAAAAGGGATCTGTTTGCATATAAAATGGGGGTGAAACAGTTACCGCAGCAGTTCAATACCATCTAACGATCAGAAAAGGGCGTTGGGGGTGAGATCTATCAAGGGTTCGTAGCAGGCGGCGATGAACACCGACAAGCTCGACGAAAACTATGATACAGATCTAAGACAGCAAAGGAAAGGGACTTACAGGTCTGGAAGAGCTGCGGAGGTTCGCGGCGTGTTTACGGACCGATTCGAGGTTGATGCGCGGCCTGGTCGGAGAAGAAGAGAAGCTTGATGGCAGCAAGCGGAGCTCGAGAGGAGGCAAGAGGAAGGAGACGATCGGAAGGGGAAAAATGAAACCCAGGTCGTGCCTATTTATAAGGGGAGCATAACTGAGACGGCGCGGGAAACGAGGAGATAAGAATTACTATCCAGCGGCCCCGACGCCTCGATTCTCGGAATGGGCAATAAAGACAAAGATCCGTTGGGACGATTTGGCGGGATAAAAGGAAAGATGACGTCATGACGGGTTAACACGGATCCGAAGAATGACGCCACGTCAGGTTAAAGAAAGTCTTTTTCAGTCCGAAGACTGAAGATTTATGTTTTAAGTTATTTTAAGATTGACATGAACAGGTTCAAATCAATCTGGGGCCTAATGTTGGGGATATAACTATTTGTGTAAGCCGCCCAGGAGGGGCCGGGTTACGTAAAGAGGTTACCAGACAGAAGCCCAAGTCCAAGCATGAAGATGGCGTCTCAACAAGGGGCCTAAGGCCCACAGGCGACTTAAGGTCCATTGTAGTAAACCGCCATAATGGCATGACTTGTATCATAAGGTAGACTTGATTAGTCACCAAGCCGGACACTGTTTATGAGCTGGCCGGGACTCTGTAAGCCGCAGGGCGTCAACCCGTTTATATAAGGGGACGACCACGGCGGCTGACTTAGGGCAGAAACAACCGATCGAGGACCGGGCATAGCGTATCTCGCTCCCCAGTCATCGAAACCTCAAGAAATACCAACCCAACTAGACGTAGGCCTTACCTTCACCGTAAGGGGCCGAACTAGTATAAAATCTCTCGTGTCCTTTGTCCCGATTAACCCCTTTAAGCTTCCTAGTTGTGATGGCTCCACGACTAAGTCCTTGCAAGAGGACATCTGCCATGACAATTCCACGACAGCCGTGGTGCTAGTTCAACTACGAATATGGAAAGTGTTAGTGTACATCAAACTGTGAGAGTACATATAAAGGAGCATGCAACTGCAACTTGACTCGGTCAGGTACCGTCTTGGTGTTGATGCTCATGAGGTTCATCTGATCTTGCTAAGTCCTGTTGTGTCAGCAGTGCTTTTGAAGTAGTGTTAGGTGTGAAGGCAGCTTGGGAACTGGCCAGTTCCGGAGCAAACGAACGAGTAACTGGTTGAGATGCTGGTACAGTTGAAGCGGATGCTGCAGCTGGTGGAGCAGGTGATACTGTGTTTGTAGATTTAGCTGGTGGACTTGGACCTTCTACTGCAATATAAGTACGGCAGAATCTCGACGGCGTAACCTTTTCCGCTTTCACCCGACGAGTAACAAGACTCCCTACTATATTATTTTCCTTGCTCTTTTGACTTTGCCATGTCAAGCTGTACCCACAACACAAAAGAATAAAATCACTCTTCAGAACTCATTGATGCATGATACAGACAAGCTATACTTTGATGTAAGACAACCGTATGAGGATGGAATATGTAAGAAAAATAGGACGACATGACATATTCACAGCTACGATGTGCAAACTAAGCAGAAGGATTTTCAAGAAAATAGAATTAATGCAAGCTAGACACCACATGAAAGATGCAAACAATATTACTCTGACAAGTTAAAAGTGTCGTGTCATAAGTGGCAATTCGAAAAATTAGAAGCAGTACAACGTAGAAATCAATGCAAGATGCAACCACTATCAAACTGTCATGTTAAAAGCGTCCAATCATGAGTGACTGACACGGGATACACAACATCAGTACTTTGATGTAAGAACATGGTATGATAGATAGATGCAGTGTATTCTAGACACAGAAAGCCATTTCATATGCACATGTATAACGTATAAACTCAGCGGGTGCAATTTAATCAAAATAGAAGAAATACATGCTAGAAAACATATGCAACATGAAACCAATTATCACACTGTCAACTTAGAGCAAGCACCTGCGATGGTGGAGTACGGGAGATGAACTCATCATGTAGACTTGGGACTTCAACTTCATTAGCAGTAGCAGGGGCAAATCTAGAGAGTCTCTTTTTGCGTCGGTGCGGAGGACCACCAACATCCCCTAACTTACTCTTTTCCTTCCTATTTTCTGATATTGCCTTATGAAGTCAAAACCACAAGAAGATGAATAAAATAAGCTCTGCATAACTGGTTGATGCATGATACGCATTTAACACTACTTTGATGTAAGGCAAGCACAGGATAGGAGGATGGAATATATACAAAAAAAGACAACATTTCATATTCACACGTACGATAGGAGGATGGAATATGTATGAAAAAAACAGTAAGTGGAAGGCATTTCAACAAAATTAGAAGAGATGAAAGCTAGGCACCATATGAACATGCAACCAATATCACTCTATCAGGTAAAAAGTGTCTCGTCGTAAGTGTCATTTCAAGAAATTAGAAGCAGTACAAGCTAGAAGACAATGCAAGATGCAACCTACATCACAGTCCCAAGTTAAATGTGTCTTATGGGTAAGTGATCGTTGCAGGTATAAGTTGTAAGCTACGCAGATGCAATTCAACATAATCAGAAGCAATACAAACTAGACATCATACGGAAGCAAGCACCTGTGATGGTGGAGTAGGGGAGATGTGCTCATCATGTACACGTATGTTCTAGAAACAGGAACACGTTTCATATTCACATGCATTATGTGTAGAGTAAGCATATGCAATTCAAGTTAGAAGCAATACAAGCTAGACATCATACGCAACATGCAACCACATATAATAGCGTCAAGTTAGAGCAAGCACCTGTGATGGTGGAGTAGGGGAGATGTGCTCATCATCTACACAGCTACGTTGACTGCCAGCCTTGTGTTGTCTTGTGAATCTTGTTGGGAGGATGGCGGAGTAGAATCTGTAGAGGCCCCCTGTTTGAGTTCCTCCGAAGGACCACCATCATCCACTGCCGGACTAATTTCCTTCAGCTGTAATGATTTTGCATTGTGAAGTCAAACCGATAAGAAAAAGGAATAAAATTGGCTCTTCAGAACTCATTCATGCATGATACTGACGAACACTACTCGGATGAAAGGCAAACACATGATGCGAGGATGGAATATGTATGAAACGCAGGATGGCGTGACATATTCACACCTATGATGTGGCAACTAAGCAGAAGGCATTTCAACAAATTAGAAGCACTGCAAGCTAGACACCATATGAAAGATGCAACCAATATCACTCTGTCAAGTTCAAACTGTATGGAGTTTCAACAAATTAGAAGCAGTACATGCTAGAAATCATATGCAAGACACAACCAATATCACAGTGGCGACGTAAAGGTGCCTTATCATAAGTGACTGATGCGGGATATGCAAGAATAGTAGTCTGATGTAGAAACAGGAACACATGTCATATTCACAGGCATTATGTGTAAAGTAAGCAGATGCAATTCAACAAAGTTAGAAGCAATACAAGCTAGACATCATACGCAACATGCAACCACATATAATAGTGCCAAGTTAGAGCAAGCATCTATGATGGTGGAGTAGGGGAGATGTGCTCATCATCTACACGGCTACGTCGACTGTCTAGCCTTGCGTTGTCTTGCGAATTTTGTTGGGAGGATGGCGGAGTAGAATCTGTAGAGAACCTCCATTTCGGTTGCTCTAAGGACCACCATCATCCAATGCCTTGCCAATTTCCTTCAGCTTTATTGATTTTGCATTGTGAGGTCATACCGACAAGAAAAAGGAATATCATTCGCTCTTCGTAACTCATTCATGCATGATAATCGATTTAATACTACTCTCATGAAAGGCAAAGTCATGATACGAGGATGGAATATGTACGAAAAAATGGACAGCTTGACATATTCACACCTATGATGTGGTAACTAAGCAGAAGGCACTTCAACAAATTAGAAACACTTCAAGACACCATATGGAAGGTGCAATCAATATCACCCTGCCAAGTTAAAACTATCTCGTCATAGGTGGCGTTCATCAAACTAGAAGCAATACATGCTAGAAATCCTATTCAAGACACAAACCAATATCACACTGCCAACTTAAAGGTGTCCCATCATAAGTGACTGATGCAGGATACACAAGAAGAGTAATTTCATGTAAGAACATGGTGTGATAGACAGATATAGTATGTACCAAAAACAGGAAAGCGTGTCATATTCACATGTATCATGTGTAAGCTAAGCAGATGCAATTTACACTAATTAGGAGCAATACGAGCTAGACACCACATGCAACATGCAACCAGATATCACACTGCCAAGTTAGAGCAAGCACCTTGGATGGTGGAGCAGGGGAGCGGAGACTTGGACCTTGTAATGCACTATCAGTACAAGGAGAATCGGTACAGATGCTCCGTTTACGTTGCTGCAAAGGACCACCATCATCGCCTTCCTTACTCTTTTCCTTCCTCTTTCTTGTTTTTGCCTTGTCAAGTCAAACCCACAAGAATAGGAATAAAATTTGCTCTTCAGAACTCATTGATGCATGATACTGACGAACACTACTTTCATGTAAGGCAGCCGCATGATAGGAGGACGGAATATGTATGAAAAACAGGACGGCGTGATATATTGACATGTATGATGTATAAAATGTAAACTAAGCACAAGGTGCTTGAACTTGTTAGAATCGATGCAAGCTAAAAACCATATGAAAGATGAAACCAATATCACATTGCCAAATTAAAAGGGTGCCCTAACAAATGTATTTGACCAAATTAGAAGCAATACATGGCAACAGTCTAGAAATAATATGCAATATGCAACGAATAAAGGTGACTCATTATAAGTGATTGATGTAGGATACAGAAGAGAGGTAGTTTCATGTAAGAACAAGGTTAACACATAGATGTAGTGTGTACCAAAAATAGGAAGGCATGTCATATTCACAGGTATAGTGTGTAAACTAAGCAGATGCAATTTACCCTAATTAGAAGCATTACAAGGTAGACACCATATGCAACATGCAACCACATATCACACTGCCAAGTAAGAGCAAGCACTGCGATGGTGGTGTGGGGAATTGCGGTGATCAACTAGAGAGCTACGTTGACTATCTTCATTTAGCCTTGCTGTTTCTTGAGAATCATGTGGGAGGATGACACTTCACTCTTTAAACGAGTAGGGCGTCTCACAAGAACTCCACCCGGCGATCGCCTCATCATAAGTGATTGACGAGGGATACAAAAGAGCATTAGTTTGATGTACGAACATGGTTAATAGACATATGTTGTATGTATCAAAACAGGAAGGCATGTCATTATCAAAGGTATAATGTGTAAAAGTAAGCAGATGCAATTTAACCAAATTGGAAGCAATACAAGCTAGACACCATATGCAACATGCAACCACATTTGGCAGCTGAAGTTAAAGCAAGCACACAGGATGGTTGTCTGTGGAAATTGAGATCATCAAGCAGAGCTACGTTTACTATCTCCAATCACGACATCGCACCCATTAGAGCTGAAACGCTTAGTGTTTGTCTTGAATTACACCGAGCGACTTACATCTTTTCTTTTCCTGCATTCATCAACACTGCGTCAGAGTCTGAAATACCCATGCATAAAAAAACAATAGTGTGAGTATGGGTGAAGTGTGTGCACAATTAGTAAAGTGTAAAGGTAGCAGATAGCAGGTCGGTGAGAAATAAATGACGGGAGACATATGATAGCTCTACAACATGCATGGCACACTAAATTACTACATGATTCTATGAAAATAACAGTCGACTGAAAGTAAATAGGTCAGTGCATTTTTTCTGCACCGTCCGATGTACAAAGAACGGGCAGATCGCCTTCATCTACCTCCAGCCAGTCAGTGTTCACGATCTTGCTCGAAACGCCAGCGACCATCGGCCCAGTATTCCTCCCCTGCCTGCGCCCTCCCCTCGACCTCACCGCACCGTCGTGCTTGGCACCCCCCCCCCCCGGCCATCCATTCAAGCCCTGCCCACCTCCAGATCGGGCGCAAGCAGCTCCTGCTCCCCACACCCCTATGATAGACACCGATGTGCCGCTTCCCCGAAACAAAGGACTAGGTGCTCCGCAGCGCCTAAGCGGGTGCTGCTTCTTTTAATTGTGGTTCGACTGACCCTGAATTAATCCAGGCGGGCTACTGACCTCTAGCAAAGGTGAAATAGTTAAAGGAAGGAAACCTTCTGCATTTAGTATCACGAAGAAGATGCAGTAAGAAGCGCTCAACTAGTTTCTTTCGTGGGATGAATACGGTGTGAGCAGAGACATAAGATTTGCACGAATAAGGGAAGAGGAGTACCTCTTTCTGCTGGCAGTGTTGTGTCCTCCTTCTGTTTTTCCGATGATCTTCTTGTTGTTCGCCGGAAACCAGAAGTTGTGGAGGACGGTGCAGCCTTGGACGAACACATGGTCAAGTTGTTGAGTGTGGTGCGGTGGCTGTCTGTCGGCGGCGGGGAAGCAGATCCGAGGCGGCGAACGATGGCGTAGCAGGAACAGCTCCGGTGCGGTGGACGGTTGCGACAGTGGAGCCGCAGCAGTGAGGCGCAGGACGGCGTGGTCGGAGTGGTTCTGGTACGGTGCACGTCGGCGTCGGCGTCGTGGAGGCAGCTCTGCCTCGGCTTCAGCTGCTAAGTCCTTGAGGGCGTTGCGGTTGCGATTCTTGATTGCGTTGGACGGCACGTCGAGTGCACCTGGCATGATGGAGGAGGGTGGCGGTGGATTGGCCGTTATGGGGTGGAGGACGGACCAACGGAGGAGACTGGGGTTTTGCGGGTGGTGGAGAGGCCGTTTTCGTGCCCACGGAGTATGAATGGGGAAACGGAGGAAGGTGGGGAAGTAAGGGGGAACAATGTTCGGTTTGAGACGCGCTTGTTTGAAATTTGGGGAAAGTTACAAACTTTGCCCCCATCTAAAATTTCGGACATATTGAGGGTTGGGGGTAGGACAGTCATGTCAGGTGTCCCAAATGTGGGCGGGATATATTTCGGCCGAGCACATGGGTGTTTGGGCGCCCACGGCGTATGAATGCTTCTCGGAGGCGGTTGAGACTGGCGTCTTGGTGAAGTTACAAACCTACCCCGGTTTAGACCTTTGTACATCGGGCCGATAGGCTACATGGGCCAGAGTCGGGACAGTAATTTCCTACCACCAAAACATTACTCTTGCGCGGTTTCGGGTGACCAAAGGCCTATTTGGCGCTTCGTTCAATATTTGGGAGCAGAAGCATTAACGTTTTCGGTTCTCTTGAATTGAACTTTCAGGATTTGTCAAACTTCACAAATCTTTACTCTTGAAAATCCTAAAGCTACGATTATTTTGGAATGGAGGGGTACATTTGAATATACATTGTACACGAGTATATATTAAAAAATATGCCACTTACCTCGGTTCATGCATGGTTCCGTATATAATCTCCTTGGTTGCAAAAAAAGTTAGATATGCGTATGAGTATATATAGCATGTTCAAACTCATAACAAAGATTGATGCCCCTTTTACATCTGATTTACAAATGCCATTATCTCGGTTCAAATAGATGAATGCACTTCCTATGAATTGAATCTTGAAACCCCTTTATGTTGAATTCGACATGTATTCTATTTCATAGCTAGCAATTTGGAATGTATCCATGCAAGTGACAAATGTATAAAGTGCTTCACACTAACAACATGGAGTGCACTAATTAATGTTTATATATGAATTGCAAAAGCATCCATTGCCTGTATTTCAAACCGCTCTCACTCTATGGATCGATAATATGAAATAAACACATGCACATGCTAGAATTCAATAGAGTATGGGTGTCTAATAGGCTGATTTTCGTCCATACGCAATTTGCAAAATTCATTATCTCATCCAAAAATAATAATGCCATTTATATTTTAATTTAATGCGTAGAACCGCCTTTTACACGTAGATGCACTATGCTTCGCCCCGTTCTCACAGACGCGTTATATATCTCTCTATCTAACGCATAAGTGCACACACTTTATATGCATCGGCATTTCTCTTTCACACATGCTCACAATCTCTCTCAGGGTGTCGGGGTGTCTGAGGCACATGCTCTATCTGTTTCTCTCTCTCTCTCTCTCTTTCTGACTACTATGTACCACTCTTTTCACTAATCTCAGTTGGAAAACTATATTTCCCTCACATGCATATATACACATGCACGGTCTCTACTAGCCCTCTATACGCACATATAGGTGCCTACATGTCTCCCGCACGCACATTATCTTTAGGCCTCTCTCGCAACCATTGCCCCCCCCCCCCCGACACACCTCTCTCTTAGTAGTTGGCGATATGATTTCATCATATCGTCATTCGCAGGATATCCCTGGTTGTTAGGTTGGATGGTAATACGAGGCAAAGTTTTACCCTAGTTCGGATCGGACCCTTGCAATTGAAGAAAGAGCCTACTCTGAATCGTATATTAGTGATAGGTGTGTACAAAGTACACGTGAATACCGAGCATTGTGTGTGTGTATACTATCGAACTAGCCCCCAAGCTTGTATAACATACTAAGGGCCTAGGGTTACAAATCATATATAGTCGGCTTATCACCAGTGGGGATAGAGTCCTCCGCGACTCTGGTAGCTTAGTGTTGTACGCCGAGTCCTCTACATGGTTCTTTGTATAACACGTCTCGGTCCAACCTATATGTGGCGCAGGATGGAACTGACCCATGAGTCTTGATGTTGACCCACCACAACTAGAAATGATGTGCCCACCACACCACACACGCAATGGGCCACTAAGAAAATAAGCATATACAATAGTACAATGGTATATAGCTCACGATACGTGTCCATATTTTGTTGATGACACTGACGGACTTCGCATTTGATGCATGCTCCGTATTTTGTTGACGACACTTACGGTCATTGTATTTGAAGCGAAAGCACAATATGGTCACTTGACTTCAGAATAAGCTCATCACGGTCACCACATACATTTTGTCGTGCTAACCAACATGTGGTTGGATGGTTAGAGGACAGTGGTTTCTCGAGCCCACCAAGGTTAAAGTCCCAGTGCTCGCATTTATCTTGTGTTAATTTCAGTATTTTCCAGCGATGTACGTTCAGTGGGAGGAGACGTTCCACTCGACTACGAGGCACCTATGGTGACTTCGTAAAATCTCAAGATCATATATGCTGGCCCACTCTCTCGAAGGTGCCCATAGGGGTAGGGTTCGGGCGTGTGCGCTTATAGCGGTGAGTGCTTGCGCGTATATATGAGCCCTTGCGTCTGTACCGTGTTAAACAAATACATGTCATGATTATACGGTCCTTTGGCTCACCCGCATAACTCCGTATTATGTTGATGACACAATTAATTGACCAGTCAAACGTTCCACGCGGCGCAACTAGTGTTGCACCATCGGGGCGCGTAACCGTGGGGCCCACCTGTCAGCCCGTATATGAAAGAAAGAAATGGTAGTTTGAGTCTGTACCGTGTTAATAAAATAGGAGTACATCTTAGGGTGATCATACAGTCACTGGCTCACCATACAGCTCCGTAATTTGTTGATAACACGATCAATTGACAAACAGTCCACATTCAAGCCAAGACATTACCATAGGGCCCACCTGTCAGCACAGAGTATGAAGGGGATGTAAATGGTAATAAATTAGTGGTCGGTGGGTATTCAAGTCGTGAGACCTGTAGTTGGCGATCACCGCGGTTGGGTGCGTTCATTGGGCGGTGGGGTGGGGATCCCCGGAGAAAAAGCTCGGCGCGGGGGGGGGGGGGGCTAGAGGGATGGCCGGTGCGGCGGCGGACCGGCGGTGGGGAGTGGTTTCGGGGAGGGCGGGCCGGCCGCGGGCGGCGGGGGCTGGCGGTTCGGCCGGTGGTGGCTGGCGGCTCAGGGGGGTAGAGTTTGATGATAAACTAGAGGCCCTTGATTTCGCATCCAACAGCTGGAAAATCTAATGACCAGAGATGAAAAACTCAGTCGACTGACGTGCAGCCTCACCCCGCACGTACACATGCACGCACGCAAGACACGCACGCATGTAGGCGTGTAACACTGACACGTACACATAACGTACACACACGCGCATGCTGGCGTGCAACACTGACACGTACACATGCACTCACGAACACACGCATGTAAGCACCCATGCATGCAACACTAAAACGTACCCTTGCATGCACGCAACACTCGCATGCCTGCATGCACACATCACACGACGTAAGACACACGCTCAACCTATACGTGCATGCACCCTTTGTTAAGGACATGGATTGTTACGGGTATTAATCAATCTTATCTGTGATAAGCAGAACATTGATGTTTGCAGCGGTCTTTATGAATCACAACGTATCGAATGGGCTATCAATATAGTAGGCTTATCTACATGAAAAAGATGACATCACACTCAATGAACAATCATCGGTTTATGAAATGCCCGCTTCTGACCGCCCTGGCCCACCAAAGGTTCCTCATTGTGCGCTACTGCGTTGGGTCACCGACATGCAGGCCATGCACCCAAAGAGCCCACGCGTCGGTGGAAGAACGGCGCGGTGTCCTAGGTCGAGTCGAGGGCGCCACTCATGCACGCCTGCCCCCGAACATGCCTCATGCGGCTGCATTCAAACGCCTCCATGAAACCCGCCCATGTGGAAGCCGAGAAACCCACTCTGGACACACATCCGTTCATGACCAGGCCGGCGTTAAACGCAACGCGGGCCGAGCTCCTCCCGTCCGCCGTCTATTTAATCTCCTATTTAAACGAGGCCAAACGGCGGCCAAGAATCGCACACCTCCGCCGCTCCCCTATCTCCTCCACCATTTTGTCCACTCTTACAATGGCTTACGAAGAGTAGTCATTCGGCATCCAAGCCGGCTGGGTAGCCCGCCGGATACGAGCTATGCAGCTCGCTGATCCATCTCCCTCCCCTCGCCCGACGGAGCCAATTGCCGCCCCAAGTCGGCGCACAGTTCAGCAACTTGCCGCTCCAGTCCAGCTCGACGAGGAGCGGCGCACAGGCGTTGTTGCTGCCATCCACGCCGCCGCCTCGTACCGCGTCTCTCGTTTCTGTGGCCGAGACTCCCATGCCGGCGGCCGCGCCATGCAAGCAGCGATAGAAGCCGGGTGCGCGAAGAGCGACGAGTCGGTGGCCAGCGCCTCCGCGTCCGCCGCCATCATCAAGGAGAAGTAGAACACGGGAGTCCGCCGCCGCTTGGTTCCCATGAGGGCCACCGCGGAGGCGACGCCGGCGTACACAGCAGGTGTCTTGCAGGATCCTTTTGTTGCGAGGACCTTCGTGGACCCCGCATGGGCTCCACAGAAAAGGGGAATGTTAGGATGAATTCGAGCCGGTGCCGGCCATGGCGAAGTAGTGGCCGGTGATGAACTCGAACCGGTGCCGGCCACAATCATCTTACAGCACCAGCCAATGATATCAGTTGGTCGATTGGGTCGTGAGCCGCCTTTCTTGGCCAAGCATATACCTCCGGGGCTCCCGGCAGTCCGGTGATCATGCTGCCGGACATGAGGAACACAAATCTATCGGCGGGCGACCATTTAGGCCAGGTATTATATACATGTGCTGTCCAGAACTAGCACCGCGTAGTTCATTTGAATGTAATGAAATCTGTCATGTTTGTATGAAAATCCGGTATTTTATATGATTTCTATCCTTGTTTATATGAAATATCAGTTTGTCTACGTGTTTGCGTGAATTTCATCCGGTTGGTTGAGTTGTTGTTATAATGTGTGCGGCTACGGTTGGATGGCATAATTTGCGGGTTGCCGGTCAGTCTGCGGGCGTCTCGGGCGGCGTTGTGGGACAAAAAACACAGCTCGTGCGAGCTCGTCTCCAACGTCTTGCTACCGGAGGATGCATGACGCATGAGCACCCGAGCCATTCCTCGCTCATCGGTGGCAAAGGCACCGGTGGACAAAAAGTCGCCAATATTTTGGCTACCCCGGCAAGATCCAAACAGCCCCTCCCAACAGATTCAAATCCCTCGCTCACCGTGGAATTTTGCCATGTGTTGTTTTCATGGACTAGCAAGATGCCCGTGCATTGCACGGAACATCAAGATGCATTTTTTTACAAACTCCCGCATGCATGCCAGGGATAATTAATGTCCTCCTTTGCTAGTACCATGAGGCAAACACCATTAATATTGCATCGATTAGTGTTAGTGGCCTTGTATATCGGCAAATTGTAATTTTGATAGTGGCCCCTTGTATATAAAAATGGAGGGAGAAAGATGAGAGATAAGGTGAGGAGGAGTGGGGCGTGGTGGTGGACCGTGGTCGGACTGGGCGGAGGCATGGGGATGGACGGTGCATTATGTCTAGGCTTGTATCTCTCTCACCCACACCCACGTAGGTGGGGGACGTGCACGAAGAGAAGAGGTGCACGCACGGCGCACGTGCTCACGTCTATTTCCCAACCACACCCGCACGGGTACACGGTGGAGCTCATTTCTGTACGAAAAAGGCAGCCCACGTGGTAATTTGGCACGTGTACTGGTTGTCCACTTGGTGGAGGGAGGACCGTCTACCACGGGTGAACAAACAAATTGTGACTTGACGCGTTATGTTAAATTAAAAAAAAGAGGCAAACCATGTGGGGCCTACCTTAGAGGCAAGGCTCTATACACCGGAGTACTTTTGATGTGTCCCGTCAACTCAGTAACCAGGAGAAGCTTGCTTAGCACGCCGTCTCCCCACGGTAGCGGTGGCTTGCAGGATGAGGTGAAGGTTGCTTACGAGTAGTAGTAGTAGTAGTAGTAGTAGTAGTAGTAGTAGTAGTAGTAGTAGTAGTAGTAGTAGTAGTAGTAGTAGTAGTAGTAGTAGTAGTAGTAGTAGTAGTAGTAGTAGTAGTACAAGACGCCTTACGCCTCGCTCCTCGCCCATCGCCAGGTGGCTCGCAAAGACGAGGAGAAAATTTTACTACTCCTCCGCTTACTCCTCGTCCCTACTACGTATACTTTGGTTAGTACTCCCTCCATTTACTTATACAAGGCGACTATAAAAAATACATTTTACATCTATACAAGGCCACAAATAGTAATCGAGACAAAAGTTACTACTCCCTCCTTTCCAGCTTTATGGCTCAATTTCAAAATCTCTCCAACCAAGGTAGACGGTGAGTGGTCGAATTAATTTCGTAGTTTGCACAAGTAATTAGTACGCTGCTTTTTCTCAAGAAGTTATGTTTACCGAGGCATTAATTAGAACGAATGCATGAATGACCACTAAATTTCCATGAACTTGTACATGCATCGGTAAGTACAATAGTGCGCTTTACTACATGGCATTTTTGCATATGTGGAGGAAAGAGAGGCAAGGAAAAAGTGGAGAAGTGGGCTCTCATGCAAGAGCCAGCCTCCACTACATGGTGGAGCATTGGGAGAGGCACCTGTATGGAGGTGGTCAGGAATCGGGAGACTCACGCCGGTCGTAACGCCGCAGTTAAAATGATAATGGCAAGTCAAATCACGGGCCTCACCTGTCCAAAGAAGAATCGCTGTCAAATCACACAACCCTACGTTTGCAGCAGCCTACTCCCTCGTCTTCTCGCGTCTCTGTCGAACCAACTAGGCGGAACTGCCCCGCCGCCTACCGTGCAGGAAAAGCCCCACCCTCGACTTTTAAATACAACTACATCCGCTTGAGAATCCAGTGATATACTTTTTGTGTCATAGTAACTCATATTTAGTTAGTCAAATGGATGACCTAGAACTACGTGCAGGCCCTATAAACCGAGATGCCTAAAAATAAAAAAACCGAGACGGAGAGGGTAGTTCAGCAGGTATCTTTTTAGATCAATATAGTCGGGATTCACCAAGGAGCAAAACCAAGTGGTAGGCTGCTCCTGTCGTGTTGGCG
The DNA here is from genome assembly GCA_021605145.1 of Aegilops bicornis. Classification (NCBI taxonomy): domain Eukaryota; kingdom Viridiplantae; phylum Streptophyta; class Magnoliopsida; order Poales; family Poaceae; genus Aegilops; species Aegilops bicornis. The sequence continues at coordinate 75,237,935 of CM038671.1, read as the reverse complement.
TAGCAACTCAAGCAGGGTCAGTCCGCACACAAAATGGCGACACTCTTAACAGGACCCCTTTGGCCGACGTGTGGCTCATCCACCGTCTTGTTCCACGTGCGATGCACCAAATTACAGTTCAGAGCAGCGGTTGGAATTGGAGGCACCCCGGTCGTAGCGCCGCAGTAGTAGAAAATGAGCGATGAGGGGTCAAATCACAAAGCCCCACCTTTCCCGCATTAAGTTGGAGTGCTGGACGGACGAAGCAACCATCATTTCACTCTTGGGCGCAAGAACATAAAGAAAAGAGAAAACAATGATGCGTGCGGCAGCTACCTAGGGCACCCTAGGGTAGGGATCTCCACTACAGATCCTTTTTTTAAAGCGCCTCCACTACAAATCGGCTTCTCCCTCGTCCTCTTGAAGAAAACCGATGATGAGTGCCGCGGTAGGGTTTGTAGGAGTACTACGGCGTGCGAGGCCACGTCGTAGTAAACGGGTTTGAGTTGACGCCTTAAATATGTGTTGGCCGCTTGGTTTTACGGGAACGAGACAACATTTTGGGTTCGGGGACCAGTGGAGATATAGTACGTACAAAAAATTGTGGACGTAGGTTCGACCGAAAGGCAATGATGCATGGGCCCTGCATTTTGATATACTCGGGCCGCGTGAAATTTGCTACTCTACTCAAAACTAGTAAGGTACACATGTATTGAACGCATGAGATTACGAAACCAAATTATGAATAAATACACACTATAACATGTAAAGCTTTGAGTCATATATATATGCATGATGTAGATGTTCTTTTAGTTCTTATAGTTCATCTCATTCAAAATCAATTAGTTTTATAAAAATGTTAAGATTCATGGGGTTGTGCATTGTAAATCATAAAATAAAAAACAAATAATGGCAATTCATTTAGAAAAAAAATCAATTATGATACAGAAGATTCTAAAACAAAGGAGAAGTGCTTGTGTTTTGAGGTTTGTGCATTATGCTTAAGTTCAACCATGGAGTCTTCTAAATTGTACATGTGGCAGATCTGGTGGAATGTTGATGATATCCAACGGCCAGTAGTGCTCGGATTTGCCTATCTCTGCACTGTCGGGTTAGCTTCATCCAGCGACCATCTTTCAAAGTTATTGGCACACTATATAGTTCTTGTGCCATAGTTGCATGTTTTGGAAAAAACTACTAGTGGGTTGTACTATCTATTTAGGAATAGAAGATGTATACATGGAAGTTGTAGGGAAAGAGATGACATGGAGCATCTCAATTCCTATGAGTAGGGATTGGAAAAGAGATGTCATTTGGTTCACATCATAGGAACTTTTCTATTGAATCTAGAGATGACATGTATCTCAATTCCTATGAGGAGGGATTAGAAAAAGAGATGTAATTTGGTTCATATCATAGGAACTTTTCTATTGAATATACGCTAATGTTTATTTTCCTTTGAAATTAAGGGAGTATAGGAATCCATTCATATGAACCAAGTGGCTCTAAAGCTATAGAAATGATATCATGTTTATTTCCTTTGAAATGTGGAGTATATGAATCTATTCCTATGAACCAATTGGCTCTAAAGGAAAAAATCCTATAAAAATCATATCATATAGAGTTCCTATGATATTCCTCGACACTAAAGGATGCTTGAAATTGCTGCGGGTGATACGATGGTCTTTCTTTGTAGACTCCTCACCCATCTTTATAGTTACCTCTCAAGATGAATGAAATGATATATACAGGTATTCTGCATGTGAAATTTGGTACACGAAAACTCGGTAAAAGTTTGCGAGGTTCGAATTTTCAATAAAGCTATATGCACTGCATTTCTGAACGGAGGGAGCATACGGCAGTTGCTAACACTCACGTGGAAGATTTGTGTGTAGGAGGAGTGGCTGTTCTGTTAAATGACATGGCAAAACTGACACTGTCGGATGCCGATCTAACGGTTCTTACGGCGTTCGTCAGGAAAAAGCTTGTGGCGAACGTTTGTCGGATAATGATTTACGGACACATGCATTGCATTGATACGTGCCCCCCCCCTCTCTCTCTCTCACGCACACGCACCCTCACGAGTCATGACTCTCCTGAGTCCTCTCGTAGACTCGCACGTCGCACCCACCGTCTATCTGCAGGTAGACGTCACGCACATATGTGCTCTTCACGCCCTACCCTCAGAACTTCTAAAAAACAAAAGACGGCGCGCACATTTTATTTTAGCTCACACGTCACACACTTATACTATTACTCTTGCGGCGAACGTTCTTTGGGCATAGTATATTGTACTCTCACAAAGAGAAGCGGTGCACGCACGCACTAGTTCTCTCACACCCACTCGCGGGTACACGTAGGAGCGCTTTTTTTAAGCTGGTTCAACAAAATCACTCCACTATATATAAAAGCAGGAGCCTTAGCGCTTGCTTTACTAGGGTTCCTCTCGTTCACTCTCTCATGCTCTCCAGATCTAAGCAAGACATAGGTGGCCACACTCTCTCTTAGCTCACGGCTGGTCACAAATCCGGCCGGACAACCTCGACCGGGGCAGGGGTGTAGGTGCATCGTTCATGCTGTCGTCAGCGGCGAGGGAGGAGACCAACGGCTGCCTGCGCATCCCGATCGGCGGCCGTGCCGTTCTCTCTGAGAGAGCGCCTGCTCGGGAGGGCCTCCGACCCCTTCTTCCTCCCTGCGGTATTGTGGCCAAGATGCGGCCTCCGATCACTGCCTTTGCCACATGCCGACGACCCTCGTGTATATATTTCTTGAAACCTGCCTTGCTCTACTGCCCCAGCTCCCTTTGTGTGGATCCTTTTCTACTCCGTCCACTGCTCCAAAGCCACCTAGACTTCTACTATTATTAGAAGTAAAGCTAGTTCATACAGTCGACTCAAAGCGTTGGTTCAAACAGGGAAGAAAGTGGGAAAGTTGTAGCATGAATCTAGGACTTGGTTCTAAGAGGAAAGGGGGAAAGTAGTAATATCTGTCACTGCTTAAATAACCGTATTTTGTATTTGCGCAAACAGGGATGTCTGTCTCCGTATCGTTTCTATCCGCGCAATCAAAAGCACATACCTCAGTTTTAGTACAACTGCGCAAAATGAGATGGCTATCCCTCGTTGCCATCGTCTAACCTTCCGTCTTCAAGGTATCCCTACATTGGTAGTAGTAACTAAGGTAGAATGACCAACGCAGTCTAAAAGAAGCTAATTCGTACGTTTTACTTCCTGATTGCAGTGCAGGGACGAGCGAAAACAACTGCATCCTAGTCCAGAATGCACTTTCTACCAGTTCATCCATGGACCGAGGACTAGCTGGCACGGCTGCACGGCGGTTTTTTGGACAGGTGCGCGGACAAGAGGCATCATGGTCTGCTTATTTCTGCAAATAGCGGTGCTTAAATTTAGTGGAATGCACAAGAATTTCAGCTAGTCAAGATAATCGCATGAGTTCAGTTCAAGATTCCAAATTGAGACCACAATTATAACTGGTTATTCTGGAATGAGAGAACCTTACCCTGGATGGTGGAAGCAAGAAAAAACCAGAGTGAACTCCAGGAAATTTAAGCCTGCCGGGAGGCCCTTTGCTCAGAGAAGTCTTTTGCTTGTTTTTTCCTGATTTGTAAACCTTCACACAACTTTGTCTTTTGTTGTGAACTAGTATATCTTTGTTATGTTCTATGAGTCCTTGAGATGTATAAAATTGCTTAACTTATGCTTTTCAAGTTTTTTATGAAGACGAGTTTAATGTGAGTGTTCCACATGAGCGCTGGACTAGCGTGTGAACGTTTGGAATTTATTATATTGTGGCCTCAATTAACTGCATGAACCACTGTAACAAGATACATAGTTGCTTATATGTCAGACAGCAGATTGTTGATTGTTAGCTGGTCGATAGCCTAGTGTTGAAGCGAGTTGAGCCAATGTGCCGTGTTTTGCACAACTGCTTACAAGTGGGGTAGCACCAACAGTGTTTACAAGTATTTATGTATACGTTGGCGCATGGTTCTCGAACGAGTGCTCTATTTCATCAAAATACACACTGCTCGTATGATAAACCGTGACAACTTATGTCTTACCATGCCATATTCATGAAAAACTAGTGAGGACGATCTGTTTCGCAAAAATTACGATGGTTCTCACATGATTCACGGCACACAAAAGTTGCAGTAGCTCCCATAGACGGATTCAAACAGAGTACTAGGCCCAAAGGGGTCGATAATGTGCAAGGTTCGGATAATTAGACACAATCCAAACTACTATTAAACACTAGTCGGGCAACTATTTCATGCCTCGATCTAATTTGGGCTGGACACAAGACGGACCTTGCCATGAGCATCATCGAGGACGTCCCGCAGCAGCTCAATCCTGTGAACCTTCATGAAGACAACCTTGTGGCCTTGCCACTAATAAACTTGTTTGTGAAGGCATGCCACGTCATCTTGCTGCGTAAGCTTGACAAGAACAATATGCCTCACAAACGAAGGAGTAGCTTTGAACTTCTTATGCTTCAGTACACCCTGGACAACACGCCTGACAACAGTGAGGCTAGAATACAACTCTTCATTGGTATAACCGCAAAATGTCTTCCAGGATCCAACAGCCTAAGAACTATGTTTTCCCAGTGCGTATATTCAGGTCGTCCGCCTCATAGCGAGTGACATGTACAACCACACAATCCTTGTCTGCATCAGGGCTCTAATTGAAATGTAAACAAATTCTGAATTACTTTTCAAAGATAAGAAACACAAGTTATTTAAACCACTATGTATAGCATGGCATCGAAGCTAATAAAATTTTGCATTATTAATCACCAGATACTTCCTTTTCTAAAAAATCACCACATACTTAGATGAAAAACCACAATCGAGATCGGCAAAGAAGGAAATCACCTTGGGCAACTCAAAGGGGGGGACACATCCTCGAAGGGCGAAAACTGCTCTCTGCAGTGCCACGGGGTCAGAACCTCAAATGGGGCGTTGACCATCTCAAGAGTGGCCGTGAGCGATCTGGGTCAGCTCGGTGGTTGCCTCCATCTTCTTGGAGCTCTTCGTCTCATGGGGATCAGCCTCCCGCTCGCTCCAATATCGGCAGATCTTTGCCTGGTTCTCCTTGGTCCATCATGAAACTAACGAATACTAGGAGACCACTGAAAGGAAAACACAATCGCAATGACAATGAAACAAAAAAGAGAGTGAGGATCGGTTACTGCTTTGCCAAAGTTCTTTTTTTTCTCTGAACGAAAATATACCAACATCACGGATCCTCTTACCTTCCCTTCGCTCGGAGAGAAGAACAAGGCGATGCGAAAAGTGTTGCCTTTCTTGAAGACGGTGAGGGAGAAGGGATTCAGCGAAGAGTGAAATGATGGTTGCTTCGTCCGTCAAACTTAGACCGCGGGGAGGTGGGGTTTTGTGATCTGACGGCTCGTTCTTGCCACGCTTCTGACCGGGTGACTCTCCGCCTGCATATTGCCTTCTAATTTGGTGGATGGCATTTGGGCCCGCGCGCTGCATGGCCCGCATGTCGGTGAACAAAAGTATAACGGCATTCAGTAGAGGGAGACGTTTCAATGACCTAGGAGGAGCCAGAAGCGGTAGAGTGTCTCGACTGTACTAGTAGTAATTGTTTTTCTAGGTAGCCATAGAGTGTCTCCACTGTACTAGTAGTAATTGTTTCTCTGGGCCCAAGACAAAACAGCCCATCCACACTAGTAAATAGTAAAATCAATTCAAAAGCCCATATATTTATCAATGAGAGGCGCTACCCACACCCAAAGACACCTCCCCAAAAAACCTGGGTGCTCTTCTTCCTCCTCGCTCCCACCCACCTCACGTCAGCTCGCTCCACTCGTACCCCCAAATTCCTCACCTCACTCCTACAAAAAACCCCAGCTCCCCTTCTTCCTCACTCCTACAGAAAACCCCCAGCTCCCCTTCTTCTTCGCTCACACTACAACTAGGCTCGTCATTCATTACTCTGCTAAAATCCGTGAGCGCGACGCGACGCCCTCGAGGAAAATGGAATCGGCTGACCCCAGCGCCAAGAAGATGAGGCTCCCGCCAGCGGTGACGCCTGTTGTAGACCCCACACCCGGCAGCACGGGGACAGCAGCGACCCCGCCCCCACCAGATCCCAGGAACCCGTAGAATCTCGGGTGGACCGCATCAGCGATCTCCCAGACGCCGTCCTTGGGGAGATCATCTCGCTTCTCCCCACCAAGGATTGCTGCCGCACCCAAGTCCTCTCAATTCGGTGGCGCCCTCTATGGCGCCGTGCCCCTTAATCTCGACTGTCGTCAGCTATCTCTCTTCAATGATTTTGAAATCCCCAGAGCCATCATCTCCTCCCACCAGGGCTCCGTTCAAAGCCTCTGCATCCCGTCATGCTACCTGAGCAAGCATACCATGCCCTGCACAGTTGCTTGAGTTCTACCATTCCCCTAGAAATCATATACCACATACCGAACGCCATGAACTTGTGGCCTCAGCACCGATGCCCATCTCGCGGTTTTCCTCCTCTCTCCACACCGCCACCTTTGCGTTGTACTACCTACCAGACAATCTGGTACTAAACCTTCGACTCCCATTTCTTAAGAAACTTTCACTTGTGCGGGTTCGTATATCGGAGGCCTCATTTCACATCATCATCCACTCCAGTTGCCTTGCGCTGGAGTGCTTGGTGCTTGTTTTCACAGTTAGAATCGGTTGTCTCCAAATAAAGTCACCTAACCTTGTAAGAATTGCAATTTCTTTTGACGGAAGGCAGCTCATCATCCAAGATGCCCCTTAACTTCAAAGGTTGATCCTTGATTCTAGTTATTCACCGTTGCAAATAACAGTCCTCTCTGCGCCTAAACCGAGACCTTGGGTGTAATACATGATCTCTCGTGCTCGTTTCAATATGGCGTTTGGCTCCACAGTTCTTCGTGTACTTTATATTATCATCTACACTTGTAACCATAAGCTGCATTTTAAATTTCTAGCATAATTTATATATCATCTTGGAGTACACATTTTGTACTAATATTATGTTCTATGCTCAATGAAGAGTTTCTCCATGGATGGCGTATCAATGGTGCTGGATCCTGTCAAGATCTTATATATCCAAATGAATAGTTTTGATCTGAACAAGATTATTGGCTTGCTGCAATGCTTTCCATGTCTGGAGAAGTTGTATATAAAGGTGATAATTTCACGCACATTGGAAGCCCGCATATAGTGTACTAGAATTAACCGTTCAGCTGTTGCTATTTCTACACTCTTCTTTTAGACCTTAACTGTTTTCAATCTTCATGTACATTTAGGCAACAGGACAGGGTAAGAAAGTTATAACCAATCGGTGGATTCGTAAGCATCGGGATTTTCTCACTTCTCATGAGATTCGATTGAAGACAATAACGCTAGAATGATATGTAGCCAATCGTGCAAACACAAGATTTGTCACATTCTTCCTGCTGAATGCGAGGTTACTATTGTCCATCGTGCTTAAGTTTATCGGCAGCATGGTTTTGACGGATGGGTATGTCAAGAGCAAAAAAGGAGTTTCGTGTGGGCAAAAGAGCTTACGAATGTGTCGGGCTTCTATTTACAACATATTGTGGTCATAATACAGAAATTTTACGACCCAGATGTTCATTATATGGACCTGACCGATCCATTTGACCGTGATCGCCGAAAATAGTGCCGGAGTTAGATGTTGTTGCCCTTTTCAATCTGGGTTTTTTGTAAACCTGATGAACAATTAACCCTCGTGCTTTTGTACGCTTTATAAGTCGGAGTTAGATGTTCCTGCCCTTTTCAACTCGGCTGTGACTGTCATATTTTCTTTGAAATAAGGAAAATGGCTTGCCATTCGTTTAATTTGTAGTGAAATGTTGTAACAAATCCCAACCAAGGGAAATAACATCACTCTCGCCGGCTGCTTGATCTCACTGTGCATTACAGAAGCCAAGTGATTAGCCCCCACCAGCACCCACAAACTTATTTTGAACTAGCACATCAAATGGGCTATAAATTTTCATAGGAAAGGCTGCATGACAGTGACAAACGATTCTGACAGTTGGGACCCGCGAGGAAATAGCCTATCTAAGGTGGTGTCGACTTACTAGCCAGTCAACAAACGATTCTGCCTACCAGCCGTTGGATTTGAAGGAAATATGCCCTAGAGGCAATAATAAAGTTATTATTTATTTCCTTATATCATGATAAATGTTTATTATTCATGCTAGAACTGAATTAACCGGAAACATAATACATGTGTGAATACATAGACAAACAGAGTGTCACTAGTATGCCTCTACTTGACTAGCTTGTTAATCAAAGATGGTTATGTTTCCTAACCATAGACATGAGTTGTCATTTGATTAACGGGATCACATCATTAGAAGAATGATCTGATTGACATGACCCATTCCGTTAGCCTAGCACTTGATCGTTTAGTATGTTGCTATTGCTTTCTTCATGACTTATACATGTTCCTACAACTATGAGATTATGCAACTCCGCCATCGGAGGAACATTTTGGGTACTACCAAACGTCACAACGTAATCGGGTGATTATAAAGGAGTACTACAGGTGTCTCCAAAGGTACTTGTTGGGTTGGCGTATTTCGAGATTAGGTTTTGTCACTCCGATTGTCGGAGAGGTATCTCTGGGCCTTCTCGGTAATACACATCACATAAGCCTTGCAAGCATTACAACTAATGAGTTAGTTGTGAGATGATGTATTACGGAACGAGTAAAGAGACTTGCCAAGAATCTAGATTGAACTAGGTATTGGATACCGACGATCGAATCTCGGGTAAGTAACATACCGATGACAAAGGGAACAAACGTATGTTGTTATGCGGTCGACCGATAAAGATCTTCAGAGAAAATGTAGGAACCAATATGGGCATCCAGGTCCCGCTATTGGTTATTGACCGAGATGTGTCTCGGTCATGTCTACATTGTTCTCGAACCGTAGGGTCCGCACGCTTAAGGTTTCAAGGACGGTTATATCATGAGTTTGTGTATTTTGATGTACCGAAGGTTGTTCGAGTCCCGGATATGATCACGGACATGACGAGGAGTCTCGAAATGGTCGAGACATAAAGATTAATATATTGGACGGATATATTTGGACACCGGAAAGGTTCCGGAGAAGTTTGGAGCTCGTGGAGGTTACCGAACCCCCGGGAGGTATATGGGCCTTATTGGGCCCATGTAGGAGGAAGGGAGAAGGAACAAGGGAGGGGCGCCCCCAAGCCCAATCCGACTGGGGAGGGGGCCGCCCCTTTCCTTTCTCCTTCCCCTCTTCCTATTCCTACTACTAGTACTACTTCCTAATACTAGTACTCCTTCCTTCCCTTCCAAATAAGATAAGGAAAGAGAGGGAAACCTACTTGGAGTAGGTTTCCTCCCATGGTGCGCCCCTTTGGGCCGGCCACCTCCTCCCTCCCTCCTTTATATACGGGAGGGGGGCACCTAGGACACACAAGTTGATCCTTGAGATCGCTCCTTAGCCGCAGCGGTGCCCCTCCACCATATTCCACCTCGGTCATATCGTAGCGGTGCTTAGGCGAAGCCTCGCGACGGTGAAACATCAAGATCGTCCACCACGCCGTCGTCCGACGGAACTCCCTCCCCGGAGCTTTGCTGGATCGGAGCCCGAGGAGCGCCATCGAGCTGAACGTGTGCCAAGAACTCGGAGGCGCCGAGCAACGACGCTGGGATCGGCTGGATCGCGAGGAGAACGTCTGACTACTTCCTCTACGCCATCATCGACTCGGAGGTGCCGGAATGCTTAACGGGTATTTGGGATCGGCAGGATCGCGAGGAGAACGTCGACTACTTCCTCTACGTTGTGATTGCTTTCCGCCACGGTCTCACGAGGGTACGTAGACAACACTCTCCTCTCGTTGCTATGTCATCACGATGGTCCCGTGTGTGCGAGGAAATTTTTGAAATTACTGCGTTCCCCAACAAAGGGCATCCGAGCCAGGTTTTATGCGTTGATGTCATATGCACGAGTAGAACACAAGTGAGTTGTGGGCGATACAAGTCATACTACCTACCAGCATGTCATACTTTGGTTCAGCGGTATTGTGAGATGAAGCGCCCGGACCGACATTACGCCAGACGCTTACTCGAGACTGGTTTCACCATTACGATCATTCGTGCTTATAGGTGGCTGGCGGGTGTCTGTCTCTCTCACTTTAGTTGATACGAGTGTGGCTACGCCCAGTCCTTGAGAAGGTTAAAACGGAGTCTATTTGACGAAGTATCGTTGTGGTTTTGATGCGTAGGTAAGAACGGTTCTTGCTCAGCCCGTAGCAGCCACGTAAAACTTGCAACAACAAAGTAGAGGACGTCTAACTTGTTTTTGCAGGCATGTTGTGATGTGATATGGTCAAGACGTGATGCTATATTTTATTGTATGAGATGATCATGTTTTGTAACCGAAGTTATCGGCAATCGGCAGGAGCCATATGGTTGTCGCTTTATTGTATGAAATGCAACGCCTGTAATTGCTTTTACTTTATCACTAAGCGGTAGCGATAGTCGAGAAGCAATAGATGGCGAAACGACAACGATGCTACGATGGAGATCAAGGTGTCGCACGGTGACGATGGTGATCATGACGGTGCTCGGAGATGGAGATCACAAGCACAAGATGATGATGGCCATATCATATCACTTATATTGATTGCATGTGATGTTTATCCTTTATGCATCTTATTTTGCTTTGTTTGACGGTAGCATTTTAAGATGATCTCTCACTAAAATTATCAAGTAGTGTTCTCCCGAGTATGCACCGTTGCCAAAGTTCGTCGTGCCGAGACACCACGTGATGATCGGGTGTGATAAGCTCTACGTCCATCTACAACGGGTGCAAGCCAAGATTGCACACGCAGAATACTCGAGTTATACTTGACGAGCCTAGCATATGCAGATATGGCCTCGGAACACGGAGACCGAAAGGTCGAGCGTGAATCATATAGTAGATATGATCAACATAAGATGTTCACCATTGAAAACTACTCCATCTCACGTGATGATCGGTTATGGTTTAGTTGATTTGGATCACGTGATCACTTAGATGACTAGAGAGATGTCTGTCTAAGTGGGAGTTCTTAAGTAATATGATTAATTGAACTTAAATTTATCATGAACTTAGTACCTGATAGTATCTTGCTTGTCTATGTCTATTTGTAGATAGATCGCTCGTCTTTGTTGTTCCGTTGAATTTTAATGCGTTCCTTGAGAAAGCAAAGTTGAAAGATGATGGTAGCAATTACACGGACTGGGTCCAGAATCGAGGATTATCCTCATTGCTGCATACGTAAGAGTTACGTCTGGATGCACCGCTAGGTGCCAGTTCGCTGGCCGATGTAACCGACGACGTTAAGAACGTCTGGCAGAAAGCAAAGCTGATGACTACTCTATAGTTCAGTGTGCCATGCTTTACGGCTTAGAACCGGGTCTTCAACGACGCTTTTGAAAGTCGTGGAGCATATGAGATGTTCCAAGAGTTGAAGTTGATATTTCAACGAGTAATGCCCGGATTGAGAGATATGAAGTCTCCAATAAGTTCTATAGCTGCAAAATGGAGGAGAATGGGTCCGCCAAGGAGCACATACTCGTAATGTCCGGTATTACAATCACTTGACTCAACCGGGAGTTGATCTTCCGGATGATTGTGTCATTGATGTAATTCTTCAATCACCGCCACCAAGCTACAAAGGCTTCGTGATGAACTATAATATGCAAGGGTTAGTAAAAACTATGCTCGAGCTCTTCGCAATGCCGAAAGCTGCGGAGGTAGAAATCAAGAAGGAGCATCAAGTGTTGATGGTCAATAAGACCACTAGTTTCAAGAAGAAAGGCAAAGGGAAGAAGAAGGGGAACTTCAAGAAGAACAGCAAACAAGTTGCTGCTCAAGGGAAGAAACCCAAGTCTGGACCTAAACCTGAAATCGAAAGTGCTTCTACTGCAAACAGACTGGTCACTGGAAGCGGAACTGCACCAAGTATTTGGCGGATAAGAAGGATGGCAAGATGAACAAAGGTATATGTGATATACATGTTATTGATGTGTACCTTACCAGAGCTCGCAGTAGCACCTGGATATTTGATACGGGTTACATTGCTAATATTTGCAACTCGAAACAGGGACTACAGATTGCTTAACAACGGCAAAGGACGAGGTGACGATCTTGGCGTGGGAAATGGTTCCAAAGTCGATGTGATCGCGGTCGGCACGCTACCTCTACATCTACCTTCGGGATTAGTTTTAGACCTAAATAATTGTTATTTGGTGCCAGCGTTAAGCATGAACATTATATCTGGATCTTGTTTGATGCGAGACGGTTATTCATTTAAATCAGAGAATAAAGGTTGTTCTATTTATATGAATAATATCTTTTATGGTCATGCACCCTTGAAGAGTGGTCTATTTTAATGAATCTCGATAGTAGTGATACACATATGCATAATGTTGAAACCAAACGATGCAAAGTTGATCAGGATACTGCGACTTATTTGTGGCATTGCCGTTTAGCTCATATCGGTATAAAGCGCATGAAGAAACTCCATCTTGATGGACTTTTTGGAGTCACTTGATTATGAATCACTTGGCACTTGCGAACCGTGCCTCATGGGCAAGATGACTAAAACCCCGCTTCTCCGCACTATGGAGAGAGCAACAGATTTGTTGGAAATCATACATACAGATGTATGTGGTCCAATGAATGTTGAGGCTCGTGGCGGATATCGTTATTTTCTCACCTTCACAGATGATTTAAGCAGATATGGGTATATCTTCTTAATGAAACATAAGTCAGAGACATTTGAAAAGTTCAAAGAATTTCAGAGTGAAGTTGAAAATCATCGTAATAAGAAAATAAAGTTTCTTCGATCTGATCGTGGAGGCGAATATTTGAGTTACGAGTTTGGTCTACATTTGAAACAATGCGGAATAGTTTCGCAACTCACGCCACCCGGAACACCACAACGCAATGGTGTGTCCGAACGTCAGAATCGCACTTTACTAGATATGGTGCGATCTATGATGTCTCTTACAGATTTACCGCTATCGCTTTGGGGTTATGCTCTTGAGACGGCCGCATTCACGCTGAATAGAACACCGTCAAAATCCGTTGAGACGACACCTTATGAACTGTGGTTTAGCAAGAAACCAAAGTTGTCGCTTTCTTAAAGTTTGGGGATGCGATGCTTATGTGAAAAAGCTTCAACCTGATAAGCTCGAACCTAAATCGGAGAAATGTGTCTTCATAGGATACCCAAAGGAGACAGTTGGGTACACCTTCTATCACAGATCCGAAGGCAAGACATTTGTTGCCAAGAATGGATCCTTTCTAGAGAAGGAGTTTCTCTCGAAAAGAAGTGAGTGGGAGGAAAGTAGAACTTGATGAGGTAATCGTACCTTCTCCCTCATTTGAAAGTAGTTTATCACGTAAACCAGTTTCTGCGACATCTACACCAAATAGTGAGGAAGTTGATGATGTTGATCATGAAACTTCAGATCAAGTTACTACATAACCTCGTAGATCAACCAGAATAAAATCCGCACCAGAGTGGTACGGCAATCCTGTTCTGGAAGTCATGCTACTAGATCATGATGAACCTACGAACTATGAAGAAGCGATGGTGAGCCCAGATTCCGCAAAATGGCTTGAGGCCATGAAATCCGAGATGGGATCCATGTATGAAAACAAAGTGTGGACTTTGGTTGACTTGCCCGAGGGTCGACAAGCAATAGAAAACAAGTGGATCTTCAAGAAGAAGACCGACGCCGACGGTAATATTGCTGTCTACAAAGCTCGACTTGTCGCAAAGGGTTTTCGACAAGTTCAAGGGGTTGACTACGATGAGACCTTCTCACCCGTAGCGATGCTTAAGTCTGTCGAATCATGTTAGCAATTGCCGCATTTTATGATTATGAAATTTGGCAAATGGATGTAAAGACCGCATTCCTGAATGGATTTACGGAAGAAGAGTTGTATATGATGCAACCAGAAGGTTTTATCGATCCAAAGGAGCTAACAAAGTGTGCAAGCTCCAGCGATCCATTTATGGACTGGTGCAAGCATCTCGGAGTTGGAATAAACGCTTTGATAGTGTGATCAAAGCATTTGGGTTTATCTGCACTTATGGAGAAGCCTGTATTTACAAGAAAGTGAGTGGGAGCTCAGAGCATTTACGATATTATATGTAGATGACATATTACCGATCGGAAATGATATAGAATTTCTGGATAGCATAAAGGGATACTTAAACAAGAGTTTTTCGATGAAAGACCTTGGTGAAGCTACTTACATATTGGGCATCAAGATCTATAGAGATAGATCAAGGCGCTTAATTGGACTTTCACAAAGCACATACCTTGATAAAGTTTTGAAGAAGTTCAAAATGGATCGTGCAAAGAAAGGTTTTTACCAGACATAAGGTGTGAAGTTGAGTCGGACTCAATGCCCGACCACAGCAGAAGATAGAGAGAAAATGAAAGATGTTCCCTATGCTTCAGCCATAGGCTCTATCATGTATGCAATGTTGTGTACCGGACTGACGTATGCTTAGCCGTAAGCTTGGCAGGAAGGTACCAAAGTAATCCAGAGTGGATCATCGGACAGCGGTCAAGAACATCCCGAAATACACGAAAAGGACTAAGGATATGTTTCTCGTATATGGAGGTGACAAAGAGCTAGTCGTAAATGGTTACGTCGATGTAAGCTTTGACACTGATCCGGACGATTCTAAATCGCAAACCGGATAACGTGTTTTTGTTAAGCGGTGGAGCTGTCGGTTGGTGCAGTTCTAAACAAAGCGTCATGGCGGGATCTACATGTGAAGCGGAGTACATAGCTGCTTCGAAGCAAAGCAAATGAAGGAGTCTGGATGAAAGAGTTCATTTCCGATCTAGGTGTTATACCTAGTGCATCGGGACCAATGAAGATCTTCTCGTGACAATCTTGGTGCAATTGCCTTGGCAAAGGAATCCAGATTTCACAAGAGGACCAAGCATATCAAGAGACGCTTCAATTCCATTCGGGACCAAGTCCAAGTGGGAGACATAGAGATTTGCAAAGTACATACGGATCTGAACATTGCAGACCCGTTGACTAAGCCTCTTCCACGAGCAAAACATGATCAGCACCAAGACTCCATGGGTGTTAGAATCATTCTTGAGTGAACTAGATTATTGACTCTAGTGCAAGTGGGAGATCAAGGAAATATGCCCTAGAGGCAATAATAAAGTTATTATTTATTTCCTTATATCATGATAAATGTTTATTATTCATGCTAGAATTGTATTAACCGGAAACATAATACATGTGTGAATACATAGACAAACAGAGTGTCACTAGTATGCCTCTACTTGACTAGCTCGTTAATCAAAGATGGTTATGTTTCCTAACCATAGACATGAGTTGTCATTTGATTAACGGGATCACATCATTAGAAGAATGATCTGATTGACATGACCCATTCCGTTAGCCTAGCACTTGATCGTTTAGTATGTTGCTATTGCTTTCTTCATGACTTATACATGTTCCTACAACTATGAGATTATGCAACTCCCGTTTACGGAGGAACATTTTGGTACTACCAAACGTCACAACGTAATCGGGTGATTATAAAGGAGTACTACAGGTGTCTCCAAAGGTACTTGTTGGGTTGGCGTATTTCGAGATTAGGTTTTGTCACTCCGATTGTCGGAGAGGTATCTCTGGGCCTTCTCGGTAATACACATCACATAAGCCTTGCAAGCATTACAACTAATGAGTTAGTTGTGAGATGATGTATTACGGAACGAGTAAAGAGACTTGCCAGTAACGAGATTGAACTAGGTATTGGATACCGACGATCGAATCTCGGGTAAGTAACATACCGATGACAAAGGGAACAAACGTATGTTGTTATGCGGTCCTGACCGATAAAGATCTTCAGAGAAAATGTAGGAACCAATATGGGCATCCAGGTCCCGCTATTGGTTATTGACCGGAGATGTGTCTCGGTCATGTCTACATTGTTCTCGAACCGTAGGGTCCGCACGCTTAAGGTTTCGATGGACGGTTATATCATGAGTTTGTGTATTTTGATGTACCGAAGGTTGTTCGGAGTCCCGGATATGATCACGGACATGACGAGGAGTCTCGAAATGGTCGAGACATAAAGATTAATATATTGGCGGATATATTTGGACACCGGAAAGGTTCCGGAGAAGTTTGGAGCTCAGGGAGGTTACCGGAACCCCCCGGGAGGTATATGGGCCTTATTGGGCCCATGTAGGAGGACGGGAGACGGAACAAGGGGGGGGGCGCCCCCCCAAGCCCAATCCGAATTGGGGAGGGGGGCCGCCCCACCTTTCTCCTTCCCCTCTTCCTATTCCTACTACTAGTACTACTTCCTAATACTAGTACTCCTTCCTTCCCTTCCAAATAAGATAAGGAAGAGAGGGAAACCTACTTGGAGTAGGTTTCCCCTCCTATGGTGCGCCCCCTTTGGGCCGGCCTCCTCCCTCCCTCCTTTATATCACGGGAGGGGGGCACCCTAGGACACACAAGTTGATCCTTGAGATCGTTCCTTAGCTGCAGTGCGGTGCCCCCCTCCACCATATTCCACCTCGGTCATATCGTAGCGGTGCTTAGGCGAAGCCCTGCGACGGTGAAACATCAAGATCGTCACCACGCCGTCGTGCTGATGGAACTCCCTCTCCCCGGAGCTTTGCTGGATCGGAGCCCGAGGAGCATCATCGAGCTGAACGTGTGCCAAGAACTCGGAGGCGCCGGAGTAACGACGCTGGGATCGGCTGGATCGCGAGGAGAACGTCTGACTACTTCCTCTACGTCATCATCGACTCGGAGGTGCCGGAGTAACGCGCTGGGATCGGCATGATCGCGAGGAGAACGTCTGACTACTTCCTCTACGCCAGATTGCTTCCGCCACGGTCTACGAGGGTACGTAGACAACACTCTCCCCTCTCGTTGCTATGTCATCACCATGGTCCTGTGTGTGCGTAGGAAATTTTTTGAAATTACTGCGTTCCCCAACTGGATTGACATCCAACATCTGTCGTGTATCTTCTATCTCTTGTCTTCTTCCTCCTCCAGCTGCCCAAACCAAACCACCCCGTCGGCTCCGCCTGCTCCCGCCTCCCATGGCTAGCTGCGCCTCCGCCGCCCTACCGTACATACCTTCCAACGTTGGCCAGTCCCTCCCACTATTACCCCACACATCATGTTATTCTCCGGTGACGTCAGCCCCAACATGCACCCGCGCCCGAACCAGTCAACCCTCGTACTCCCCTCCACCTGCGACTGGACCGACGCATGTTCAACGGCTCCTGTTCGTTCCGTCCGAGGCCTCGCCGTCGTCCTCCGCCTTGCGGCCTTGGTTCACTCGCCGTCTTGTGCGCCGCCTCTTATGCGTTGTCAACGTCGTCAACAACCGAGAGGAACAAGGAGATGATCAGACGTGGAGAGGATGACAGGTAGGGACCCACCAGCGTCATGGCGACGCAAGCAAGTGCCTCTATAGTACAAGCCAAAAAATATGGTTCCTCCTAATGGTTGGACATCTGGGGCTCACGCCATTGTCAACGTAGTCAATAAATGAGAGAATTACACTACGAGCGGCTGACACCAGGGACCCAGCAAGTCGTGCAGTTTTTTTTTTTGAGGAACAAGCAGTTGTTATTTATACTAGTTTTAGCGACGGATCAGGGTAACAACGGGGCTGTGCGGGGGCTGTGGCCCATCTAGCCAGAGTTTTATTTATGTTTACCACATCATGAGCCCAGTTGTGTTTTTTCTTACTGAAAATGGCTAGCCCAGTTCATTTTTTTTTAAGAAATACCCAAACAAGGCCAACTTGCTTTATCGGCCCTGCTGGGCTGCAAATCTTTCAAGACGAGGAGAGTTTCATTCAGTTTGCCCAGAAATGGGCTGTACATTTTTAAAACACATCAAACGGGGAATTAGTTTCAATTTTTTTTCATTACAAGATCTTAAATCCATTGATTTTATGCGTGGACAATTATTTAGATTTTATATTTATATAAATTATTTTCAAAATAGTTTGAATGTGAATCGATATTTCTGGATTAAAAACAGTTGACCGCACCGAAATATGCAAAATTTCGTATACTTTTTAACTGTGGCCACAATATGGGGTGTAATGCTAACAAAAAGAAGATGGGCTCCAAAAAAATTCTTAAGAATTAGCAAATGGGATGTACATTATTAGAAATAATGGGAGATGGGTTGTATGTTGTTTTCCACAGATTTGAGGGGCTGACTTGTGCGCCTACTACAAGTTGACGCGTATGCTTTCATAAAAAGAAAGGTTAACGCACATGCAGCACCCTGTCAACCTAGTGAACACACGAGAGCAGTGACTGTTGGATGTCCATCGAATGGCTGTCGTGCTTCTTCAATCTCTACTCTTCATGCTCCAGCCACTCAAACAAGCACCGGCGGGACTGCCTGCTCCCTCCTCCCGCGGCCGGCTATGCAGCCACAAGAGCCTCACGGCCCCATCAGCATTCCCATCGCTGGCCTAGCCATCCCTCTACTCACCCACATGCTGTTATTCTCCAATGACGGCAGACGAACCAGTAAACCCTCGTACTCCTCCGCGTGGGAAACAATCGCCGAGTATTCCACAGCTCGTGTCGCTCCTTCCTAGGCCTCGCCGTCGTCCACTGCCCTGGTGCTCTCGGCGCGGCCTGGTCAATGTGGTCAATAAACGACATCCATCGGAAGTGGACTATACGTGGAGAGGCTGACAGCTGGGTCCATGGCCGCACGTAAGGAAATGCCTCCTTATTAGGCGCAAAATAATGATTCCTCCACCTGACAGCTAGGACCCACAGGAAGGGCCTCTATATTTCGCAAAAAAAACGTTCCCCCCGCTGACAGGTTGGACCCACCACTATATCTTCGCACGCAAGGAAGTGCCTCCTTATTACGCCCAAAAAATGAATACCCCCTGCTAGCTGGGACCCACCATATTGTTGCGCTGACTTGTGGGCCTACTAAGTTGACGGGGCCGGAGGGCTTTGTCAACTTGGTCAATACTCCAGTGACCGTATGATGTCCATCCAACGGCCATAGTGCTTCTTCAACCTCTGGTCTTCTTGCTCCAGCCTCCCAAAGCAGCGTCGGTCGTGCCGCCTTCTCCTTCCTCCCGTGGCCGGCTGTGCTACCGCAGAGGCCTCTCCGCCCCCATACTACTCCCACCACTTTCCAGGGCATCCCTCCACTCACCCACACCCCCTGTTATTTTGCGGCGACGGCAGCCTCACACCGCAGCCGAACCAGTGAACGCTCGTACTCCTCTCCGCGTGGGCATCCACTGCCGCGTCTTCCCCGGCTCCGCGTAGTCCCCTTCCTAGGCCTCGCCGTCGTCCACCGCCGTGGTGCTCTCGGCGCGGCGTGGTCAATGTGGTCAACGACCGACTTCCGTCGGAAGACTACTGTACGTGGAGAGGCTGACAGCTGGGTCCATGGCAGCCGCAAGGAAGTGCCTCCTTATTACGCGGAAAATAATTATTCCTCCACCTGAAAGCGGAGACCCACCGGACGGGCCACCAGTATTTTGCAAAAAAATCATTTCCCCCTGATTGCTGGGACCCACCGGACGGGCCACCGTATTTCACAAAAAAAAACGTTCCCCCCGTTGTCAGCTCGGACCCACCGGAAGTGCCTCCTTATTATGCACAAAAAAAAGAATACTCCCCCGGCTAGCTGGGACCCACCTTGGTGGGAGGATGACTTGCGGGCCTACTAAGTTGACGGGGACGAAGGGCTTTGTCAACTTAGTCAATATGAACGATTCTAGCTCCAGTGACCGTACGATGTCCATCCAACGGCCTTAGTGCTTCTTCAACCTCTGGTCTTCTTGCTCCAGCTGCCCAAAGCAGCGCCGGTCGTGCCGCATGCTCCTGCCTCCCGTGGCCGGCTCTGCTGCCGCAGAGGCCTCACCGCCCCCTACTATTCCCACCGCTGGCCAGGCCCTGCGGCAACGGCAGCCTCACACAGTAGCCGAACCACTGCCGCGTCTTCCCCGGCTCCGCGTCGTCCCCTTCCTAGGCCTCGCCATCATCCACCGCCGGGGTGCTCTCCGCGCGGCGTGGTCAACATGGTCAAGGAACGACAGCCATCGGAAGAGTACTGTACGTGGAGAGGCTGACAGTTGGGTCCATGGCCACAGCCCAGTTTTTTTGTGATTTGCCAAGTAAGTCGCTTTGTCAGGCCTGTTGGGCTGCAAATTTTTCAAGACGAGGAGAGCTTTCATTCGGCTGGCCGAGAAAATGGCCCATCAGTAATGAGAAATTGGTTGTACATTTTTGAAGCACATCAAACAGACAATTAGTTTCAAATATCTTTTTTTCATTTCAATATTTTAAATTACATTAATTTTTATGCGTGGAGAATTTGTTGGATTTTATATTGATATACATTTATTTTTAAAATCAGTTTGAATGTGAGTCGAAATTTCGGGATTAAAAACAGTTCAGACCTTTTTGAAATATGCAAAATTTCGTATAAGTTTTTAACCGTGACCACAATATGGGCTGTAATGCTAACAAAAAGAATATGGGCTCCAAAAAAACCTTAAGAATTAGCAAATGGGCTATAAATTATTAGAAATAATGGCAGATGGGTTGTATGCTATTTTCCACAGATTTGAGGCTTTCCTAAAAAAAGGTTGACGCACAAGAAGTGACTGTTGGATGTCCATCCAACGGTCGTCGTGCTTCTTCAATCGCTGCTCTTCCTGCTCCAAATTACCAAACAAGCGCCAGCGGACTGCTCTGCTTCCCTCCTCCCAAGCCGGCTGTCTTTGCCGCCACAGGCCTCACCGCCCCACTGCATTTCACATCGCTGGCCTAGCCATCCCTCTACTCACCCACACTGCTGTTATTCTCCGTGACGGCAGATTTAACTAGTAAACCCTCGTACAGTTGTACTCCCCTCCGCGTGGGAAACAACTGCCGAGTCTTCCCTGCCTCCGTTTCGTCCCCTTCCTAGGCCTCGCCGTCGTCCACCGCCGTGGTGTTCTCGGCGCGGCATGGTCAATGTGGTCAACGACCGACTTCCATCGGAAGAGTACTGTGTGTGGAGACGCTGACAGCTAGGTCCACGGCCGCAGCAAGAAAGTGCCTCCTTATTACACGCAAAATAATTATTTCTCCACCTGACAGCGGGGACCCACCGGACGGGCCACCGTATTTCGCGAAAAAAATGTTTCCCCCCTGACTGCTGGGATCCACCAACTACACCTTCGCACGCAAGGAAGTGCGTCCGGGCAAAAAAAACGATTCGCCCCCCTGACTGCTAGGACCCACCAGCTACATCTTGCACGCAAGGAAGTGCGTCCGGGCAAAAAAACGATTCGCCCCCCTGACTGCTGGGACCCATCAGCTACATCTTCGCACGCAAGGAAGAGTCTGACAGTCGGGACCCACCTGGTCGAAGCATACGTAGCGTTGTCATTCTGGTCGCGAACGTGTATGTACATACTCGTCGTTGTAGAGGCGCACACGTGTCGTAGTACAGGCGCGCACGTAGCATGTACACATACGTACAGCGGCCAAGGTGCAAGAAAGAAAATACGACCACGTATGTGTACATACGGGCGGGGTCTCGAACGCCTACTCGCGCATACGTACGGCCAGGGCTCGTGTACATGGCTGGGTCGGAACGGAGAAACAGCGTCGTCGTAGTGTTCATGGGGAGGCAACGGAGTGCGCCGTGTTCATGGGGATGCAACAGAATGCGTCGTGTTCATCGGGAGGCAACGGAATGCGTCGTGTTCATCGGGAGGCAATGGAACGCGTGGGAGCCAACCGGCTTGGACGGAACAGGCGATGGAAATGAGGCTCGCATACCGCTGGACAACGGAGGAAACGGACCTCCTACATTCGAACGGGTCCTGTTGATCGGGAGGGGTGTGGCGTGCCGCAAAAGCGGAGGAAGCGGACCTCCTACGGTCGAAGCAGGGGTCCCGTTGATCGGGAGGGGTGTGGCGTACCGCAAAACGGAGGAAACGGACCTCCTACGGTCGAAACGGGGTCCTGTTGATCGGGAGGGGTGTGGCGTACCGCAAAACGGACGAAATGGACCTCCTACGGTAAAAACGGGGGTCCTGTTCATCGGGAGGGGTGTGGCGTACCACAAAACGGGACTCCACGGGACACTATTCATCTCCACCGTCGACCTCCTCCAGCCTCCACGGGCTACCGTCGACCTCCTCCAGCCTCCACGGGCTCCTGTTCATCCAGCCTCCACCGCGCGCTACTCCACCGGCTACTGTTTTCAACCACCCCTCCATCGTCTACTGTTCATCCAGCCCTCCACACCACGGGGTCCTGTTCAACAATCCCTCCACGGGCACCCCTCCACCGTCTACTGTTCATCCAGCCCTCCACACCACGGGGTCCTGTTCAACCACCTCTCCACGGGCACCTCTCCACCGTCTACTTCATCCAGCCCTCCACCACACCACGGGGTCCTGTTCATCCAGAGGCAAACGCCACCACTCACTGTTCAACCAAACCACCCCCCCTCCCCCCCCCCTCCCGCAACGCTCACTGTTCATCCCAGAGGCAGCATCGATCGGCTTCAGTTAGCAGCAGTAGAGAAGGAACCGCTCGATCGGGTTCAGTTAACAGCCATCGATCGATCACTCGGGTTCGATGTTGCGTAACTGCAGTGATCTGTCCTTCGAGTTGATTAGAGCCCAACGCCTCGCTTCCGGGTTCGATTAGAGCCAACGCCTTGCACACACGCAGCATACGTGTCACGAGAGAAAGCAGCGCATCGCTCCCCGACCTCCCACCGTAACCGGGAACTCCCCGAAATTTTCCTCCCCCTTGCTTCTACCACGGTTTTTTCTGTCATGGACGGCCCAAACAATGTCATGCAGCTGCGTCTCCGGCCCGCCCAGGACGAAAAGCCCATTTTCTATCATGATTTTTTTCATAGAAGTAGGAGCCCACCACATCTATGATGATACCTGGTTTTGTCATAATTATCGTCATAGAAGTGTCATATGTATGACAGAAAAAAAATCGTTCGGCCCAAAATGTCACGGATATGTCTTTTTTCTGTAGTGATAACAAGTCAAGTGGTGATTACAAAGCCTCATGTGATGCTCCCACATCATCAAGTGAGAAACAAACCGTCAGTCAAGAATTGAGCCTAATGGTGAAGAACTTCAACAAGTTCAACAAGAGTAGAAGCAAGGAAAGAAGTACCAAGTCAAGGTCCTACAATGACAAAAGATCTTCTAGTCGTGAGCGTAATTGCTACAATTGTGGAAGACCCGGACACTACTCCAATGACTGTACGGCTCCCTACAAAAGAAGAAGATTCTCCCAAAAGAATGAGCAGGAGAGAAGAATCACCGCCAAGAGAGAGAAGGAGTAGAGATGATCGTTATGAACGAAGACCCTCTCGGAGAAGCAAGGATTCGGAGAGGAAGGACAAATCATCAAAGAGCTACACAAAAAGAAGACATCAAGCTCATGTTGGTGAATGGGTATCCGGCTCCGACTCCGACCATCACTCCGAAAGAAGTTATCACTCCGACTCCGAATATACTCAAGATGAAGGTGTTGCCGGTCTAGCTCTTGTGACAACCAACTCCTATGACATATTTGACTCACCAAATGAAGGAATTGGAAGATGCTTCATGGCCAAAGGTCCAAGGTAACACACCCCGAGTATGTTGATTTCAATAGTGATGAAGATGATTTGCTAGGAGATGATGATTTACTTGTTGACAACTCTAGTTATGAAAACTAGGATGAACTTGCTATTAATCATGATAATGAAGATAAAATGAATGACAATGATAAGAAGGAGATTGAGCATCTAACTAAAGAACTAAACACTCTTAAGTTATCTCATGAAACTACCTTGGAAGATAATCGAAAACTTTTAAAGACTCATGAGAAGTGATGTCTACTACAGAACCTTCTTCTTGTAGACGTTGTTGGGCCTCCAAGTGCAGAGGTTTGTAGGACAGTAGAAAATTTCCCTCAAGTGGATGACCTAAGGTTTATCAATCCGTGGGAGGCGTGGGATGAAGATGGTCTCTCTCAAGCAACCCTGCAACCAAATAACAAAGAGTCTCTTGTGTCCCCAACACACCCAATACAATGGTAAATTGTATAGGTGCACTAGTTCGCGAAGAGATGGTGATACAAGTGCAATATGGATGGTAGATATAGGTTTTTGTAATCTAAAAATATAAAAACAGCAAGGTAACAAGTGGTAAAAGTGAGCGTAAACGGTATTGCAATGCTAGGAAACAAGGCCTAGGGTTCATACTTTCACTAGTGCAAGTTCTCTCAACAATAATAACATAATTGGATCATATAACTATCCCTCAACATGCAACAAAGAGTCACTCCAAAGTCACTAATAGCAGAGAACAAAGCGAAGAGATTATGGTAGGGTACGAAACCACCTCAAAGTTATTCTTTCCAATCAATCCGTTGGGCTATTCCTATAAGTGTCACAAACAGCCCTAGAGTTTGTACTGGAATAACACCTTAAGACACAAATCAACCAAAACCCTAATGTCACCTAGATACTCCAATGTCACCTAAAGTATCCGTGGGTATGATTATACGATATGCATCACACAATCTCAGATTCATCTATTAAACCAACACATAGAACCTCAAAGAGTGCCCTAAAGTTTATACCGGAGAGTCAAGACGAAAAAGTGTGCCAACCCCTATGCATAGGTTCATGGGCGGAACCCGCAAGTTGATCACCAAAACATACATCAAGTGAGTCACGTGATATCCCATTGTCACCACAGATACGCATGACAAGACATACATCAAGTGTTCTCAAATCAGTAAAGACTCAACCGATAAGATTACTTCAAAGGGAAAACTCAACCCATTACAAGAGAGTAGAGGGGGAGAAGAAACATAAGGTCCAACTATAATAGCAAAGCTCGTGATACATCAAGATCGTGCCAAATCAAGAACACGAGAGAGAGAGAGAGAGATCAAACACATAGCTACTGGTACATACCCTCAGCCCCGAGGGTGAACTAATCCCTCCTCGTCATGGAGATCGCCAGGATGATGAAGATAGCCACCGGTGAGGGTTCCCCCCTCTGGTAGGGTGCCGGAACAGGATCCCGATTGGTTTTTGGTGGCTACAGAGGCTTGCGGCGGTGGAAATCCTGATCTATTCTATTCTCCGAAGTTTTTAGGGTATATGGATATATATATATGAGGAAGAAGTACGTCAGGGGAGCCACGAGGGGCCCACGAGGGTGGAGGGTGCGCCTGGGGGGGAGGGCGCGCCCCCTACCTCGTGGCCTCCTCGTTGCTTCTTTGACGTGGACTCCAAGTCTCCCCGGTTGCTTTCCTTCCAAAAATAACTTCTCCAGAAGATTTCATTCCGGTTCGACTCTGTTTGATATTCCTTTTCTTCGAAGCACTGAAGCAAGGGAAAAAACAGAAAATGGCACTGGGCTCTGGGTCAATAGGTTAGTCCCGAAAGTAATATAAAAGTGTAAAATAAAGCCCATAAACATCCAAAACACATAATATAATAGCATGGAACAATCAAGAATTATAGATACGTTGGAGACATATCAAGAAGCTATGCTTTGAAAAGCTCAACCATGAGCAAGAGCATGAGTTCTTAAAAGCAATCAATAATAATCTTCGCAAGAAAAGTTCTTCTTACATTGCCAAGCGTTTACTCTTGTCTACTTACATGCCACAAGTAAAATCTAGCAACAAGAACAAGAAAGATTCTTCCTCTAGTAGTAACAACAATCATGCTAAATCCAATGTTGTTGCTTCTAGTAGTTCTCTTGATTCCACTAACGATTCTCTTAGCCAAGTTACACTTGAGCAAGAAAATAGCTTATTGAAGGGAATTATAGAGAAAGGTGTTTACAAGAGTCTTGCTGAAACTACGCAATTTGAGGAAATTGTATGCAAGCAAGGAAGACACCGGTAGAATCAAGGTGTTGGTTTTGAACGGAAGTTCAATGCCAATGGAGTTCAGTGGGAAGAAGATCAATACCCCAAGACGAAGTTTGTTCCTCAACAAGAGAAGTATGATCCTACTTCTTTCCAAGGAACACAAGCTCAAGATGATCTGCCACCACAAGACCACAAGCTAAAAGGCAAGGACAAGCTTCAAGAGGAGATTGATGCATTTGAAGAAGCACCTAAGGCCTTGGTCAAGTGGGTTCCCAAGACTACATCAAGTTCCACTTCATCAAGTACGAATACAACTCCAAGGATTCCCATCAAGATGGTGTGGATCCCTAAGAAGAAGAACTAGAGAGTTATTGAGGGTGACTCCGCCAACATACTTCACTCTTATAATTTTGGCAAGGACAAGTGCAAACAACTTCCATATCTTGCACTAGTTCAAGGAGTCACAAACCCTCTTATTGGTAAGACAAGGGACAAGGTAACCTAGTGCTTTCATGGACATCATCCTATGTGAACATAACTCTATGTCTATGGATATCCTTGTTTGTTCCTTGTGGGACTAACCTGTGTAGGTACTGAAAGTGCAACTCGCTCCAAAGGATTGCTCCGAATGATCTACATCAACTTTGAGCACCCACATCTTCAACACCTACATGAAGTCATCATCGACAAAACCCAAGGTTAGTTCATCCCTCTTAGGGGGGATATCACATCTAGGGGGAGCTTTACTCTAATCAATTGAGCTAAAGCAACTCTAATGATGTGAACACAACAATGCTTTATGTAAAAGTGGCAACCCCACTTGTGCTTAAACGATGAGTATGACCTATGATCAAATGTTATCATTTGACTCCTAAGTCAATATACTCATATATAGATGACCTAGTCATCGCCAAATTTCTTGTTAGATGCTAGAGTAATTGTGCATACTTTGTCACATATTTCATTTGTCATTTTATTGTGTGAGCATGTTGGATGCATATTTTACTCATTCGAGGACATCCATTTGTTGCTTTGATTGTTTGGTTTTTTTCTCTTTTTCCAAATGGATGGACAAGAATGCCTAAGGACTCCCTCTAGCTATCTATGCTTTTCTCATCTCAAACTCTATTCACGCTACATCACAAAGTTTGATCAAGTCAG
Source organism: Aegilops bicornis (assembly GCA_021605145.1). Taxonomy (NCBI): domain Eukaryota; kingdom Viridiplantae; phylum Streptophyta; class Magnoliopsida; order Poales; family Poaceae; genus Aegilops; species Aegilops bicornis. The sequence goes on along the minus strand of CM038671.1, from coordinate 75,210,816 downwards.
ATTTGAACCACTCTGTGTGAGGAGCACTCGGAGTCTCCGACTCGTCATAGACTTAAACTTCCAAAACCTCTTTGTGCATTTCGGTCTGTCCGAATCATCCATTTCGGCCACGCCCAGATCACTAAGTTGATCTAGGTTTTCCATCTCAGTGCAACCGATGTGAACTCTTCGGTCACACCGAGTTGCAGAAACCACTTGCGATTCTGCATCTTGGTGCCACCGAGTTGTTCCACTCGGTCACACGGACAGGGTCGGGATATATAAACCCACGGGTGAGATTTTGGAAATTCCTTCGAAACCTCTCAGCCCGCGCGTATCCTGCTCTGCCGCCTCGGGTCTCTGGATCGTCTTCTCGCCGCTAGCGACCTCCCGCCACTGGTTTCCATCACCGTCAACAGAATTATGCCCCTCCGTTGCCGCCGTAGCAAACTTCGCCGAACTAGGGTACGAGTTTGATCCTTTGTGCTATTCTTTTACCCCTGATTCGTAGCACATTGTTTTGCCATGATCATCACCATGTATGCAAACACTCTATGCACTTAAAACATCCCTTAGGTTAGGTTTGATCTGAAAATTTAGGGTTAGGTCTCCGCAGAACTCATCTCGGACCGACCGAGTTGTAGAAATCGGTCTCACCGATTTGGCTTAGGCCATTGCACTTGCACTTTCGGTCTGACCGGAAACTGCAAATCGGTGTGACCGAGTTCGATTCTTTGTGAAACCCTAGCAGTCTCGGTGCCTCCGAACTGTGACTCGGTCTGACCGAGTTCACTAGTTTAGGTTCCAAAAGCTGCTTCGGTATCACCGAGTTTACAAATCGGTAGATCTGAAATGCTTTCTGTTAAGAACTAAAACTAAGTTTTTAAGTCATCTGTTTTACAAAAACTCTGCACTTTGTGATGCTCATCCACTCTACCTCATCTATATCTATTCACAGGGTCTGCTGTCAGTAAGTTTGCAGAGATGTCTGATCAAAGTGACAGTCAGAACAGGTCAGAGGAACAGGTGCAGATGAGTGAGGGTTCAGATCCCTCAAGCACTTCTGATGATGGCAGCAGGAGCACTCCAAGCAACTTGCCAAAGGCAGCCACCAGATCTAGGAAGAAGAGAACCTCAGAATCTGAGGATGAGGATTATGTTGCCACTGAGGAGGAAGTAAGCTCCAAAAAGAAGGTGCTGAAAAAGGAGTATGGCACAGCTGCTGCAAGTAAGCCATGGCTGAATAAGAAGGCACCAGCAAGAAGAATTCCTATGTCTAAGGCCAGAGCCTCTACTCAAGAGATAATGGAGTTCACTCTTGAACCCAAAGAAAGTGGTGAAGGCAAGAAGAGGAAATAAAGGGTCAAGAAGACCATTGCCAGAGTTATTGGGAAGTCCTCCATGATGAGAGATCCATCTGAAGAAGAGGAGGAGGAAGAGGATGCTACACCAGCACCCAAAGCTCAGAAGCTTATGGGAGATGCTATAAAGGCAGGGGCTGCTCCATCTAAGCCCAAGTCTGCTCCCAAAGCTCCAGCTCAGAAGCCCCCAAAACCAAAGAGGAACACCAGAAGTATACCTGCTGAGGAAAATAACAAGGCCCTAGTGGCTCAAGTTGAAGAAGAGGAAGATGTTTCACTTGTTTTGAGGAAGTTGAAGCCCAAGATTCCTGACCATAATGATGCTCATCCAATAGCCGAAGACATGCATATCAGAAAGGATGCTGGACTGAGATTGTGGTGACAGTCTGATCCTTATGCTGTAAGGAGGAGGACGTTGATTACATGTTTCACACAAAGGAACAACAAGACTTCTATGGAACTATTTTGCTTGACAAGAAGCCCATTGTATGTGACATAAGATGGGTGGATTGGGAATACATCAAGGAAAATGAAGATCACTTTCCAGGAGTTTTTGACAGCTTCAAAGCATGTGGAGTAGATGAGTTTGTTGCACAGAAGCTCGCTAAATGGAATGATGAGCTGATCATGCAGTTTTACTCCACTGCTCACTTTTACCCAGATGGGAAGATCATTTGGATGTTAGAAGGTACTAGGTACCAATCCACAGTTGAAGAATGGGCCAAGCTGATCAATGCCCCTGAAGAACATGAAGATGACTTGGATGTGTATGCCAGAAAGAAGAAAGACCACAACACTATGGCCAACATGTACAACGAGATCCCAGATAAATCTCTGGACACTCACAAGCTTAGATCAGTACACTTCTTGTTGTCTGGTCTGCCTACCATCAACTGGATCCTTAGGCACACATTGCTACCCAAGTCTGGAGATAACAAGATGATCAGAGGACATGCTATCAATTTACTACATTTGTTTGATGTGCCTCAGAAGTTCAAGGTTATGAGTTTGATTGTAGAGACAATCAAGAGGACTGCTGCTGACCCGAAGAGAAGCTTTGGGTATGCTCCACACATTCAGGAGTTCATCAACTCAAAGATGGGCACAGGAACATATCTGTTGGACAAGGAGCACCTTCCTTTGCATCCTGATTTTGAAAACAACACTGTTGTGATGAATGAGGAAGACCCCACATCTGTTCAAGCACAGGGGAAGAGAGCCAAAGCAAAGGCTGAGAAAGCTGCCAAGATGCCAAGTGTTGAAGAGGCATCTCAAGTTTTCCTGAAGAGCAAGCAAGATCAACTTGCATATCTGATCCAGTCGACACTGAGGATTGAGAAGGGCTTGGCCACCCTGACTCAAAACCAGGAGAGCTTGGAGAGGATCATAGAAACCAAATTTTATGATCTTGATCTGAAGGTAACTGAGATTCAAACAACAGTTGAGCAGCTTCAGGAGGAAGCAGAAGAGAAGAAGGGCAAGGCTACCACAGATGCATTTGAGCGAGTGCCTAGAGGACAGAGGTCTACTGTAGTGCCAGTGAGAGATTCTAGAGCTACAACATCAGCACCAGCAGCTACAGCTCCAGTGCCACCTCCAGCAGCCACTCCACCAGCTCTAACTACATCCACAGATGCCTTCATCCTTGGAGTTCTCTCTACACCACCCCCCGAAGACCAAGCCTGAGAGACTCATAGCACTATGCATATTTGAACTTTTTGGTAACTTGTTGCCAAAGGAGGAGAAATATGTATAGATCATAGGCTTCGAGAGAGTGTTTTGCCTCTTTGCTTTTGGTTGAACTTTATTGTGTGCTTGGTTTATACTTTATGTCCTTGCGTATGAGATACTTGTATGATCATGTGGTTGCTCATTTGATACCTTAATGCTTGTTTGGATGATACTATCTTTTATATTCCATATATGATCATTCACTTACTTGGTGATGAGTGCATGCTTTTATTTTCTATCATTTTGAGCGCTCCACCAATATGTATGTGACATGGAAGAGTAACCCATGATCCTAATCGATTGTGCATTTGCATTCAAAAGAAAATTCTAAATAATGCACAAATTTAGGGGGAGCTCTTGCTTATCACATACTTCTCAAAGCGACGATGTTTTTCAATCTTATGATCATCTTATGATCATTTGTCGAAGCTTTGATCTATATGTTGTCATCAATTACCAAAAAGGGGGAGATTGAAAGTGCAACTATCCCTGGGTGGTTTTGGTAATTCCTAACAACATATAGCTCATTGAGCTAATGCTATTTTAAGATAAATATTTCAGGAAAGCTCAATGATTGGCATGGCATGGACTAGGAAGTGGACCCCTCAAATGAAGGAAATATGCCCTAGAGGCAACAATAAAGTTATTATTTATTTCCTTATTTCATGATAAATGTTTATTATTCATGCTAAAATTGTATTAACCGAAAACATAATACATGTGTGAATACATAGACAAACAGAGTGTCACTAGTATGCCTCTACTTGACTAGATCGTTGATCAAAGATGGTTAAGTTTCCTAGCCAGAGACATGAGTTGTCATTTGATTAACGGGATCACATCATTAGGAGAATGATGTGATTGACATGACCCATTCCGTTAGCTTAGCACTCTATCGTTTAAGTATGTTGTTATTGCTTTCTTCATGACTTATACATGTTCCTATGACTATGAGATTGTGCAACTCCCGTTTACCGGAGGAACACTTTGTGTGCTACCAAACGTCACAGGGTAACTGGGTGATTATAAAGGTGCTCTACAGGTGTCTCCGGAGGTACTTGTTGAGTTGGCGTATTTCGAGATTCTGATTTGTCACTCCGATTGTCGGGGAGGTATCTCTGGGCCCTCTCGGTAATGCACATCACTTAAGCCTTGCAAGCATTGCAACTAATGAGTTAGTTGCGGGATGATGTATTACGGAACGAGTAAAGAGACTTGCCGGTTGTAACATCCCAAATTTTCAATTTGGCATGTTATACATAGGTCATTCTTGCATATCATATTTTATTTGCATTCTCGTTTGCCATCCTCGAAAATCCTAAGCAACTCAAGGACCCTCGGAGAGAGTTGGGGATTTTTCAATTTTCGTATTTGAATTTTATCAAATAATGAAAGACGAGTATATTGGATTTTAATTATTTTCTCTCCGGAAAACTATTTCAAAATAAATAATTGAGGGGAGATAATATGACTTCTCCAAAATAATTGAAATAACGGAGGAAAAATGTTAAAATCATTTTTGGGATTTTATTTGATTTTTATTGGGAATTTTATTTGCCCTAGAAAAATTTGCACGCTTTAAAAAGTTGCATTTTAGGGGCCAAGAAAAGTCCATCTAGTTCTAAATATTTTATTTAGACGGAGAAAACTTGTTTTGGAATTTTTAGATTTTTATTTATTTTTCTAGGAATTTTCTTGCGGCGGAATGTTTTAAAAAAAATAGGAACCGCGCCCGACTGGGCCAAAGGCCCGGCCGCAAACCCGGCCAGCCGGCCGCCGCCTCCGCTTTCTTGCTGCCGCCTCCATTGCAGCGCCACCGCCGCACGGGCAGTCCCGAGCGGACTCCTCGCCCGCCGCCTTGCCCCCTCCTCCAAGCCACCGCCACCCCCCTCCTTAAATACCATCGCCGCCCCCCCCCCTCTAATCACCACCGCCAGCCACCCCACCTCGGACCCAAGCCCGGCGCCGCCCGCCATTGGCCGTCGCCGCCGCCTCTCGCGCGCCGCCCGCCTTGGCCGTCGCCAGTCGCGGACCCGCCCCTCGCCCGCCCTCACCGCCCCCTCGCCCGGAGCCAGCCGCCCGCCCAGCAGACGCGCCTGCGCCGGAGGTACCCGACCCCGCCGCCGGTTTTTTTTAAGAAAACCCTTCGGGTTTTTTATAAAACCCTAGATCGTTTTTTTATATAGATCGGTTTAGTTTCGCCGGTTTATTTACCTAGCGAACGTCCGTTCATCCGTTCGTTCTAACGAACGCGTTCACTGTTTAGGTTACATTAGCGAGCGTTACGTTCGTTTAGCGATTCGTCGCTTTTCTTTTATTGGATTTATTCCGGTTATTACGATCGAGATTTACGATCCAATTTTCAAACCTATTTATCTTTTCGCTCGTTTATCGGAATCAGGCGATTCAAGCGCCTAGAGTTTCATCTCGAAACCCTCTTTCCGAATAATCAACTCAACCAAGTTTTTATCTTTGTAAAAATTTACCATAGTTCAGATTAGTAAACGGACCTTGTTTTTCTCGCCGTTTGAGTTTTGTTGTTCCGTTTGGTTTGATTGTTTTTGTGAACCGGAGTTCTTAAGTTGAACTCTTGATTGACCTCTTTCAGTTGAAGTTTCGGTTGTGCATCTTTGCTTGTTTACTTATGTATGCGTTGTTTGCTTGCGATAGAATTCCCGGAGTGCGAAGCGTGTTACTACGAGTCTCTAGGATTCACGGATCGTCAGCAAGGCAAGTAACACTTGATCATACCTTTTCATACCCAATTTTTACGCATTAGCTCAACCCTCCAACATTGCATGATTAGGATGTCATTAATTTGTGGGTTGGGAAGTAGATGATGAGGTAGGAACCTATTGCCCTGTTACTTTCAAACCCTTGGGAGTTACTTCTACGTTATGCTTATATTGCCATGCTATGCTCGTGGACGTGGTTTGGGTTTGAGAGATATTCACGACAGATGTGAGATTGTTAATTAATGGTTTACTTTAAGGTGGCAACTTAAATACACATCTGGGTGGATTGAGGCACCTGGGGAACCCAGTGTTGTCTGTTTTCTTGGAAATCCCGGGGTACCCGTGTGATCTCCCTATGGACCGCCACCTAGGCTCAAAGGGAACTAAGATTATTCGTGCTAGAAACTTCCGTGTGCAGCCACAAGCTATTATGGGCTCTAGCATAGTTGAGTAAGTTACGTGAAGCTCTCGAAGAGGTAGATCAGCAGGTAGTGGGTTTTATAGGTTTGGTATGATCTATCCGGAGTAGAGAATTAATGTTTACGAAAGATCGTGTCTCGGTCATCCGTCTCTCAAACACCATGCAGTGCGAGAAACCAACGGAGGCGATCGAGTCTTGTGGGGAGAAGTGCGCAAACCTCTGCAGAGTGTACAAACTAAACATGGTTAGCCGTGTCCCCGGTTATGGACATTTCTGAGTATCTAGTACTTGAGTATTCACATGTATCCCATCACTCTTAACTAATTTTGCTGGGTTGTTAATCACGTTAATTGGGATCATTGAGTTGGGGTTACACCTTCTCAATGATGTTTCAACCACCATGATAGTTAAATAAAATTTATTCCTTTGATGTAGGGAAAAATTGGCTTTTCGCAAAACTGTAACCATGGAGCTTTGCACCAGCCATATATGCACGTAGTATAGCTTATTCTTTCAGTACTCTATGTGTTACATTGCCAGCATATTTCATGTGCTGACCCATTCTCGGGCTGCAACGTATTATGTTGCAGACTTTTCAAACGAGGAGTAAGGATTGTAGGTCGTTGCCGTGCAGCTCAGTTATGCCGTTGGAGTTGATGGACTCACTTTATCTTCCAAGCCTTCCGCTGTTATCGCATTAGATGGCCTTCAGCCATATTATTGTAATAAGTTCTCTTTTGAGACATTCGCTGTAATAAGTGTGTGATTGCTACTCTGTTATAAATCCTTCGAGTACTGTGTGTGTTAGCGTTACCGATCCAGGGATGACACAGAAGCACAGAGACTTGACCACCTGCGGTCGGGTCGCTACAAGATGGTATCAGAGCACACGTTGAGTGTAGGACACGACCACTAAGATAAACCATAGGTCACTCCTCTCTACTCATTTCTGACCTCTCTCCATTTTTCCACTCTTTAGGATGACGGAGATGAAGTACAAGTTTGCCCAACCGAATGAAGACACACCCTTCGGACGCCACTTGAAGGAAGTCACTAGGTACCTGAATATGGAATACCAAGCTTCACCGGGACGTACAACGCCACCTTACCAGAAGAAGAATCTTTGGAAGATTCAAGCTCTAGTTCGGAAGGACGTTTATGCCAAGCACGGAGCCCATAGTATGTGTTTTCAACGCACCAACATGGAGTTTGGGAAAGAGTATGGCAGATCACATTACCATGGGACGCATCGGAGAAGTCTACAACAAGGAGCTTAAAGACACCAAATACCAAATATGTGGGTGCCGAGACGAGCAATGGGAAGTAATTAGCACCAAGAAGGATAGATCCATTGCAGCTTACATCCAGGAGCTCAACCAGCACATTCGACGTCATGAGAACCAGATGTGCGCAGACATGCTGGATTTAAAGAAGGCGAAAACTAAGATCATCGAATTGGAGGAAGAACTCAAGTCTACACGCGATGGATATGAGGAAGAAATCAAGATACTACTGGAGAAGAACGACGACCTAGTCAAGAAGATTGGAGTTTTCATGGGAGGACCAGCACCCAAGGAAGAGGAGCAAGAAAAGGAAGAAGACCCCGCTTGTCCAGACAACTACATCATCATCGACGACACCGACTCAGATCCGAGTGATGATGACTATGAAGACGAAGCTGGAGTAGACATCATGGAGTCTTCCATCGATCAAAATTTTTAGATGACCACCAAATATTAGTAGTATTTTTCCCCATGTAATTAGTAGTAGTGAGCACTTATGCGATAGTCCTAGACCGTTTTGTATGCCCTTGCTTGATTGATTGAATGAATGTGTGTTTTGCCTCATGTGCATATGGGTAGTGTTTTCTCACTAGACCTCTTTCTATTTCTAATCTCTCCTCTAAACCCTCGGATGCCTCCGAGACGTGGCGCGGTTTTGCTTTCCCACCGGAGCTCACTCGGTTGATCCAACAGCGAGAATGCCTTGATGCAATTGCTAGTTGAGAACCAGGCAATGCCAACAACAACAACAACAACAACCCGCCACCGGTGGACAATTTAGCCCATTTTACGAGGTTACAACCGCCGGTGTTTTCCAAAGTAGCACCGAGCCAATAGTTGCGGATGACCGGTTACGCCCGTATTGGAAGGAGTTAACCACCGCAGGATGCACGGATGTTGAAAGAGTGCGCTTTGCCGCACATCAATTGGATGGACCAGCAGCCGCATGGTGGGAGAATTACACGGCTACTTTTCCTATAGCCAATGTCACTTGGGACCAGTTCCAACAAGCTTTTCGCACGGCCCATGTTTCAACCGGAGCCATGCAGATAAAGAAGCGTGAGTTCCTTAACTTACGCCAGGGGAACCGTACTGTGGCCCAGTACATGGATGAGTTTAGCAAGTTATCACGCTATGCCCCTGATGATGTGGCCACGGATGCCGCGAAGCAAGAGAAGTTTATGGAAGGACTGAATGATGAGATGAGTATGCAGCTGATGGTGGCAACCTTCAACAACTACCAGGAGTTGGTAGATAAGGCCCTTATGATTGAAGGAAAGCAGCAGCAAATTGAGAATCGTAAGAGGAAGTATGGACAAGGGAAGTATAACTCAGGAGCTCACCAGAGACCTCGTTTAACCCCGAACTCGGGAGGAGTAGTTCATAACCATGGAGGACATAACCATACTGGAGGAGGATCGCATAATGGTGCGAAGAATGGGAATGGAAATACAGCCAACAATAACCAGAATCGCTCTAACCCAGCTACACCCGCTAAGAGAGACTTGATCCAAGTTATTTGCTTTAAGTGCGGGAAGACAGGGCACTATGCCAACGACTGCCCTGAAGGAAAGAATGGAAACGGAAATGGGAGCGCTGGAAGAAGCCCAATCCATTCAACAAAGGACAAGTAAACCACGTTAACGTGGAGGAAGTTGAAGAGCAGCGGATGCGGTAATAGGTAAGTTTTTGGTTCAGTCATTTACCGCTATTGTTCTTTTCGATCTTTGGTGCATCGCATTCATATATATCAAGGGATTTGTGGATAAGTTTAACTTACCAACCTGCACCCTTAGGACCCCTCTTTCGGTGAGCTACTTTGGAGCGGAGTATATGGCTAGCGGATGGTGCACCCAGATACCCCTAATCATTGGCACACATGTTTTTCCGTCGACCTAATTATCTTGGAGTCGCAAGGATTGGATGTGATATTAGGTATGGATTGGATGTCGAAGTTTGGAGGAAGTATCATTTGTGCTAGCAAGTCAATCTATCTTACCACCCCAGAGGGAAAAAGGATTAAGTATGTATCTAGGCATGTGCCTAGGAGGAGCCAAGTGAATACCCTCACGGGAGTTGTACAAGAGGAAGTACCTGTAGTGAAGGATTATCCTGATGTTTTTCCGGAAGAGTTACCAGGCATGCCACCGGATCGAGACATCGAGTTTCTGATAGAACTAATACCAGGTACAGGGCCAATCTCAAAGAGACCCTATCGGATGCCCGCAAATGACCTGGAGGAAATTAAGAAGCAGATCAAGGAGCTATTGGAGAAAGGTTACATTCGTAGAAGTTCATCACCTTGGGGAGCTCCAGTACTTTTGGTGGAGAAGAAGGATAAATCCCTAAGGATGGTTGTTGATTACCGAGCTTTGAATGAAGTAACAATAAAGAACAAGTATCCCTTACCGATGATAAATGATCTGTTTGATCAGTTGCAAGGAGCTAAGGTGTTTTCTAAGATTGAACTACGATCAGGATACCATCAGTTGAAGATCCGAGAGAAGGATATACCCAAGACAGCATTCACCACACGATATGGATTATACGAGTATACGGTCATGTCGTTTGGACTGACTAACGCCCCTGCCTATTTTATGAGTATGACGAACAAAGTGTTCATGGAGTATTTGGACAAGTTTGTTGTGGTGTTTAACGATGATATTATGGTTTACTCGAAGAACGAAGAGGAGCATGCAGAACACCTACGTTTGGTTCTTGAGAAACTCAGGGAACACCAGTTATATGCCAAATTCAGCAAGTGCGAGTTTTGGTTAAAGGAGGTTGGATTTCTTGGGCATGTTATATCAGGAAAAGGTATAGCAGTAGATCCCAGTAAAATTCAGTCAGTCACTGAATGATTAGCACCCACTTCAGTCAGCGAGATTCGCAGTTTCCTTGGACTGGAAGGATATTATCGGAGATTCATTGAGAATTTTTCCAAGATTGCTAAACCAATGACAGAATTGCTAAAGAAGGATACTAAGTTCAAATGGACAAAGGATTGTGAGACAAGCTTCCAAGAATTGAAGAAACGGTTGACTACAGCCCCAGTCTTTGACATTGCGGATATACATAAGGAGTTTCAAGTGTATTGTGATGCCTCTCGCTTGGGAATTGGATGTGTTCTTATGCAGGAAGGAAAAGTTGTCTCGTATGCCTCACGACAACTGAAGCCTCATGAGTTGAACTATGCCACGCATGATTTGGAGTTAGCAGCCGTAGTACATGCGTTAAAGACCTGGAGACATTTTCTCATGGGAAACCGTTGTGATGTGTACACGGATCATAAGAGTTTAAAGTACATTTTCACACAGAAGGAGTTAAACCTCAGACAGAGGAGATGGCTGGAACTTATAAAAGATTACGACATGAAGCTACACTATCATCCAGGAAAAGCCAACGTCGTAGCAGACGCTTTGAGTCGGAAGAGTTATGCCAATATCCTTGAAGGTAGAGGACTGCCAAAGGAGTTAGCAGAGGATGTTAGGGAACTTCATTTGGAGATTGTTCCAAGGGGTTTTCTTGCAACAATGGAGGTTCGATCGACCTTGTTAGACAAGATTCGAGGCAGCTCAAAAGGAGGATAAAGAGATTGCTGAGATAAAGGAAAAGATGGGCAAAGGAAAAGCCAAAGGTTTTCGCGAGGATGAGCACGATACCTTGTGGTTTGAAGATCGGGTTTATGTGCCCAACAATTTGGAGATCAGGAAGTTAATACTTCAAGAGGCCCATGACTCACCATACTCGATTCACCCCGGAAACACCAAGATGTACTTGGACTTGAAGGAACGTTTCTGGTGGACTGGTATGAAGAAGGATATTGCCGAGTATGTAGCCGTTTGCGATGTATGTCAGAGAGTGAAGGCAGAGCATCAAAAGCCAGCAGGACTGTTGCAGCCTATGCCAATACCCGAATGGAAGTGGGACAAACTTGGCATGGATTTTATAACCGGATTACCCAGAACCAAAGCAGGATATGATTCAATATGGGTAGTAGTGGATCGTTTGACCAAAGTAGCTCATTTCATCCCAGTGAAAACAACTTATACAAGTGCAAAGTTGGCCAAGATATATATGACCAGGATAGTATGTTTGCACGGAGTTCTGAGGAGTATCGTATCAGATAGAGGAACACAGTTTACTTCAAAGTTTTGGCATCAGCTACACCAGACTTTGGGTACCAGATTGGAGTTCAGTACCGCGTTCCACCCGCAGACGGACGGACAGACAGAGAGAATCAATCAGATTTTGGAGGACATGTTGAGAGCTTGTGCGCTAGATTACGGATCTAGTTGGGATGACAACTTGCCGTACGCAGAATTTTCATACAACAACAGCTACCAGGCCAGTTTGAAGATGGCACCGTTCGAAGCTCTGTATGGACGCAGATGTAGAACACCATTGATGTGGGATGAGGTTGGAGACCGTCAGTTGTTTGGACCAGATTTGATCAAAGACTACGAGGAGAAGGTTAAAGCTGATCGAGAGAAAGACTAAAGATTGCTCAGTCTAGATGGAAGAGTTACGCAGATTCTAAACGCAAGGAAGTAACCTATGAAATTGGAGATGAGTGTATTCTGCAGTATCACCCCGAGGGGAGTGAAACGTTTTGGAGTAAAGGGAAAGTTAGCCCCAAGATTTGTAGGACCGCACTGTATTTTGGGACGGATGGGAGAAGTTGCCTACAAGCTGGAGTTACCTGAAGGATTGTCAGGAGTGCATGACGTGTTTCACGTGTCACAACTGAAGAAGTGCCACGCTGAGATGGCCGACATACCATTAAAGGATACAGTGCCCCTGGAGGCGATACAATTGGATAACAACCTGACTTATGAGGAGAAGCCAGTAAAGATTCTCGAGTTTGATAGCAGAGTCACTCGCAACAAGGTGATCAAGTTTTGCAAAGTTCAGTGGAGCCACCACACCGAGGAAGAAGCCACACAGGAGCGAGAAGAGGATATTCGCAAAGACCATCCGCACCTATTTTCTAGCCAACCCGAATCTCGAGGGAGAGATTCATCTTAAGAGGTAGGTTTGTCACATCCCAAATTTTCAATTTGGCATGTTATACATAGGTCATTCTTGCATATCATATTTTATTTGCATTCTCGTTTGCCATCCTCGAAAATCCTAAGCAACTCAAGGACCCTCGGAGAGAGTTGGGGATTTTTCAATTTTCGTATTTTAATTTTATCAAATAATGAAAGACGAGGATATTGGATTTTAATTATTTTCTCTCCGAAAAACTATTTCAAAATAAATAAATGAGGGGAGATAATATGACTTCTCCAAAATAATTGAAATAATGGAGGAAAAATGTTAAAATCATTTTTGGGATTTTATTTGATTTTTATTGGGAATTTTATTTGCCCTAGAAAAATTTGCACGCTTTAAAAAGTTGCATTTTAGGGGCCAAGAAAAGTTCATCTAGTTCTAAATATTTTATTTAGACGGAGAAAACTTGTTTTGGAATTTTTAGATTTTTATTTATATTTCTAGGAATTTTCTTGCGGCGAAATGTTTTAAAAAAAATAGGAACCGTGCCCGACTGGGCCAAAGGCCTAGCCGAGCAGGCCGGCCCAGCCAGCCGCCGCCTCCGCCTCACAGCCCGCCGCCGCCCGGACACAGTCCGAGCGGACTCCTCGCCTGCCGCCTTGCCCCTCCTCCAAGCCACTGCGCCACCCCCTCCTTAAATACCACCCCCTCTAATCACCACCGCTGCCGCCACCCCACCTCCGACCCAAGCCCGAGCACCGCCGCCGCCGCCTTGGCCGTCATTGCCGCCTCTCGCGCCCGCCTTGGCCGTCGCCGAGTCGCCGGACCCGCCCTCGCCCGCCCTCACCCCGCCCCTCGCCGGACCACTTGAACGCCCGCCCACGGGCCGCGCCTCGCCGAGGTACCCGACCCGCCGCCCGGTTTGTTTTTTAAGAAAACCCTTCGGTTTTTTTTATAAAACCCTAGATCATTTTTTTATATAGATCGGTTTAGTTTCGCCGGTTTATTTACCTAGCGAACGTACGTTCATCCGTTCGTTCTAACGAACGCGTTCACTGTTTAGGTTCTGTTAACGAACGTTCGTTCGTTTAGCAGTTCGTCGCTTTTCTTTTATTGGATTTATTCCGCGGTTATTCTGATCGCGATTTCTGATCCAATTTTCAAACCTGTTTATCTTTTCGCTCGTTTATCGGAATCAGGCGATTCAAGCGCCTAGAGTTTCATCTCGAAACCCTCTTTCCGAATAATCAACTCAACCAAGTTTTTATCTTTGTAAAAAATTGACCATAGTTCAGATTAGTAAACGGACCTTGTTTTTCTCGCCGTTTGAGTTTTGTTGTTCCGTTTGGTTTGATTGTTTTTGTGAACCGGAGTTCTTAAGTTGAACTCTCCGGTCAACCTCTTTCAGTTTAAGTTTCGGTTGTGCATCTTTGCTTGTTTACTTATGTATGCGTTGTTTGCTTGCGATAGAATTCCCGGAGTGCGGCGTGTTACTACGAGTCTCTAGGATTCACGGATCGTCAGCAAGGCAAGTAACACTTGATCATACCTTTTCATACCCAATTTTTATGCATTAGCTCAACCCTCCAACATTGCATGATTAGGATGTCATTAATTTGTGGGTTGGGAAGTAGATGATGAGGTAGGAACCTATTGCCCTGTTACTTTCAAACCCTTGGGAGTTACTTCTACGTTATGCTTATATTGCCATGCTATGCTCGTGAGACGTGGTTTGGGTTTGAGAGATATTCACGACAGATGTGAGATTGTTAATTAATGGTTTACTTTAAGGTGGCAACTTAAATACACATCTGGGTGGATTGAGGCACCTGGGAACCCAAAGTGTTGTCTGCTTTCTTGGAAATCCTGGGTACCCGTGTGATCTCCCTATGGACCGCCACCCAGGCTCAAAGGGAACTGAGATTATTCATGCTAGAAACTTACGTGTGCAGCCACAAGCTATTATGGGCTCTAGCATAGTTGAGTAAGTTACGTGAAGCTCTCGAAGAGGTAGATCAGCAGGTAGTGGGTTTTATAGGTTTGGTATGATCTATCCGGAGTAGAGAGTTAATGTTTCTGAAAGACTGTGTCTCGGTCATCCGTCTCTCAAACACCATGCAGTGTGAGAAACCAACGGACGCGATCGAGTCTTGTGGGGAAAAGTGCTTAAACCTCTGCAGAGTGTACAAACTAATCATGGTTAGGCGTGTCCCCGGTTATGGACGTTTCTGAGTATCTAGTACTTGAGTATTCACATGTATCCCATCACTCTTAACTAATTTTGCTGGGTTGTTAATCACGTTAATTGGGATCATTGAGTTGGGGTTACACCTTCTCAATGATGTTTCAACCACCATGATAGTTAAATAAAATTTATTCCTTTGATGTAGGGAAAAATTGGAGCTTTCCACCACCCATATATGCATGTAGTATAGCTTATTCTTTCAGTACTCTATGTGTTACATTGCCAGCATATTCCATGTGCTGACCCGTTCTCGGGCTGCAACGTATTATGTTGCAGACTTTTCAGACGAGGAGTAAGGATTGTAGGTCGTTGCCGTGCAGCTCAGTTATGCCGTTGGAGTTGATGGACTCACTTTATCTTCCAAGCCTTCCGCTGTTATCGCATTAGATGGCCTTCAGCCATATTATTGTAATAAGTTCTCTTTTGAGACATTCGTTGTAATAAGTGTGTGATTGCTACTCTGTTATAAATCCTTCGAGTACTGTGTGTGTCAGCATTACCGATCCAGGGATGACACAGAAGCACAGAGACTTGACCACCTGAGGTCGGGTCGCTACACCGGTAACGAGATTGAACTAGGTATTGAGATACCGACGATCGAATTTCGGGCAAGTAACATACCGATGACAAAGGGAACAATGTATGTTGTTATGCGGTCTGACCGATAAAGATCTTCGTAGAATATGTAGGAGCCAATATGAGCATCCAGGTTTCGCTATTGGTTATTGACCGGAGACATGTCTCGGTCATGTCTACATTGTTCTCGAACCGTAGGGTCCGCACGCTTAAGGTTTCGATCACAGTTATATTATGAGTTTATGAGTTTTGATATACCGAAGGAGTTCGGAGTCCCGGATGAGATCGGGGACATGACGAGGAGTCTCGAAATGGTCGAGACGTAAAGATCGATATATTGGACGACTATATTCGGACATCGGAAAAGTTCCGAGTGATTCGGGTATTTTCGGGAGTACCGGGGAGTTACGGGAATTCGTATTGGGCCTTAATGGGCCATACGGGAAAGGAGAGAAAGGCCTCAAGGTGGCGCACCTCCCCATTGGCTAGTCCGAATTGGACTAGGAGGGGCGCCCCTTCCTTCCTTCTCCTTTTCCCTTCCCTTTCCTTCCCTCCTACTCCTACTACTTGGAAGGGCTCCTAGTTCTACTAGGAAAGGGGAATCCTACTCCCGGTGGGAGTAGGACTCCCCTAGGGCGCCATATAGAGAGGGTCGGCCCTCCCTCCTCCACTCCTTTATATCCGGGGGCAGGGGGCACCCCATAGACACACAAGTTGATCTTCGTGATCGTTCCTTAGCCGTGTGCGATGCCCCCCTCCACCATATTCCACCTCGGTCATATTGTAGCGGTGCTTACGCGAAGCCCTGCGACGGTAGAACATCAAGATCGTCACCACGCCGTCGTGCTGACGAAACTCCTCCCCGACGCTTTGCTGGATCGGAGCCCGGGGATCGTCATCGAGCTGAACGTGTGCCAAGAACTCAGAGGTGCCGGAGTAACGGTGCTTGGATCGGTTGGATCGGGAAGAGTACGACTACTTCCTCTATGTTGCGTCAACGCTTCCGCTTTGGTCTACGAGGGTACATAGACAACACTCTCCCCTCTCGTTGCTATGCATGACCATGATCTTGTGTGCGTAGGAATTTTTTTGAAATTACTACGTTCCCCAACAGTGGCATCCGAGCCAGGTTTTATGCGTAGATGTTATATGCACGAGTAGAACACAAGTGAGTTGTGGGCGATACAAGTCATACTGCTTACCAGCATGGCATACTTTGGTTCGGGCGGTATTGTTGGATGAAGCGGCCGGACCGACATTACGCGTACGCTTACGCGAGACTGGTTCTACCGACGTGCTTTGCACACAGGTGGCTGGCGGGTGTCAGTTTCTCCAACTTTAGTTGAACCGAGTATGGCTACGCCCGGTCCTTGCAAAGGTTAAAACAGCACCAACTTGACAAACTATCGGTGTGGTTTTGATGCGTAGGTAAGAACGGTTCTTGTTAAGCCCATAGCAGCCACGTAAAACTTGCAACAACAAAGTAGAGGACGTCTAACTTGTTTTTGCAGGGCATGTTGTGATGTGATATGGTCAAGACGTGATGAGATATAAGTTGTTGTATGAGATGATCATGTTTTGTTGAAGTTATCGGCAATGGCGTAAGCCTTATGGTTGTCTCTTTATTGCATAAGATGCAAGCGCCAAATAATTGCTTTACTTTATTGCTATGCGATAGCAATAGTTGCAAGAGCAATAGTTGGCGAGACGACCATGTGACGACACATTGATATAGATCAAAATGATGGAGATCATGGTGTCATGTCGGTGATGATGGAAATCATGACGATGCTTTGGAGATGGAGATCAAAGGCACAAGATGATGATGGCCATATCATGTCACATATTTTGATTGCATGTGATGTTTATCTTTTATACATCTTATTTTGCTTAGTTCGGCGGTAGCTTTATAAGATGATCTCTCACTAAATTATCAAGGTATAAGTGTTCTCCCTGAGTGTGCACCGTTATGAAAGTTCTTCGTCTTTGAGACACCACATGATGATCGGGTGTGATAGGCTCTACGTTCAAATACAACGGGTGCAAAACAGTTGCACACGCGGAATACTCAGGTTAAACTTGACAAGCCTAGCATATAACAGATATGGCCTTGGAACACGGAGACCGAAAGTTCGAGCGTGAATCATATAGTAGATATGATCAACATAGTGATGTTCACCATTGAAACTACTCCATCTCACGTGATGATCGGACATGGTTTAGTTTATATGGATCACGTGATCACTTAGAAGATTAGAGGGATGTCTATCTAAGTGGGAGTTCTTAAGTAATATGATTAATTGAACTTAAATTTATCATGAACTTAGTCCCGTAGTATTAGCATATCTATGTTGTAGATCAATAGCTAGCGTTTAGCTCCCTGTTTTATTTTGATATGTTCCTAGAAAACTAAGTTGAAAAATGTTAGTAGCAATGATGCGGATTGGATCCGTGATCTGAGGTTTATCCTCATTGCTGCACAGAAAAATTATGTCCTTGATGCAATCGCTAGGTGATGGACCTATTGCAGGAGCAGATGCGCACGTTATGAACGTTTGGCTAGTTCAATATGATGACTACTTGATAGTTTAGTGCACCATGCTTAACAGCTTAGAATCGGGACTTCAAAGACGTTTTGAACGTCATGGACCATATGAGATGTTCCAGGAGTTGAAGTTAATATTTCAAGCAAATACCCGAGTTGAGAGATATGAAGTCTCCAACAAGTTCTATAGCTAAAAGATGGAGGAGAATAGCTCAAGCGGTGAGCATGTGCTCAGATTGTCCGGTACTACAATCGCTTGAATCAAGTGGGAGTTAATCTTCCAGATAAGATAGTGATTGACAAAATTCTCTAGTCACCATCACCAAGTTAGTAGAACTTCATGATGAACTATAATATGCAAGGGATAACGGAAATGATTCCCAAGCTCTTCGTGATGCTGAAATCGACGAAGGTAGAAATCAAGAAAAACATCAAGTGTTGATAGTTGACAAGACCACTAATTTCAAGAAAAGGGCAAAGGGAAGAAGGGGAACTTCAAGAAGAATGGCAAGCAAGTTGCTTCTCAAGTGAAGAAGCCCAAGTCTGGACCTAAGCACGAGACAAGTGCTTCTACTGCAACGGGACTGGTCACTAGAAGCGGAACTGCCCCAAGTATTTGGCGGATAAGAAGGATGGCAAAGTGAACAAAGGTATATTTGATATACAGATTATTGATGTGTATTTTACTAGTGTTCGTAGCAACCCCTCGGTATTTGATACTAGTTCAGTTGCTAAGAGTAGTAACTCGAAACGGGAGTTGCAGAATGAACAGAGACTAGTTAAGGGTGAAGTAACGATGTGTGTTGGAAGTGGTTCCAGGATTGATATGATCATCATCGCACACTCCCTATACTTTCGGGATTAATGTTGAACCTAAATAAGTGTTATTTGGTGTTTGCGTTGAGCATGAATATGATTTGATCATGTTTATTGCAATACGGTTATTCATTTAAGTAAGAGAATAAATTGTTGTTCTATTTACATGAATAAAACCTTATATGGTTACACACCCAATGAAAATGGTTCATTCGATCTCGATCGTAGTGATACACATATTCATAATATTGAAACCAAAAGATGCAAAGTTAATAATGATAGTGCAACTTGTTTGTGGCACTGCCGCTTAGGTCATATTGGTGTAAAGCGCATGAAGAAACTCCATGCTAATGGACTTTTGGAATCACTTGATTATGAATCACTTGATGCTTGCGAACCATGCCTCATGGGCAAGATGACTAAGACTCCGTTCTCCGGAACAATGGAGCGAGCAACATATTTGTTGGAAATCATACATACTGATGTATGTGGTCCGATGAATATTAAGACTCGCGACAAGTATCATTATTTTCTGACCTTCACAGATGATTTGAGCAGATATGGGTATATCTACTTAATGAAGCATAAGTCTGAAACATTTGAAAAGTTCAAAGAATTTCAGAGAGAAGTTGAAAATCATCGTAACAAGAAAATAAAGTTTCTACGATCTGATCGTGGAGAAGAGTATTTGAGTTACGAGTTTGGTCTTCAGTTAAAACAATGTGAAATAGTTTCACTACTCACGCCACCTGGAACACCACAGCATAATGGTGTGTCCGAACGTCATAACCGTACTTTATTGGATATAGTGCAATCTATGATGTTTCTTACCGATTTACCACTATCGTTTTGGGGCTATGCATTAAAGACAGCTGCATTCACGTTAAAAAGGGCACCATCTAAGTCCGTTGAGACGACACAATCTGAACTGTGGTTTGGCAAGAAACCAAAGTTGTCGTTTCTTAAAGTTTGGGGTTGTGATGCTTATATGAAAAAGTTTCATCCTGATAAGCTCAAACCCAAATTGGAGAAATATGTCTTCATAGGATACCCAAAGGAGACTGTTGGGTACACCTTTTATCACAGATCCGAAGGCAAGACATTCGCTGCTAAGAATGGATCCTTTCTAGAGAAGGAGTTTCTCTCGAAAGAAGCGAGTGGGAGGAAAGTAGAACTTGATAAGGTAACTGTACCTGCTCCCTTATTGGAAAGTAGTTCATCACAGAAATCTGTTCCTGTGACTACTACACCAATTAGTGAGGAAGCTAATGATGATGATCATGTAACTTCAGATCAAGTTACTACCGAATCTCGTAGGTAAACCAGAGTGAGATCCGCACCAGAGTGGTACGGTAATCCTGTTCTGGAAGTCATGTTACTGGACCATGATGAAATTGCGAACTATGAGGAAGCGATGATGAGCCCAGATTCCGCGAAATGGTTTGAGGCCATGGAAGCTGAGATGGGATCCATATATGAGAACAAAGTATGGACTTTGGTTGACTTGCCCGATGATCGGCAAGCCATAGAAAATAAATGGATCTTCAAGAGGAAGACGGACGCTGACAGTAGTGTTACTATCTACAAAGCTAGAATTGTCGCAAAAGGTTTTCGACAAGTTCAAGGTGTTGACTACGATGAGAGTTTCTCACTCGTATCTATGCTTAAGTCTGTCCGGATCATGTTAGCAATTGCCGCATTTTATGAAATCTGGCAAATGGATAAACAAAACTGCATTCCTTAATGGATTTATTAAAGAAGAGTTGTATATGATGCAACCAGAAGGTTTGTAAATCCTAAAGGTGCTAACAAAATATGCAAGCTCCAGCGATCCATCTATGGACTGGTGCAAGCATCTCGGAGTTGGAATATACGCTTTGATAAGTTGATCAAAGCATATAGTTTTATACAGACTTGCGGCGAAGCCTGTATTTACAAGAAAGTGAGTGGGAGCACTACAGCATTTCTGATAAGTATATGTGAATGACATATTGTTGATCGGAAACAATGTAGAATTATTCTGCAAAGCATAAAGGAGTGTTTGAAAGGAGTTTTTCAAAGAAAAACCTCGATGAAGCTGCTTACATATTGAGCATCAAGATCTATAGGGATAGATCAAGACGCTTGATAAGTTTTTTCAATGAGTACATACCTTGACAAGATTTTGAAGCAGTTCAAAATGGAACAGTCAAAGAAAGAGTTCTTGCCTGTGTTACAAGGTGTGAAATTGAGTAAGACTAAAAACTCGACCACGGCAGAAGATAGAAAGAGAATGAAAGTCATTCCCTATGCCTTGGCCATAGGTTCTATAAAGTATGCCATGCTGTGTACCAGATCTATTGTATACCCTACACTGATTTTGGCAAGGGAGTAAAATAGTGATCTAGGAGTAGATCAACTTTGGACAGCTGATCAAAATTATCCTTAGTAGAATAACGATATGTTTCTCGATTATGGAGGTGACAAAAGGTTAAATGCGTAAAGGGTTACGTCGATGCAAGTTTTGACACTGATCTAGATTACTCTAAGTCTCAATCTGGATACATATTGAAAGTGGGAGCAATTAGCTAGAGTAGCTCCGTGCGAGCATTGTTGACATAGAAATTTGCAAAATACATACGGATCTGAATGTGGCAGACCCGTTGACTAAACTTCTCTCACAAACAAAACATGATCACAACTTAGTACTCTTTGGGTGTTAATCACATAGCGATGTGAACTAGATTATTGACTCTAGTAAACCCTTTGGGTGTTGGTCACATGATGATGTGAACTATGGGTGTTAATCACATGGTGATGTGAACTATTGGTGTTAAATCACATGGCGATGTGAACTAGATTATTGACTCTAGTGCAAGTGGGAGACTGAAGGAAATATGCCCTAGAGACAATAATAAATTTATTATTTATTTCCTTATTTCATGATAAATGTTTATTATTCATGCTAGAATTGTATTAACCAGAAACATAATACATGTGTGAATACATAGACAAACAGAGTGTCACTAGTATGCCTCTACTTGACTAGCTCGTTGATCAAAGATGGTTAAGTTTCCTAGCCATAGACATAAGTTGTCATTTGATTAACGGGATCACATCATTAGGAGAATGATGTGATTGACATGACCCATTCTGTTAGCTTAGTACTCTATCGTTTAAGTATGTTGCTATTGCTTTCTTCATGACTTATACATGTTCCTATGACTATGAGATTATGCAACTCCCGTTTACCGGAGGAACACTTTGTGTGCTACCAAACGTCACAACGTAACTGGGTGATTATAAAGGTGCTCTACAGGTGTCTCCGAAGGTACTTGTTGAGTTGGCGTATTTCGAGATTAGGATTTGTCACTCCGATTGTCGGAGAGGTATCTCTAGGCCCTCTCGGTAATGCACATCACTTAAGCCTTGCAAGCATTGCAACTAATGAGTTAGTTGCGGGATGATGTATTACGGAACGAGTAAATAGACTTGCCGGTAACGAGATTGAACTAGGTATTGAGATACCGACGATCGAATCTCGGGCAAGTAACATACCGATGACAAAGGGAACAACGTATGTTGTTATGCGGTCTGATCGATAAAGATCTTCGTAGAATATGTAGGAGCCAATATGAGCATCCATATTCCGCTATTGGTTATTGACCGGAGACATGTCTCGGTCATGTCTACATTGTTCTCGAACCGTAGGGTTCACACGCTTAAGGTTTCGGCGATGCTTATATTATGAGTTTATGAGTTTTGATGTACCGAAGGAGTTCGGAGTCCCGGATGAGATCGGGGACATGACAAGGAGTCTCAAAATGGTCGAGACGTAAAGATCGATATATTGGACGACTATATTCGGACATCGGAAAGGTTCCGAGTGATTCGGATATTTTCGTGAGTACCGGGGAGTTACGGGAATTCGTATTGGGCCTTAATGGGCCATACAGGAAAGGAGAGAAAGGCCTCAAAAGGTGGCCGCACCCCTCCCCATTGGCTAGTCCGAATTGGACAAGGGAGGGGGGGCGCCCCCTTCCTTCCTTCTCCTTTTCCCTTCCCTTTCCTTCCCTCCTGCTCCTACTACTTGGAAGGGCTCCTAGTTCTACTAGGAAAGGGGGAATCCTACTCCCGGTGGGAGTAGGACTCCCCTAGGGCGCGCCATAGAGAGGGCCGGCCCTCCCCTCCTCCACTCCTTTATATACGGGGGTAGGGGGCAGCCCATAGACACACAAGTTGATCTTCGTGATCGTTCCTTAGCCGTGTGCGGTGCCCCCCTCCACCATATTCCACCTGGGTCATATTGTAGCAGTGCTTAGGCGAAGCCCTGCAACGGTAGAACATCAAGATCGTCACCACGCCGTCGTGCTGACGGAACTCCTCCCCGACGCTTTGCTGGATCGGAGCCCGGGGAGGGTCATCGAGCTGAACGTGTGCCAAGAACTCGGAGGTGCCGGAGTAACGGTGCTTGGATCGGTTGGATCGGGAAGGCGTACGACTACTTCCTCTACGTTGCGTCAACGCTTCCGCTTCGGTCTACGAGGGTACGTAGACAACACTCTCCCCTCTCGTTGCTATGCATCACCATGATCTTGCGTGTGCGTAGGAAATTTTTTGAAATTACTACGTTCCCCAACATCAAAATGCTAAGGACAAAAGATTGGCTCAAGCTCAAAGCACAAGACTCTACATTTTACTTTTAGTGATCCAAGATCACATTGAGTCCATAGGAAAAGCCAATACTATTAAAAGGGGGTGATGTGTTGCTTAATGAGTTACTTGGTCAAAATGCTTAGTGATATGCTCCAAAAACCCTCAACCACTTCCTCATATCCACATGTGCCCCAAACCAAAAGTAAAACTCGGCCCCACCAAAATCTTCTATCCGGCGCCACCGAGTTCACTTGACATAGCCACTGCCACAAACCCTAGTCACTTCGGTCTCACCGATAGGGATCTCGGTCTCGCCGAGATGGGATTGCAACCTCTCTGTTTCCCTTCGTAACGTTTCGGTCCAACCGAGATGAGCGATCGGTCCCACTGAGATTGCAATGCAAACTCTCTGTTTCCCCTTCGTAACATTTCGGTCTAACCGAGATGAGCGAATCAGTCCCACCGAGTTTGCCTGACCAAATCTCTGTTTATCTATTACCAAAATCGGTCCCACCGAGTTTGTGTAATCGGTCTCACCGAGATTACGTTATGCCCTAACCCTAACGGAATCGGTCCCACCGAGTTGACATGTCGGTCTCACCGAAATGCCTAACGGTCACATTATGAACCAAATCGGTCTGACCGAGTTCTCTAATTCGGTACCACCGAGTTTGGTAAATTGTGTGTAACGGTTAGATTTTGTGTGGAGGCTATATATACCCCTCCACCCACTCTTCATTCGTGGAGAGAGCCATCAGAACATGACACTTCCAACATACATTTTTTGAGAGAGAACCACCTACACTTGTGTTGAGGTCAAGATATTCCATTCCAACCACATAAATCTTGATCTCTAGCCTTCCCCAAGTTGCTTTCCACTCAAATCATCTTTCTACCAAATCCAATCCTATGAGAGAGAGTTGAGTGTTGGGGAGACTATCATTTGAAGCACAAGAGAAAGGAGTTCATCATCAACACACCATCTATTACCTTTTGGAGAGTGGTGTCTCCTAGATTGGATAGGTGTCACTTGGGAGCCTCCGTCAAGATTGTGGAGTTGAACCAAGGAGTTTGTGCAGGCAAGCAGATCGCCTACTTCGTGAAGATCTACCCTAGTGAGGCAAGTCCTACGTGGGCGACGGCCAT
The DNA here is from genome assembly GCA_021605145.1 of Aegilops bicornis. NCBI lineage: Eukaryota > Viridiplantae > Streptophyta > Magnoliopsida > Poales > Poaceae > Aegilops > Aegilops bicornis. The sequence goes on along the minus strand of CM038671.1, from coordinate 75,186,345 downwards.
GGTGGGATAGACAAGGTTGCTTCTTCGTGGACCCTTCATGGGTGGAGCCCTCCATGGACTCGCGCAACCGTTACCCTTCGTGGGTTGAAGTCTCCATCAACGTGGATGTACGATAGCACCACCTATCGGAACCACGGATAAAAAATCTCCGTGTCTACATTGCGTTTTCTCCCTCCAAACTCCTCCATTTACCTTCATATGCAATTGTTTTACATTCCGCTGATGTACTCTTAGAATTGCATGTGTAGGTTGATTGCTTCACTTGTGCTAAGTTGCTAAAATCTGCCAAGACTTACAATTGGGAAAAGGCCAGATTTTTATTTGGTCAAGTAGTCTAATCACCCCCCCCCCCTCTAGACATACTTTCGATCCTACAGGGGGGCACCCCATAGACACACAAGTTGATATTTAACCGTGTGCGGTGCCCCCCTCCACAGTTTTACACCTCGGTCATATTATCGTAGTGCTTAGGCAAAACCCTATGCCGGTAACTTCATCATCACCGTCACCACGTCGTCGTGCTGACGGAACTCTCCCTCGGACTCAACTGGATCAAGAGTTCAAGGGACGTCACCGAGCTGAACGTGTGCAGATCGCGGAGGTGCTGTGCGTTCGGTACTTGGATTGGTTGGAACGCGAAGACGTTCGACTACATCAACCGCGTTACTAAACGCTTCCGCTTTCGGTCTACGAGGGTACGTGGACACACTCTCACCACTCGTTGCTATGCTTCTCCTAGATAGATCTCGCGTGATCGTAGGAAATTTTTTGAAATACTACGTTACCCAACACATTTATCATGATATAATGATATATAAATAAAAGCTTTATTATTGCCTCTAGGGCATATTTCCTTCAGTAGACAAGATCTATCTATGTAGAGATAGACCCCATTGTTTTATCCTTAGTAGCAACGATACATACGTGTCGGTTCCCCTTCTGTCACTGGGATCAAGCACCGTAAGATCGAACGCACTACAAAGCACCTCTTCCCATTACAAGATAAATAGATCAAGTTGGCCAAACAAAACCCAAATATTGGAGAAGACATATGAGGATATAAGCAATCATGCATATAAGAGATCAAAGAAACTCAAATACTTTCATGGATATAAAAAGATAGATCTGATCATAAACTCAAAGTTCATCGGATCCCAACAAACACACCGCAAAAAAGAGTTACATCATATGGATCTCCAAGAGACCATTGTATTGAGAATCCAGTGAGAGAGAGGAAGCCATATAACGACTAACTACGGACCCGAAGGTCTACAAAGAACTACTCACGCATCATCGGAGAGGCACCAATGGAAGTGGTGAACCCCTCCGTGATGGTGTCTAGATTGGGTTTGGTGGTTCTGGACTCTGTGGCGGCTGGAATTGATTTTCGTCGACTCCCCCTAGGGTTTCTGGAATATTGGGGTATTTATAGAGCAAAGAGGCGGTCCGGGGGGCACCCGAGGTGGGCACAACCCACCAGGGCGCGCCTGGGCCTCCTGGCGTGCCCTGGTGGGTTGTGCTCCCCTCGGAGCACCCCCCCAGTAGCAGCCTTGGCCCATTAGGTGTCTTCTGGTCCATAAAAAATCTTCGTAAAGTTTCATTGCATTTGGACTCTGTTTGGTATTGATTTCCTGCGATGTGAAAAACATGGAGAAAGGAGCAACTGGCACTTGGCACTATGTCAATAGGTTAGTACCAAAAATGATATAAAATGATTATAAAACATCCAAGATTGATAATATAACAGCATGGAACAATCAAAAATTATAGATACCTTGGAGACATATCAGCATCCCCAAGCTTAACTCCTACTCGTCCTCGAGTAGGTAAGTGATAAAAATAGAATTTTTGATGTGGAATGCTGCCTAACATGTCATATCATATTCGTTTCTTTATAGCATGGACATTTGGACTTTTATGTGATTCAAAGCAATAGTCTAGTTTTTACATGATAATTTAAATACTCAAGCATATCAACAAGCAACCATGTCTTTTAAAATATCAACGCTAAAATAAGTTATCCCTAGCCCATCATGCTCAGTCATAGATCCATTCATGAAACACACTCGCATATTAACTACACCCAATACTCAAGTACGATCATATTGCCTCCTAGTTGGTGCTTTTATAAGAGAAGATGGAGACTCAAATTCAAAATAAAAATTGCATAAAGTAAAAGAAAGGCCCTTCGCAGAGGGAAGTAGGGATTTGTAGAGGTGCCAGAGCTCAAAGCGAAAAACTTAGAGATAAAAACATTTTGGGAGGTGTGTCTTTCCCACCAATGAAAATTACTTAGAGTTCCCGACACTTTCCATGCTAGATATATCATAGGTGGTTCCCAAACAGAAAATAAAGTTTATTCCTTTTTCCACCATACTTTCACTTTCCATGGCTAGCCGTATCCACGGTTGCCATCCATACCAACACTTTCCAAGGAATTTATTATTTGACAACATAAAGTAAATTAATTTTTCAATTCGGGACTAGGCATTGCTACCTCTTGAGCACTGCGTTGGTTTTCCCTTGAAGAGGAAAGGGTGATGCAGCAAAGTAGTGTAAGTATTTCCCTTAGTTTTTGAGAACCAAGGTATCAATCCAGTAGGAGGCCATGCACGAGTCCCTCGCGCCCACACAAACAAATAAATCCTCGCAACCAACGCAATAAAGGGGTTGTCAATCCCTTCACAGTCACTTACGGCATTGAGATCTGATAGATATGATAAGATAATATTTTTGGTATTTTTATGATAAAGATGCAAAGTAAAGAAAACAAAATAAAAAGCGGCACCAGAAATAGCTTGTTGTCGGAGATTAATATGATGGAAAATAGACCCGGCCATAGGTTTCACTAGTGGCTTCTCTCAAGAGCATAAGTATTACGGTGGGTGAACAAATTACTGTTGAGCAATTGATGTAATAGAGCATAGTTATGAGAATATCTAGGTATGATCATGTATATACGCATCACGTCTGAGACAAGTAGGTGACTCACCTGCATCTACTACTATTACTCCACACATCGACCGCTATCCGGCATGCATCTAGAGTATTAAGTTCATAAGAACACAGCAACGCTTTAAGCAAGATGACATGATGTAGAGGGATAAACTCTTGCAATATGATATAAACCCCATCTTGTTATCCTCGATGGCAACAATACAATACGTGCCTTGCTGCCCTCATCCTTTGGGAAAGGACACCGCAAGATTGAACCCAAAGCTAAGCACTTCTCCCATTGCAAGAAAGATCAATCTAGTAGGCCAAACCAAACAGATAATTCGAAGAGACTTGCAAAGATAACCAGTCATACATAAAAGAATTCAGAGAAGATTCAAATATTGTTCATAGATAAACTTGATCATAAACCCACAATTCATCAGTCTCAATAAACACACCGCAAAAGAAGATTACATTGAATAGATCTCCACGAGAGAGGGGGAGAACATTGTATTGAGATCCAAAAAGAGAGAAGAAGCCATCTAGCTAATAACTATGGACCCGAAGGTCTGAGGTAAACTACTCACACATCAATGGAGAGGCTAAGGTGTTGATGTAGAAGCCCTCTGTGATCGATGCCCCCTCCGGCGGAGCTCCGGAAAGGCCCCAAGATGGGATCTCACGGGTACAGAAGGTTGCGGCGGTGGAATTAGGTTTATTGGCTCCGTATCTAGTAGTTTGGGGGTACGTAGATATATATAGGAGGAACGAGTACGTCGGTGAAGCAACATGGGGCCCACGAGGGTGGAGGGCGCGCCCAGGGGGGTAGGCGCGACCCCCTACCTCGTGCCCTCCTGGTTGATGTGTTGACGTAGGGTCCAAGTCCTCTGGATCACGTTCGTTCTGAAAATCACGTTCCCGAAGGTTTCATTCCATTTGGACTCCGTTTGTTATATTCTTTTTCTGCAAAACTCTGAAATAGGCAAAAAAAACAGCAATTTTGGGTTGGGCCTCTCGTTAATAGGTTAGTCCCAAAAATAATATAAAAGTGTATAATAAAGCCCAATTGTAACATCCCAAAATTCTAAATTTTGGAATGTTATATTAAATAAATAACTATGCTTGTTGTCTGATTGTTGGTTTGATTGAATGAGTGAAACTGAGTGAAATTTGAAAACTTTTGAAAGTTGAATGAGAGGGAATGAAATGACTTTCCCAAAACTTTCTCCTTTGCCTTTTGGATCTCAATGAATTCAAATTCATTCCAACACCAAAGCCTAGAGTGAAGATGACATGACTTCTTCCATTTTGAAATGAATAGGGTTTTGGAAAAGATTTGAATTTCATTAGGAAGATTTCAAATTCAAAGCTTTATGCAACTCAATGATTTTCATGAGGGAAGATAAAATGACTTCTTCAATCATATGAAATATGAGTTGGAAGTTAAAAAGTATCAAGTTGAAAGTCATTTGAAAGTGCTTGAAACCCTCTTTCAAATTTTGAGTTTTGAATTTGAATTCAAAACTTTGGCAAGTTGGAATTGTTTAAAAAACTATGCCTGATAAATACTTGATCAAAAGTATGAGAGGAGCAAACATGACACCCCAAAAATATCAGAGGAAAACATTGCCAAAGTTTTGGATTCAAATCTGAATTTTATTTGAATTTGAAAAAAATGGATTTTTATAAAGTTTGGATTTTGCCCTTGGAAAAATGTTCAAATGATAGGGAATTTTCCCCTGATCATTTTGGTATATATATACCCTATATAAAACATTTATAGATTTTGTTTTATTTCTGTTTTTGTTTTATTAAAAAAAATTCAAAAAAAAAAGAGAAGAAAACCCCAGCGCCAGCCAGCCCTGCCCAGCCAAGCCCCCACCACCGGCCCACCAGTGCCCAACTGCCAGCCAATGAGCCAATGAGCCGACCGACCTCCCTCGCCTGAAACCTCTCGGCTCGGTCGACCGACCGAGACCGCCCCTCTCCCCACCGCCAGCGGACCCCACCCCTCCTTCAACCCCGCCCACGCATAGCGTCACGCCGCCGATCGCCGGGATCCCGTGAGATCCGGGATCCGATCCCCCTCGATCGCCTCCTTGCCACGCCGAGGCCCCTATTTAAACCCCTCCCCGCACCCATTTCCCCGTCGCCCCTCGGAACCCTCCTCTCCCCTCACGCCGTCGCTGGGCCGAGCTCATCTCCGCCGCCATTCGCCTGCGCCGCCGTCGCTCTAGACCCCCGAGCCTCGTCGACTCCACCAAGACCCCCCTCGTCGCCCCGCACCCACGGACGACTCCGCCGACCTCCCCGACGACCGGAGCCGTCGGCACACTCGCCACCGAGCCGCCGCCGCCGTCCAAACTCCGGTGAGCCACCGGAGCTCTTCTCCCCCGTCCGATGTGTTTTGTACGGTTAGGATTAGAACACCCCCGAAGGGGTATGTTCTTTTATAAAAAAAACGGTTCGCTCCGGTTTAGTTCCGGTTTAGTATTAGTTAGGTTTTTTATTTTTAGGCCCGGTTCGTTTTAGTTAACCCTAGGGCCCGTTTAGACTATTTAACGCCCAGGGCACAGTATAGGCCCATTAGGCCTTTTTCTTTTTAATTTGATTTTCTGTTTTAGCAGAATAGTTTTTGTTTTCAAAAATTCATATCTTTTATTCTGTTCAATATTTTTGAGTGATTCTTTTTTTGTTGGATTGAAAATTTTATGTAGTTTCTGTAGAATATATATTTAGCTATGTTAAAATTAACTAAAAATGCTTTAATTTAGTTTTAGTCAGAATAGTAAATCTGCTATAACTTGAGTTAGAAAAATTATTTTTGCATGATTCTTTTTGTCCCAACTTTATTTTGGCATTTCCAAACCATAGAAATTAACTTGGGTATTTTAGGATTAATAAATAATTAGTTTTAAGAAGAATCCTATTAATCCTAATTAATTAGCTAGATGTTGTTCTCCTAATATTTTAATTAGTAAATGAATTTATTTTTAACTTGTGATTAGTTATTCTAGGTTAGTTTCTGTCATTCTAGTAGATGAACTTTTATTTATAATTAATAAAGGTTTTAATTTATTTTTCTTAATAGAAATTGGATTAGGCCTAAAATGAGTTTTATAATAGCTTTTAAATTAATTCTTTTTGCTCCTAGTTGCTTAGTGAATCCTTTTCTGTTTAGTTAACTTAAAACCATGATTAGGTTATATTAAGGAATTTTTGTTATATAAAAACTATTTTTTTGCTATGGTTTGAAGTAGGGAAACTTTGAGTGACCTTTCTTTGAGTTTTTCTTTTGGATTTGGTTTGGTTGTTTTGTTGTGTTATGTTGCTATTGTTATGTTATTGTGTTAAGTGATGTTATGCTATGTGCTTATTATAGTTATTGTTTGCCTTGGTAGAATTTCCGGAGTGCGAAGATTGCTACTACGAAACCCTAGTTTTTCGAAGATCGTCAACCAGGCAAGTTCACTTTGACCATGCTTTCATACCTATATTTTATTGCATTTAGTGACATCTTTGCAACCACCCGTCGATAGTGATATTGAAATTCTTGTAGTTGAGTAGTATGCATGAGGTAGGAAGCCATCACCCTGTTACCAAGCCGGGACGATATTTTATTTTAATGCTACGCTATAGTAGACGGGTTTGGTATGAGTGCACGAGAGTGGTGTGAAGAAGGAGGATTCTACGTCAATGACGACAACTCCATGATGGAATCTGCAAGGACTGCATCTTCAAGACCTCAAGACTTCAAGACTCGAGGCTGGAATTCAATACACACTCTTTGGGTGAAGGACGGTTGACGGGCACCCTGGAGAACCCAGTGGTTGGCGGGATGCATGGAGAAGCCCCATGACATCTTGCGGAAAGCTTCACCCAGACTCAAAGAGACGGAAGAATGCTTCATGCCGGAAGCTTACCCTGGCAACCGCAAGTCATTATGGGCTCGCTTGGTTGACCTTAGTGGTGACTCTGGCTGGGACGGTGCTAGCAGATGTAGAACTACGGTAGGATTGGATGGGCACCGGACGGTGGTCGAGGAACTCTTCTAAGACCATGTTTCGGTCATCTTGTTCTCAAACACCACGAAGTGCGAGCGTAAAGAGAGGGATCGAATCTTGCGGGTAAAGTGTACAAACCTCTGCAGAGGGTTATAACCTAATCGATTAGCCGTGTCCCCGGTTACGAACAATTTGAGCATCTGGACTTGGATCTATCTCGGAACTCTCAACACCGGATTGATAACTTAATTGTGGGCAACATATGATGATTTTGGGCTATGAGACATCGGTTGGCGGAACCATGTCATGATAGAAAATTCCATAGTACAGACTTCATTTATTCCTTTGATGTAGGGAAAATAAAATCAGCTTTAACGAAAACAAAACTCAGAAACAGAGCAACAAAGCCAAATTGCATATAGTATAGTTTTACCATCTGATTATTCATGTTGTGATCTTGACGTTACATTCTATGTAATGAACTACACGGCTGCAACGTATCATGTTGCAGTTATTTCCTCGACGAGTAAGAGTTACGATACAGGGTTACGGTCTACACTCAACCTGCCGATGGCGTTGATGGGACTCCACACCCGTTTGATTTGTTTCCGCTGAGTATTATGAGGTATATATCAGTTTTACGCTATTTATGCATGTGATTGCACTTTGATATATACATTGATGTACTGTGTGTGCCAAAGATACCGATCCGAGGATGGCACGGTAACACGTAGGCTTGACCGTCTGAGGTCGGGTCGCCATGAGAGATGGTATCGAGCACATGTTGACTGTGAGGACGTGACCCTAGAAACCGGAAAAGCCCTTAGGACAGGATATCTCAAAACTTTATTTACAAAAAGACTCTTACTTCTCATCTCTTTCTGATTTTATCGAATAGACACTCTCACCTCAAAATAGTTAGGATATACCCCTTTTCCCTTTTGACCACATGAAGGATCAACTGAAGCCACTCCAAGAAAGACATCGGAGGACTGATGACCTCTTCCAAGTAAAGAGGATTTCACCATGTATTAGAAGCTACAACAGTTGAAGACTCCGAAGATTTGAAGTTCCCTAAAGAAATATTTGACCTTTAGAAGACCAAACCCCTGTTACACACTTACGTTAGATGCGACGATGTGTGAGCTGTCATTTGTTTGATGTTTTTCCGACAGCCACAAAGTAAAACTTGTTTCTTCAAAAACTATTGTTTGTATTGTGTGTATATCCCTCCCCACCTCTCTCTCATCTCACCCTAAAACCCTTGAACCCCATAGATGATGAATGAAGTTGGACTGATATTCTCTGGACCGTAGACTCAGCCCGAGGCAGAGCTATGGATGCGAACATGGAGAATCACTTGGGAACAATTTGGTTTCAAGGAAGTATGAGGTCCAATACGCTCTCCAAGATTACTTTACGTAAAGTGCTGCAACCTGGTGGAGAATGCATCAATCCATACAAGGATTTAAAGGAGCAAGAACTTGGGAGGAATTCAAGAAGACCACGATGAGATCACGTCTTATCCGGAAGCACAATGATACACCAAGAAATAAACCTTGTGCTCGCAAGATTTGCGGAGAAATAGGACACACCCGGAAGGTTACGCAAAAACACGAGAGTGGTGAAGTAACGATAGATGTTTTGTTTGGCTTGCGAAACCATGGAATTACTCGAACCCGGTTCGAGAACAAGAGAAATTCTGCAATGCTTGTGAGTATGCCCAAGTGTTAGAATACGTGATTCGATATTTACGTATGTGGTAATGATTCAAATGCAGGATGGATTGGCCCCATACCGAAGACTTCTATCATGAACTATCATATGTTGATGGAAAATCAGAGCCTTGAAAACCTTAGAAGAGTGTCGACCACGATAAGCCATAAAACCATAGAATGGTAGTACGATGGAACCCTTTACAGCAACCGTTGCCAATCGTAGGATATACGGTGAAGTTCAACCTGCACCCGTTCTCTGCAGGAGAAACCATTAATGGTAGACCACCATGAGTGTTTCGATAGTTGTCTAGAAAGGACACTGACCTATCAGCTAAGAAGATCCAGCCTCGGACGAACTTCAACTTTGACACACCGACCCAAGCTTTTGAGGAAAACTCTATGCTTCTGACAGAAGAGCTTTAATGAAGGAGCTATTGTAAGATATGTGCAGAGACATACATTGTCAACACTCCAGAGGAAGTATCTGAGTTTATCGGAACCATGACCTTGTTTTTAAGGGTGGTAGCACCCCTAACCTTTCTGACCAAGACATTTGCTAGAAGACCCCAACCCCTAACCTTTTCTTGCTAACCTCTTCGAATCTCGAGGACGAGATTCATTTTAAGTGTGGTAGGTTTGTAACATCCCAAAATTCTAAATTTTGGAATGTTATATTAAATAAATAACTATGCTTGTTGTCGATTGTTGGTTTGATTGAATGAGTGAAACTGAGTGAAATTTGAAAACTTTTGAAAGTTGAATGAGAGGGAATGAAATGACTTTCCCAAAACTTTCTCCTTTGCCTTTTGGATCTCAATGAATTCAAATTCATTCCAACACCAAAGCCTAGAGTGAAGATGACATGACTTCTTCCATTTTGAAATGAATAGGGTTTTGGAAAAGATTTGAATTTCATTAGGGAAGATTTCAAATTCAAAGCTTTATGCAACTCAATGATTTTCATGAGGGAAGATAAAATGACTTCTTCAATCATATGAAATATGAGTTGGAAGTTAAAAAGTATCAAGTTGAAAGTCATTTGAAAGTGCTTGAAACCCTCTTTCAAATTTTGAGTTTTGAATTTGAATTCAAAACTTTGGCAAGTTGGAATTGTTTCAAAAAACTATGCCTGATAAATACTTGATCAAAAGTATGAGAGGAGCAAACATGACACCCCAAAAATATCAGAGGAAAACATTGCCAAAGTTTTGGATTCAAATCTGAATTTTATTTGAATTTGAAAAAAATGGATTTTTATAAAGTTTGGATTTTGCCCTTGGAAAAATGTTCAAATAATAGGGAATTTTCCCCTGATCATTTTGGTATATATATACCCTATATAAAACATTTATAGATTTTGTTTTATTTCTGTTTTTGTTTTATTAAAAAAAAATTCAAAAAAAAAGAGAAGAGAAATACCCCCAGCGCCAGCCTGTGCCCTGCCCAGCCAACAAGCCCCCACCAGGCCCACCAGCGGCCCAACTGACCAATGAGCCAGCCGAGCCGACCGACCCTCCTCGCCTGAAACCTCTCCGGCTCGGTCGACCGACCGAGACCGCGCCTCTCCCCCACTGCCAGCGGACCCCACCTCCTTCAACCCCGCCCATAGCGTCGCGCCGCCGATCGCGGGATCCGTGAGATCCGGGATCCGATCCCCCTCCCGATCGCCTCCCTTGCCACGCCGAGGCCCCCCCTATTTAAACCCCTCCCCGCACCCCATTTCCCCCCTCGCCCCTCGCCGGAACCCCTCCTCTCCCCTCACGCCGTCGCCGGAGCCCGAGCTCATCTCCGCCATTCGCCTCGCCGCCCGTCGCTCTAGACCCCCAGAGCCTCGTCGACTCCACCAAGACCCCCCTCGTCGCCCCGCACCCATGGACTACTCCGCCGACCTCCCCGGCAGCCGGAGCCGTCAGCACACTCGCCACCGAGCCGCCCGCCGCCGTCCAAACTCCGTGAGCCACCGGAGCTCTTCTCCCCGTCCGATGTGTTTTATGCGGTTAGGATTAGAACACCCCCGAAGGGGTATGTTCTTTTATAAAAAAAACGGTTCGCTCCGGTTTAGTTCCGGTTTAGTATTAGTTAGGTTTTTTATTTTTAGGCCCGGTTCGTTTTAGTTAACCCTAGGGCCCGTTTAGACTATTTAACGCCTGTATACAAGATAGGCCCATTAGGCCTTTTTCTTTTAATTTGATTTTTCTGTTTTAGCAGAATAGTTTCTGTTTTCAAAAATTCATATCTTTTATTCTGTTCAATATTTTTGAGTGATTCTTTTTTTTTTGGATTGAAAATTTTATGTAATTTCTGTAGAATATATATTTAGCTATGTTAAAATTAACTAAAAATGCTTTAATTTAGTTTTAGTCAGAATAGTAAATCTGCTATAACTTGAGTTAGAAAAATTATTTTTGCATGATTCTTTTGTCCCAACTTTATTTTGGCATTTCCAAACCATAGAAATTAACTTGGGTATTTTAGGATTAATAAATAATTAGTTTTAAGCAGAATCCTATTAATCCTAATTAATTAGCTAGATGCTGTTCTCCTAATATTTTAATTAGTAAATGAATTTATTTTTAACTTGTGATTAGTTATTCTAGGTTAGTTTCTGTCATTCTAGTAGATGAACTTTTATTTATAATTAATAAAGGTTTTAATTTATTTTTCTTAATAGAAATTGGATTAGGCCTAAAATGAGTTTTATAATAGCTTTTAAATTAATTCTTTTTGCTCCTAGTTGCTTAGTGAATCCTTTTCTGTTTAGTTAACTTAAAACCATGATTAGGTTATATTAAGGAATTTTGTTATATAAAAACTATTTTTTGCTATGGTTTGAAGTAGGGAAACTTTGAGTGACCTTTCTTTGAGTTTTCTTTCGGATTTGGTTTGGTTGTTTTGTTGTGTTATGTTGCTATTGTTATGTTATTGTGTTAAGTGATGTTATGCTATGTGCTTATTATAGTTATTGTTTGCCTCGGTAGAATTTCCTGAGTGCGAAGATTGCTACTCTGAAACCCTAGTTTTTCAAGATCGTCAACCGAGCAAGTTCACTTTGACCATGCTTTCATACCTATATTTTATTGCATTTAGTGACATCTTTGCAACCACCCCTCAGTAGTGATATTGAAATTCTTGTAGTTGAGTAGTATGCATGAGGTAGGAAGCCATCACCCCTGTTACCAAGCCGGGACGATATTTTATTTTAATGCTACGCTATAGTAGACAGGGTTTGGTATGAGTGCACGAGAGTGGTGTGAAGAAGGAGGATTCTACGTCAATGACGACAACTCCATGATGGAATCTGCAAGGAATGCATCTTCAAGACCTCAAGACTTCAAGACTCGAGACAGGAATTCAATACACACTCTTTGGGTGAAGGGCGGTTGTGGGCACCACAGAGAACCCAGTGGTTGGCGGGATGCATGGAGAAGCGCCATGACATCTTGCGGAAAGCTTCACCCAGACTCAAAGAGACGGAAGAATGCTTCATGCCCGAAGCTTACTGTGCAACCGCAAGTCATTATGGGCTCTGGCTTGGTTGACCTTAGTGGTGACTCTGGCTGGGACGGTGCTAGCAGATGTAGAACTACGGTAGGATTGGATGGGCACCGGACGGTGGTCGAGGAACTCTTCGGAATACCATTTTTAGTTCATCTTGTTCTCAAACACCCTGAAGTGCAAGAACGTAAAGAGATGTATCGAATCTTGTGTGTAAAGTGTACAAACCTCTGTAGAGGGTTATAACCTTTTCGATTCGCCGAGTACCAGGATACGGCCAATTTGAGCATCTGGACTTGGATCTATCTCGAACTCTCAACACCGGATTGATAACTTAATTGTGGGCAACATATGATGATTTTGGGCTATGAGACATCGGTTGGCGGAACCATGTCATGATAGAAAACTCCATAGTACAGACTTCATTTATTCCTTTGATGTAGGGAAAATAAAATCAGCTTTTACATAAACAAAACTCGAATCTGAGCCACAAAGCCAAATTGCATATAGTATAGTTTTACCATCTGTTTATTCATGTTGTGATCTTGCGGTACATTCAATGTACTGACCTACGGCTGCAACGTATCATGTTGTAGATATTTCCTCGACGAGTAAGAGTTACGATACAGGGTTACGGTCTACACTCAACCTGCCGATGGCGTTGATGGGACTCCACACCCGTTTGATTTGTTTCACCGAGTATTATGAGGTATATATCAGTTTTACGCTATTTATGCATGTGATTGCACTTTGATATATACATTGATGTACTGTGTGTGCCAAGATATCTTGATCCGAGGATGGCACAAGAATACGTAGGCTTGACCGTCTGAGGTCGGGTCGCTACACCAATAATGTCCAAAACATAATATAATATAGCATAGAACAATAAAAAATTATAGATACGTTGGAGACGTATCAAGCATCCCCAAGCTTAATTCCTGCTCGTCCTCGAGTAGGTAAATGATAAAAATATAATTTTTGATGTGGAATGCTACTTGGCATAATTTCAATGTAATTCTTCTTAATTGTGGTATGAATATTCAGATCCGAAATATTCAAGATAAAAGTTCAATATTGACATAAAAATAATAATATTTCAAGCATACTAACTAAGAAATTATGTCCTCTCAAAATAACATGGCCAAAGAAAGTTCATCCCTACAAAATCATATAGTTTAGTCATGCTCCATTTTCGTCACACAAGAATGCTCTCATCATGCACAACCCCGATGACAAGCCAAGCAATTGTTTCATAATTTAGTAATCTCAAACCTTTTCAACTTTCACGCAATACATGAGCGTGAGCCATGGATATAGCATTATGGGTGGAATAGAATATAATGATGGGGGTTATGTGGAGAAGACAAAAAAGGAGAAAGTCTCACATCAACGAGGCTAATCAATGAGCTATGGCGATGCCCATCGATTGATGTTAATGCAAGGAGTAGGGATTGCCATGCAACGGATGCACTAGAGCTATAAATATAAGAAAGCTCAACAAAAGAAACTAAGTGGGTGTGCATCCAACTTGCTTGCTCACGAAGACCTAGGGCATTTGAGGAAACCCATTGTTGGAATATACAAGCCAAGTTCTATAATGAAAAATTCCCACTAGTATATGAAAGTGACAAAACAAGAGACTCTCTATCATGAAGATTATGGTGCTACTTTGAAGCACAAGTGTGGTAAAAAGGATAGTAACATTGTCCCTTCTCTCTTTCTCTCTCATTTTTTGGGCCTTCTTCTTTTTTTATGGCATTTCTCTTTTTTTTCCTCACTTGGGACAATGCTCTAGAAATTGATGATCATCACACTTCTATTTATTTGCAACTCAATGATTACAACTCGATACTAGAACAAAGTATGACTCTATATGAATGCCTCCGTGATGTAATGGATATGCACTGGACCAAGAGTGACATGTATGAAAGAATTATGAATGGTGGCTTTGCCACAAATACTATGTCAACTACATGATCATGCAAAGCAATATGACAATGTTGAACATGTCATGATAAATGGAATGGTGGAAAGTTGCATGGCAATATATCTCAGAATGGCTATGGAAATGCCATAATAGGTAGGTATGGTGGCTGTTTTGAGGAAGATATAAGGAGGTTTATGTGTGAAACAGCGTATCATATCACGGGGTTTGGATGCACCGGCGAAGTTTGCACCAACTCTCAATGTGAGAAAGGGCAATGCACGGCATCAAGAGTCTAGCAATGATGGAAAGGTGAGAGTGCGTATAATCCATGGACTCAACATTAGTCATAAAGAACTCACATACTTATTGCAAAAATCTATAAGTCATCAAAAATCAAGCACTACGCGCATGCTCCTAGGGGGATAGATTGGTAGGAAAAGACCATCGCTCGTCCCCGATCGCCACTCATAAGGAGGACAATCAAAGAACACCTCATGTTTCAAATTTGTTACATAACATTTACCATACGTGCATGCTACGGGACTTGCAAACTTCAACAAAAGTATTTCTCAAATTCACAACTACTCAACTAGCACAACTTTGATATCACTACCTCCATGTCTCAAAACAATCATCAATCATCAAACTTCTCTTAGTATTCAACACACTCATAAGAAAGTTTTTACTAGTCTTGATACCTAGCATATTAGGATTATTTTAGCAAATTACCATGCTGTTTAAGAGTATCAAAATAATCTAAGTGAAGCATGAGAGAATAATAGTTTCTATAAAACAAAACCACCACCGTGCTCAAAAAGATATAAGTGAAGTACTAGAGCAAAAACTACATAACTCAAAAGATATAAGTGAAGCACATAGAGTATTCTAATAATTTCCGAGTCATGTGTGTCTCTCTCAAAAGGTGTGTACAGAAAGGATGATTGATGTAAACTAAAAAGCAAATACTCAAATCATACAAGACGCTCCAAGCAAAACACATATCATGTGATGAATAAACATATAGCTCCAAGTAAAGTTACCGATGGAAGTAGACGAAAGAGGGGATGCCTTCCGGGGCATACCCAAGCTTTGGCTTTTAGGTGTCCTCAGATTATATTGGGGTGCCATGGGCATCCCCAAGCTTAGGATATTTCCACTCCTTGTTCCATAATCCATCAAATCTTTCACCCAAAACTTGAAAACTTCACAACACAAAACTCAGCAGAAAATCTCGTGAGCTCCGTTAGCGAAAGAAAATAAAACACCACTTCAAGGTACTGTAATGAACTCATTCTTTATTTATATTGGTGTTAAACCTACTGTATTCCAACTTCTATATGGTTTATAAACTCTTTTACTAGCCATAGATTCATCAAAATAATCAAACAACACACGAAAAACAGAATCTGTCAAAAACAGAACAGTCTGTAGTAATCTGTAACTAACGCAAACTTCTGGAACTCCACAAAATCTACCAAAATAGAAAGACCTAGACAATTTATTTATTGATCAGAATCAATTGGAATCAATATTTTATCAGGTACTGGTTATTTTTAACAACTATTTTCGTGAACAGAAAGTTTCTGGAATTTTCAGCAAGATCAAATAACTATCATCCAAGAAGATCCTATAGGTCAAACTTGGCACAAACACTAATTAAAACATAAAAAGACATCTAACCAGAGGCTAGATAAAAGATTTATTCCTAAACAGAAGCAAAAAGCAAAAAAATAAAAATAAAATTGGGTTGCCTCCCAACAAGCGCTATCGTTTAACGCCCCTAGCTAGGCATAAAAGCAAGGATAGATCTAGGTATTGCCATCTTTGGTAGGCAATCCATAAGTGGCTCTCATAATAGATTCATAAGGTAATTTTATTTTCTTTCTGGGGAAGTGTTCCATGCCTTTCCTTAATGTAAATTGGAATCTAATGTTCCCTTCCTTCATATCAATAATTGCACCAATCGTTCTAAGGAAAGGTCTACCAAGAATAATAGGACATGAAGGATTGCAATCTATATCAAGAACAATAAAATATACAGGAACATAATTCCTATTTGCAACAATAAGAACGTCATTAATTCTTCCCATAGGTTTCTTAATAGTGGAATCCGCAAGGTGCAAGTAGAGACCAATCATCAAATTCACGGAAACCTAGTAAATCGCATAAAGTTTTTGGAATCGTGGAAACACTAGCACCCAAATCACACAAAGCATAGCATTCATGATATTTAATTTTCATTTTAATAGTAGGTTCCCATTCATCATAAATTTTTCTAGGGATAGAAACTTCCAACTCAAGTTTTTCTTCATAAGATTGCATCAAAGCATCAACGATGTGTTTGGTAAAGGCTTTATTTTGACTATAAGCATGAGGAGAATTTAGCACGGATTGCAACAAGGAAATACAATCTATTGAAGAACAATTATCATAATTAAATTCCTTGAAATCCAAAATAGTGGGTTCATTAATATCTAGGGTTTTGATCTCTTCAATCCCACTTTTATCAATTTTAGCATCAAGATCTAAAAACTCCGAATTTTTGGAACGCCTTCTAGGTAAAGGTGGATCATATTCAGTCCCATCATTATCAAGATTCATATTGCAAAACAAAGATTTAATAGGGGACACATCAATAACTTTTAGATCTTCATCTTTATTTTCATAGAAACTAGAAGAACACGCTTTCACAAAGCAATCTTTCTTAGCACGCATCCTAGCGGTTCTTTCTTTGCACTCGTCAATGGAAATTCTCATGGCTTTGAGAGACTCATTGGTATCATGCTTAGGTGGAATAGATCTAAGTTTTAAAGAATCAACATCAAGGGAAATTAT
Organism: Aegilops bicornis; assembly: GCA_021605145.1. Classification (NCBI taxonomy): domain Eukaryota; kingdom Viridiplantae; phylum Streptophyta; class Magnoliopsida; order Poales; family Poaceae; genus Aegilops; species Aegilops bicornis. The sequence continues at coordinate 75,169,426 of CM038671.1, read as the reverse complement.
ATCGACGTTCCTAGCCAATTCATCAACTTTAAGCAGTTTTTCTTCAAGCAAAGCATTGAAATTCTTTTGCGAATTCATAAATTCCTTAACACTAGTCTCAAAATTCAGAGGGCATCTTATTAAAATTTCCATAAGAATTGTTGTAAGAATTACCATAATTATTAGAGGAATTACTAGGGTACGACCTAGGATTAAAGTTTCCTCTATACGCGTTGTTACCAAAATTATTCCTACCAACAAAATTCACATCCATAGATTCATTATTATTCTCAATCAAAGTAGACAAAGGCATATCATTAGGATCAGAAGAAACAATTTTATTAGCAAATAATTTCATAAGTTCATCCATCTTTCCACTCAAAACATTAATTTCTTCTATCGCATGCACTTTTTTATTAGTAGATCTTTCAGTGTATAATTAACCATAATATTATCTAGGAGTTTAGTAGCTTCTCCTAAAGTGATTTCCATACAAGTGCCTCCCGCGGCCGATTCAAAAAGATTTCTGGAAGCAAAATTCAATCCGGCATATTTTTTTTGTATAATCATCCACAAATTCAAACCATGCATAGAGCAATTACGTATCATTAATTTCATCCTCTCCCAAGCTTGTGCAACATGTTCATGTTCAAGTTGCTTAAAATTCATAATATCGTTTCTAAGAGAGATAATCGTAGCGGGAGGAAAACACTTAGAGATAAAAGCATCTTTGCACTTATTCCAAGAATCAATACTATTTTTAGGCAAAGACGAAAACCAAGCTTTAGCACGATCTCTAAGCGAAAAAGGAAATAGCTTTAATTTGACAATATCATTGTCCACATCTTTCTTCTTTTGCATATCACACAAATCAATGAAGCTATTTAGATGGGTAGCGACATCTTCACTAGGAAGGCCGGCGAATTGATCTTTCATGACAAGATTCAACAAAGCAGCATTGATTTCACAAGATTCAGATGTCGATGAAGAGGAGCAATCAGAGTGCTAAGAAAATCATTGTTGTTGGTATTGGTGAAATCACACAATTTAGTATTATCTTGAGCCATCGTGACAAGCAAGCAATCCAACACGCGAGCAAACAAGAAGCAAACAAAAAAGGAGGCGAACGGAAAAGAGAAGGTGAATAAAACGGTAAGGGTGAAATGGGGGAGAGGAAAACGAGAGGCAAATGGCAAATAATGTAATGCGGGAGATAAGGGTTTGTGATGGGTACTTGGTATGTTTACTTTTGCGTAAACTCCCCGGCAACGGTGCCGGAAATCCTTCTTGCTACCTCTTGAGCACTGCGTTGGTTTTCCCTTGAAGAGGAAAGGGTGATGCAGCAAAGTAGCGTAAGTATTTCCGCTTAGTTTTTTAGAACCAAGGTATCAATCCAGTAGGAGCCACGCACGAGTCCCTCGCACCTACACAAACAAATAAATCCTCGCAACCAACGCAATAAAGGGGTTGTCAAGCCCTTCACGGTCACTTACGAGAGTGAGATCTGATAGATAAGATAAGATAATATTTTTTGTATTTTTATGATAAAGATGCAAAGTAAAGAAAACAAAATAAAAACGACACAGAAATAGCTTGTTGTCAGGAGATTAATATGATGGAAAATAGACCCGGGGCCATAGGTTTCACTAGTGGCTTCTCTCAAGAGCATAAGTATTACGGTGGGTGAACAAATTACTGTTGAGCAATTGATATAATTGAGCATAGTTATGAGAATATCTAGGTATGATCATGTATATAGGCATCACGTCCGAGACAAGTAGACCGACTCCTGCCTGCATCTACTACTATTACTCCACACATCGACCGCTATCCACCATGCATCTAGAGTATTAAGTTCATAAGAACAGAGTAACGCTTTAAGCAAGATGACATGATGTAGAGGGATAAACTCATGCAATATGATATAAACCCCATCTTGTTATCCTTGATGGAAACAATACAATACGTGCCTTGCTGCCTCTACTGTCACTGGGAAAGGACACCATAAGATTGAACCCAAAGCTAAGCACCTCTCCCGTTGCAAGAAAGATCAATCTAGTAGGCCAAACCAAACTGATAATTCGAAGAGACTTTCAAAGATAACCAATCATAAATAAAAGAATTCAGAGAAGATTCAAATATTGCTCATAGATAAACTTGATCATAAACCCACAATTGATCGGTCTCAACAAACACACCGCAAAAGAAGATTACATCGAATAGATCTCCACGAGAGAGGGGGAGAACATTGTATTGAGATCCAAAAAGAAAGAAGAAGCCATCTAGGTAATAACTATGGACCCGAAGGTCTGAGGTAAACTACTCACACATCATCGGAGAGGCTATGGTGTTGATGTAGAAGCCCTCCGTGATCGATGCCCCCTCCGGCGGAGCTCCGAAAAAGGCCCCAAGATGGGATCTCATGGGTACAGAAGGTTGCGGCGGTGGAATTAGGTGTTTTGGCTCCGTATCTGGTAGTTTGGGGGTACGTAGGTATATATAGGAGGAAGGAGTACGTCGGTGAAGCAACATGGAGCCCACGAGGGTGGAGGGAGCGCCCAGGGGGTAGGCGCCCCCCCTACCTCGTGCCCTCCTGGTTGATGTCTTGACGTAGGGTCCAAGTCCTCTGGATCACGTTCCCGAAGGTTTCATTCCGTTTGGACTCCGTTTGATATTCTTTTTCTGCGAAACTCTGAAATAGGCAAGAAACAGCAATTCTGGGCTGGGCCTCCGGTTAATAGGTTAGTCCCAAAAATAATATAAAAGAAAGTTTATAATAAATCCCAATAACGTCCAAAACAGAATATAATATAGCATGGAAAAACCAAAAATTATAGATATGTTGGAGACGTATTAGGCATCCCTAATACCTTTGTCTTACTCTCGTGCAATGACAAGTGAAAAAACACTCATCGTGAGAATAACACATCTAGCATGGAAAATATTAGCCACCCCTCACCGCTCCGCGAGCAGTACGAACACACAAAAGAGAAGTTTATTTTGAAAATTAGAGATGGCACATACAAAATTTCTTAGAACGGCAAGAGAATACAACATATAGGTAGATATAGTGGACTCATGTGGCAAAACTGGTTTAAGGGTTTTTGGATGCACATGTAGTGATCGTACTTAGTGCAAAATGAAAGCTAGCAAAAGATTGAGAAGCGACCAACCAAGAAACAAATAATATCACAAGCGAGCATTAAGCATAATTAACACCGAATAATGCACCACAAGTAGGATATAATTTCATTGCATAATTATTGACTTTCGTGCTTGCGTAGGTGTAGGATCGAAAGTATGTCTAGAAAGGGGTGATTAGACTACTTGACCAAATAAAAACTTATCCTTTTCCCAATTTTAGTCTTTGGCATATTTTAGCTACCTTAGCACAAGTCAAGCAATCTTAACACAATTCAAGCGAGCATGCAAAGAGTATATGAGCAGCGGAAAGTAAAGCATGCAACTTGCAAGAATGTAAAGGTAAGGGTTTGGAGAATTCAAACGCAATTGGAGATACGGATGTTTTTGTCGTGGTTCCGATAGGTGGTGCTATCGTACATCCACGTTGATGGAGACTTCAACCCATGAAGGGTAACGGTTGCACGAGTCCACGGAGGGCTCCACCCACGAAGGGTCCACGAAGAAGCAACCGTCTATCCCACCATGGTTGTCGCCCACGAAGGACTTGCCTCACTAGCGGTAGATCTTCATGAAGTAGGCGATCTCCTTGCCCTTAAAAACTCCTTGGTTCAACTCCACAATCTTGTTGGGGGCTCCCAAGTGACACCTAGCCAATCTAGGAGACACCACTCTCCAAGAAGTAACAAATGGTGTGTTGATGATGAACTCCTTGCTCTTGTGCTTCAAATGATAGTCTCCCCAACAGTCAACTCTCTCTCACAGGATTTGGATTTGGTGGAAAGAAGATTTGAGTGGAAAGCAACTTGGGGAAGGCTAGAGATCAAGATTCATATGGTAGGAATGGAATATCTTGGTCTCAACACATGAGTAGGTGGTTCCTTCTCGAAGCAGCAAGTTGGAAGTGTAGGTTCGATTACGATGGCTCTCCACGAATGAAGAGGAGGTGGAGGGGTATATATAGCCTCCACACAAAATCTAACCGTTACACACAACTTGCCAAACTCGGTGGGACCGAATTGATAAACTCGGTCGGACCGATTCTGCAAATATAGTGACCGTTAGGATTTTCGGTGGGACCGACATGCAACTCGGTAGGACCGATATGGTTAGGGTTAGGGCATAATGTAATCTCGGTGAGACCGATTACACAAACTCGGTGAGACCAATTTTGGTAATAAGCTAACCAGAGAGTTGGTCAGGTAAACTCGGTGGGACCGATTCGCTCATTTCGGTGAGACCGAAATGTTACAAAAAGGAAACAGGGAGTTTACATTGCAATCTCGGTGGGACCGATCGCTCATCTCGGTGGTACCAAAACGTTATGAAGGGAAACAGAGAGATTACAATCCCATCTCGGTGAGACCGAGATCCCTATCGGTGAAATCGATTTGCCTAGGGTTTGTGGCAGTGGCTATGACATCTGAACTCGGTGGAGCCGGGTAGAAAGAATCGGTAGGGTCAAGTTTGACTTTGGGTTTAGGTCATATGTGGATGTGAGAAAGTAGTTGAGGGTTTTGGAGCATATCACTAAGCACTGTAGAGCAAGAAACTCATTAAGAAGCACCTCATCCCTCCTTGATAGTATTAGCTTTTCCTATAGACTCAATGTGATCTTGGATCACTAAAATATAAAATGTAGAGTCTTGAGCTTTTGAGCTTGAGCCAATCCTTTTATCCTTAGCATTTTGAGGGATCCACTTTTCTCATCCATGCCATGCCATCCATTGAGCTTTTCCTGAAATATTCATCTTGGAATGATGTTAGCTCAATGAGCTATATGTTGTTAGGAATTACCAAAACCACCTAGGATAGTTGCACTTTCAATCTCCCCTTTTTGGTAATTGATGACAACATATAGATCAAAGCTTCGACAAATGATAATAAGAGTGAAAAACATTGTCGTTTTGAGAAGTATGTGATAAGCAAGAGCTCCCCCTAAATTTGTGCATAGTTTAAGATTTGCTTTGGCGCACAAGGAGTTAGGCTCATGGGTAACTCTTCCATGTCACATACATCTTGGTGGAGCGCTCAAAATGATAATGATTGAATACATGCACTCATCACCAAGCAAAGTATGATCATATAGGGATAAAAAGGATAATGTCATCCAACAAGCATAAATGTAGCATATGATCAAACACATGATCATCCAGGTATTGCACAGACATAGAGTATCTCAAGCAAGCAAATAAAGTTCAACCACCAAAGCAAGAGAGAATAAAAAGCAACACTCTCTCTCGAAGCCTATGATCTATACATTTTTCTCCTCCTTTGGCAACAAGTTACCAAAAAGTTCATAGAAAATGCATAGCACTAAATCGACTCTCAGGCTTGATCTTCAGGTGGTGGTGTAGACAGAACGCCAAGGACGAAAGCATCAGTTGATGTAGATGGAGCTGGAGGTGTAGGTGCTGGAGCTGGTGCAGATGAAGTGGCTCTGGTGTCTTTCACTGGCACTGCAGCTGATCTCTGAGCTCTAGGCACTCTGGCAAATGCCTTAGTGGTTGACTTGCCCTTCCTCTCCTGCATATCATCCTGAAGTTTCTCAACAAACGGACTGGATCTCTGTGACCTTCACATCCATGTCATAGAACTTCTGCTCCATGATCCTCTCCAAGCTCTCCTGGTTTCGAGTCAAGGTGGCCAGCCCCTTCTCAATCCTCAGAGTGGATACAATCAAGTAGCCAAGTTGATCCTGTTTGCTCTTCAGAAGGTACTGAGATGCCTCTTCCATTGTTGGCATCTTGGCAGCCTTCTCTGTCCTTGCCTTCTCCTTCTTAGCTTGTGGTTGAACTGAAGATGGTTCATCTTCATCCATAACCACTTGGTTGTCCTCAAAGTCTGGATAGATAGGCATGTGCTCCTTATCCAATAGGTATGTGCCTGTGCCCATCTTGGAGTTAATCAGCTCCTGGATCTGTGGGGCATATCCACAACTTCTTTTCTGGTCAGCAGCTATCCTCTTGATAGTTTCAACCATAAGGCTCATGACCTTGAACTTATGTGGCACATCAAATATATGTAGCAGATTTATTGCATGGCCTCGGATCATTCTGTGATCACCAGACTTGGGCAAGAGAGTGTGTCTGAGGATCCAATTGATGGTTGGCAGTCCTGACAGCAAGTGTTTCACTGATCCAAACTGGTGAGTCTCAAGATCTGCATCAGGAATATCTTTGTACGTACGTGCCATAGAGTTGTGATCCATCTTCTTCTTGGCATAGACATCCAAGTCATCTTCTTCCTCCTTAGGTGCATTGATCATATTTGCCCATTCCTCAATAGTTGATTGGTACCTTGTACCTTCAGACATCCATACTATCCTGCCATCTAGATAGAAGTGTGATGTGGAGTAGAATTGCATTATGAGCTCCTCATTCCACTTTGTGAGCTTCTGCCCAACAAAGTCTGCAACCCCACATGCACTGAAACTGTCATACACACCAGGATAGTGTTCCTCATTCTCCTTTATGTAGGTCCAGTCGACCCACCTCATGTCACACACTATTGGCTTCTTTTCAAGCAAAATTGTCTCATAGAAGTCCTGTTGTTCCTTGGTATGGAACATGTAATCCACAGCAGTTCTTCTTCTGGTGGCATATGGATCTGACTCTCTCCATAGCCTCAATCATGAGTCTCTCCTGATCTTCATATTCTCAGCTATAGGATGAGCATCATTATGATTTGGAATTTTTGGCTTCAATTTTCTCAAGACATGTGTCTCATCATCTTCTTCCTCAGCAACAATTTCAGGCATTGGAGCCTTGTTCTTCTCAGCAGCTGGAATGTTTCTAGTACTCCTCTTTGGTACAATCTTGGGCTTGGAGGCAGCTTTGGGTGCTTATTTGGGCTTTGATGATGCATCCCCTGACCTAATAGCATCATCCATAAGCTTCTGAGCCTTGGGTGCTGGTGCAACAACCTCTTCTTCTTCCTCTTCCTCTTCCATCATGGAAGGCTTTCCAATAACTCTGGCCATGGTCTTCTTGACCCTTTCCTTCCTTTTCTTCCCTTCTGCAGCAGCCTCTTTGGGTTGTGATTCCAAAGATGCTTGAGTGGAGGCTCTGGCTTTAGACATAGGTTGTCTTCCTGTTGGCCTTTTGGTCTCCAGACCTGGCTTAGTTGCAGCTGAGCTATATTATTTCTTGAGCACCTTTTTCTTGGAAATGGCCTCATCCTCAACAGACACATAGTCCTCATCCTCAGATTCTGAGGTTCTCTTCTTCCTTGTCCTGGTGGCTGCTTTGGGTAAGTTGCTAGGAGTTCTCCTGCTACCCTCATCAGAGCTGCTAGAGGGACTAGTGCCCTCACTCATCTAAATCTGCTCCTCTGACTTGTTCTGGCTGTCATTCTGATCAGACATATTGCAAACACTGACTACAGACCCTATGAATAGATATAGATGAGATAGAGTGGATGAGCATCACAAAATACAGAGATTTTTGCAAATGAATGATTCAAAAACTTAGTTTTAGTTTTCCACAGAAAGCATTTCGGATCAACCGATTTGCAAACTCGGTGATACCGAAGCAGCTTCTGGAACCTAAACTAGTGAACTCGGTCAGACCGAGTCACAGTTCGGTGGCACCGAGACTGCTAGGGTTTCACAAAGTCCTGAACTCGGTCACACCGATTTGCAATTCTCGGTCAGACCGAGAATCACTTGTGCAATGGCCTTAGCCGAATCGGTGGAACCGAGTTCTACAACCCGGTGGGTCCGAGATGGTTTCGGCGGAAACCTAACCCTAAATTTTCAATTCATCTCTAATCTACGGAGTGTTTTGACTGGATAGAATAGTTTCAATCATGGCAAGAATCATGATGAACACAATGTGCTAGGAATCGGACGGGATAGCACTGCGTGATCGAGTCCATACCCTAGTTCGGCGATGAACTCGCCACGACGGCAACGGCGGGGTGAATTCCGTTGGCGGTGGCGGAGACCAGCGACAGGAGGCGGTGGTGACGAGGAGGACGATCCGGAGACCACAGGAGGCAGAGCGAGCTATGCGCGCAGGCGAATGGGTTTGGAGAAAGTTTCCAAATTTTGCCCGTGAGTATATATAGCCCGACCACATCGGTGTGACCGAGTGGAACAACTCGGTTGCTTGAGATGCATAATCTTGATAGTTATAGCAACTCGGTGTGACCGAAGTTCAAATCGGTTGCACCGAGATTGAAAACCTAGATTGACTTAGTGATCTCGGTATGACCGAAATGGAGGAATCGGTCGGACCGAAATGCACAAAGAAGTTTTGGAAGTTTAAGTCTATGACGAATCGGGACTCCGAAAGTGCTCCTCACACAGAGTGGTTCGAATCTGACTTGATCAAATTTTGTGATGTAGCATGAATAGAGTTTGAGACGAGAAAAGCATAGATAGCTAGAGAAGGTTCTTAGGCATTCTTGTCCATCCACTTGGCAAAATAAAAAGAAACCAATCAATCAAAACAACAAGTGGATGTCCTCGAATGAGTAAAATATGCAACCAACATGCTCACACAATAAAATGGCAAATGAAATATGTGGCAAAGCATGCACAACCAATTCCAGCATCTATCAAGCAATTGGCGATGACTAGGTCATCTATATAAGAGTATATTGACTTAGGAGTCAAATGAGAACATTTGATCATAGGTCATACTCATCGTTTAAGCTCAAGTGGGGTTACCACTTTTACATAATGCATTGATGTGTTCACACCACTAGAGTTGCTTTGACTCAATTCTTAGAGTAAAGCTCCCCCTAGATGTGAGATCCCCCCTTAGGATGAACTAACCTTGGGTTTTGTCGATGATGACTTCATGTAGGTGATGAAGATGTGGATGCTCAATGTTGATGAAGATCATTTGGAGCAATCCTTTGGAGTGAGTTGCACTTTCAATACCTACACGGGTTAGTCCCACAAGGAACAAACAAGGATATCCATAGACATAGAGTGATGCACACACAAGATGATGTCTATCAAGGCATTAGATTACCTTGTCCCTTGTCTTACCAATAAGAGGGTTTGTGACTCCTTGAACTAGTGCAAGATGTGTAAGTTGATTGCACTTGTTGTTGCCAAAATGATATGAGTGAAATATGTTGGCGGAGTCACCCTTAAGAACTCTCTAGTTCTTCTTCTTCGGGATCCACATCACCTTAATGGGAATCCTTGGAGTTGTAGTCGTACTCGATGAAGTAGAACTCGATCTAGTCTTGGGAACCCACTTGACCAAGGCCTTAGGAGCTTCTTCAAATGCATCAATCTCCTCTTGAAGCTTGTCCTTGCCTTTTTGCTTGTGGTCTTGTGGTGGAAGATCATCTTGAGCTTGTGTCCCTTTGAAAGAAGTAGGATCATACTTCTTTTGTTGAGGAACAAACTTCGTCTTGGGATATTGATCTTCTTCCCACTCAACTCCATTGGCATTGAACTTCCGTTCAAAACCAACACCTTGATTCTTCCGGTGCCTTCCTTGCTTGCGTACAATTTCCTCAAATTGCTTACTCCCGGCAAGGCTCTTGTAAACACCTTTCTCTATAATTCCCTTCAATAAGCTATTTTCTTTCTCAAGTGTAACTTGTCTAAGAGAATCATTAGTGGAATCAAGAGAACTACTAGAAGCAACAACATTTGATTTAGCATGATTATTGTTACTACTAGAGGAAGAATCCTTCTTGTTTTTGTTAATGGACTTGACTTGAGGCATGTAAGTAGATAAGAGTAAACGCTTGGCAATGTAATAAGAACTTTTCTTACGAAGATCATCATTGATTGCCTTTAAGAACTCATGCTCTTGCTCAAGATTGAGCTTTTCAAAGCGTAACTTCTCATGAGTCCTTAAAAGTTCTCGATGATCTTCTAAGATAGTTTCATGAGCTAACTTAAGAGTGTTTAGTTCTTTAGTTAGAAGCTCAATCTTCTCCTTATCATTGTCATTCGTTTTATCTTGATTAGCATGATTAATTGATGTTTCATCATAGTATTCATCACTAGAGTTGTCAACAAGTAAATCATCATCACCTAGCAAGTCATCTTAATCACTATTGAAATCAACATACTCGGGGTGTGTTACCTTTGGGCCTTTAGCCATGAAGCATCTTCCAATTCCTAATCAAATATGTCATAGGAGTTGGTTGACACAAGTGCTCGACCGGCAACACCTTCATCTTGAGTATATTCGGAGTTGGAGTGATAGCTTCTCTCGGAGTGATTGTCGGAGTCTGAGCCGGATAACCATTCACCAACATGAGCTTGATGTCTTCATTTTGTGTAGCTCCTTGATGACTTGTCCTTCCTTTCCGAATCATTGCTCCTCCGGGAGGGTCTTCGTTCATAACGATCATCTCTACTCCTTCTCTCTCTTGGTGGTGATTCCTCTCTTCTACTTCTTCTTTTTGGAGAACCTTCTCTTCTTTTGTAGGGTGACGTACACTCATTGGAATAGTGTCCGGGTCTTCCACAATTGTAGCAATTACGCTCCTGACTAGAAGATCTTTTGTCATTATAGGACCTTGACTTGGAGCTTCTCTCTTTTCTTCTACTCTTGTAGAATTTGTTGAAGTTCTTCACCATTAAGCTCAATTCTTCATTGAAGGTTTGTTTCTCACTTGATGATGTGGGGGCTTCACATGAATCTTTCTAAGCACCACTTGACTTGTTGTGAAGTTCCTCCTTATCCTTGAGCGACATCTCATGAGCAAAAATTCTTCCAATGACTTCTGTTGGCTTGAGATCTTTGTAATTTGGCATCATTTGGATCAATGTGCACATGGTATCATATTTTCCATCCAAGGCTCTTAGGATCTTCTTGATGATGAATCTATCGGTCATCTCTTCACTTCCTAAGCCGGCAATCTCATTTGTGATAAGAGCAATCCTAGAGTACATTTCAGCGACACCTTCACCATCCTTCATTTTGAACTTGTCAAGTTGACTTTGGAGCACATCCAACTTGGATTCCTTGACGGAGTCGGTACCTTCATGCATATCAATCAAAGTGTCCCAAATTTCATTTGCATTCTCAAGATGGCTGATTTTGTTGAATTCTTCGGGGCACAATCCGTTGAAGAGGATATCACAAGCTTGAGCGTTGTATTGCAGCATCTTCAAATCTTCCGCACTAGCTTCACGATTCGGTTCTCTCCCATCAAAGAATTCACCTTGCAAGCCAATACACACAATAGCCCAAGCAGTGAGGTCATGTCCAAGAATATGCATTTTCATCTTATGCTTCCAACTAGCAAAATTAGTACCATCAAAGTAAGGACCTCTACGGTGATAATTTCTCGCTAGACGCCATACTCTCCTAGGTTGTGAAACCAAGGCTATGACCACCAAAGCTATGGAAATCAAAGCAAATGGAGACCAAAGCTCTGATACCACTTGTAGGATCGAAAGTATGTCTAGAGGGGGGTGATTAGACTACTTGACCAAATAAAAACGTATCATTTTCCCAATTTTAGTCTTTCGCAGATTTTAGCTATCTTAGCACAAGTCAAGCAATAGCAAGCATGCAAAGAGTATATGAGCAGCGGAAAGTAAAGCATGCAACTTGCAAGAATGTAAAGGAAAGGGTTTGGAGAATTCAAACGAAATTGGAGACACGGATGTTTTTGTCGTGGTTCCGATAGGTGGTGCTATCGTACATCCACGTTGATGGAGACTTCAACCCACGAAGGGTAGCAGTTCTTGTGAGTCCACGGAGGGCTCCACCCACGAAGGGTCCACGAAGAAGCAACCTTGTCTATCCCACCATGGCCTTCGCCCATGAAGGATTTGCCTCACTAGCGGTAGATCTTCACAGTAGGCGATCTCCTTGCCCTTACAAACTCCTTGGTTCAACTCCACAATCTTGTTGGAGGCTCCCAAGTGACACCTAGCCAATCTAGGAGACACCACTCTCCAACAAGTAACAAATGGTGTGTTGATGATGAACTCCTTGCTCTTGTGCTTCAAATGATAGTCTCCCCAACAGTCAACTCTCTCTCACAGGATTTGGATTTGGTGGACAGAAGATTTGAGTGGAAAGCAACTTGGGGAAGGCTAGAGATCAAGATTCATATGGTAGGAATGGAATATCTTGGTCTCAACACATGAGTAGGTGGTTCCTTCTCAGAAACAGCAAGTTGGAAGTGTAGGTTCGTTCTGATGTCTCTCTCCACGAATGAAGAGGAGGTGGAGGGGTATATATAGCCTCCACACAAAATCTAACCATTACACACAACTTGCCAAACTCGGTGGGACCGAATTGATAAACTCGGTCGGACCGATTTAGCAAATCTAGTGACCGTTAGGATTTTTGGTGGGACCGACATGCAACTCGGTAGGACCGATATGGTTAGGGTTAGGGCATAACGTAATCTCGGTGAGACTGATTACACAAACTCGGTGAGACCGATTTTGGTAATAAGCTAACCAGAGAGTTGGTCAGGTAAACTCGGTGGGACTGATTCGCTCATTTCGGTGAGACTGAAATGTTACAAAAAGGAAACAGGGAGTTTACATTGCAATCTCGGTGGGACCGATCGCTCATCTCGGTGGTACCGAAACGTTACGAAGGGAAACACAGAGATTACAATCCCATCTCGGTGAGACCGAGATCCCTACCGGTGAAATCGATTTGCCTAGGGTTTGTGGCAGTGGCTATGACATCTGAACTCGGTGGCGCCGGGCAGAAAGAATCGGTAGGGTCGAGTTTGACTTTGGGTTTAGGTCATATGTGGATGTGAGAAAGTAGTTGAGGGTTTTGGAGCATATCACTAAGCAATCAGAGAGCAAGAAACTCATTAAGCAACACCTCATCCCTCCTTGATAGTATTGGCTTTTCCTATAGACTCAATGTGATCTTGGATCACTAAAATATAAAATGTAGAGTCTTGAGCTTTTGAGCTTGAGCCAATCCTTTTATCCTTAGCATTTTGAGGGATCCACTTTTCTCATCCATGCCATGCCATCCATTGAGCTTTTCCTGAAATATTCATCTTGGAATGATGTTAGCTCAATGAGCTATATGTTGTTAGGAATTACCAAAACCACCTAGGGATAGTTGCACTTTCAGTAGGGAATCACAAACCTTAACACCAATATTCTTACTAAAGCATAATTACTCATCAACATAACTCACATATCACATCATGATATCTCAAAACTATTACTAAGAATCAAATTTATTTGGTCCAATGATCTTCATGAAAGTTTTTATTCTATCCTTCTTGGATATCTATCACTCTGGGACTAATTTTCATATGTTGCTTTTCATAAGATCAAATAAATATAAGTGAAGATCATGAGCATAATATTTCGTTATCTCAAATTTAATTTAAGTGAAGCAAGAGAGAATTTCTTCAAAAATACTAAATCACATCGTGCTCAAAAAGACATAAGTGAAGCACTAGCAAGTCCATAGCTCATAAAAGATTTAAGTGAAGCAAAGAGAGCAATTCTAACAAGTCATGACATAATTTTGGTTCTCTAAAATAGGTGTGTCCAGCAAGGAACCAAGACTTAAAACACAAAATAAAACAAGCAAGGACTCATATCATACAAGACACTCCAAGCAAAACACATAGTATGTGACACATAAAAATATAGATTCGAGTAAAATACCGTTGGTCGTTAGAAGAAAGAGGGGATGCCACTCGGGGCATCCCCAAGCTTAGATGCTTGCTTCTTTTGGATAATAGCTTGGGATTTTAGGGCATCCCCAAGCTTAGGATCTTCTTACTCCTTATTCCTTCATCCATCGTAAGATAACCCAAAACTTGAAAACTTCAATCATACAAAACTCAACAAAACCTTCGTGAGATCCGTTAGTATAAGAAAATAAATAACTACTATAAGTACTTTTGCAACCTATTCATATTTTGTTTTTGCATTATATATTCTATATTCAAACTTTTCTATGGCAATAACTCATCAAAGAAAACCATAGAGCCATCAAAACAAGCACACAACGCAAAGAAAACAGAATCTGTCAAAATGTAATATCAGAGTAATCTGAATATTTCTAATACTTCTGAAACTCCAAAAATTCTGAAAAATTAGGACGACCTGAGAAATTTGTACATTAATATTCTGCAAAAATAATTAAGGAAAAAGCACATTTCTTTTATTTATGAAAATTATTTTCTTGAGTGCATAAGTTTCTGTTTTTCAGCAAGATCAAACAACTATTACCCAAGAAGATCCTAAAGGCTTTGCTTGGCACAAACACTAATTAAAACACAAAAACACAATCATAATAGTAGCGTAATTGTGCAAACACTCAAGTACAGAAAGAAAAAGTAAAAAATAAATTTTATTCATTGGGTTGCCTCCCAACAAGCGCTATAGTTTTACGCCCTTAGCTAGGCATAAAGCAAGGATCTATGTTTTGTCATCTTTGTTTCGAGATCCATAAGATGCCCTCATGATTGATTCATATGGTGGCCTAATTCCTGTTCTAGGGAAGTGTTCCATACCTTCCCTCAAAGGAAATTGGAACTTAATATTGCCTTCTTTCATATCAATCACGACACCAATAGTGCGTAAAAACGGTCTACCAAGAATAATTGGACAAGACGGATTTCTATCAATATCAAGAACAATAAAATCTATGGGCACATAATTCCTATTTGCAAGAATAAGAACATCATTAATTCTTCCCATAGGATTTTTAATAGTAGAATCCGCCAAGTGCAAATTTAAAGAGCATTCTTCAAGATCGGTAAGACCGGTATTGTGGAGACACTAGCACCCAAGTCACACAAAGAAAAACAAACATAATTTTTAATATTGACCTTGATAGTAGGTTCCCATTCATCATGCAATTTTCTAGGAATTGAAACTTCTAATTCCAAGTTTTCTTCAAAAGCTTTGATCATAGCATCAACAATATGTTTAGTAAAAGCTTTACTTTGCTCATAAGCATGGGGTGAATTTATCATGGATTGCAACAAAGAAATACAATGAATCAAAGAGCAACTATCATAATTAAAGTCTTTGTAATCCAAAAGAGTGGGCACATCACTAGTTAAAGTCTTGACCTCTTCAAACCCACTTTTATCAAATTTCTCAACAAGATTCTCACCCTCCGAATTATCGGGACGCCTTCTAGCTAAAGTTGACTCTTCTCCAGTCCCTTTTTCATCAATCTTAACTTTACTAAACAAGGAATCAATAGAAGAAACACCAATCATTTTAAGATCTTCATCACTTTTGCGAAAGTAATCACTAGAAAATGCTTTTTCTAAAAATTCTCTTTTAGCTCTAGGCATAGCGGTTCTTTTCTTACTTTCATCCATAGAAACATAAAGAGCTTTAATTGATTCATTAACCTTAGGCACAAAACTTTCATCTTGAGATTTTCCACATCATGAGAAATTCTATCAACACTTTTAGACAAATCATCAATCTTATTCAACTTTTCTTCTATGGTGGTGTTGAAAGCTTTTTGTGTATTGATAAATTATTTAATATTATTCTTAAGATCAGAAGTGTTCCTATTATTATTATAAGATTGATTTCCATAGGAATTACCATAATTATTACAGTAATTACTAGGAAAAGGCCTAGGATTAAAATTACCTCTATAAGCATTGTTGTTGAAATTGTTTAGAGAGATAAAATTCACATCTAAGGCATCACTATTTTACTCAATCAAAGTAGACAACGGCATACGTTAAAATTAATAGGAGCACTTTTACTAGCAACCAATTTCATAAGAGCATCAACTTTTTCACTCAAAGAAGAAATATCTTCAACCGAATTAACTTTTTTACTAGTAGGAGCTCTTTCGGTATGCCATTGTGAATAATTTGCCATGATATTATCAAGCCATTTGGTGACCTCACCCAAAGTAATTTCCATAAAAGTACCACCCGCGGCGGAATCTAAAAGAT
This sequence comes from Aegilops bicornis, assembly GCA_021605145.1. Classification (NCBI taxonomy): domain Eukaryota; kingdom Viridiplantae; phylum Streptophyta; class Magnoliopsida; order Poales; family Poaceae; genus Aegilops; species Aegilops bicornis. The sequence goes on along the minus strand of CM038671.1, from coordinate 75,153,439 downwards.
TACGAGAAACAAAATTCAATCCCGCATAAAAAATTTGTATGATCATCCAAATATTTAACCCATGATTTGGGCAATTCCTTAGCATCATTTTCATCCTTTCCCAAGATTGTGCAACATGCTCATGTTCAAGTTGCTTGAAGTTCATGTTTTGGGTTTGATACGTCTCCAATGTATCTATAATTTTTTATTGCTTCATGCTATATTATATTCTATTTTAGATGATTAATGGGCTTTGTTATACACATTTATATTATTTTTGGGATTGACCTATTAACCGGAGGCCTAGCCCAAATTGCTGGTTTTTTTTCCTATTTCAGTGTTTTGCAGAAAAAGAATATCAAACGGAGTCCAAACAGAATGAAACCTTAGGGAACGTGATTTTCAGAACAAACGTGATCTAGAGGACTTGGACCCTACGTCAAGAAAGCAACCAGGAAGGCACGAGGTAGGGGGCGCGCCTGCCCCCCTGGGTGCGCCCTCCACCCTCGTGGGGCCCACGTTGCTCCACCGACGTACTTCTTCCTCCTATATATACCTACATACCCCCAAACCAACAGAAGCATCCACGAAAACCTAATTCCACCGCCGCAACCTTCATGCATTCGTGAGATCCCATCTTGGGGCTTTTTCAGCATCTCACGGAGGGGGCATTGATCACGGAGGGCTTCTACATCAACACCATAGCCTCTCCGATGATGTGTGAGTAGTTTACCTCAGACCTTCGGGTCCATAGTTATTAGCTAGATGGCTTCTTCTCTTTCTTTGGATCTCAATACAAAGTTCTCCACGATTCTCGTGGAGATCGATTCGATGTAATCTTCTTTTGTGGTGTGTTTGTTGAGATCGATGAATTGTGGGTTTATGATCAAGTTTATCTATGAACAATATTTAAATCTTCTCTGAATTCTTTTATGTATGATTGGTTATCTTTGCAAGTCTCTTCGAATTATCAGTTTGGTTTGGCCTACTAGATTGATCTTTCTTGCAATGGGAGAAGTGCTTACCTTTGGGTTCAATCTTACGGTGTCCTTTCCAAGTGACAGTAGGGGCAGCAAGGCACGTATTGTATTGTTGCCATCGAGGATAACAAGATGGGGTTTATTTCATATTGCATGAGTTTATCCCTCTACATCATGTCATCATAATTAAAGCATTACTCTGTTCTTATGAACTTAATACTCTAGATGCATGTTGGATAGCGGTTGATGTGTGGAGTAATAGTAGTAGATGCAGGCAGGAGTCGGTCTACTTGTCACGTACGTGATGCCTATATACATGATCATACCTAGATATTCTCATAACTATGCTCAATTCTATCAATTGCTCAACAGTAATTTGTTCATCCACCGTAATACTTATGCTCTCGAGAGAAGCCACTAGTGAAACCTAAGGCCCCGGGTCTATTTTCATCATATTAATCTTCCAACACTTAGCTATTTTTATTGCCTTTTATTTTAATTTACATCTTTATTATAAAAATACCAAAAATGTTAGCTTATCATATCAATCAGATCTCACTTTCGTAAGTGACCGTGAAGGGATTGATAACCCCTTTATTGCGTTGGTTGCGAGGTTTTTATTTGTTTGTGTAGGTGCGAGGGACTCGTGCGTGGCCTCCTACTGGATTGATACCTTGGTTCTCAAAAACTGAGGGAAATACTTATGCTGCTTTCTTTGCATCACCCTTTCCTCTTCAAGAGAAAACCAATCCAGTGCTCAAGAGGTAGCAAGAAGGATTTCAAGGCGTCGTTCTTGGGAGTCTACGCAAAAGTCAACATACCAAGTACCCATCACAAACTCTTATCTCCCGCATTACATTATTTGCCAATTGCCTCTCGTTTTCTTCTCCCCCACTTCACCCTTGCCGTTTTGTCCGCTCTCTCTTTTCCGTTCGCCTCTTTTTCGCTTGCTTTGTCGTAATGGCTAGTCCTTTACCTAGAAGGCGTTCCAAAAATTCAGAGTTGTTAGATCTTGATGCTAAAATTGGTAAAATTAGGATTGAAGAGATCAAAACTCTAGATCTTAATGAACCCACTATTTTGGATTTCAAGGAATTTAATTATGATAATTGCTCTTTGATAGATTGTATTTCCTTGTTGCAATCCGTGCTAAATTCTCTTCATGCTTATAGTCAACATAAAGCTTTTACTAAACATATTGTTGATGATTTGATGCAATCTTATGAAGAAAAACACGAGTTGGAAGTTTCTATCCCTAGAAAACTTTATGATGAGTGGGAACCTACTATCAAAATTAAAATTAAAGATCATGAATGCTATGCTTTGTGTGATTTGGGTGCTAGTGTTTCCACGATTCCAAAAACTTTGTGTGCTTTGCTAGGATTCCGTGAATTTGATGACTGCTCTTTAAACTTGCACCTTGCGGATTCCACCATTAAGAAACCGATGGGAAGAATTAATGATGTTCTTATTGTTGCAAATAGGAACTATGTGCCCGTAGATTTCATCGTCCTTGATATAGATTGTAATCCTTCATGTCCTATTATTCTTGGTAGACCTTTCCTTAGAACGATTGGTGCAATTATTGATATAAAGGAAGGAATATTAGATTCCAATTTCCGTTGAAGAAAGGCATGGAACACTTCCCTAGAAAGAAGATAAAATTACCTTATGAATCTATTATGAGAGCCACTTATGTATTGCCTTCCAAAGATGGAAATACCTAGATCTATCATTGCTTTTATGCCTAGCTAGGGGCGTTAAACGATAGCGCTTGTTGGGAGGCAACCCAATTTTATTTTTAGTTTTTTGCTTTTTTCTTCTGTTTAGGAATAAATATATGATCTAGCCTCTGGTTAGGTTTGTTTTTATGTTTTAATTAGTGTTTGTGCCAAGTTAAACCTATAGGATCTACTTGGATGATAGTTATTTGATCTTGCTGAAAATTCCAGAAACTTTCTGTTCACGAAAACAATTGTTAAAAATCACCAGAAGGTGATAAAATATTGATTCCAACTGCAGAAGATCAATAAACAAAGTTTTTAGGTCTTCCTATTTTGGCTGAATTGTTGGAGTTCCATAAGTTTGCGTTAGTTACAGATTACTACATATTGTTCTGTTTTTGACAGATTCTGTTTTTTCGTGTGTTGTTTGCTTATTTTGATGAATCCATGGCTAGTAAAATAGTTTATAAACCATATAGAAGTTGGAATACAGTAGGTTTAACACCCATATAAATAAATAATGAGTTCATTACAGTACCTTGAAGTGGTGTTTTGTTTTCTTTCGCTAACGGAGCTCACGAGATTATCTATTAAGTTTTGTGTTGTGAAGTTTTCAAGTTTTGGGTAAAAGATTTGATGGATTATGGAACAAGGAGTGGCAAGAGCCTAATCTTGGGGATGCCCATGGCACCCCAAGATAATATAAGGACACCAAAAAGCCAAAGCTTGGGGATGCCCCGGAAGGCATACCCTCTTTCGTCTACTTCCATCGGTAACTTTACTTGGAGCTATATTTTTATTCACCACATGATAAGTGTTTTGCTTGGAGCGTCTTGTATAATTTCAGTCTTTATTTGTTAGTTTTCCACAATCATATTTTCTGTACACACCTTCACATGATTCGGAATTTATTAGAATACTCTATGTGCTTCGCTTATATCTTTTGAGCTATATAGTTTTTGCTCTAGTGCTTCACTTATATCTTTTAGAGCACGGCGGTGGTTTCGTTTTATAGAAACTATTATTCTCTCATGCTTTACTTATATTATTTTGAGAGTCTTAAACAGCATGGTAATTTGCTTAAATAGGAAAATTAATCCTAATATGTTAGGTATGCACAACTAGTAAAAAAACTTTCTTATGAGTGTGTTGAATACTAAGAGAAGTTTGATGCTTGACGATTGTTTTGAGATATGGAGGTAGTAATATTAAAGTTGTGCTAGTTTAGTAGTTGTGGAATTGAGAAATACTTGTGTTGAAGTTTGCAAGTCCCGTAGCATGCACGTATGGTAAACGTTATGTAACAAATTTGAAACATGAGGTGTTCTTTGATTGTCTTCCTTATGAGTGGCGGTCGGGGACGAGTGATGGTCTTTTCCTGCCAATCTATCCCCCTAGGAGCATGCGCATAATGCTTGGTTTTTGATGACTTGTAGATTTTTTCAATAACTATGTGAGTTCTTTATGACTAATGTTGAGTCCATGGATTATACGCACTCTTACCCTTCCATCATTGCTAGCCTCTTTGGTACCGTGCATTGCCCTTTCTCACATTGAGACGTGGTGCAAACTTCGCCGGTGCATTCAAACCCCGTGATATGATACGCTCTATCACACATAAACCTCCTTACATCTTCCTCAAAACAGCCACCATACCTACCTATTATGGCATTTCCATAGCCATTCCGAGATATATTTCCATGCAACTTTCCACCGTTCCGTTCATCATGACACGTTCATCATTGTCATATTTTTTTTGCATGATCATCTAGTTGACATCGTATTTGTGGCAAAGCCACCGTTCATAATTTTTCATACGTGTCACTCTTGATTCATTGCCTATCCCGGTATACCGCCGGAGGCATTCATATAGAGTCATACTTTGTTCTAGTATCGAGTTGTAATCATTGAGTTTTAAATAAATAGAAGTGTGATGATCATCATTCATAGAGCATTGTCCCAATAAAAAAAATAAAAAGAAAACAAAGGACAAAAAAAGGAAGGCCCAAAATAATAAAAATAAAAAGGGACAATGCTACTATCCTTTTTCCACACTTGTGCTTCAAAGTAGCACCATGATCTTCATGATAGAGAGTCTCTTGTTTTGTCACTTTCATATACTAGTGGGAATTTTTCATTATACAACTTGGCTTGTATATTCCAACAATGGGCTTCCTCAAATGGCCTAGGTCTTCGTGAGCAACCAAGTTGGATGCACACCCACTTAGTTTCTTTTGTTGAGCTTTCATGAATTTATAGCTCTAGTGCACCCGTTGCATGGCAATCCCTACTCCTTGCATCAACATCAATCGATGGGCATCTCCATAGCCCGTTGATTAGCCGCGTTGATGTGAGACTTTCTCCTTTTTTGTCTTCTTCACATAAACCCCATCATTATATTCTATTCCACCCATAGTGCTATATCCATGGCTCACGCTCATGTATTGCGTGAAGGTTGAAAAAGTTTGAGATTACTAAAGTATGAAACAATTGCTTGGCTTGTCATCGGGGTTGTGCATGATGAGAGCATTCTTGTGTGACGAAAATGGAGCATGACTAAACTATATGATTTTGTAGGGATGAACTTTCTTTAGCCATGTTATTTTGAGAAGACATAATTGCTTAGTTAGTATGCTTGAAGTATTATTGCTTTTATGTCAACATTAAACTTTTATCTTGAATCCTTCAGATCTGAATATTCATACTACAATTAATAGGGTTACAATAAAAAAATATTATGCCAAGTAGCATTCCGCATCAAAAATTCTGTTTTTATCATTTACCTACTCGAGGACGAGCAGTTATTAAGCTTGGGGATGCTTGATACGTCTCCAACGTATCTATAATTTTTGATTGCTTCATGCTATATTATATTCTGTTTTAGATGATTAATGGGCTTTGTTATACACTTTTATATTATTTTTGGGACTAACCTATTAACCGGAGGCCCAACCCAAATTGTTGTTTTTTGCCTATTTCAGTGTTTCGCAGAACAAGAATATCAAACGGAGTCCAAACGGAATGAAACCTTCGGGAACGTGATTTTCGGAACAAACGTGATCCAGAGGACTTGGACCCTATGTCAAGAAATCAACCAGGAAGGCACGAGGTAGGGGGCGCGCCTACCCCCCTGGGCGCGCCCTCCACCCTCGTGGGGCCCATGTTGCTCCACCGACGTACTTCTTCCTCCTATATATACCTACGTACCGCCAAACCAACAGAAGCATCCACGAAAACCTAATTCCTCTGTACCCGTGAGATCCCATCTTGGGGCCTTTTCCGGCGTCCTGCTGGAGGGGGCATTGATCACGGAGGGCTTCTACATCGACACCATAGCCTCTCCGATGATGTGTGAGTAGTTTACCTCAGACCTTCCGGTCCATAGTTCTTAGCTAGATGGCTTGTTCTCTCTCTTTGGATCTCAATACAAAGTTCTCCACGATTCTCGTGGAGATCTATACGATGTAATCTTCTTTTGCGGTGTGTTTGTTGAGACCGATGAATTGTGGGATTATGATCAAGTTTATCTATGAACAATATTTGAATCTTCTCTGAATTCTTTTATGTATGATTGGTTATCTTTGCAAGTCTCTTCGAATTATCAGTTTGGTTTGGCCTACTAGATTGATCTTTCTTGAAATGGGAGAAGTGCTTAGGTTTGGGTTCAATCTTGTGGTGTTCTTTCCCAGTGACGGCAGGGGCAGCAAGGCATGTATTGTATTGTTGCCATCGAGGATAACAAGATGGGGTTTATTTCATATTGCATGAGTTTATCCCTCTACATCATGTCATCATACTTAAAGCATTACTCTGTTCTTATGAACTTAATACTCTAGATGCATCTTTGGATAGTGGTCGATGTGTGGAGTAATAGTAGTAGATGCAAAAGGCGAGTCGGTCTACTTGTCACGGACGTGATGCCTATATACATGATCATACCTAGATATTCTCATAACTATGCTCAATTCTATCAATTGCTCAACAGTAATTTGTTCACCCACCGTAATACTTATGCTCTCGAGAGAAGCCACTAGTGAAACCTATGGCCCCCTGGTCTATTTTCCATCATATTAATCTTCCAACACTTAGCTATTTTTATTGCCTTTTATTTTACTTTGCATCTTTATTATAAAAATACCAAAAATATTATCTTATCATATCTATCAGATCTCACTTTCGTAAGTGATTGTGAAGGGATTGACAACCCCTTTATTGCGTTGGTTCCGAGGTTTTTATTTGTTTGTGTAGGTGCGAGGGACTCGTGCATGGCCTCCTACTGGATTGATACCTTGGTTCTCAAAAACTGAGGGAAATACTTACCTTGCTTTACTGCATCACCCTTTCCTCTTCAAGGGAAAACCAACGCAGTGCTGAAGAGGTAGCAGGGTTCTAAGGGAAATAATTTTTGCGGGCGAAAAATACTTAGTGATAAAAGCATCTTTGCACTTATTCCAAGAATCGATACTATTGCGAGGCAAAGAAGAGAACCAAATTTTTGCAGAATCACGCAAAGAAAATAGAAACAATTTCATTGTCCACATATTTCTTTCTTTTGCATATTGCATATTTCCATGAAGGTATTAAGATGGGACGCGGCATCCTCATTAGGAGTACCGAAAAATTGATCTTTCATAACAAGATTCAGGAAAGCAGTATTAATATCACAAGACTCCGCGATAGTGGCGGGAGGAGCAATCAGAGTGCCAATAAAATCATTGTTGTTGGTATTTGAGAAATCACATAACATGGTGTTCTCTTGAGTCATGATGACACAACAAGATTGCACTAAAAAATAGATCCGGCAAGAAAACGGTGAATGAAAAAGAGGGCGAATAAAATGGTATTTTTTTGTGAAGTGGGGGAGAGGAAAACGAGAGGCAAATGGCAGATAATGTAAATTGCGAGGAGATGAGATTTGTGATTAGGAACCTGGTATATGTTGAAGATCCTCCCCGGCAATGGCGCCAGAAATTACTTTTGATGTCTCCCTGGCAATGGTGCCAGAAAGTTCCTTTTGATGTCTGCTAGAACTACGTCGGTATTTCCTCAAAGAGGAAGGGATGATGCAGCACAGCGACAGTAGGTATTTCCGTCAGTGATGAAACCAAGGTTATCGAACCAGTAGGAGAACCAAGCAACACAACGTAAACAGCCCCTGCACACAGATAACAAATACTCGCAACCTGACGTGTAAAAGGGGTTGTCAATACCTTTCGGGCAACGGCGCCAAAAATTGGCAAATGGACGTGAGATAAATTTTAGTAGATTGATAGATCAAACTCCAAATAAAATAAAGTGCAGCAAGGTACTTTTGTATTTTTAGTTTAATAGATCTGAAAATAAATGCAACGGAAAATAGATCGCAAGAAAGAGACCCGGGGGCCGTAGGTTTCACTAGTGTCTTCTCTCAAGAAAAAATAGCAAACGGTGGGTGAATAAATTACTGCTGGGCAATTGATAGAACTTCAAATAATCATGACGATATCTAGGCAATGATCATTATATAGGCATCACGTCCAAGATAAGTAGACGGACTCCTGCCTGCATCTAGTACTATTACTCCACACATCGACCGATATCCAGCATGCATCTAGTGTATTAAGTTCATGGAGAAACGGAGTAATGCAATCAGAACGATGACATGATGTAGACAAGATCTATCTATGTAGAGATAGACCCCATCATTTTATCCTTAGTAGCAACAATACATACGTGTCGGTTCCCCTTCTGTCACTGAAATCAAGCACCGTAAGATCGAACCCACTACAAAGCACCTCTTCCCATTGCAAGATAAATAGATCAAGTTGGCCAAACAAAACCCAAATATCGGAGAAGAAATACGAGGCTATAAGCAATCATGCATATAAGAGATCAAAGAAACTCAAATAATATCATGGATATAAAAAGATAGATCTGATCATAAACTCAAAGTTCATTGGATCCCAACAAACACACCGCAAAAAGAGTTACATCATATGGATCCCCAAGAGACCATTGTATTGAGAATCCAGCGAGAGAGAGGAAGCCATCTAGCTACTAACTACGGACCCGAAGGTCTACAAAGAACTACTCACGCATCATCGAAGAGGCACCAATGGAAGTGGTGAACCCCTTCGTGATGGTGTCTAGATTGGGTCTGGTGGTTCTGGACACCGCGGCGGCTGGAATTGATTTTCGTCGACTCCCCTAGGGTTTCTGGAATATTGGGGTATTTATAGAGCAAAGAGGCGGTCCGGGGGGCACCCGAGGTGGGCACAACCCCCCAGGGCGCGCCTGGGCCTCTTGACGTGCCCTGGTGGGTTGTGCTCCCCTTGGAGCACCCCCAGGCGCAACCTTGGCCCATTAGGTGTCTTCTGGTCCATAAAAAATCTCTATAAAGTTTTGTTGCATTTGGACTCCGTTTGGTATTGATTTCCTGCGATGTAAAAAACATGCAGAAAACAGCAACTGGCACTTGGCACTATGTCAATAGGTTAGTACCAAAAAATGATATAAAATGATTATAAAACTTCCAAGATTGATAATATAACAACATGGAACAATCAAAAATTATAGATACGTTGGAGACGTATCAGGCACCGTATGAACTATGGTTTGGCAAGAAACCTAAGCTGTCATTTCTTAAAAGTTTTGGGATGCGACGCCTATGTCAAAAGGCTTCAGCCTGATAAGCTCGGACCCAAAGCGGAGAAGTGTGTCTTCATAGGATACCCTAAAGAAACTATTGGGTACACCTTCTACCACAGATCCGAAGGAAAGATCTTTGTTGCTAAGAATGGGTCCTTTCTAGAGAAGGAGTTTCTCTCGAAAGAAGTGAGTGGGAGGAACGTAGAACTTGATGAGGTAATTGTACCTTCTCTCGAATTGGAAGGTAGCACATCACAGAAAACCGTTCCCGTGATGCCTACACCAACTAGTGAGAAGCTAATGATGATGATCATGAAACTTTAGATCAAGTTACTACTGAACTTCGTAGGTCGACCAAAGCATGATCCGCACCATAGTGGTACGGTAATCCTGTCCTGGAAGACATGTTACTAGATCAAGGCGAAACTATGAACTATGAAGAAGCTATGATGAGCCCAGATTCTGACAGATGGCTTGAGACCATGAAATCTGAGATAGGATCCATGTGTGAGAACAAAGTGTGGACTTTAAACGGACTTACCCGATGATCGGCAAGCCATAGAGAATAAATGGATTTTCAAGAAGAACCTGACGCTGATGGTAATGTTACTGTCTACAAAGCTTGACTTGTCGCGAAAGGTTTTCGACAAGATCAAGGAGTTGACTACGATGAGACTTTCTCACTCGTAGCGATGCTTAAGTCTGTCTGAATCATGTTAGCAATTGCCACATTTTATGATTATGAAATCTAGCAAATGGACGTCAAAACTGCATTTCTTAAAAAATTTCTTAAAGAAGAGTTGTATATGATGCAACCAGAAGGTTTTGTCGATCCTAAATATGCTAACAAAATGTACAAGCTCCAGCGATGCATCTATGGACTGGTGCAAGCATCTCGAAGTTGGAATATACATTTTGATGAGGTGATCAAAGCATATGGTTTTATACATACTTATGGTGAAGCCTGTATTTACAAGATATAGAGTGGGAGCTCTGTAGCATTTCTGATATTATATGTGGATGACATATTGTTGATTGGAAATGATATAGAATTTCTGGATAGCATAAAAGTATACTTGAAAAGGAGTTTTTTTAATGAAAAGACCTCAGTGAAGCTACTTCTATATTGGGCATCAAGATCTATAGGGATAGAACGAAACGCTTAATAGGACTTTCACAAAGCACATACCTTGACAAAGTTTTGAAAAAGTTCAAAAATGGGTCAGTCAAAGAAAGGGTTCTTGTCTGTGTTGCAAGGTGTGAAGTTGAGTAATACTCAAAGCCCGACCACTGCAGAAAACAGAGAGAGAATGAAAGTCATTCCCTATGCCTTAGCCATAGGTTCTATAAAGTATGACATGCTGTGTACCAAACCCGTTATGTACCTTGCCATGAGTTTGGCAAGGGGGTACAATAGTGATCCAGGAGTAGATCACCAGACAGCGGTCAAAATTATCCTTAGTTACCTCAGAGGACTAAGGAGATATTTCTTAGTTATGGAGGTAATAAAGAGTTCATCGTAAAGGGTTACGTCGATGCAAGCTTTGACACCGATTCGGATGACTCTGAGTCTAAATCTGGATACATATTGAAAGTGGGAGCAATTAGCTAGAGTAGCGCCATACAGAGCTTTGTAGACATGGAAATTTGCAAAATACATAGGGATCTGAATGTGACAGACCCGTTGACTAAACTTCTCTCACAAGCAAAACATGATCACACCTTAGTACTCTTTGGGTGTTAATCACATGGCGATGTGAACTAGATTATTGACACTAGTAAACTCTTTGGGTGTTGGTCACATGGCGATGTGAACTATGGGTGTTAAATCACATGGTGATGTGAACTAGATTATTGACTCTAGTGCAAGTGGGAGACTGATGGAAATATGCTCTAGAGGCAATAATAAAACGGTTATTATTATACTTCCTTAATCATAATAAAGGTTTATTAGTCATGCTAGAATTTTATTGATCGGAAACTTAAATACATGTGTGAATACATAAACAAATACCGTGTCCCTAGTAAGCCTCTACTAGACTAGCTCGTTGATCAGAGGTGGTTAAGGTTTCCTAACCATGGACATGTGTTGTTATTTGATAATGGGATCACACTATTAATTAGGAGAATGATGTGATGGACAAGACCCATCCGTTAGCTTAGCATATGATCGTTCAGTTTATTGCTATTGCTTTCTTCATGTCAAAGACATATTCCTTCGACTATGATATTATGCAACTCCCGAATACCGGAGGAATACCTTGTGTGCTATCAAACGTCACAACGTAACTGGGTCATCATAAAGATGCTCTACAGGTATCTCCGAAGGTGTTTGTTGAGTTGGCATAAATCGAGATTAGGTTTTGTCACTCCGAGTATCGGAGAGGTATCTCTGGGCCCTCTCGGTAATACACATCATAAGAATCCTTGCAAGCAAATTACTAATGAGTTAGTTACGAGATGATGTATTACAGAACGAGTAAAGAGACTTGTCGGTAACGATATTGAACTAGGTATGAAGATACCGATGATCGAATCTCGGGCAAGTAACATACCGACAGACAAAGGGAATTACGTACGTTGTCATAACGGTTCGACCGATAAAGATCTTCGTAGAATATGTAGGAACCAATATGGAAATCCAGGTTCTGCTATTGTTTATCAACCATAGAGGTGTCTCGGTCATGTCTACATAGTTCTCGAACCAGTAGGGTCTGCACACTTAAGTTCGTTGATGATATAGTGTTATATGAGTTATATGATTTGATGTGTTGTTCGGAGTCCCGGATGAGATCACGGACATGACGAGGAGCTCCAGAATGGTCCGGAGGTAAAGATTGATATATAGGACGATGGTATTCGGACACCAGAATATTTTCAGAGTGCACCGGGTAGTCATCGGGTCACTGGAAGGGGTTCCGGACACCCCTAATAAGTATATGGGCTTAATGGGCCAAAGGAGGGGACAAACCAGCCCACTAGGGGTTGGTGAGCCCTTCTACATGGCCAGCCGTCCCTAGGGGAAGGAAAGGAGAGGGGTGGCCCCTCCTGCCTTTCCCTCCTCCTAAGAGAAAGGGAAGGGGGGCGCCTCCTCCTCCTACCTTCCTCCCGCACTCATATATGGAAAGGGGGGCGTGGCTTGGGGAAGTTCCCAAGTAGGATCCGGCCCTACTTGGGGTGCCCCTTGCCCTCTCCCCTCTTCCCCCACCTATATATATGTGGGAGCGGGGCACCACATAACCACGACAATTGTATAGCCGTATGCGGCGCCCCCCTCCACCGTTTACACCCTCGGTCATATTTTCGCAGTGCTTAGGCGAAGCATTGCGGAGATAGCATCACCACCACCGTCACCACACTGTTGTGCTGCCGGAAATCATCCACTACTTCGCCCGTCTTGCTAGATCAAGAAGGCGAGGACGTCACCGAGCTGAACGCGGAGGTGTCGTACGTTCGGTACTTGATCGGTTGGATCGCGAAGAAGTTCGACTACATCAACCGCGTTACTAAACACTTCCGCTTACGGTCTACAAGGGTACATAGACACACTCTCCCCCTCGTTACTATGCATCTCCATGGATAGATCTTGCATGTGCGTAGATTTTTTTCCATGCAACTTTTCCCAACATGATTACCGAGAGTGTGGTCTACGGAATAGATGAGAATTTCTATCCCTAGCCTCCCCTTATATAGGGATGAGATCTAGGGTTTACAAGGCTCTTAATTGGCCTCGCACTGAGGGCTTCTTGGCTTGTACACAAAGATGATCTTTTTGCTCCGACCCAAGCCTTGGATTGCCTCCTGGCGCCATGTTGCCACCGGGCCTCTTGGGCCCTGAGTCCGGCTCATTACCGGGCTTCCGGGTCGGTGGACCACCCCAGGTGTAATGCAGAGTCAGTAGCCCCGAGCGTGTCTAGAGTTGGAGTGTTCATTTTGTAGGACTTGTTTCTTATAGTATAATTGATATCTTTGCTTATAGTATGATGACAATTTTTTAACAGAATTTTGGTTGTGGTCACATTTTTTATTTGGAAGTGATATGCTGCGATGGAAGAGAACCTCAAATCTGCCATGGCAATAAGTTTACTTTTTTGCCATGCCATTTTTCACCCCCATGGAAATTTGTACTTTTGTTCTCTATAGTAGTGTAAGTGATATGTTTTATGATGGCATTTTTTTCATAGAATTTTTTGTTGTGGTCACATGGCATTTTTCTGTAAGCTATATGTTGTGATGGAAACTCAATTTATAGGGCCATGTCAACTGAACTATATACCACCAATGTCTCCAATCTTGTTTTTTTACATGGCAAAAAATATTAATATTTTCGTGGGTAGCTCCAGAATTTTTGTGATGACAACCTTTTGTATGGCTAAGTGTATACATCTCTTCTTTCCTATGGGAAAATAGTTTTGAAACGATCACATACAATTATTCGTATGTTTTCCTTGAATTATTCACAGACGACTTGTTTTCCGTGGCAATTCTAAAGATAATCGGCACACCATCATATATAGTGTTTTGACTCATATTTTTTGCCATGTGCAAATTTATTATAGGCACCATGGCAATTTTTAGTAATTAGACCATGGCATTTTTAATATTGAGAGAACATGATAGCTTTTTTAATGTAACGTGGCATTTTTATTAGTATGAGGATAGCAATGTTTTTCAACTTAGACCATGACATTTTTCAATATCATGTAACCATGGCCACATTATTCTTTAGATCATGGCAACATTTCTCTCATGGCACTGTTGTTTTTTATTTGTATTTTTACATGTCAAAGCGTATATATCTTCTTTTCTTGAGGGTTGGGTGGGGTGGGGGCAAATAGTATGAATATTTTCTTAAAATGTTTTTCACACGGCAATCTTTGAAACATTCTTTTAGACCATGTCATTTTTTAAGAGAATTTGTTTTCCTAATCTTTTGGCATGTACAATTTTTTATAAGTTGCTTGGCATTTTTAGTAATTAGGACATGGCATTTATATTAAGTAGACTAGGACAGTTTCAATCTATGTAGCATGGCATTTTTTATTCCTTAGAGCATGACATTTTTATTAATTAGATTATGGTAAAAAATAGCTACCATGTCATTTTTATTGAGTAGACGATGGCAGCTTCAATCTATGTGGCATGGCATTTTATATTCATTAGACAATGGCATTTTTATTAATTAAACTATGATAAAAATTAGCTACAATGGCATTTTTTATTCCTTAGAGCATGGACTTTTTATTAACTAGAATATGATAAAAAATAGTTAACATTGCATTTTTTAACAGTTAGACCATGCCATTTTTATTAAATAGACCATGTCAGCTTCAATCTATGTAGGATGACATTTTTTATTCTTGGAGCATGGCATTTTTATTAATTAGACCATGGCATTTTTATTAAATAGGCCATAGCAGTTTTAATATAGATAGCATGACATTATTTATTCTCTTATAGCATGGCATTCTATTAATTAGATCATGGCCAATTTTCTTTGTCTTATAGGTTTTTTTATTTTGACATATATGGAGAATGTGGACTTGTGTTAGCTTACCATTCTTTGGCCCTATCACATGGCATTTGGTATTCGGTTCATGGCAAAAACAAAGGAAAAGTGTCCATGGAAAATGTTCCATATGGTTCATGGCAACTTCCATATGGTTCATGGCAACTTTTAAGTTTTTTGTGTTTTGTAGGGATGGCATTGATTTTTTGGAAATAGTTTTCCAATGGAAAATTGTAAGTAATTATTTCATACGGCAACTTGTAGGTAATGTTTTGAAAATGCCCGCATGGAAAATTCTAGATAATTTTTCCCAAATATGATGATTACAATTTTTTATCCTTGTAAAATGGTTCAAAAAATTCCAACAAGTTGCCATGTGATCATTTACAAAAATTTCAAACAATTTGCATTTGTCATGGCATTTTCTATTCTTTGTTTTCAAACATAAAAAATATGAGGTCCGTGTAGTAGTTTTAAGGTTTGTAGTGTGTGACTAAAACATGATCTTTTTGGCACAACTGGGGAGGAATGCAGCTCGATCACTACTCCCGGGAGAACGAATCGTTCGCCAAGACCACCTTCAAGGCGTCCTTCACCAGATAATGTGGTCCCTTCCAGATTCGCTTGCACGGTAGTTCAAAGCTATATAATCGATTCTAGCAAGATGGATTGAAATCCGATGTGTTTGTTTGAGATTCTGATTTTGAATGACCTAGAATCTGAGAATCAGTAGCTGCAGCCCAAACAAAAGCCATCATAAATCTTTTGGAAAAGGCAACGCCTAGGAGGCGCTTAGGCGCTATGCAACGATCAAACACCATAAAATTCTAGGTAGAGCAAACATGAAATTGTCCACTCAAGCAATAAATTAGACCATATTGCACAGAAATGCCAACTAAGCCATATTACAATGGTAATAACCGGTAGTTTACTCACTTATATGATCTAAATCAATATCGATACACATATAAAACCCAAATACTTATAGCCAAAATTGTACGTTCGCCTAGGCTATGCTGGAATTTAGTCTATATTGGGGCAGCCCAATAACTATTTCAGAAATTCCTAATAAATCCTAGAAGCCCACTTAGCCCATTTGTGCAAGGCAAGGGATACTACTAAAGTTTAGTCCCACATTGCTAGTTGAGTGAGAATTGGACCTCCTTATAAGGGAGGTTCTTTCCCCACTTGTATGAGTATGAGAACAAGAGGGACATCCACACGCGCTCCTCCTCCGCCGCCCGCCTCGGCACGACGCGCCGCGGGTTGCGGGAATGAGCCGAGCCGATGTCTAATTTTTACCACGCACTACGGGTATACGAAAGGGCACGCCGAAGCTGAAACGTTTTGCTGTAGTGGAGATTGAATACGAACGGCGCACCTCTTTCGTCTCCCTCGTTCTCTTCAGCTCCCAGCGCAACCTCTCGCCTCCTTCTCTTGAGCCTATAAAAGGGAGGTCCCTCCTCCCAGAGAGACGCACCAGAATCTCTTCCTCCTCTCGCCACAAGTTCCTGTGCGCTGCTATTACGTTCTTCCTCATCCCGGCTTGCGGCGTGCACCGCTGGTCGGGACAGTAGGCCTCCGGAACCGCACCCTTTGAGTCCTGTATGGGAGAAGGGTGATAAGGTTTTTGGGGAGCGCTCAGCGCGACTACTGGCTGCTTCATCACGGACGATCCGGTCGCCGATGACTACTTCTCCGACGACGACTTCTTCCCCAACGTCCACGACCTCCTCAACGGCATGGCAGGCGAGGACACCGACCCCAAGTCCAGCGCTCCTGCCGCTGATGTGCCGTACATGTTCTTCTCCTTTCTGTTAGAAGTCCTACTACAGTTCTTGACTCTAGTTTTTGCCCTACGTATGTTAGACTCGATTTCATATGTGCAACCTGCTATACTGTCTGCTCTAGATATGTTTAGTTACGGTTCATATATGAACATGTTGTTTACCTTCTCTTTGTCAAATCACATGGCTTATTTTATACTGCTATAATAGCCATGTTTTAACTACTATTTCTGTTAATAAAATCATTCGGTAAATTGCTCATATTTCCAACAATCCAAAAACCTTATTATAGGCAATTTACCCCAAGTGGTTTTGCTGCATGCATGAGACCTCCTATGTTTGAGGGTATCCACTATAAGAGGTGGCGCGTGAGAGCAGTCTTATGGTTTCAGACCATGAGCTGTTATGACGCCACTCTTGGCAAACCTGAAGGAGAGCAAGATGCCCAACACGCATAAGCTTTTCAAAAAATGGATACTCTGTTTAAGGCTGCTCTCTTGAGTGTTCTTGGTGAGAATATAGTTGATGCTTATGCGTCAATTGACAATGGAAAAGATATGTGGGATGCACTCGAGGCCAAGTTTGGGGTCTCAGATGCCGGCACTGAGTTGTATATCATGGAGCAATTCTATGATTACAGGATGATGACCAAGAGCGCCCGTGGTTGAGCAGGCTCATGTGATACAGTCATTTGCTAGAGAACTTGAGCACTTCAATTGCATACTACCGGACAAGTTTGTTGCCGGGGGTATCATTACTAAGCTTCCTCCTTCATGGAGGAACTTTGCTACCTTACTGAAGCACAACAGACAGGAGTTTCCGTTCCGGATCTCATTGGTACTCTTGATGTGTAAGAAAAGGCGAGAGCAAAGGACATACGTTCTCGAGGTATTGAGGGAGGATCTAGTGCCAATGTGGCATGTACAGAACTTCCAGCCCCACAAGTTCAAGAACAAGGGCAAGTTTGATGGTAAAGCAAAGTTTGATGGAAAGAACAAGGTTGTGCAACACACGAACTTCAAGAAGAAGAATGGCAAGAAGAAAGGTGATTGTCATGTGTGTGGAGATCCTGATCATTGGGCTCCTAATTGCCCTAATCGCTATGACAAGCGTCATCTCGAAAGGCGGCAAGACCGCTAATGTTGTCATTGGAGACACCGACATGAAGGATGTCGGGTATGGTATATTTCCCACTATCTTTCAAAGTATGTCATTCTCTGATTGGTTGATTGACACGGGTGCTAATGTGCATGTATGCGGTGATATTTCCATGTTTTCGCCTTATCGGATCATAGGGACTTCAACCGTGCTGATGGGCAACGGTTCAAGTGCTTCTGTTTGTGGTGTTGGCACGATCGATCTGAAGTTTACTTCGGGGAAGATCGTGTGGCTGAAGAACGTGCATTATGTCCCCTCCGTCAATAAAAATCTTGTTAGCGGATCTCTTCTGTGTAGAGATGGCTACAAGCTTGTCTTTGAGTCGAATAAATTTGTAATATCCAAGTATGTAACCTTTGTTCGTAAAGGCTATGAGTCAGGAGGCCTGTTTCGTTTATCCTTATCAGACATTTGCAATAAAGTTGTTAATCATATTTACAACAATAGTGAATCAAATGTGTGGCATTCATGTCTTTGTCATGTTAACTTTGGTTGCATGTCGCGACTAGCGAAGTTGAACTTAATCCCTAGTTTCACCACTGTCAAGGGATCTAAGTGTCAAGTGTGTGTGCAAGCTAAGCAACCTCGTAAGTCTCACACGATAGCGGAGACGAGAAATCTTGCACCACTAGAACTTATACATTCAGATCTATGTGAAATGAATGGTGTTTTGACAAAAGGTGGAAAGAAATATTTCATGACGTTAATTGATTTACTCCACTAGATACCGCTGCAGTGTATCTTCTGAAATCTAAGGATGAGGCTTTGAACTTTTTCAAGATCTATAAAGCTGAAGTGGAAAACCAACTTGATCGAAAAATCAAGAGGCTTAGGTCCCACCGTGGTGGAGAGTATTTTTCCAATGAATTTGATGCTTTTTAAAGTGAACATGGTATAATCCATGAGAGGACGCCTCCCTACTCACCTCACCAAATGGGGTGGCCGAAAGAAAGAACCGTACTCTAACTGATTTGGTTAACGCCATGTTAGACACATCGGGTCTCTCCAAGGCATGGTGGGGGGAGGCGATATTGACAACATGTCATGTCCTAAATCGAGTTCCCACAAAGAACAAAGAGATAACTCCATTCGAGGAATGGGAGAAGAAAAGGTTAAAACTCTCTTATCTGCGAACATGGGATTGTTTGGCGAAAGTCAATGTTCCAATTCCAAAGAAGCGGAAGCTTGGACCAAAGACTGTGGATTTTGTTTTCCTGGGATATGCTTTTCACAGCGTTGGCTATAGATTCTTGGTTGTAAAATCTGAGGTACCTGACATGCATGTCGGTACGATCATGGAGTCGAATGACGCGACTTTCTTTGAAGATATCTTTCCCATGAAGGATATGGCTACCTCATCTAATCAGGAGATGCCTAGTTCATCAAATCAGAACCAATTACAATTCGAACCTGCCATTTCGATGGAACACTTTGAAAGTCCTGTGGAGGAGAACGATGAAGTTCCTACTAGGAGCAAGAGATGAGGACAGCAAAGTCCTTTGGTGATGATTTTCTTGTGTATCTCATAGATGACACTCCCAGTTCTATTTCGGAGGCCTATGCATCAAGATGCCGACTCTTTGGAAGGAAGCGGTTCAGAAGTAGATGGATTCCATCTTGGCGAATGAAACTTGGGAGATAACTGATCGTCCTTATGGGTGAAAACCTATAGGATGCAAATGGGTATTCAAGAAGAAGCTTAGGTCTGATGGTACTATTGAAAAGTACAAGGCTCGGCTTGTGGCAAAGGGTTATACCCAAAAGGAAGGTGAAGACTTCTTTGATACTTACTCACATGTGGCTCGACTGACCACTATTCGAGTTCTACTTTCACTAGCTTCCTCACATGGTCTTCTCGTTCATCAAATGGATGTTAAGACTGCTTTCCTAAATGGAGAGTTGGATGAGGAAATTTATATGGAACAACCAGATGGGTTTGTAATAGATGGTCAAGAAGGGAAAGTGTGCAAGTTGCTGAAGTCTTTGTATGGACTCAAGCAAGCACCCAAACAATGGCATGAGAAGTTCGAAGAACTTTAACACTGCAGGCTTTGTTGTGAACGGTTGACAAATGTGTGTACTATCGCCATGGTGGGGGCGAGGGAGTTATGCTTTGCTTGTATGTTGATGACGTCTTGATTTTCGGAACAAATCTGAATGTTATTAAGGAGGTCAAGGATTTTCTATCTCATTGTTTTGAGATGAAGGATTTAGGAGTGGCTGATGTCATTCTGAACATCAAGTTGTTGAGAGATGATGATGGTGGGATTACATTGCTTCAATCTCACTATGTGGAAAAGATCTTGAGTCGCTTTGCCTATAGTGACCGCAAGCCCTCTCCAACACCATATGATGCTAGCGTCTTTGCTTGAAAGAATCGAAGAATTGCTAGAGACCAATTGAAATATTCATGTAGTTATTGGCTCGCTTATGTACTTAGCTGCTACAAGACTCGACATCTCTTTTGTCGTTAGCAAACCGAGTCGGTTTGTCTCAAAACCGTGAGATGTGCATTGGAAAGATCTAGAGAGAGTTTTATGCTATTTGAAAGGCACTACAAATTATGGAATTCACTACACTGGGCATCCAAAGGTGCTTGAAGGGTATAGTGACTCAAATCGATCTCGATGTCGATGAGATAAAGGCCACGAGCGGTTATGTATTCACTCATGGAGGTGGCGCTGTTTCTTGGAAGTCTTGCAAGCAGACCATCTTAACGAGGTCAACAATGGAAGCAGAACTCACAGCACTAGATACAGCCACTACAAGAAACTTGTTGATACATGACAGTCCTAGTCCGTCACAGATCAACCAAAAACTGTCATGCGTGCCCACCCATGACGGATCCGAAATCCGTCATGTATATCGCGTCATAATTTGATATTGTACCTTCCATGACGGTCCTTGGTTGTCATGGATCTGCCCCAGGACCGCCAAGCCGAAACTAGGCTGTGACGGAACAGACCGTCACCGATTTACATGACGTGGGTGCGGCATGGCGTCTACCTGGATCTGACGTGGAGGATAACATGGCCCATGTTGTAACGAGCCCAGTTAGGGATTTGGCCCAATTTCATGGACAGTCCAACCAAATAATGTTTATCTTTCACCTCCATTAGCGTACCTATTTTTTAGTCCTACTTAATAGCCCATGTTTGTCATGCCTGTTTTTACGATGCTACAAAATTTACAATAGAACAACCAAATTATATTCATTAAAAAATAGCAATTGTTCACATGACAATACAAAGTTCCAACATGACTTCAAAACATCACAAGCATATCTAGAAAGCGCTTTAAACATTTTTGTTAAAGAAAAGAGTAACATGACTTCAAAGAAAATACACTACTAGCAGATTTTTAAGTCTCCAACACTTCATCACCGCTTCAGGGCAGCTTCCGAACCCAAATAATTCCCGCTGAAAAACTTCAATCTCCAGGAACACGAAATAACTGCCAAACCTGCATAAAATCAAAACACTCAAAGGCAAGACCATTTTAAGCAAAATGATGGTCCACACTTCAATATGAGATGTGATAAAGAACTGAGACAGGGCAGATGTCGAATAATACCAAGAATTAGAGAATATGCTAGTAATAACACTAGAAATTTGAGACTGTACAAATGCACGACGTAGCCAATCTAACACTCCTAAATCTGAAGCAAAAACAATATACCATTTACTATTAGTAATCTTAAATAAAAGCGCGCAATATTCACTTTCATCGCCTCCTTCAGATTGTAATTCTGTGTACACGCATTTCCGTAAATACAGTTGTACAAAATCCATCACCTCTGCTGTAATAAGCGAAGAAACTCAACATCAATTAAACTGTTAGCTTGCAAACCAAAAGAAGGAAGGGAAAACAGCAAGATTATTTATACAACCATATTAAGAAGTCAGGTAATCATTGAATTAGACATCAAGGCAGTAATGAAAGTCAAATGACAAAGTAACAAAACACACAACAAAAAATGTGTCAACTGAAATTCAAATGATAAAATAACAAAACACACATCACGTAACTAAGTACTATAGCAGTAGTAGCCGAGGCCATACAAACCTGTCAACTAAACTTTGTAGAATCATTTCGTACCATAAGTGCAAACCTAACCACTACTAATGATGTCTACACCCAAGACGTTCCATTTCTTATGCTCATTCAGTCAATGCCCAATTTTATCTTACAAAGAATGCACCAACACTCATTGAAGGATAAAAGCTACGAAGAACACCATATACCTGGTATAGTTAAGAGTTTGCTTTAGTCAGGTTTATAAGATTACCAAATGTTGGGCACCATCTGTAATTAAGAGTACAAATCTTCAAGTTGTACACATATCTAACTCTGCACCAGTTTCTAATATAAATAAATAAAACATAGTAAATGGCAGGAAAAAATATATTTTTACAACTTGTTTAGATGGAGGTATTTAGTACATAACATCCTGAACATGGTGGCATGTACTGAGAACCAAGAAATTCATCATCAAATTGTGATATATATTAAACTGAGCAAAGATCATGTGGCATGAATTTCATCAACTTATTGTGTTGAAATCGATATGATGGCAATTTTCACCACATAACATGTAGAAAGTTTGCACATAATATATAACGGAAATAGTGTAATAGCAGGCCTAGTTAACAAACAATCTACTCTTGGTAGATGGATTCAGTGAGATTAATGAATTACTTTCTCTCCATAAAGAAGAAAAATTGAAGGAACCAACAGGAGCATCTCATGGGCATTTAATTATTAAATTAGTAGTTGCTTAACTAATTAGCCGATCTCACAAATTCGACACTACTAGTGCTCACACAGTGAGAAAAGAACATAGCCAACATTAAGAAGTGTTGTGCTCATGAAGTAACTCAACTAAAAAAAGTTCAAGAGCTGGATTCTAAATTATCTTCTTCAGTGACACAGGGACATAAGCATGGACTGAATTTTATGTTAGAAGAACAAGCATGAATTACGTGTATTTTCAGTCAAGTTTACTTCCAGCAATCATAATTCACAAATGTAAATTGAGCGAGTGCCATAGCATAACATAAGGGCAAATAGATGTTTGAGTAAAGTGTATGCATAACATAAAGAGCATGTGCAGGAAAGGGCAGTGTAGATACAATCACCAAGTAAAAAATGTTTCTGGTCCATGTGAGATGTGCAAATTATGTAGGCAAGGGCAGTGCAGACATCACTAAGTAAAAAATGTTTTTAGTTGTACAAAGACCATTAGATGCCCTGACTGTATGGGATCCATCACCATTATGTGCATGCGTAAGATTGGACACTATGCAATAAAATGAACTGGCAATCGAAAAACCTGAATATTCAAAGGCACTATCCAAACTTCATAGATATTCAAGAATGGCGTTCTTAGCGAGCTCACCGGGATGATGAGGCGGACGGAGGACGTGCACCATTATGTGCATGCAGAAGATTGGACACTATGCAAGAAATGAACCCGCATCAAAACCTGAATATTCAGTGCACTATCCAAACTTCATAGATATTCAAGAATGGTGTTCTTGGCGAGCTCACCGGGGATGATGAGGCGGACGGAGGACGTGGAAGGTGGCAGGCATGGCACTTTTTTCTCAACAAAATACATTCAATAAAACTGCAGATAAGAAATAGCATGTACCTACAGAATCTGTAGATATCAGTTTTTCTTCATTTAGATAATGGTATGAGTTTCTCAATTGTAAAAGCTGGCAGATAAATGTTGTATGGAATTACTATTCAAAAAATCAGACAACATACATCGGACTTCAATTAGCAAAGGTACAACTACAATGCCCGAACAGCAACAAGAATGTAAATTAAACCTAATACTTTTTGTTTCAAAGTACAAAAGATTAATGTGCAGCACAATATAATTAGGAAGGAAGCGTAACAACCTACATCTACAAAGCACAAATAAGTAATGAACAAGCAGCCCAGAAGTGGTTCTCGTGCGTCGCTATTCGTTTTAAAGACGGACATGGCAGATGCCCAAATTTCTTGCTTGTACCGATTCAGCCCGCTAACGAGGCTGCATCCGCCCCTCTACCAAGAACGGCTACATCCATCCATGGAGATGAACAGTGGGGGGCGGGTGGGTAAGGGACGATGCGGATGAACGTACTTGGTCTTTCCGGCCGGAGAAAGTGAAAAGCGGCGAGTGGAGGCTACTCACCATGGACGGAGAAGACGGCCGCAACAACGAGGGGACCGACGGTGGCGTGGCTGACGGATAACTGGACCCAGCCACAAGGGTTGTACTTTGGATCTGTGGCGGTGTCGCCACATCATGTAACTCACCTCGGCACGCCACCACCATGGATCTCGCATCTTCGCGGACGCCGCCGACGTTGTCGTCTGGTCGACACTACCACGGATCTCAGGAGCCCCACCCACGTGCGCCTCCGCGTCGTAGGAGGTGAGCTTCGGAGCTCGCCGTGCTTGTTCACCGGACACGGAGGAGGAAGAGGACAGATGATGGATGGAGGCGGCACGGAGTGGTGGATCGGGAGAGGTAAGGGTGGTTCTGTCTTTGTCCCGGTCTTTGGTGTGGAGCGGCAGAGAAGGATAGGAGTGGCGGCGGCTGAGGGAATGGGAGAGAATGGGAATTAGGGTTAGGTGGGAGTGGACCATGGAGTTAAATGGGTTGGCTCAAAAAAATTGCCACCCGCGCGTCGGCGACTTAAAATTTTGCTGGCTCAAAAAAATTGCCACCCGCGCGTCGGCGACTTAAAATTTTGCACCTCCGCGCGCTCTTGGACTTTGCCTTTTTTTTGCTGGCTGATCAACTTCATCACCCCACGCACGCCCTCCTCTTTTTTATTTTCTCTACAGCATTTGACTGACATGTGGGCCAAACAAGGAGGCACACATTGACACATCAACAGGAGCTGTCCATGATGGTCCGGATGGTGGACAAAGAAAAAAAAGCTAGGCCCTGCTAGGCCTATCTGATCGATCCATGACGGTTCACGTGACGGTCCCTCGATGTCCGTCATAAAGGCTACCTTTTCGTGCCCATTTGCATCTTGTTAATCGGTGACGATTTCCGTGACGGATCAGAGAGCCGTCACCAGAAATCCGTCATGGATTAACAGGTTTCTTGTAGTGAGCTACGGTTGAAGCAGATTGGCTTCGCCGGCTCTTGAATGACTTGCCGGTTGTTGAGAAACCTGTACCGGGTGTCCTTATGAACTGCGACAATCAAACTGTGATCACGAAAGTGAGCAGCTCAAAGGATAACATGAAGTCATCAAGACATGTTCGTAGAAGGTTAAAGTCTGTCAGAAAATGAAAAACTCCGGAGTTATTGCGTTGGATTATATCCAAACGTCTAAAAATCTGGCGAATCCTTTTACTAAGGGTCTATCGCGTAATGTGATAGATAATGCATCGAGGAGATGGGTATGAGACCCACAATATGAGTTGTTCACGGTGGTAACCTATTCTTTGTGATCGGAGATCCCGTGAATTAGATGTGGAAGACAAGCTGTTGGTCAACTGAGAGGAGAGTATCCCTACTATTCTCAATACCACTCCATGAAGATGCAATACTCTCCTAATCTGCATGGCAGGTTGATGTATATCTTAATGTGTTCTAAGTGGCTTATTTAAGCAGAGATGTTATCCTTCTGTACATCTTTTGAAGAACACACCTATATGAGTCTGATTGTCAAACGTTGCAATCTATGAGAGTAGGGTTCTCTCTAGTAAACTCATGAAAGGTCACGGAGTATGACGCATAAGCTCCACCCGCGGGGAAGACCCACGGTAGCCACGTATCGGTCAAGGCTTTATGTGAAGCTAGATTCGCACAAAACTTGCAGTTCAAGGCCCATCCATCGTTCAAGTTGCTTACTAGTGTAGCATAGGGTTCTAGGTGGAAGTTCAACTTAACAGTCTCCAATGCAGTACCGGTATATAAAACAGTGTTTTGGAACCAAAGGCAAATTTCTGTGTGCCTCTGGGATCTGGTGGGGGATTGCTGGAATTTAGTCTATATTGGGGCAGCCCAATAACTATTTCAGAAATTCCTAATAAATACTAGGGGCCCACTTAGCCCATTAAGGCAAGGGATACTACTAAAGTTTAGTCCCACATTGCTAGTTGAGTGGGAATTGGACCTCCTTATAAGGGAGGTTCTTTCCCCACTTGTATGAGCATGAGAACAAGAGGGACATCCACGCGCGCTCCTCCTCCGCCGCCCGCCTCGCCACGCCACGCCACGCCTCGTCACGACGCGGGTTGCGGGAATGAGCCGAGCCGATGTCTAATTTTTACCTGTAGTGGAGATTGAATACGAACGGCGCACCTGTTCGTTTCATCTCCCTCGTTCTCTTCAGCTCCCAGCGCAACCTCTCGCCTCCTTCTCTTGAGGTCGCTCCTCCCAGAGAGACGCACCAGAATCTCTTCCTCCTCTCGCCACAAGTTCCTGAGCACTGCACTGCTGTTACGTTCTTCCTCATCCCGGCATGCACCGCTGGTCGGGACAGTAGGCCTCCGGAATCGCACCCTTTGAGTCATGTATGGGAGAAGGGTGATAAGGTTTTTGGGCTCCTACCGCTGCTGTGCCGTACATGTTCTTCTCCTTTCTGTTAGAAGTCCTACTACAGTTCTTGACTCTAGTTTCTGCCCTACGTATGTTAGACTCGATTTCATATGTGCAACCTGCTATACTGTCTGCTCTAGATATGTTTAGTTACGGTTCATATATGAACATGTTGTTTACCTTCTCTTTGTCAAATCACATGGCTTATTTTATCACTGCTATAATAGCCATGTTTTATCTACTATTTCTGTTAATAAAATCATTCGGTAAATTGCTCATATTTCCAACAGGCTAGGCTTTGCATAGGCCGCTGAAGTGCCACCTAGGCGCTAGGCGAAGACCAACTGCCTCGCTTTCGACTAGCGCTTTTTTCAGCCTTATAATAATTGAATTCTTGAAAATTCAATTGTTATTCGTTCATTCTGATGGTGGCCTAAATCTTATGATTTCAAACTATGGTTACTGAATATATTTTTTATGATTACCCACGTGCGGTGGTACCTAGTGTTACTTAGGATCAGGAACAATGGATCTATTTTATCGTATTTTGTGCTCTTCTTTTGACGCTTTACACTTCTTTTGATGCTTTACACTCCAGTTAGCGAAACAAAATTGCCTGGTCATGACATGCTACCGAAGCAAAAGCTCAATTATCGGTTCTTCTGTAAGACATCCAAGGGTTTACATTTACAATCAGATGGAGTACTTTTCACTTACACAGCTAATATTCTGTTTTCAACTTTGTTCTGCCTTATGCATGCATATTAAAAGCTGCAACTAGTAGTACGTGTGTAAGTTCTGTTAATTTTCTGGATTACAATACAATGAAGCATTCGGGAGCCCGAACTATTTTGAATCCTCTGTTTCTTCGTCGTCCTCCAGATGCTCCTTGAGGCTCTGAATCTGGGGTTGGCAATCAACATTCTCCCAGATCGAATCGGTACACGGAAATTCGTAGTCTTCGGGTCTCAGCGACAGCGGAAACTCCGGAAGATCGGGCAAGGATTGAAGGGCACTGCACCAGGAAAGGAGAGGTGTAACAACCAGAGTTAACAAAAAAAGATGCACAAATGGCTGCTCATGCGTGTCCTTGGGCCAAAGTATCTGAAATTGTGCTAAAAAAAGTATTTGAAAAAGTGGAGAAGCTTTCAACTTTGGAATCTTTCATATTCAGATGTAGAGTTCCCTCCTGATACCGGAGGACTTAGCTTACCTTTTCTTGTCTTGCTCGAAAAGATGCCCGTAGATTTGGAATTTCTTGTACGCGACATCTGGAATTTTCTTGTGCATGTTCTTCATGATGCCCCAAGGAGGAGGCACCCTACATTCAATCAAAAAACGAACGTGTCATGTTATAACGTGTTTCTAACTTTCTATTCAGTTCAATATTACTGACGGTTTATCTTTGCAGAACTCTCAGTCAGACCTTGTGATGGGATTTGCCAGGCAAAAGCTCAGACAAGCCCTCTTGCTCTCTGCAAGGATGTCATCAGCTGCAGAGAGGCAGCAGACCGCGCTTATATGGTTGGTCGGCTCGCTCCCCTTGTCGAGCACTAGAGCATGGTAGTAATATGCTACTGCCTGAAATGTGATGAGATGCAACATTGTGTTAATAATATCACAAATGAGAAGCTTCAGGGTTTGAGTTGTTATTTGGGGAACCTTGGCGTCCATGCATTTCCACTTGAGGAAGAGCAGGAGCTTCTTGCCGTACGAGTCGCTCGTGTCGCATCCCGACAGACAGTAGTGAGCCTGTGGAATGGGAGAGATCAGGAAGCCAGTGTTAAAACAAGTTCAGTAACAGGAAAGATAGAAGATGCTGATGAAACTTTCTATGGGGTAATATATGGGATTGATTATGAACTGCAGACCTTTGAAAAATAGCTGACTTGCTCGCAGGCTAGCCGCCTCTTCACCGACAACGTCGCCTTTTCACACTCAGAAGCCAATCCAAGCTGTATTTCTACACACTGTTTCTCATCATAGGCACAGTTTTAGTTTCACATTGTGAATAAATATACATATACAAGGAGAATTTGAAGTTTACACTACCTGAGCCAAAGACTGGATTGAGATGGCCTCAAGCATACCTTCCTGCAGGTAACTAGGAAAGCCTTTCCTGTAATTCAAATGTGAGCTGAAGTGAGTACTTGACCAAGTTGATGATAACTGGTCACAGGTTTTTTGCATTTCAGGTTGAGCGCGTACTTAATTTGTGCAGGTATCTTAACAAGTACGTGATGCACGGAGTAGTCTAAGCACCCTGATGCCCTGAGCAATGAGTCGACGACATCCTTCTTTGAATCTAGTAAGCACAAAATGGGTCATTTCATTAGTTTCACTCTGAGCTTAAAAGCTACTAAAACAGAGCAGAAAAAATAATTCAATGTGCAAGGAGTTCTCCATAAGTGGTGTTGCCTGTTTGAATCGAACGTAGACACATGGAACTGACCTTCAGATACTTTCTTTTCGGGTCCATTTTGACCGTTCCTCGGGATGAGTTTGAGGTTTGCCTCAAACAGCGCGAGCATCGCCATCATGTGGACAACAGAAAGAACTTCGTACCACGCGCTCGCAAGACAGCACTCCTGGATGAAAAACCCTCTCATCAGCTCTTGATCAACCAATAAGTATGGCATGAACTTTTTACAGACTCTCACCTGGTCATCATCTATGGTCCTCCAGCTGAACCGCACAGATGCTTCAAGACGGCTCTCTGCAAGAATCAACTGTAATTGAGTACTACTAACTTCAATTAGCATAGTCATAAAAAAATTCACATAAAGGATAGGCTGAAGTTCAGACCCTTCGCTGTTAAACCAAGAACAACAGGCAGGTACTCCTCGAGGGCGCGTTGCAATTCAGAGACAGCCGACATATCCCCATGGTCTTCATACAAAATCAACAGTTTCAGAAAAATAACAGGCACATAATTCTTATTACTCACTACTCACTCATCATTAGTCAGGTAATCCAAATGACCGATAAGTTAACCAGGAAAGACAGAGAGCGGTGATCATCAACATACAGATATCTTCAGCCAGGAGGACGACGTTCGTACGGAGCGTCGCGAGGCGATCGACGAGCTCCTTGGAAACCAGCCCCCTGAGCGGTTGGACCACGTCGGTGGCCACCGGGACACGGATGGTCGGGATAAACACAGCGACCTCCTGTACGACGCTCCGGCGCTTCCTGCCCTTCCCGTTGGGGACTGAGGCGCCACACCCCATTTCTGTGCATGAAAAAGCAGGGGATCATGTCACTGCCATGGACATGTATCGTCAGAACAGGAACCTCGATGCACAGCACAGCGGGAGCATGGATGTGGATCAGAAATGTGAAACTATTAAGAGCTGATCGGTCAAGAAATGCTGGATCTTGACGCAGCAGCAAAGGATGAACTGAAGTTAGTAAAGAAATGGAGACAGAGCTAGGTGGCCAAGTTCTGGATCTCTGAAACTAGAAAAGAAAAGCTTGAAAGCAGCTGCAGAGCAAGATGGCAAGAAGTCGCAACACTTACGGTGTGAGCAAGGTCGCAGGTGGCCTCAGATTTGCAAACAGCGAGGAGGATGAAGTGTTTGACCCTGCGCCCTGGTACAAGGAGGCTCGCCCATGGCAGGGCCCGGCTTTATAGTCGGCAAGCGGGAATTAATGCGGGCAATACGCTTACGAGGAGGAGGAGGAGGAGGAGGAGGAGGAGGAGGAGGAGGAGGAGGAGGAGGAGAGGAGACGCGAACGGCGAATGGGCGTGGCCTTTGTGCAGATCGGAGAGATCTTTGGCGTGGAGATCGATACCGAGGAGGAGGAGGAGGTCACATGGCGGGGAAGAAGGGGAGGCTGTACTGGGGAGAAGCCAGTGGGACGGCCAGCTAAACTATGCTCACCGTAACGTGTGCAGTTAACTGCTCCGAATAGAAAACCCTCGGAGACGTCAATGGAGGAGAAGAGAAGTGACCTGTTTAGTCGTGGACGATCGGGTGGAAATGGAACTAGTCGATCGTGTCAAACGAGAACCCGCCCGAGGAGGAAAACAGAAACAAATCCACCGAAGTGTAAGTTGAGCACTCGATCGTCGGTCATGAGATCTTAATGATGAAGCGAAGATTCTTCCTCTTGAACTTTTCATTTGCATCTCCCTAACTCCTATCATCGATCCCACGAGTGCGCCTCTTCTAAGATGATACTTCTTCTTCGGTACAACCCCTCTAATTACAACAACAGTTGAGATCGTCCCGTACCCCTTTATTAAAAATGATAGGATCATCCTTCCACTAAAAAGCCGCCGTCCACGCGTGACGAGGCCGTCCATGCACCGGGGACTGTACGTACGACGTCCGCGCACATACGACAGACGGGCAAAGCGGTGGTACAAGAAAAAAACGCAACATGGCGCCGGTCAAGGCGAGAAGACCGCGATGTGGCCCGCATGGCGTGGTGGAGAAGTGTTGTCCGCCCCGCGTCGCGACGGTCAATGCGGCGGTTCTCGAGACGCCATTACGACCGGTGTTACTCTGGCGCGTCGGTGCGCACCCACCCACCGCCCCGGCTCTACTAAATCTTCCCCGTCGGCCTCCACCTCACCCCACCCCACTCCCACTCCCCCGACGCGATCCCCCGACGACCACCTCCACCCCAACAACATCTCCTCTCTCGGCGGCGACCTATGGCGTCAGGCGGCAGCGGCGGCCGTGGCGGCCCTCCAAGGGGCGGCTCGTGGCCGTCGAGCCTCGGCATACAGGAGACAGAGGAGCTCCTCCGTCTGGGCCTAATGGTGCCGCCCGGCTGCCGTCTGCCGCACATTTTTGATGGGGAACGTAGTAATTTCAAAAAGTTTCCTACGCACACGCAAGATCATGGTGATGCATAGCAACGAGAGGGGAGAGTGTGTCCATGTACCCTCGTAGACCGAAAGCGGATGCGTTAGCACGAAGCGGTTGATGTAGTCGTACGTCTTCATGATCCGACCGATCAAGTACCGAACGTACGACACCTCCGAGTTCAGCACACGTTCAACTCGATGACGTCCCTCGAACTCCGATCCAGCCGAGCTTTGAGGGAGAGTTCCCTCAGCACGACGGCATGGTGACGATGATGATGTTCTACCGACGCAGGGCTTTGCCTAAGCACCGCTGCGATATGACCGAGGTGGATTATGGTGGAGGGGGGCACCGCACACGGCTAAGAGATCCAAGGGATCATTGTTGTGTCTAGAGGTGCCCCCTGCCCCCGTATATAAAGGAGCAAGGGGGGGAGAGGCGGCCGGCCAGGGAGGAGTCCTACTCCCACCTGGAGTAGGACTCCCTCCTTTCCTAGTTGGAGTAGGAGAAGGGGGAAGGAGGAGGGACAGAGGAAGGAAAGGGGGGCGCCGCCCCCCTCCTTGTCCAATTCGGACTAGAGGGGGAGGGGGCGCGCGGCCTGCCCTGGCCGCCCCTCCTCTTATCCACTAAGGCCCATCTTAGCCCATTGAACCCCTGGGGGGGTTCTGGTAACCCCCGGTACTCCGGTAAAATCCCGATTTCACCCGGAACACTTCCGCTATCCAAATATAGGCTTCCAATATATCAATCTTTATGTCTCAACCATTTCGAGACTCCTCGTCATGTCCGTGATCACATCCGGGACTCCGAACTATCTTCAGTACATCAAAACACATAAACTCATAATATAATCGTCATCGAACTTTAAGCGTGCGGAACCTACGTGTTCGAGAACTATGTAGACATGACACGGACACGTCTCCGGTCAATAACCAATAGCGGAACCTGGATGCTCATATTGGCTCCCACATATTCTACGAAGATCTTTATCGGTCAAACCGCATAACAACATACGTTGTTCCCTTTGTCATCGGTGTGTTACTTGCCCGAGATTCGATCGTCGGTATCTCAATACCTAGTTCAATCTCGTTACCAGCAAGTCTCTTTACTCGTTCCGTAATACATTATCCCGCAACTAACTTATTAGTTGCAATGCTTGAAAGGCTTAAGTGATGTGCATTACCGAGTGGGCCCTGAGATACCTCTCCGACAATCGGAGTGACAAATCCTAATCTCGAAATACGCTAACCCAACAAGTACCTTCGGAGACACCTGTAGAGCACCTTTATAATCACCCGATTCGTTGTGGCGTTTGGTAGCACACAAAGTGTTCCTTGATGGCAGGAGTTGCATAATCTCATAGTCATAGGAACATGTATAAGTCATGAAGAAAGCAATAGCAACATACTAAATGATCATGTGCTAAGTTAACGGAATGGGTCAAGTCAATCACATCATTCTCCTAATGATGTGATCCCGTTAATCAAATGACAACTCTTTGTCTATGGCTAGGAAACATAATCATCTTTGATTAACGAGCTAGTCAAGTAGAGGCATACTAGTGACACTCTGTTTGTCTATGTATTCACACATGTATCATGTTTCCGGTTAATACAGTTCTTGTTGGGGAACGTAGTAATTTCAAAAAAAATCGTACGCACACGCAAGATCATGGTGATGCATAGCAACGAGGGAGAGTGTTGTCCACGTACCCTCGTAGACCGAAAGCGGAAGCGTTAGAACAACGCAGTTGATGTAGTCGTACGTCCTTACGGCCCGACTGATCAAGCACCGAAACTACGGCACCTCCGAGTTCTAGCACACGTTCAGCTTGATGAAGATCCCCGGACTCCGATCCAGCAGAATGTCATGGAAGAGTTTCGTCAGCACGACGGCGTGGTGACAATCTTGATGTTCTACCGTCGTAGGGCTTTGCCTAAGCACCGCTACAATATTATCGAGGACTATGGTGGAGGGGGGCACCGCACACGGCCAAGAGATCAAGAGATCAATTGTTGTGTCTTTGGGGTGCCCCCCTGCCCCCGTATATAAAGGAGCAAGTGGGAGGCCGGCCTGCCCTCTATGGCGCGCCCCCAAGAGGGGAATCTTACTAGGACTCCAAGTCCTAGTAGGTTTCCACCTAAAGGGAGAGAGGGGGAAGGAAGGAGAGGGAGAGGGAGAAGGAAAGGGGCCCCCCCCCCCTCTCCTAGTCCAATTCGGACCAGAGGGGGAGGGGGCACGCAGCCTGCCCTGGCCGCCCCTCTCTCTCTCCACTAAGGCCCATCGAGGCCCATTAGTTCCCCCGGGGTTTCCGATAACCCTCCGGCACTCCGGTTTTATCCGAAACTTCTCCGGAACACTTCCGGTGTCCGAATATATTCGTCCAATATATCAATCTTCATGTCTCGACCATTTCGAGACTCCTCGTCATGTCCGTGATCACATCCGGGACTCCGAACAAACTTAGTTACATCAAAACTCATAAACTCATAATATAACTGTCATCGAAACCTTAAGCGTGCGGACCTTACGGGTTCGAGAACTATGTAGACATAACCGAGAACCATTCCGGTTCAATAACCAATAGCGGAACCTGGATGCTCATATCGGCTCCTACATATTCTACGAAGATCTTTATCGGTCAAACCGCATAACAACATACGTTGTTCCCTTTGTCATCGGTATGTTACTTGCCCGAGATTCGATCGTCGGTATCTCAATACCTCGTTCAATCTCGTTACCGGCAAGTCTCTTTACTCGTTACGTAATGCATCATTCCGTAACTAACTCATTAGCTACATTGCTTGCAAGGCTTATAGTGATGTGCATTACCGAGAGGGCCCAGAGATACCTCTCCGACAATCGGAGTGACAAAACCTAATCTCGAAATACGCCAACTCAACATGTACCTTTGGAGACACCTATAGAGCTCCTTTATAATCACCCAGTTACGTTGTGACGTTTGGTAGCACACAAAGTGTTCCTCCGGTAAACAGGAGTTGCATAATCTCATAGTTATAGGAAATTATATAAGTCATGAAGAAAGCAATAGCAACATACTAAACGATCAAGTGCTAAGCTAACGGAATGGGTCAAGTCAATCACATCATTCTCCTAATGAAGTGATCTCGTTAATCAAATGACAACACATGTCTATGGTTAGGAAACATAACCATCTTTGATTAATGAGCTAGTCAAGTAGAGGCATACTAGTGACATTAAGTTTGTCTATGTATTCACACATGTATCATGTTTCCGGTTAATACAATTCTAGCATGAATAATAAACATTTATTATGATATGAGGAAATAAATAATAACTCTATTATTGCCTCTAGGGCATATTTCCTTCAGTCTCCCACTTGCACTAGAGTCAATAATCTAGATTACACAGTAATGATTCTAACACCCATGGAGTCTTGGTGCTGATCATGTTTTGCTCGTGGAAGAGGCTTAGTCAACGGGTTACGCAACATTTAGATCCGTATGTATCTTGCAAATCTCTATGTCTCCCACCTGGACTTGGTCCCGGATGGAATTGAAGCGTCTCTTGATGTGCTTAGTCCTCTTGTGAAATTTGGATTCCTTTGCCAAGGCAATTGCACCAGTATTGTCATAGAAGATCTTCATTGGTCCCGATGCACTAGGTATGACACCTAGATCGGAAATGAACTCTTTCATCCAGACTCCTTCATTTGCTGCTTCCGAAGCAGCTATGTACTCTGCTTCGCATGTAGATCCCGCCACGACGCTTTGTTTAGAACTGCACCAACTGACAGCTCCACCGTTCAATATAAACACGTATCCGGTTTGCGATTTAGAATCGTCCGGATCAGTGTCAAAGCTTGTATCGATGTAACCAATACGACTAGCTCTTTGTCACCTCCATAAACGAGAAACATATCCTTAGTCCTTTTCAGGTATTTCAGGATATTCTTGACCGCTGTCCAGTGGTCCACTCCTGGATTACTTTGGTACCTCCCTGCCAAACTTATTGCTAAGGATATGTCAGGTCTGGTACACAGCATTGCATACATGATAGAGCCTATGGCTGAAGCATAGGGAACATCTTTCATTTTCTCTCTATCTTCTGCTGTGGTCGGGCATTGAGTCTTACTCAACTTCACACCTTGTAATACATGCAAGAACCCTTTCTTTGCCTGATCCATTTTGAACCTTTTCAAAACTTTATCAAGGTATGTGCTTTGTGAAAGTCCAATTAAGCGTCTTGATCTATCTCGATAGATCTTGATGCCTAATATGTAAGCAGCTTCACCGAGGTCTTTCATTGAAAAACTTTTATTCAAGTATCCCTTTATGCTATCCAGAAATTCTATATATAATATCAGAAATGCTACAGAGCTCCCACTCACTTTCTTGTAAATACTGGCTTCTCCAAAAGTCTGTATAAAACCATATGCTTTGATCACACTATCTAGCGTTTATTCCAACTCCGAGAGGCTTGCACCAGTCCATAAATGGATCGCTGGAGCTTGCACACTTTGTTAGCACCTTTTGGATCGACAAAACCTTTCGGTTGCATCATATACAACTCTTCTTCCAGAAATCCATTCAGGAATGCAGTTTTGACATCCATTTTCCATATTTCATAATCATAAAATGCGGCAATTGCTAACATGATTCGGACAGACTTAAGCATCTCTACGGGTGAGAAAGTCTCATCGTAGTCAACCCCTTGAACTTGTCAAAAACCTTTCGCAACAAGTCGAGCTTTGTAGACAGTTACATTACCATCAGCGTCAGTCTTCTTCTTGAAGATCCATTTATTCTTGATGGCTTCCGATCATCGGGCAAGTCAACCAAAGTCCATACTTTGTTCTCATACATGGATCCCATCTCAGATTTCATGGCCTCAAGCGATTTTGCGAATCTGGGCTCATCATCGCTTCCTCATAGTTCGTAGGTTCGCCATGGTCAAGTAACATGACTTCCAGAATAGGATTACCGTACCACTCTGGTGCGGATCTCACTCTGGTTGACCTATGAAGTTCGGTAGTAACTTGGTCTGAAGTTTCATGATCATTATCATTAGCTTCCTCACTGATTGGTGTAGTCGTCACAGGAACCGGTTCTTGTGATGAACTACTTTCCAATAAGGGAGTAGGTATAGTTATTACCTCATCAAGTTCTACTTTACTCCCACTCACTTCTTTCGAGAGAAACTCCTTCTCTAGAAAGGATCCGATTTTAGCAACAAAAATCTTGCCCTCAGATCTGTTTTAGAAGGTGTACCCAATAGTCTCTTTTGGTTATCCTATGAAGACACATTTCTCCGATTTGGGTTCGAGCTTATCTGGTTGAAGTTTCTTCACATAAGCATCGCAGCCCCAAACTTTAAGAAATGACAACTTTGGTTTCTTGCCAAACCACAATTCATAAGGCGTCGTCTCAACGGATTTTGATGGTGCCCTATTTAATGTGAATGCGGCCGTCTCTAAAGCATAACCCCAAAACAATAGCGGTGAGAAAAGTATGATTACGATGTTCGGACACACCATTACGCTGTGGTGTTTCGGGTGGCGTGAGTTGCGAAACTATTCCGCATTGTTTCAAATGTAGACCAAACTCGTAACTCAAATATTCTCCTCCACGATCAGATCGTAGAAACTTTATTTTCTTGTTATGATGATTTTCAACTTCACTCTGAAATTCTTTGAACTTTTCAGAAGTTTCAGACTTATGTTTCATCAAGTAGATATACCCATATCTGCTTAAATCATCTGTGAAGGTGAGAAAATAATGATATCCGCCACGAGCCTCAACATTCATCGGACCACATACATCTGTTTGTATGATTTCCAACAAATCTGTTGCTCTCTCCATAGTTCCGGAGAACGGTGTTTTAGTCATCTTGCCCATGAGGCACGGTTCGCAAGTACCAAGAGATTCATAATCAAGTGATTCCAGAAGTCCATCAGCATGGAGTTTCTTCATGCGCTTTACACCAATATGACCCAAACGGCAGTGCCACAAATAAGTTGCACTATCATTATCAACTATGCATCTTTTGTCTTCAACATTATGAATATGTGTATCACTACTATTGATATTTAATAAAAATAGACCACTCTTCAAGGGTGCATGACCATAAAAGATATTACCCATATAAATAGAACAACCATTATTCTCTGATTTAATGAATAACCGTCTTGCATCAAACAAGATCTAGATATAATGTTCATGCTCAACGCTGGCACCAAATAACAATTATTCAGGTCTAAAGCTAATCCCGATGGTAGATGTAGAGGTAGCGTGCCGACCGCGATCACATCGACTTTGGAACCATTTCCCACACGCATCGTCACCTCGTCCTTAGCCAATCTTCGCTTAATCTGTAGTCCCTGTTTCGAGTTGCAAATATTAGCAACAGAACCAGTATCAAATACCAGTGCTCTGCGAGCATTAGTAAGGTACACATCAATAACATGTATATCACATATACCTTTGTTCACCTTGCCATCCTTCTTATCCGCCAAATACTTGGGGCAGTTCCGCTTCCGGTGTCGGTCGCTTGCGATGAGAAGCACTCGATCTCGGGCTTAGGTCCAGATTTGGGTTTCTTCTCTTGAGCAGCAACTTGCTTGTTGTTCTTCTTGAAGTTTCCCTTCTTCTTCCCTTTACCTGTAGCGACCAGACCTCAAAGCGATCGATCTACGTGCTCGATGTCATCCACTGGATCGATGTCGACACCACCACAAGACTCGAAGGATTTATAACAGAGTAGCAATCACACACTTATTACAATCGAATGTCTCAAGAGAGAACTTAATAAAATAAATATGGCTTAAGGCCATCTAATAACGAAAACAGCGGAAGGCTTGGAAGAAAAGTGAGTCCATCAACTCCAACGGCATCACTGAGTATAGAACCACGACCTATGCACCTTACTCGTCGTCTGAAAAGTCTACAACATGAAACGTTGCAGCCCGAAAACGGGCCAGCACATGGAATATGCTGGCAATGTAACACATAGAGAAGAATGGAATGACATGCATATATGGCTGGTGGAAAGCTCCATGGTTACAGTTTTGCATAAAGCTAATTTTTCCCTACTGCAAAGGAATAAATTTATTTAACTATCACGGTGGTTGTGAAACATTGAGAATGGTTGACAGCATTCTCAATCCCAATTAAAAGTACTCATTAACAAACCCAACAATATTAATTAGAAGTAACATGATGAGATTCACATGATATCCAAGTACTAGATACTCAAGATGTCCATAACCGGGGACACGGCTAACCATGATTAGTTTATACACTCTGTAGAGGTTTGTGCACTTTCCCCCACAAGACTCGATCGTCTTCGTTGGATTTCTCGCACTACATGATGTTTGAGAATCGGATGACCGAGACATAGTCTTTCAGAAGCACTAGCACCTTACTTGTGGGTAGACCGGTACACCTACTTTCCCCTACATCTGCTAGTCTACCCGTAAGAGTTCGCACAACTTAATCAACTATGCCAGATCCCATAATGGCTTGTGGCTGCACACGGAAGTTTCTAGTTTGAATAATCTCATGATCCCTTTGAGCCTGGGTGGCGGTCCGAAAAAATACAGGCAAGTCCTGATAGAAACCAGGTGCCTCAATCCACCCAGATGTGTGTTTAAGTTGCCACCTTAAATAAACCATTAAATAACAATCTCACATCTGTCATGGATACACTCACCCAATCCACGTCTACTAGCATAGCATGGCATAATAAGCAAACGTAGAAGTAACTCCCAAGGGTTTATAATGAAACATGTATTAGGTACTACCTCAACTACTTCCCATCCCACAATTTAATTAGATCCTAATCATGCAAGTGTTTGAGGGTAGATCTAAATGCATAAAACTGGGTATGAGAAAAGTATGATCAAAGTGTTACTTGCCTTGCTGATGATCCGCGAAACCTAGAGACTCGAAGTAACAGGCGGTGCACTCCGGGTATTCTATCGCAGACAAACAAACAAGCATACAATATGTACTCATCTAATGCACAGGTAAAACTCGAATAGATCTAACCAGATAGTTCAACTTAAGAACTCCGGTTTGCAAAAAGAATCAAATCAAACGAAGCAACGAAAGTCAAACGGCGGAAGAAAACAGCTTCGTTTTACTAATCTGGATCTAGTTCAAATTTTACAAAAGCAAAAACTTGTTTAAGTAGATTATTCGGAAAGAGGGTTTCGAGACGAAACTCTAGGCGCTTGAATCGCCTGATTCCGATAAACGAGCGAAAAGTTATACTAAAACGAAAATCGGATCTGGAATCGCGATCAGAAAAATCATGGATTTAAATCCGAGAAAAAGAAAAACGACGAACAGGTTAACGAACAGACGTTCGTTAATTAGCCTAAACCGAAAAAAAACCGAAACAAAAAAACCCGAAATAAAACCGAAGAAAAACAGCTCGGTTTTTTAAAAAACAGCCTTGAAAGCGAGGTGGCGGCGAACCTCGGTGGCGGGTCCGTGGCGGCTAGCTAGGGTTTGGCTCGGGCGGGCCTTAGCTGTGGGCTGGGCGCTCGGGCGGCAGCGCTTATAAAGCGCCCGGCGGAGTCCGCTCGAATGCGGCCCGATAAAGGCGGTGCGCGTTTTTTTTAAAAATAAATACGCTCAGAAAAAAAATAAAAACAAGTACTAAACGGACTCCAAAAATCCCGAAATAAATTCTCCCTGGCTTCTAAAATCAAGCCGGATTTAATGAACATTTATTTGGGGCCTAAATGCAATTTTGAAAAACGCGCATTTTTCCTAAATTCAAATAGAAAGGCGAAAAACTCCAAAATAAAATCTTATTTGATTTTATTATTAAATCTTCATTATTTCTTTATTTTGGGAAAGTCATTTTATTCCCTATCTCATATTTTGGTAGTAGAAATAATTGAATATAAAATAATTAAAATCAAATGATCCTATTTTCAAAATTTGAGAAAACTCAAATATGAAAATAACGAAAATCCCCAACTCTCTCCGTGGGTCCTTGAGTTGTGTAGAATTTCTAGGATCGAGCAAAAATGCAACGAAAAAATATGATATGCAATGATGCTCTATGTTTAACATTCCAAATTGAAAATTTGGGATGTTACAAACCTATCCCCTTAAGATGAATCTCGCCCTCGAGATTCGGGTTGGCTAGAAAATAGGTGAGGGTGGTCTTTAAGCAAATCTTCCTCTCGCTCCCAGGTGGCTTCATCCTTAGTGTGGTGGCTCCACTGAACCTTGCAAAACTTAATGACCTTGCTGCGGGTGACTCTGCTGGCATACTCCAAAATCTTAACTGGTTTCTCCTCATAGGTCAAATCATCATTCAACTGAATCGCCTCTAGTGGCACGGTATCTCTCAGTGGTATATCGGCCATTTCTGCGTGACACTTCTTCAACTGAGAAACATGAAACACATCATGTACTCCTGACAATCCTTCGGGTAGTTCCAACTTGTACGCAACTTCTCCCATGCGTTCCAAAACACGATAAGGTCCTACAAATCGAGGTGCTAACTTTCCCTTAACTCCAAAACGCTTAACTCCTCGAAGCGGCGATACTCGAAGATAAACTCTGTCTCCGACTTCATATTTTGTCTCCTTACGTTTTGAATCCGCATAACTTTTCTGTCTCGACGGGGCTACCTTGAGCCTATCGCGAATCAACTTTACCTTCTGTTCAGACTCCTTAATAAAATCCGGCCAAACAACTGGCGGTCTCCAACTTCATCCCACAACAACGGGGTCCTGCACCTCCTTCCGTACAAGGCTTCGAAAGGTGCCATCTTCAGACTGGTTTGGTAACTGTTGTTATAAGAAAACTCCGCATCTGACAAGTTGTCATCCCAACTTGATCCATAATCCAAAGCACAAGCTCT
Organism: Aegilops bicornis; assembly: GCA_021605145.1. NCBI lineage: Eukaryota > Viridiplantae > Streptophyta > Magnoliopsida > Poales > Poaceae > Aegilops > Aegilops bicornis. Next base: position 75,112,431 of record CM038671.1, on the reverse strand, counting down.
AAGCATATCCTCCAAAATCTGGTTGACTCTCTCGGTTTGTCCATCCATGCATGGATGAAAAGCTGTGCTAAACTCCAGCCTGGTTCCCAAATTTTCGTGCAACTGCTTCTAGAACTTTGAGGTGAATTGGGTTCCTCTATCTGATACAATACTCCTCGGAACTCCATGCAAGCATACAATCCTGGTCATGTATATCTTAGCCAATTTGGCACTGCTGTAGGTAGTCTTTCTTTGGAATGAAATGAGCTACCTTCGTCAAACGATCGACTACAACCCAAATCGAGTCATAGCACGAGCGAGTCCTGGGCAATCCCGTGATGAAATCCATACCTAGTTTATCCCACTTCCATTCGGGTATAGGCAATGGCTGTAACAATTCTGCTGGCTTCTGATGTTCTGCCTTCACCCTCTGATATACATCACAAACTGCTACGTACTCTGCAATATCCTTCTTCATTCCGGTCCACCAGAAAGTATTCTTCAAATCCAAATACATCTTGGTATTTCCTGGGTGAATCGAATATGGTGAATCATGTGCCTCTTGTAGAATCAACTTCACGATCTTGGTCATTGGGCACATAAACACGGTCCTCAAACCATAGGGTATCGTGCTCATCCTCACGAAATCCCTTAGCCTTTCCTTCGCTCATTTTCTCCTTTATGGAGGCAATCTCTTTGTCAGTCTTCTGAGCTTCCCTGATCTTGTCCATCAAAGTTGACTGAATCTCCAATGCTGCTACATAGCCTCTCGGAACTATTTCCAAACATAGCTCTCGAAGATCCTCGGCTAACTCCTTTGGTATATCTCCCGTCATTAATGTGTTGGCGTGACTCTTACGGCTCAACGCGTACTGCTACAACGTTAGCCTTTTCGGGTGATAATGCAATCTCATATCATAATCTTTGATGAGCTCCAACCATCTCCTCTGCCCGAGATTTAGTTCCTTCTGCGTGAAGATGTACTTCAAACTCTTGTGATCCGTATACACCTCACAATGATTTCCAATGAGGAAATGTCTCCATGTTTTCAACGCATGCACTACGGCTGCTAACTCCAAATCATGCGTAGCATAATTTAGCTCATGGGGCTTAAGCTGACGTGAAGCATACGAAACAACTCTTCCCTCCTGCATAAGCACTGCTCCAAGTCCTCTACGTGAAGCGTCGCAATATACCTCATAATCCTTGGTCTGATCTGGCAGAATTAACACTGGTGAGGTAACCAAACGTTTCTTCAACTCTTGGAAACTAGCTTCACACTCCTCGGTCCAAATGAACTTGGTATCTCTCTTTAATAATTCTGTCATAGGCTTCGCAATCCTTGAGAAAATTCTCAATGAATCTCCGGTAGTATCCTGCTAGTCCAAGGAAACTCCGGATCTCTCCAACCGTCGTTGGCACTTCCCACTTTGTTATGGTGACAACTTTAGTGGGGTCTACTACTATACCTTCTTCGGATATAACATGTCCAAGAAACCCAACTTCCTTCAACCAAAACTCACACTTGCTGAACTTGGCATACAACTGGTGTTCTCTGAGCTTCTCGAGTACCAAACGCAAATGCTCCTTATGTTCGTCTTCATTCTTCGAGTAAACCAAAATATCATCAATGAACACCACGACGAACTTATCCAAAAACTCCATAAACACTTTGTTCATCATGTTCATAAAATAGGCAGGTGCGTTAGTCAGACCAAATGACATAACGGTGTACTCATACAGCCCGTGCACAGTGGTAAAAGCCGTCTTAGGTATATCCTGCTCTCGAATCTTCAAGCGATGGTACCACGATCGCCGTCGATCTTTGAAAACACCTTAGCTCCTTGCAACTGGTCAAACAAGTCATTGATCATCGGCAGTGGGTACTTGTTCTTAATGGTCACTTCGTTCAATCCTCGATAATCAACAACCATTCTTAAGGATCCATCCTTCTTCTCCACTAGAAGTACTGGTGATCCCCAAGGCGAAGAACTTGGGCGAATAAAACCTTTATCCAGTAACTCCTTAATTTTCTTCTTAATTTCCTCCAAATCTTGGGCTGGCATCCTATATGGTCTCTTAGATATCGGCCCAGTGCCTGGCAGTAGTTCAGTCAGAAACTCAATGTCCCTATCCGGTGGCATGCTTGGCAACTCTTCCGGAAACACGTCCGGGTAATCCCTTACCACTGGTACTTCCTCCTGCACAACTCCTGATAAGGAATTTACATGTGCTATCCTCGGCTCATGCCGTGATACATACTTGATTCTCCTTCCTTCTGGGGTGGTAAGCAAAATTGTCTTACTGGCGCAATCGATGTTTCCTCCATACATCGACAACCAATCCATACCAAGAATTACATCCAAAACTTGGGATTCCAATATAATTAAATCTGTTGGGAAAACATGCCTCCCTATAATTAATGGCACTTGAAAACATCCTTGACTGGCCATATACTCCGCTCCCGGTGAGCTTACTAACATGGGTGTCTTAAGAGTTCTAGTAGGCAGGCTAAACTTATCCGCAAATCCCCTTGATATGAATGAATGCGATGCACCAGTATCAAAAAGAACAACTGCAGTAAATGACTTAACCAAAAACTTACCTATTACTGCATTTGGCTGAGCTTCAACCTCCTCCACGGTGACGTGGTTCACTTGTCCTTTGTTGAAAGGGTTCGGCTTCTTTCCTGAGCTTCCATTGCCATTTCCATTCTGGCCTTCTGGACAATCGTTTGCATAATGCCCGATCTTGCGGCACTTAAAGCAAGTGATGTGGTTCAGGTCTACCTTGGATGGTGTTGACGAGTTGGTGCGGTTACATCCATTGCTTCCTCCATTCCGTTCCCATTCTTGGTGCCATTATGGTTGTGCGAGCTACCTCCTCCATGGGTATGCTGAAATTGTCCTCCGGCTTCGTGGTAAAGCGAAGTTTCTGCTGAGCTCGAGTTATTCTTCCCTGTCCATACTTCCTCTTGCGATTGTCAATCTGCTGCTGCTTCCCTTCAATCATGAGAGCACGATCTACTAACTCCTGGTAGTTATTGAAGGTGGCTACCATCAACTGCATGCTCAGCTCATCATTCCGTTCTTCTAGAAACTTCTCCTGCTTAGCTGCGTCTGTAGCAACGTCATCTCGGGCATAACGTGCTAGCTTACTGAAATCATCTACATACTGGCCAACTGTCCTTCCTCCTTGGCGTAAGTTGCGAAAATCACGCTTCTTCATGGCCATAGCTCCTGCTGAAACATGGGCGTCTGGAAAGCTTTCTTTGGCCGATCCCATGTGATAGTGTCTCTGAGGTAAGTGGCTGTAAAATTCTCCCACCATCTTTGCTGCGGGTCCTTCAAGCTGATGTGCGCCAAACTTCACCCTTTCTCCATCTGTACATCCTGCAGTTGGTCAACTCCCTCCCTATCTTACGGAGCCAATCATCTACAACAATCAGCTCGGTGCTCTTTGGAAAACACCGGTGATTCAAATTTAAGCAGGTCAAATGGTCAACAGGTGGTGGTGGCGGTGGGTTGTTGTTGTTGTTGTTGTTGTTGCCTTGGTTCTGTACCAATGTTTGAATCAAGGCATTCTGCTGCTGAATCAACTGAGTGATCTAAGGCGGGAAAACAAATCCGGGGTCGCGTCTCGGAGGCATCTGAGGGGTTTAAGAAAAGACGAGAATTTAGAATAGAATGAGGTCTAGAGAGAAACACTACCCATATGCACATGAGACGATTCACACAAAATCACTCCAATCAATGCAAACAAGGGCATACAACGGTCTATCTATCGTTACAAAGTGCTGAAACTAAAACTAATATAACATGGGGGTAATCTACTACTGTTATGGTGGTCAACTAGAAAAACTGCTCCTAAGAAGACTCCATGATATCTGCTCCGACTTCATCTTCGTAATCATCATCACTAGGATCGGAATCGATGTAAATGCGATGATGATGTAGTTCTCTGGACAGGTGCTATCTTCATCTTCTCCTCCGGGTGCTGAATTTCCCATGAGTTCTTCAATCTTCTCCTTAAGATCGCCGTTTTGTCCCACTAGAGCTACAATCTCCTCCATGTAGTCCTTGTGAGTGGCCTTCAGTTCACCTTCTAGTTCGATAATCTTGGCTTTTGCTGTCTTCAACTCCATCATGTCTGCGCACATCTGGTTCTCCTGGCGTCGAATGTGCTGGTTTAACTCCTAGATGAAAGCTGCAATGGATCGATTCTTCTTAGTGACAACTATCTCCCATTGTTCATCTCGGCGTCCGCAAATCTGGTAGATAGTATCCTTGAGGTCTTCCAGCGCTCTTCTTCGGGTAAAGTGGAATTGTAAGTCCCGGTGAAGCTTGGTAATCCTATGTGAAGGTACTTAGTGACTTCCTTCAGGTGTCGTCCAAAGGGTGTATCCTCATCCGGCTGAGTGAACTTGATCCTCGCTTCCGTCATCCTAAAAGAGTAGAAAATATGAGGAGTTAGAAATGAGAAGAGCGAGTAGTGATCTAGGGCTTTAGCTTAATGGTCGTGTCCTACAGTCAGCGTGTACTCTGATACCATCTTTGTAGCGACCAGACCTCAAACAGTCTGATCTCTGTGCTCAGTGTCTTCCCTGGATCAGTAATGCTGACACCACACAGTACTCGAAGGATTTATAATAGAGTAGCAATCACACACTTATTACAATCGAATGTCTCAAGAGACAACTTAATAAAATAAATATGGCTTAAGGCCATCTAATAACGATAACAGCGGAAGGCTTGGAAGAAAAGCGAGTCCATCAACTCCAATGGCATCACTGAGTATAGAACCACGACCTATGCACCTTACTCGTCGTCTGAAAAGTCTACAACATGAAACGTTGCAGCCCGAAAACGGGTCAGCACATGGAATATGCTGGCAATGTAACACATAGAGAATAATGGAATGATTAGCCTATACTACATGCATATATGACCAGTACATATACCTTTGTTCATGTTGCCATCCTTCTTATCCGCCAAATACATGGGGCAGTTCCGCTTCCAGTGACCGGTCACTGGAAGCGGAACTGCCCCAAGTATTTGGCGGATAAGAATGATGGCAAGGTGAACAAAGGTATATGTGATATACATGTTATTGATGTGTACCTTACCAGAGCTTGTAGTAGCGCCTGGGTATTTGATATTGGTTCTGTTGCTAATATTTGTAACTCGAAACAGGGGCTACGGATTAAGCGGACACTGGCTAAGGACGAGGTGACGATGCGCGTGGGAAATGGTTCCAAAGTCGATGTGATCGCCGTCGGCACGCTACCTTTACATCTACCTACGGGATTAGTTTTAGACCTGAATAATCATTATTTGGTGCCAGCGTTGAGCATGGACATTATATCTAGATCTTGTTTGATGCGAGGCGGTTATTCATTTAAATCAGAGAATAATGATTGTTCTATTTATATGAATAATATCCTTTATGGTCATGCACCCTTGATGAGTGGTCTATTTTTACTAAATCTTGATAGTAGTGATACACATGTTCATAGTATTGAAGCCAAAAGATATAAGTTTAACAATGTTAGGGCAACTTATTTGTGGCACTGTCGTTTTGGTCAAATTGGTGTAAAGCACATGAAGAAACTCCATGCTGATGGGCTTTTGGAATCACTTGATTATGAATCACTTGATGCTTGTGAACCATGCCTCATGGGCAAGAGGACTAAGACTCCGTCCTCCGGAACAATGGAGCGAGCAACAGACTTATTGGAAATAATACATACTGATGTATGCGGTCCAATGAGTGTTGATGCTCGCAGCGGGTATCGTTATTTTCTTACCTTCACAGATGATTTGAGCAGATATGGGTATATCTACTTGATGAATCAGAAGTCTGAAACATTTGAAACGTTCAAAGAATTTCAGAGTGAAGTGGAAAATCATCGTAACAAGAAAATAAAGTTTTTGCGATCTGATCATGGAGGAGAATATTTGAGTTATGAGTTTGGTCTTCATTTGAAACAATGCGAAATAGTTTCGCAACTCACGCCACCCGGAATACCACAGCGTAATGGTGTGTCCGAACGTCGTAATCGTACTTTACTTGATATGGTGCGATCTATGATGTCTCTCACTGATTTACCGCTATCGTTTTGGGGTTATGCTTTAAAGACGGCTGCATTCACGTTAAATAGGGCACCATCTAAATCCATTGAGACGACACCTTACGAACTGTGGTTTGGCAAGAAACCCAGTTTGTCGTTTCTTAATTTTTGGGGCTGCGATGCTTATGTGAAAAATCTTCAACCTGATAAGCTCGAACCAAAATCGGAGAAATGTGTCTTCATAGGATACCCAAAGGAGACTGTTGGGTACACCTTCTATCACAGATCCGAAGGCAAGATATTCGTTGCTAAGAATGGATCCTTTCTAGAGAAGGAGTTTCTCTCGAAAGAAGTGAGTGGGAGGAAAGTAGAACTTGACGAGGTAATTGTACCTTCTCCCTTATTGGAAAGTAGTACATCACAGAAATCAGTTCCAGTGATTCCTACACCAGTAAGTGAGCAAGCTAATGATGATGATCATGAAACTTTTGATCAAGTTACTACCGAACCTCGTAGGTCAACCAGAGTAAGATCCGCACCAGAGTGGTACGGTAATCCTGTTATGGAAGTCATGTTACTTGACCATGACAAACCTACGAACTATGAGGAAGCAATGATGAGCCCAGATACCGCAAAATGGCTTGAGGCCATGAAATTTGAGATGGGATCCATGTATGAGAACAAAGTGTGGACTTTGGTTGACTTGCCCGTTGATCGGCAAGCCATAGAGAATAAATGGATCTTCAAGAAGAAGACCGACGACGGTAATGTTATCATCTACAAAGCTCGACTTGTTGCAAAAGGTTTTCGACAAGTTCAAGGAGTTGACTACGATGAGACTTTCTCACCCGTAGCGATGCTTCAGTCCGTCTGAATCATGTTAGCAATTGCCGCATTTTATGATTATGAAATTTGGCAAATGGATGCCAAAACTGCATTCCTTAATGGATATCTTAATGAAGAGTTGTATATGATGCAACCAGAAGGTTTTGTCGATCCAAAAGGTGCTAACAAAGTGTGCAAGCTCCAGCGATCCGTTTATGGACTGGTGCAAGCCTCTCTGAGTTGGAATATACACTTTGATAGTGTGATCAAAGCATATGGTTTTATACAGACTTTTGGAGAAGCCTGTATTTACAAGAAAGTGAGTGGGAGCTCTGTAGAATTTCTGATATTATAAGTGGATGACATATTGTTGATCGGAAATGATACTGAATTTCTAAATAGCATAAAAGGATACTTGAATAAGAATTTTTCAAAGAAAGACCTCAAAGAAGCTGCTGATATATTGGGCATCAAGATCTATAGAGATAGATCAAGACGCTTAATTGGACTTTCACAAAGCACATCCCTTGATAAAGTTTTGAAGAAGTTCAAAATGGATCAAGCAAAGAAGGGGTTCTTGCCTGTGTTACAAGGTGTGAAATTGAGTCAGACTCAATGCCCGACCACTGCAGAAGATAGAGAGAAAATGAAGGTCATTCCCTATGCTTCAGCCATAGGTTCTATCATGTATGCAATGCTGTGTACCGGACCTGATGTGTGCCTTGCTATTAGTTTAGCGAGGAGGTACCAAAGTAATCCAGAGTGGATCACTAGGCAATGGTCAAGACCATCTTGAAATACACGAAAAGGACTAAGGATATGTTTCCTCATTTATGGAGGTGACAAAGAGCTAAATAAATGGCAGTTACGTCGATGCAAGCTTTGACACTGATCCGGATGACTCTAAGTCACAAACCGGATATGTATTTTTATTAAATGGTGGAGCCGTCAGTTAGTGCAGTTCCAAGCAGAGCGTCGTGGCGGGTGATACATCTCCAACGTATCTATAATTTTTTATTGCTCCATGCTATATTATCTTCTGTTTTGGACATTATTTGGCTTTATTATACACTTTTATATTATTTTTGGGACTAACCTATTAACCGGAGGCCCAGCCCAAAATTGTTGTTTTTTGCCTATTTCAGAGTTTCGCAGAAAAAGAATATCAAACGGAGTCCAAACGGGATGAAACCTTCGGGAACGTGATTTTCGAAATGAACATGATCGAGAGGACTTGGACCCTACGTCAAGAAATCTACCAGGAAGTCACGAGGTAGAGGGCGCGCCTACCCCTTGGGCGCGCCCTCCACCCTCGTGGGCCCCATGTTGCTCCACCAACGTACTCCTTCCTCCTATATATACCTACGTATCCCCAAACTACCAGATACGGAGCCAAAAACCTAATTCCGCCGCCGCAACCTTCTCATGCCGTGAGATCCCATCTTGGGGCCTGTTAGGAGCTCATTTGGAGGGGCATCAATCACGGAGGGCTTCTACATCAACACCATAGCCTCTCCGATGATGTGTGAGTAGTTTACTTCAGACCTTCGGGTCCATAGTTATTAGCTAGATGGCTTCTTCTCTCTTTTTGGATCTCAATACAATGTTCTCCCCCTCTCTTGTGGAGATCTATTCGATGTAATTTTTTTCTTTTGCGGTGTGTTTGTTGAGACTGATGAATTGTGGGTTTATGATCAAGTTTATCTATGAACAGTATGTGAATCTTCTCTGAATTCTTTTATGTATGATTGGTTATCTTTGCAAGTCTCTTCGAATTACCAGTTTGGTTTGCCTACTAGATTGATCTTTCTTGCAATGGGAGAAGTGCTTAGCTTTGGGTTCAATCTTGCGGTGTCCTTTCGATGTGATGAGGCAGAAAGTCACGTATTGTATTGTTGCCATCGAGGATAACAAGATGAGGTTTATATCATATTGCATGAGTTTATCCCTCTACATCATATCATCTTGCTTAAAGCGTTACTCTGTTCTTATGAACTTAATACTCTAGATGCATGCTGGATAGCGGTCGATGTGTGGAGTAATAGTAGTAGTGCAGGCAGGAGTCGGTCTACTTGTCTCGGATGTGATGCCTATATACATGATCATACCTAGATATTCTCATAACTATGCTCAATTATGTCAATTGCTCAACAGTAATTTGTTCAGCCACCGTAAATACTTATGCTCTTGAGAGAAGCCACTAGTGAAACCTATGGCCCTCGGGTATATTTTGCATCATATTAATCTTACAACACTCAGTTATTTGTATTGCCTTTTATTTTACTTTGCATCTTTATCATAAAAAATACCAAAATATTATCTTATCATATCTATCAGATCTCACTCTCGTAAGTGACTGTGTAGGGATTGACAACCCCTTATCGCATTGGTTGCGAGGATTTATTTGTCTGTGTAGGTGCCAGGGACTCGTGCGTGGCCTCCTACTGGATTGATACCTTGGTTCTCAAAAACTGAGGGAAATACTTACGCTGCTTTGCTGCATCGCCCTTTCCTCTTCAAGGGAAAACCAACGCAGTGCTCAAGAGGTAGCAGCGGGATCTACGTGTGAAGCAGATTACATAGCTGCTTCGGAAGCAGCAAATGAAGGAGTCTGGATGAACGAGTTCATACCCGATCTAGATGTCATAACTAGTGCATCGGGTCCAATGAAAATCTTTTGTGACAATACTGGTGCAATTGCCTTGGCAAAGGAATCCAGATTTCACAAGAGAACCAAGCACATCAAGAGACGCTTCAATTCCATCCGTGACCAAGTCAAGGAGGGAGACATAGAGATTTGCAAGATACATACGGATCTGAATGTTGCAGACCCATTGACTAAGCCTCTCTCATGAGAAAAACATGATCAACACCAAGACTCCATGGGTGTTAGAATCATTACAATGTATTCTAGATTATTGACTCTAGTGCAAGTGGGAGACAAAAGGAAATATGCCCTAGAGGCAATAATAAAGTTGTTATTTATATTTCCTTATAACATGATAAATTTTTATTATTCATCCAAGAATTGTATTAACTGGAAACTTAGTATATGTGTGAATACATAGACAAACAGAGTGTCACTAGTATGCCTCTACTTGACTAGCTCGTTAATCAAAGATGGTTAAGTTTCCTAGCCATAGACAAAGAGTTGTCATTTGATAAACGGGATCACATCATTAGAGAATGATGTGATTGACTTGACCCATCCATTAGCTTAGCACTATGATTGTTTAGTTTATTGCTATTGCTTTCTCCATAACTTATACATATTCCTATGACTATGAGATTATGCAACTCCCGAATACCGGAGTAACACTTAGTGTGCTATCAAACGTCAAAACGTAACTGAGTGACTATAAACATGCTCTACAGGTGTCTCCGATGGTGTTTGTTGAGTTGGCATAGATCGAGATTAGGATTTGTCACTCCGATTGTCGAAGAGGTATCTCTGGGCCCACTCGGTAATGCACAGCACTATAAGCCTTGCAAGTAATGTGACTAATGAGTTAGTTATGGTATGATGCATGACGGAACGAGTAAAGAGACTTGCCGGTAACAAGATTGAACTAGGTATTGAGATACCGACGATCGAATCTCGGGCAAGTAACATACCGATGACAAAGGAAACAACGTATGTTGTTATGCGGTTTGACCGATAAAGATCTTCGTAGAATATGTAGGAACCAATATGAGCATCCAGGTTCCGTTGTTGGTTATTGACCGGAGATGAGTCTCGGTCATGTCTACATAGTTCTCGAACCTGTAGGGTCCGCACGCTTAACGTTCGGTGATGATCGGTACTATGAGTTTATGTGTTTTGATGTACCGAAGGTAGTTCGGAGCCCCGGATATGATCACGGACATGACGAGGAGTCTAAAAATGGTCGAGACATAAAGATCGATATATTGGAAGGCTATGTTTGGACGACGGAATGGTTCCGGGTGAGTTCGGGCATTTACGGGAGTACCGGGGGGTTACCGGAACCCCCCAGGGAGTGTATGGGCCTTATTGGGCCTTAGTGGGAGAGAGGAGGCGGCGGCCAGGTGGAGGGCGCACCCAAGCCCAATCCGAATTGGGTGGGGGGCCGCCCCCCTCCTTCCCTCTCTCTCCCCCTTCCTTCCTCTCCTACTCCAACTAGGGAAGGGGGAATCCTACTCCCACCGGGAGTAAGAATCCCCAATTGGGCGCGCCAACCCTTGGCCAGCCTCCTCCTCCCTCCCTCCTTTATATACGGGGGAAGGGGGCACCCCATAGACACATGAGTTGATTGTTTAGCTGTGTGCAGTGCCCCCTCCACAGATTTCCACCTCGGTCATATCGTTGCAGTGCTTAGGCGAAGCCCTGCACCGATAGCTTCATCATCACCGTCATCACGCCATCGTGCTGACAAAACTCTCCCTCGACCTCAGCTGGATCTAGAGTTCGTGGGACGTCACCGAGCTGAATGTGTGCAGATCGTGGAGGTGCCGTACCTTCGGTGCTAGGGTCGGTCGGATCGTGAAGACGTACGACTCATCAACCGCGTATTCATAATGCTTCCACTTACGGTCTACGAGGGTATGTGGACAACACTCTCCCCTCCCAGTGCTATGCATCACCTTGATGGATCTTGCGTGTGCGTAGGAATTTTTTTGAAATTACTGCGTTCCCCATCAGGCGCCTGCGGCCGTGCTTGCGGTGGAGGATGATGGCATCGACTGGGACGCCCAATTATCATTAGAAGAGAGGAAAAATGTAAAAATAAAAGATGAGATAACGAAAGGAAAGAAAATAAATAAAAAAGGCATAAGTAGTATTACTTTAAAAAATGAAATTTTTCACCCAATTATCATTTGTTGATCCTTTTTTTGTACCCACTATTCAAGCGAAATTATGTTGGAAATAATTTTAAGCAATGGCGATGTTTTAGGATTGTAGGTCAAATTTTGGAAATATTTAGATCAACACCAAATTTTGCCACGAGGTGATCCATTCCCCCCTTACCGAAACCACCGGCTTCCACATGAAGTACCTGAGTTCTTTCACGGAATCTACCAAAATTTTGGGAAGGCGTGTGGGGCCCCACCCGGGTACCCCATGCCGAAAATGAATGAAATCCGACAAAGAACGCACGTTGCGTCACGTCCGGGCACCGTTTTAGGGTTTTCGGCCCGGAAAATCATGGAAAATCCATACAGTGTCGAAACATGAAAAACTTTGGCGTGCGTGCTTGCCACGGTCATTGTAGCCCGTGAAAAAAATGAGTCCGTTTGGCAGATGCGAAGGAGAGACATACAACCGAGGGTGCATTCCCCCCTTACCGAAACCACCAGCTTCCACATGAAGTACCTGAGCGCTTTCACAAAATCTACCCAACTTTTGGCAGAGCGTGTGGGGCCCCACCCGGGTACCCCACGCTGAAAATGAACGAAATCCGACAACGAAGGCACGTTGTGTCACGTCCGGGCACTGTTTTAGGGGTTTTCGGCTCGGAAAATCGTAGAAAATCGATACAGTGTCGAAACGCGAAAAAATTTGGCGTGCGTGCCTGCCACAGTCAATGTAGCCGTGAAAAAAATGATCCCGTTTGGCGGATCCGAAGGAGAGACATACAACCGAGGGTCTATTCCCCCATACAAAAACCACTGGATTCCACATGAAGTACCTGAGCGCTTTCACGGAATCTACCCAACTTTTGGCAGGGTGTGTGGGCCCCCCGGGTACCCCACGCCGAAAATGAACGAAATACGACAACGAACGCACGTTGCGTCACGTATTAGGGGTTTTCGACCCGGAAAATCGTAGAAAATCCATACAGTGTCAAAACCCGAAAAAATTTGGCGTGCGTGCTTGCCACGGTCAATGTAGCCCGTGAAAAAAATGAGCCCGTTTGGCGGATGTGAATGAGAGACATACAACCGAGGGTCCATTCCCCCCTTACCGAAACCACCAGCTTCCAAATGAAGTACCTGAGCGCTTTCATGGAATCTACCAAAATTTTGGCAGGGCGTGTGGGGCCCCACTCGGGTACCCCACGCCGAAAATGAACGAAATCCAACAACGAACGCACCTTGCGTCACGCTCGGGCATTATTTTTGGGATTTTCGACCCGGAAAATCGTAGAAAATCCATACAGTGTCAAAACGCGAAAATTTTTGGCGTGCGTGCTTGCCACGGCCATTGTAGCCCGTCGAATAAAATGAGCCCGTTTGGCGGATGCGAAGGAGAGACATACAACCGAGGGTCCATTCCCCCCTTACCGAAACCACCGGCTTCCACATGAAGTACCTGAGTGCTTTCATGGCATCTACCCTACTTTTGGCAGGGCGTGTGGGGGCCCACCCGGGTACCCCACGCCGAAAATGAACGAAATCCGACAACGAACGAACATTGCGTCACGTCCGGGCACTGTTTTAGGGGTTTTCCACCTGGAAAATCATAGAAAATCCATAGTGTCGGAACGCGAAAAAATTTGGCGTGCGTGCTTGCCACGGTCAATGTAGCCCGTGGAAAAAATGAGCCCGTTTGGCGGATGCGAATGAGAGACATACAACCGAGGGTCCATTCCCCCCTTACCGAAACCACCGGCTTCCACATGAAGTACCTGAGCGCTTTCACGGAATCTACCCAACTTTTGGTAGGGCGTGTGGGGCCGCACCTGGGTACCCCACGCCGAAAATGAACGAAATCCGACAACGAACATACGTTGTGTCACGTTCGGGCACTGTTTTAGGGGTTTTCGGCCTCGAAAATCGTATAAAATCTATACAGTGTCGAAACGTGAAAAACATTTGGCGTGCGTGGTTGCCACGGTCAATGTAGCCCGTGAAAAATAAATGAGCCCTTTTGGCGGATGCGAAGGAGAGACATACAACCGAGGGTCCATTCCCCCCATACCGAAACCACCGGCTTCCACATGAATTACCTGAGCGCTTTCACGGAATCTACCCAACTTTTGGCAGGGCGTGTGGGGCCCCACCCGGGTACCCCACGCCGAAAATGAATGAAATACGACAACGAATGCACGTTGTGTCACGTCCGGGCACTGTTTTAGGGGGTTTCAGCCCGGAAAATCATAGAAAATCCATACAGTGTCGAAACGCGAAAAAGTTTGGCGTGCGTGCTTGCCACGGTCAATGTAGCCCGTGAAAAAATAAGCCCGTTTGGCTGATGCGAAGGAGAGACATACAACCGAGGGTCCATTCCCCCCTTACCGAAACCACTGGCTTCCACATGAAGTACCTGAGCGCTTTCATGGAATATACCCAACTTTTGGCAGGGCGTGTGGGACCCCACCCGGGTACCCCATGCCGCAAATGAACGAAATCCGACAAGGAACGCACGTTGCATCACATCCGGGCACTGTTTTAGGGGTTTCGGCCCGGAAAATCATAGAAGATCCATACGGTGTCGAAACGCGAAAAAATTTGGTGTGCGTGCTTGCCACGATCAATGTAGCCCGTGAAAAAAAATGAGCCCGTTTGACGGATGCGAAGGAGAGACATACAACCGAGGGTACATTCCTCCTTACCGAAACCACCGGCTTCCACACTTTTGGCAGGGCGTTTGGGGACCCACCCGGGCACCCCACGCCGAAAATGAACGAAATCCGACAACGAACGCACGTTGCGTCACGTCCGGGCACTGTTTTAGTGGTTTTCGACCCGGAAAATCGTAGAAAATCCATACAGTGTCGAAACGCGAAAAAATTATCGTGCGTGCTTGCCACGGTCATTGTAGCTTGTGGGAAAAAATGAGCCCGTTCGATTAAGTTAAAAAAATGAGCCAGTTCGATTAAGTTTAAAAAATGAGCCCATTCGATTAAGTTAAAAAATGAGGCCGTCTATCTAAAAAAAACGCCGGCTGTCTCGCTAACGACGCGCATGCATGCATGGGCCCGTCCCACTAACAACACCGCCACAATCAGCGCTCGGGCGACATCCTTAGCCGACGTGCATGCAAATATACATTCTATCATGTTTTACTTTCCTTCACCCTGTCTTGCCGTCGCCGCGATCTACACGTACTGCCGACGTACGCCGCCCATCGCCCTACTGTCCAAATGGCGCCGGTGCGCCCGCGCCGTCCTACCTGCCCTGACCCGTCGTCGTCTATACGCTGCCGGTGCCCCTCCCACCGCCGCCAACCAGGACCGCCAGCTGCCGTGTACGTTTTTTTGTGTGTGTGTTTTTCATACGAAGGACATAACAGTTGCATGGTATGTGACAGAAAACTAATTCATGTAGTATGAATATCGACGGTGTGATTCCATGTTCTGTTCAAAAGTGGGTTAGCCTAGTTGATGGGCTGTCACCAACTCAGAAATTCAGGTTTTATGAAACGGATATGCAGGGCATGTTCAGAATACCATCGATAAAGATGCGTGATTTTTTGCTTCACTTTTTACTCCAAGGTTACAATCCAAGTAGCAAAAAATTCATGGTCCAAGATAGTTCTAGAAGTAAAGGCCTTATTTCACTAATGCCTGATGATGTGTACGCCATATTTGGTTGGAAAAACAATGGAGAGGATGTTTCTGGTTTTCTTAGTACAGAAGGAGAAAAGCAACCAAAAAATACCAGTTAGTTTTGTTAACAAAAAAAATGGTAAGATCATGATTGATGATCTGATCGAAAAGATTGTGAGGAATAAGAGCACGGATGATGACCTCATTCGGATGACGTTTCTAGTTATCTTAGGAACTATAATTGCACCAGTGTCTCATGAATACGTTCCGAAGAAGTACTATGCCTTAGTGCAAAATATTAAGTTGATAAGGAAGCTCAACTGGAATGCATTCATTTCGCGATTCTGTTTGTTGGAGATTGGCAAGCTTCTGCAGGACGGCCATGTTAGGCAATGGCCACAGGAGAACCTGACCCTTTTGCAAGTACGTTGTATTTATTAATTTTAAAATTTTTGTGATATAATGTTATCGAAGAACATGTTATTTAATTAGTTTATGTGTTTTACAGTACCTATAATGGGAGAAGGTGCAACCAATCACCGGTCCAAAATATGATCCGTTGGCATTGTTGAGCCCGCTGATGAGGAACTGGACGGAAGATATGGCTGTGAGAAGAGACAAATACGACTATGAATATGGTCGTGGTGTTGGGATGGTAATCCGAGTAATCTTGTTTTTTTACATTTATGAAATAAAATTAAGTGTTCATATGATTTGTATGTATAATTCTTTTGTTGCATTTGTAGATCGATGACAACATTACAAAGGAGTATAGGCTGAAAAAATTTGGAGAAGAAGAAGCTGAAAAAACCAAGAAAGCTAGTAGCAAGAAATCTAACGTTACTGGAAGGAGGAAAGAGGGCAGTACCTCGGAGGCTTCGAGCCAGAAGCCTACTATGGACCGGATTTTGAGTGAGATGAATGAGCTTCGGAAGGAAATGCTTCGTTTGCCAGAGTTATGCGCACAGGTAACACTTGAGCACGTCACTTTAATGCCCATCACTGTATTGAAGAACTAAGATGAAATGCTTTCTTGTAGAGGATGATTGAGAAACTGAACAAAACCAACTTCTACAAACCGGGTAACCTAGAAGAAGAACAAGAAGAGAATCTATACGGAGGCATTAATGAGTCTGCAAATGATGGTGGACTTCCGGAAAAAGAGTTTGTATATCACAAAGATGATTCAGACCAGTTCCGCACACATTCCAAAATGGATTTGCAAAAGTATGATGATGGTGTTGATGTAACTTCTCAGGGAAACACACCTTTTTACTGCACACCTGAGTACTTGGATAGTTTCAAGGGTGATATGGATGATCCTACCGAAGTACCATAAGTATCAGATGAAAAAGCGGCCACATCTTTAGGGACGGACGAGATGCGCATTGCATGCATCGCTTGGTTCTCAAGGAGTAGAAGAGGAAGTGGAGGAGGTTACTGGTAGGCGCAAGCACAAAGGATCACAACATGTCAAGTCTGCTTATGTGGTCCCTAAACCGAACAAGCGTGCAAAACGTTCTACCAAAGGAAGTAAGTTTTTGTGTTTCTAATTGTTCTTGCGTAATAATTATTTATATATTTGCATTTATAAGTATTTGATTTGTGTGTTACATATTTGTTCCAAAATGGTGGTGTTAACAAATCTAGTGATGAGTATGATGTGGTGAAAGTGTCCATCAAGTACGTGCACGCGCATGAGTATTCACAAAAACATGCCAAAACAGAAATTTTCAATGATGGCACGGAAGATGGTCTCAGTGTGTAGAGAGCTTGTTAGATTATTAACCATGAGTGGCTAAGTGGCGACGTAAGTTAATTTCATCTATTGTATTACAATTGATTCCAAAATACCATTGTCAAATCTGACACATTATTTATAGGTAATTAATGCATACTCATCATATTTGGTCGACAAAGTTAATGACGGTCGTTTCATGTTGACAACTTGGAGGGTACATTGGCTACTTCAGATTAGACCCGGAAAGAAGACCGCCGGTAACGACTATGAAGCAGAGTCGCATAGTAATGGACCCGTGAATAGATGTGAGGACGAGTATTTCAAAAAACCAAAGGTAAGTTTGATTGGTTACATGGTATATACATACGATAGTATGTGCTGATTGTGGTTTTTTGAGAACCTTCGCAGGACACAGCACTTGGGTATCAAAGGTAAGTTAAGTGCATTCAAAACATGAAGAATATGCTTGCAAGGAAGCCATGTGATTCATACTTCGGCAACTGCACTTTATAGTTTCTGCCGAGTTACCTGGCGTATAGTCCACATTAAATCTGTTATCCTTGTTATTCTTCCACGCAACCACAAATCTCTGACTATCGGTCCCTGTCAGTCTATCAATTACCTCAAGCTCCTATACGTTCTTCATATCTTGTTGCAACATATAAAAGTTTTCCTGCATGAATGCTTTGGCAGCATACGACTCAATGGTATCGCACTTAGTCACTGTTACTGGAACAGTCTGTGAGGCCGTGTAGTCATCATAAGCTTCATTCTCACGGAGGCGAACGATACAATTCTCGTAGTGTACAATCATGTCAACGATCGTCATACCATAGTCAAGATGGAGGTGCAGGCTGGAGTTCAGACTCTCACTCCTCTGATTACTGCGCATACCAAGAAAAAACCCACTAGACAAATATGATGCAAACCAAAGCGTCCTCTTCCTGTACGTCCTATGGAGCCATGTTTTCGTTCTCTCCGTCTGCCATTTGTGCACAAACGCGGCCCATCTCTCCTCAAAAACTTTATGTGTAGTGGCATAGTACAATAATGCCCTGAACTACTTCAATGACTTGTGGTTGAGGTGTTTCTGCATATTCTTTTCAATATGACATGAACATAGACGATGCCACATGTCAGGAAGCACCTTCCTGATAGCCCTTATCATCGCTGCATATCCATCGGTAATTACTGATTTGGGCCTCTTCTGACAGTGAGCTTTCAAGAATGTGTTAAACAACCAAACATACGTAGCCTCAGTCTCATCTGAAACAATGGCACAGGCGAATACCGTAGTGCAACGATGGTTGCTCAGGCCCACAAAAGGGATGAACGGCATTCCATACCTGTTCATCTTGTATGTGATGTCTAAGACGGCAACATCACCATAGTGAAGATAATCCCGGTGTGACTGCGAATCACACCAGAACAGGTTTTTGAGCCTGCCTTCAGCGTCAACTGTGTGCTCAAAGAAGAAATCTGGATCTCTGTCCTTTCTGGTCAACATGATTCCTATGGCAGTATCAGCATCACCTAGTGCACGCAATTTCATCTTGTCCCTGTAGCACATGTTATACAGCTTTGTCCTCTGAAACGGTGACTTTGCATACGACCCATACCTGCTAATGAAGTTGTCAAAAATAATATGTTTTCTTATCGTAGCTCCTGCCATAGCTAAGATCTCTGCTCTCTCAAATGCTTCGATCTGATTATGAGATCGGGGGAAAGGGACTTCGCCCGTCGTGCAAGAATGTGGCTGTGATCATCGGAGAAGTTGCTGACATACCATAGATTATGCTTTTTATCAAGCTTAACTGTCAAATGGGCTTCGCAGAAGAATCGACTCTCTGGTCTAAGCCCGCGGGTCTGGCCTTCCATGGTACAGAACTTGGCCTATCATTTTCCTGTGGTGGAACAGAGATACCTCCTCAAGTGCACAGTCCTTGCGAGATCCTTTGAATGTTTCAGCAAGTCCTTCCTGATGCTGAACCCACATTCTCTCGCGTGCTTGTTGTAGAACGTGTACACCTCATCTAATGACCTGAATGTCTTTGCCATCACATCCCAATGCCTATCAAGTGACTCTTGCTGATATTCATCATAGCCCATGTCAAGGTCAAACTGATCATCATCGTTGTGCTCACCGTTCCCACTAGGACCATTCGCACCTCCCTGCAAAATATGACATATAACCTTGCATGTCAATCTGTTCTTGTATTGTTACTTACCATAAATAATGTAAAAAACTTACTTGGCTAGCGCTCCCACTACGAGATGCATCAACCTCGCTCTCGGCATTGTCATCATCTATAATCTTACACTTATTGTCACCATTAGCATTTATCTGTGCACATTTAAAGTAAAATAAGTGGTAATACATTTTTAATGTCAATCATTGCCCTACAATTTTTTCAACGTACCCGGCTCGCACTATCTGCATAAATTTTTTCATATATATCATATTCCTCATCATCATCATTGCCATGTAGCTGTACAAATTTAAAAAGACATGTAAGTGTCAAAGAAGTAGTTTGTATTCAATATGTTTTAGTCAACATTCAAGGCACTTACATTACCACTGTATGATTCATCCTGACTCATATAGTTGTCTCCGGGAGGTTTGTTCGCATTCAATGACGAGGATCCATTATCGCTACCGGAATCATCACTGGCGTGTCCGGTTTCTTTCTCCATCTATACACATACAAATAAGGTGTGAGATCAATGCCAACATTCCACAACATCATCGTGAATACAGTAAATTCATCAGCAGTGACATGACTATGTGTCATGCAGACAAATTTGAATGTACAAAATCATTAAGAGGTCATTAAGAGATCACTACTCTCCTCTCTTATTTAGCCAAGTAGGGAATCATTTTGCATAAAAAATGCAATGGACAAATCAAAAAGAACAAAAATAGAGCCAGCGAACCTACTCTCCGCCGTCGAGGGGTCCTAGCCTGGGATCGATGCCGATGCGCTGTTGTCACCCACGTTGTGGAGGGCGCGTACGAGGACAAAACGTTGACACGGCAGCGCTGGGCGTTTCACCGGCGACATGGCGCGTGGGTGACTACAGACGCCGCCTGTGCTCGCGACTAGACGGGCACGTCGGGATCGACGATGTGACGGCGGTGGACCACGACGGTGTTGACGCCGCTAGGGTTTCCTAGGCGGGGATGGGGTGTCGGTTTCACGCGACACCGGCGACATGGCGCGTGGGTGACTAAGGACGCCGCCCGACATCGTGACGGCGGTGGACCACGGCGGCGTTGATGCCGCTAGGGTTTCGCAGGCGGGGATGGGGTGTCGGGGGTGGGATGTCCTTTTTCCCTTTCCCGATCGAACTACCGAACGCCACGGTATGCGTACTACGCGGGCGTACGGGGCGGAACGTACACGGGCGGCCGGCCCTATGATGGACGGCGGGTACACAAATACAAAATTTAGTATGGACAATACTACCCCTTCTACGTTTATTGGGGGTGGGTTGTACCGAAGTACTTCTCTTAAGATGAATGATGTCGGTAATGGTTTAATGGACCGAGCTGTGAGATTTTTTGTCCGATGTTTTGGGCGACGGCCCACTAAATTAAATTTGGGAAATGATAAGTACCTGACGTCGTCGGGTACGAGCACATGGCAAATCGAACATTTTCGATAACAATTTTAGTGATGCGAGAATGACAAATTAGTTGACACGCACTGTAACTTTCTGTCAAAAAAGAAGCACAGAGTTGCCACGCTTGCCAGCTAAAGTTATCATCCTTGCATCACTAAAATTGCCATTGAAAATGTTTGATTTGTCATAGTGCTCGTACCTGACGTTCGGGCGTTATCAGGTTCCAAAGTTTTTATATCCTGGCCTAGTTAAAATTCTTAAATCCAAAGGAGTCATTCGAATTGCATGGCAAGTGTGTATGTTTAGTATCGTTGAAGAAGAGTGACACTAATATAAAAATATGAGTTCTTTTACTACTACTCCTTGTAGCATGAGAAAAGAGAGTAACAATTCTCTCAAAAAAAAGAGTAACAACGTGTGCGCACTATTGAGCTTGGGCTAATGTTATGCACTTAGTTGGAAAGAACTAAATTGCTTAGCAGTGATGCAAGTCTCGCTTGACATGTCAATACTTAGGCCTTGTTTGTTTCAGCTTTGATCTGATTCGAATCACCTAGGGATTCACTTTAACGGCAAAGCTGATTCATGGTTATATAAGATCATGTTTGTTTCAGTTTTGATTGGATTCGAATCACATGTAGATTTGCTTTAGTGGTAAAGCTGATTCACACAATCAGCTACGTCACCGAAGTACACTTTGAGGTGCTTCAACAAATTGCACTAAAAATGACCCAAATCCAGATCCAGTTTCACTTGCAAAGCTGATTTAAAATAGTTGTTTGTTTCAGATTTCTGATTCAGTTTAACTAGCAATGCTGGCTTCACTGGTAAAGCTGATTCGAAATAACTGTTTGTTTTAGATTCCAGATTCCAGATTTGACTTCACTAACAAAGCTGAATCTGGTTCCTGAAGCTCAAACAAACAGGGCCTCAAGGTCATTTTGTTTTGTGCTCCCAGAGAGTCTTCTAACATGTGTCATTTTTATCTCTTCACTCTCCTACGAGTCCTCTCTGTATAGAAGAAAAACATAGGAGCGATGGTACATAAAACAGACACAACAGTTGATACAACTCTATCTCTCTCTCTCTCTCTCTCTCTCTCTCTCTCTCTCTCTCTCTCTCTCTGGCTGAGTTCCTTATGCTGAGTTGCTTCTCCGGTGACCCATCGCAGCGACTGTATGCACAATTCTCAGGGAAAGCACGCCTCCGAAAGTATGTCCATTGAGAACCTGCACTGGGTGAGGGAACGATAAGGTTTTTGGGGAGACCTTCACGGTAAGTAGGCCTCCGAAAGTGCATCCTTTGAGAACTTGCACTGGGCGAGGGGCGTTAAGGTTTTCGGGGAGCATCTCGGCACGACTGTTCACTCACGTTCGACCACTTCTTAGATCTTCCGCCGCCCGCTTGAACTACTTCCTCTATAGCGGGAGACCACCTCGTCTTCACCGTCATGGCCAATGATGTTTTTGCTCGGATTTCCTGTGAACTCATATGTTATGACCCTCTCTCCCCTCCCCCCTATTGTGATGTGTCATTTGTCCATGTGCGTATGTGCTATATATACCTAGTTTGTCATATGCGATTTGCCATGTCAGTATTCTTGTGATGATGCTAATCTAGATTAAGCTTAACCAAAAATTGCCTAATTTCCTAACAGTACAAAGAACCTTATATCTTTAGGCCACTTTCATTGACTATCTTTGCGGCTGCTCTTAAATGGATCCCTTTTAAGGCGCTCACTTCAAGAGGTGAAAGAACAAAACCATCTTGTGGCTCACTTCTATGAATGTGTACTGGGTTTGAACTGGTACTACAAGAGGGTGCTTACTCCTGAACAGGAGCAAACATTCTGAAGGGCCACTGTAATCTTTATGGGTGTCGTCATTATTGTGTTGGATGATAGGTTGGTTGATGCATATTTATTTATGTGAAATGCCAAAGGACTGTGGGGTGCACTTGAATCCAAGTTCGGCACTACCTATGTTGGTGGTGAATTGTATGCTATAGAGCAGTTCAGTGACTACGTAATGGTTGAGAACCATTTTGTGGTCGAAGAAGCTCATGATCTGCAGTGGATGGCAAACGAACTGGAGCTCCTTAACAGTGTGTTTCCGACAAATTTGTTGTCAGGAGCATTGTTGCTAAGCTTCCTCCTTCTTGGAGGAACTTTGCCACTTATCCGAAACACCAAAGACAATAGATCTATGTTGAGATTCTCATTGGATCTTTGGATGTTGAAGAGATGTCAAAAGCAAAGGACACACGAGCTAAAGGAGCATAGGGACATTATGTTGCCAACGTAATGCAAAAAATGCCCAAAAGTTCAAAGGAAAAGAATATATGACACGTTTGGTTAGGTAACTTTCCACCTTCTCCCGATTGCAATGCTTAGGGAAGACATTACTAGCATTTGGTTCAGATGGGCTGGTTTTGATTACCTTGTAATCCGATACATTGCTCGCAAAGCACAAAACGGGAGAAAACGAGTGGAAACCGCTTGATCCCCTTTCTCCACTCATTCCAACCACGCCTCTCCCTTCGCCTGTTGAACCTCTTCCTTCTCCACCACGAGCAACAACACAGATCGGACCTTCTCCTTCCCTGCTAGGCCGGAATTTCCTCTTTCCAGCCACGAGCTGAACGCTGACTGAACCTCTCCATGCCTACCACAAGGAGCAACGCTGGCCGGACCTCACTCTTCTCCGTCATGACCAGCAACATCGGCCGGACCTCCCACTTCTCTGTCGCGAGCAGCCCTGCCGGTCGTACTCCCTGTCGCGAACAACCACGTCGACCAGGCCTCTCCCATCTCATCCCTTATTTTCCCAGACGCTCCGGATTGGGAAACCAAAAACTTCACGTAATCACCCAATCCCCAACCTAATACACTGCATTCTGGTTACAAACCCGAAAACATTACCTGTCTTGAACCAAACACATTGAAAGTCTCCAGAAGTACCAACTTCAAGAAGAAAAAGACCCAAAAGTGGCAAAACAAGGATAAAGAGAAGGATCATTGTTTGGTATTAGCTGCGAAAGATCATTGGCCTCCCCAATGTCCAAACAATAAGGTTAGGAAAAAGATCATGGACAGTGGAATAAGCCTCGACCCTCATAGCCCCTTTGCAACAAAAGATCCATGCTTAGACAGTACAACTTTACTGTTCTCTGACACCAACTTGAAGCCATCTTTCAGAAGACAAGATCCACTAACAAGATTCTTCTTAATAGTAGGGACATGTTGCAAGTTCTTGATAAGCACAATCTTTCCTGAAGTAAACTTAAGATTGACCATACCAATACCAAGAACACAAGCAGGAGGCTCCTTCCCCATTAGGATGGTGGTATCCTAGATGGTGTGCCTGATAAGAAGTAAACAATGATTTTCAACACACATACACACACACACACACGCGCGCGCGCGCGCGAATATTAGCACAAGTGTCAACCCACTGATCGGTAAATTGACATACTAAAAGAACATTAGGTAAATTACCATATCTGGATATTCCCCTTTCAATATTGCCAAAAATCATGTTGACAGAAATTAAGCACTCTCTTTAAAGGACTTCTGTAATAGAGTTGTGAATCATGTATGCACTATTGTTGGTGAGACTAATGTTTGGCATTCATGACTTTATCACATTAATTTCGGGTATATGACAAGGCTAGCTAGTATGAGCTTAATTTTGAAATTCACTTTAGTAAAAGGCTCTAAGTGTCAAGCTTGTGTACAAGCTAAGCAACCTCACAAACCATCACAAGGCCTCAGAGGAAAGAAACTTGGCACCATTAGAGGTGATACATTCAAATTTGATGAGATGAATGGTGTGTTCACAAACAACGGAGGGCCCAGGATTTGAAGAGTGTGTATTAAAAAATATAATTTAACAAAAAATTTATAGCCTAAAATCTTGTTTTTAGCAAGTATAGTTAATAAGAGCATCACATTGTGCTAATTGTATAATATATTGCTACTTGTGATCTGCATTGGGATTTCCTCGAAGAGGAGAGGATGATGCAGTACAGTAGAGATAAGTATTTTCCTCGGTTAAGAACCAAGATTACAATCCAGTAGGAGAACCACACAATACCTCGTTAGCAGTATCTACACACAAACTAACAAATATTTGCACCCAACACGAACAAGGGGCTGTCAACCCCTTGGTGATTAATTGCAAGGATCAAATCTAGTAGTGATAGATAGATAGAACAAAAACACAAAATAAAATAAAGGAAATAAAATTGCAGCAAGGTGTTTTTGGATTTTTAATATAAGATAAAAATAGACCCGGGGGCCATAGTTTTCACTAGAGGCTTCTCTCTTGAAGATAACATACGGTGGGTAAACAAATTACTGTTGGGCAATTGATAGAAAAGCGAATAATCATGACGATATCTAAGGCAATGATCACATATATATAGGCATCACGTCCAAGACAACTAGACTGAGTCCTACATGCATCTACTACTATTACTCTACACATCGACCACTATCCAGCATGCATCTAGAGTATTAAGTTCATAAAGAACGGAGTAACGCCTTAATCAAGATGACATGATGCAGACAAAGTAAACTCAATCAATATGAATAAACCCCATCATTTTATCCTTAACGGCAATAATACAAATATGTGTATTGTCCCCTTCTATCACTAGGATATATATCAGCACAAGATTGAACTCATCAAAAAGCACCTCTCCCATTCCAAGAAAATTCAATCTAGTTTGCCAAACCAAGTCAATAGATCAGAGAGAAACACAAAGCAATAATAATCATGCATAAAAGTGTTCAGAGAAGACTTGAATAATATTCATAGATAATCTGATCATAAACTCACAAATCATCGGATCACAACAAACATACCACAAAAAAGGATTACATACGAATAGATCTCCGAGAACATCCAGCAGAACAGTGTATTGAAGATGAAAGAGAGAGAAGAAGCCATGTAGCTACTAGCTATGGACCCGTAGGTCTGTGGTAAACTACTCACACATCATCGGAATGGAAGCAAGGTTGATGTAGAGCCCCTCTGTGATCAATTCCCCCTCCGACAGAGTACCGGAGGAGGCCTCCAGATGAGATCTCTCAAGAACAGAAACTTGCGGCAGCGGAGAAAGTATTTTGAGTGGCTCTCTGATGTCAGAGGAATATTTGAGAATTTATAGAGGTGGAATTAGGTCAAGAGATGGCACGAGGGGCCCACAAGCCTGAGGGGCGCCCCCTGGGGCGCGCCTCCCGAGCTTGTCGCTCCCTCGTGGCTCGTTCGGTTTTCTCCCGAACCTTCTAGGTCTCTTCTGGTCCATAAAAAAATAATCCAAAGTTTTTTCTCCGTTTGGACCCTATTTGATATTGATTTCCAGAATAGCCAAAAGAAGCAAAAAAACTGCAACTAGCACTAGGCACTAGGTTAATAGGTTAGTCCCAAAAAATGATATATAATTTCATAATAAACATTCAAGATTGATACTATAATAGCATGGAACAATCAAAAATTATAAATACGTTGGAGACGTATCAAGCATCCCCAAGCTTAATTCATGCTCATCCTTGAGTAGGTAAATGATAAAAATTGAACTTTTGATGTGGAATGCTACCTATCATGTTCATCATGTAATCTCTCTTTTGTGGCATGAATTATAAGATCTGAATGATTCAAAGAAATAGTCTATAGTTTGACATAAAAACAATAATAATGTGGCATACCAACAAGCAATCATGTCTTTCATAATATCAATGATAAAGACCATTATCCCTACAAATCATATAACCTTGTCATGCTCCATCTTCTTAACACAAAGTATAAATCATGCACTACCCCGGTGTCGGCCAAGCAATTGGTTCATACTTGCGCTTCAGTATTTTCAACTCTCGCGCAATACATGAGTGCAAGCCATGGACATAGTACTATGGGTGGAATAGAGTGTGGTGGTAGAGATGATATGAATAAAACAAAAAAGACAAAGTCTCACATCAACGAGGCCAATCAACGGGCTATGGAGATACCCATCAATTGATGCCAATGCAAGGAGTAGGGATTGCCTTGCAATGGATGCACTAAGAGCTATAACTGTATGAACGCTCAAAAATAAAACTAAGTGGGTGTGCATCCAACTTGCTTGCTCATGAATACCTCGTGCATTTTGAGGAAGCCCATCATTGGAATATACAAGTCAAGTTCTATAATAAAAAATTCCCACTAGTATATGAAAATTAAAGCATAGGAGACTCTCTATATGAAAAACATGGTGCTACTTTGAATCATAAGTGTGGAAAAGGGTAGTAACATTGCCCCTTCTTGGCCTATTTTTTTATATGTCCTCACATGGGACAATGCTCTAATAATGGATAATGATGATCATCACACTTCTATTTACTTACAACTCAAAATTACAACTCGATACTAGAACAAAAATATGAATCTACATGAATGCCTCTTGCGGTGTACTAGGATGTGCAATGATCAAGCGTAACATGTATAAAAAATGATGAACGGTGGCTGAGACACAAATACTATGTCAGCTATATGATCATGCAAAGCAATATGAGAATGATGATCGATGTCTACTACGCAACCTTCTTCTTGTAGACTCGTGTTTGGCCTCCAAGCGCAGAGTTTTGTAGGACAGTAGCAAATTTCCCTCAAGTGGATGACCTAAGGTTTATCAATCTGTGGGAGGCGTAGGATGAAGATGGTCTCTCTCAAACAACCCTACAACCGAATAACAAAGAGTCTCTTGTGTCGCCAACACACTCAATACAATGGTAAATTGTATAGGTACACTAGTTCGGCGAAGAGATGGTGATACAAGTGTAATATGGATGGTAGAAATATATTTTTGTAATCTGAATAAATAAAAACATCAAGGTAACTAGTAACAAAAGTGAGCAAAAGTGGTATTCCAATGCTTGAAAACAAGGCCCAGGGTTCATACTTTCACTAATGCAAAGTTTCTCAACAATGATAGCATAATTAAATCATATGGCAATCCCTCAACGTGCAACAAAGAGTCACTCCAAAAACGTGCAAAAACTTAGGCTCAACCAAAACTGACCGATCATTGTTGAAGAAGAAAGGTGGGATGCCAACTGAGGCATCCCCAAGCTTAGGTGCTTGAGACTTCTTGAATTAACTATGGATGCCTTGGGCATCCCCAATATTGAGCTCTTGTGTCTCCTTAATTCCTCTCATATCACGGTTCCCCTAATTCTTAAAAACTTCGTCCACACAAAACTCAACAAGAACTCGTGAGATAAGTTAGTATAAATCCATGCAAAACCTTAGCATTCTCTACTGTAGAAAATCATTAAAATTATAATTTTACATTGCATACTAAATTCCTCTGCATATTTAATACTCCCATCCTCAAATAGAATCATTACACAAGCAAACATATGCAAACAAGGCAATCATACCAGCAATCTGTCTAAACAGAATAGTCTGTAAAGGACTAAGGAAGATCCATACTTATTTAACTAAAAAATTCTGAAAATTTACCTCACTGTAGAGAATTTATCATTGCATACTGTGTCAAAATTTCAAGCTTTTGTCACACTCTGACTTTTCTAGGGAATTTTTGCAATAGCGATAAACTTTCTGTTTTGAAACAGCAACTCATATACTTGCAAATTGTGCAAGGTAAAGGCTATCCTTGACACTTTTATTGAAATAAAAGATACAAAACCTTATCCTAAATAACAGCAAGCAAATCCAAACAAAATAAAATGACGCTCCAAGCAAAACACATATCATGTGACAAATAAAAATATAGCTCCAAGTAAGGTTACCGATAATGTTGGAGCCGATAGAGGGGATGCCTTCCGGGGCATCCCCAAGCTGAGTTGCTTGGATATTCCTTGAATATTACCTTGGGGTGCCTTGGGAATCCCCAAGCTTATGGTCTTGTCACTCCTTATTCTCCTCGAATCGATATCTCACCCAAAACTTGAAAACTTCAATAAAAAAACTTAATTAACGGAACTTCGTGAGATGGGTTAGTATGATAAAGACAAATCATTCACTTTGGTACTGTCAATATAAGATTCATAATTGTTTCCACATAATTTCTATTGTACTCTACAATTTTCACAATTTATATTAAGCAATATAAGCCATAGAAACCATAAAACAAGCAAACTATGCATTGCAAACAGAATCTGTCAAAAACGGAATAGTTTGTAATGATCTGAACAACCACCATACTTATGCAATACCAAAAATTCTGAAAAATCAGGACAACGTAGACAAGTCGTATATCAATCATGTGTAAATAATTCAGATCAAAATCACGTTCCAGTAAATTTCTCAAAATTCCTCGACTGAGAGAAAAAGGTTCTGTTTTTGCACAAAATCAAGTCAACTATTATCCACACTATCCCAAAGGCTTTACTTGACACTTTATTGAAACAAAAGGTATAAAACATGATTAATACAGTATATTAATCATGTGATCACACAAAAACATTAAGTATAAGTGTTGGGTTGTCTCCCAACAAACGCTTTTCTTTAATGCCTTTTTAGCTAGGCATGATGATTTCAATGATGCTCACATAAAAGATAAGAATTGAAACATAATGGGAGCATCATGAAGCATATGACTAGCACATTAAGTCTAACCCACTTCCTATGCATAGAGATTTTGTGAGCAAACAATTTATGGAAACAAGAATCAACTAGCATAGGAAGGCAAAACAAGAATACCTTCAAAACTTTCAACACATAGAGAGGAAACTTGATATTACTGAGATATGTAAAAGCATATTTTCCTCTCTAAAAATAATTTTCAGTGGCATAATGAATGAATTCAACAATATAACTATCACATAAAGCATTCTTTTCATGATCCACAAGCATAAAATTTTATTACTCTCCACATAGGCAAATTTATTCTCATGAATAGTAGTGGGAGCAAACTCAACAAAATAACTATCATGAGATACTTGATTGATATAATCAAACTAAACATTAAAATCATGATGAAAAGTTTCACGGATATAATTACTCTTTATTCAATACATGTCATCACAATAATCATCGTAGATAATAACTTTTTTATCATAGTAAATTGAAACATCTTCCAAAATAGTGGATTCATCACTAAATAAAGTCATGACCTCTCCAAATCCACTTTTATCAATATTGTGAAAATATTCAACACCCTCCAAAATAGTGGGATCATTAACTAGAGTTGACACTCCTCTAAACCCACTTTCATCAACATAATCATCACAAATAGGAGGCATGCTATCATCATAATAAATTTGCTCATCAAAACTTGGGGGACAAAAAATATCATCTTCATAAAACATAGCATCCCCAAGCTTATGGCTTTGCATATCATTAGCATCATGCATATTCAAACAATTCATACTAACAACATTGCAATCGTGCTCATCATTCAAAGATTTCATGCCAAACATTTTATAGACTTCATCTTTTAACACTTTGGCACAATTTTCCGATCCATCATTTTCACCAAAATACATTAAAAAGATGAAGCATATGAGGCAAACTCAATTCCATTTTTCTTAGTTTTATTTTATAAACTAAACTAGTGATAAAACAAGAAACTAAAAGATTCAATTGCTAGATCTAAAGATATACCTTCAAGCACTCACCTCCCCGACAACGACGCCAGAAAAGAGTTTGATGTCTACTACGCAACCTTCTTCTTGTAGACTCGTGTTGGGCCTCCAAGCGCTGAGTTTTGTAGGACAGTAGCAAATTTCCCTCAAGTGGATGACCTAAGGTTTATCAATCCGTGGAGGCGTAGGATGAAGATGGTCTCTCTTAAACAACCCTGCAACCAAATAACAAAGAATCTCTTGTGTCCCCAACACACCCAATACAATGGTAAATTATATAGGTGCACTAGTTCAGCGAAGAGATGGTGATACAAGTGTAATATGGATGGTAGAAACATATTTTTATAATCTGAATAAATAAAATCAGCAAGGTAACTAGTAACAAAAGTGAGCAAAAACGGTATTGCAATGCTTGAAAACAAGGCCTAGGGTTCATACTTTCACTAGTGCAAATTATCTCAACAATGATAACATAATTGGGTCATATAACAATCCCTCAACATGCAACAAAGAATCACTCCAAAGTTTCTATCGAAGAACGTAGGACAAAAATGTGCATCAACCCCTATGCATATATTACCCCAATGTCACCGCGGGTGTCCATATGCAGGACATACATCAAGTGAATCAATATAATACCCCATTGTCACCACGAGTATCCATATGCAGGACATACATCAAGTGTTCTCAAATCCAATACTCAATCCAACATAATGCAACCTCAATAAGCAAGACTCAATTCATCGCAACAAGAGATAGAGAGGGGAGAACACCTTATGATCCAAATATATTAACAAAGCTCGCGGTACATCAAGATCATGCCAAATCAAGAACATGAGAGACAGAGAGAGAGATAAAACACATAGCTACTAGTACATACCCTCAGCCCCGAGGGTTAACTACTCCCTCCTGTCATGGACACCACGAGATGATGAAGATGGCTTCCCGTGATGATTTCCCCCTCCGGCAGGGTGCAGGAATTGGTCCCGATTGAGTTTTCATGGATACAAAGGCTTGCGACGGCGGAACTTCTCATCTAGGGTTCTTTTTGGAGGTTTCCATATATATATATATATATTATATATATATATATATATATTATATATATAGGAATTTTTGGCGTTGGAAACAAGTCAGGGTGGAGCAGGAGGCCCTAAACTCGAGGCGCACCACAGGGATGGGTGCCCCAAGAGTGTGGCCTCCTCGGTCACCTCCTGGTTCAGCTCCGGTGCTCTGTGGGTCTCTTCTAGTCCATAAACGATCATCGTAAATTTTCAGCCCATTCCGATAACTTTTATTTATGCATAAAAAATGACACCACGGTAGTTCTGCTGAAAACAGCGATACGTCTCCAACGTATTACAATTTATGAAGTATTCATGCCATGTTTACAAGAATTTTATATGGTTTTGGTATGATTATAACTAACCCGGACTGATGATGTTTTCAGCAGAACTATCGTGGTGTCGTTTTTTGTGCAGAAATAAAGGTTCTTGGAATGGGCTAAAAATTTACGATGATCGTTTATGGACCAGAAGAGACCCATGGAGCACCGGAGCTGGACCAGGAGGTGACCGAGGAGGCCACAAGCCTAGGGGCGTGCCCACCCCCCAGCCCCCCCCCCCCCCGAGCTTATGTGCCCCTCGGGCACCTCCCTGACTTGTTTCCATCGCCAAAAAATCCTATATATACATATATATATATATATATATATATATATATATATATAAACCACCGAAAAGAACCCTAGATGAGAAGTTTTGCCCCCACAAGCCTCTGTATCCATGAAAACTCAGTCTGGACCCGTTCCGGCACCCTGCCGAAGGGGGAAATCATCACCGGGAGCCATCTTCATCATCCCGGCGGTCT
The DNA here is from genome assembly GCA_021605145.1 of Aegilops bicornis. Taxonomy (NCBI): domain Eukaryota; kingdom Viridiplantae; phylum Streptophyta; class Magnoliopsida; order Poales; family Poaceae; genus Aegilops; species Aegilops bicornis. Next base: position 75,080,284 of record CM038671.1, on the reverse strand, counting down.
CCATGACGAGGAGGGAGTAGTTTACCCTCGGGGCTGAGGGTATGTACCAGTAGCTATGTGTTTTATCTCTCTCTCTCTCTCGTGTTCTTGATTTGGCACGATCTTGATGTACCGCGAGCTTTGTTAATATAGTTGGATCGTTATGTTGGATTGAGTATTGGATTTGAGAACACTTAATGTATGTCTTGCATATGGATACCGTGGTGACAATGGGGTATTATATTGATTCACTTGATGTATGTTTTGGCACCCAACTCGCGGATTCCCGAGGTGACATTGGGGTAATCTATGCATAGGGGTTGATGCATAGTTTTGTCCTATGTTCTCCGATAGAAACTTCGGAGTGATTCTTTGTTGCACATTGAGGGATTTTTATATGATCCAATTATGTTATCATTGTTGAGAGAATTTGCATTAGTGAAAGTATGAGCGCTAGGCCTTGTTTTCAAGCATTGCAATACAATTTTTGCTCACTTTTGTTACTATTTACCTTGCTATTTTTATTTATTCATATTATAAAAATATATTTATACCGTCCATATTACAATTGTATCACCATCTCTTCGTCGAACTAGTGCACCTTTACAATTTACCATTGTATTGGGTGTGCGGGGGACACAAAAGACTCTTTGTTATTTGGTTGCAGGGTTGTTTGAGAGACAATCTTCATCCTATGCCTCCCACGGATTGATAAACCTTAGGTCATCCACTTGAGGCAAATTTGCTACTATCCTACAAAACTCTGCGCTTGGAGGCCCAACACGAGTCTACGAGAAGAAGGTTGCATAGTAGACATCATCATGGAGGCAACAAGTTTGATGAAGAGGACTCGGGCAACAGTTTCCCCCTCCGGCAGGGCTCCGGAAAATGGCTCTAGATGAGATCTCTTTGGAACAGAGGCTTGCGACGGCGATAAAATTCTTCTGGAGGTACAACAGATGGTTTCGGTATTTATAGGGATTCATGGCAGTGGAATCAAGTCAAGGCGGTAACCATGGGCCCCACATGGACAGTGGCGCGGCCACCATCCTGGTTGTGCCAAGTGCCCATGTGGCTGGCTGTTGGCTCCTCTCGACGTCTCCCGAAGCTTACAATGTTTCTTCTTGCCAAAAAATCATGTTAAATCGACGACGTATTTTGATCTTTGTGGATATTGATTTCCTACGAAACCAAGAACAAGCAGAAAACGAAAATTGACACTGGACACGAAATTAATACATTAGTTCAGGTAACTAATATAAATTGTTATAGAAGTATATAAAAATGATAACATAATAACATCCAACAATGAAAAATTATAGATATGTTTAAGATATATCAAAGATACTCTTAGAACACAAATTACATCATTTCCTCGTTTGTTGACTAAGAAACCTAAAGCTTCGTCAACCTTAGGTTTACTAAAAAAATTAAACTTAATTAGCTCATGAGATACAAAATTAGCCTGTCGAAAATAATCCTCAAACTTGGCCTTCTCTATCGATGTTGTCGTGTCCACACACCAAACAATTGCCGCCCCCACATCCCACCATTATGTTTGCTCCATGCACAAATCAATAACACTCATAGACTCTGCTTCTACCCCGTTAAAACCCATGGCATTAAGGGCATTTCCAACGCCGACCCCGTAAAGCTCCTGCAATTGTCCGGACTGCGCTGTCTGGACCGTGGAATCCATCCAACGCCGACCTGTATTGGTCCGCGAGGTGGTCCGAACGCGATTTCTCTCGTAAACCAGAGACAAAAGCGGGGGAGGTTTGCGCGAGTCCGGACCGATCCCAATCCCGCTTCTAACCGTCCTGGCCCACCAAAAACCTCTTCCGCCTCCCACGCGCGCATCTCGACTGGCGCCAGCTGCCCGCATTCATGCCGCTGTAGAGGGCGCCGCTCCACATTGAAGGCGGCTCTGGGAGGACGTGACTTCTCACTGCCTCTGTCATTGAAGCGGCGCGCTAGCCGAGGGCACCGCCCGCTGCACGCCCGACTGAACACGCCTCCTCATCGCATTCATACGTCTCCATTAACCCTGCGTGGAAGCCCAGAAAGCTACTCCGGCCACACGTCCGTCCATGAGCGGGCCCACATTAAATGCAACACCGACCAAACTCCTCCGTCCGCCCTCTATTTGAAGAGGCCAGACTCTAGGACCCCTCCGCCGCTCCCCCAATCTCCTCCTTCACCACTCTTCTGATGGCTTCCGAAGAGAAGTTCTCCAGCATACAAGCCACCTGGGTGGCCCATCGAACCGGCCGGGTACGAGTGAGGCAGCTTCTTGCTCCACCTCTCGCGCCTGACCCGACGGAGCAAGTTGCTGCTGCTACCTCTTGAGCACTGCATTGATTTTCCCTTGAAGAGGAAAGGGTGATGCAGCAAGTAGCGTAAGTATTTCCCTCAGTTTTTGAGAACCAAGGTATCAATCCAGTAGGAGGCTACGCGCGAGTCCCTCGCACCTGCACATACAAATAAATCCTCGCAACCAACACGATAAGGGGTTGTCAATCCCTACACGGTCACTTACGAGAGTGAGATCTGATAGATATGATAAGATAATATTTTTGGTATTTTTATGATAAAGATGCAAAGTAAAATAAAAGCAACGGAAATAACTAAGTGTTGGAAGATTAATATGATGGAAGATAGACCCGGGGGCCATAGGTTTCACTAGTGGCTTCTCTCAAGAGCATAAGTATTTTACGGTGGGTGAACAAATTTCTGTTGAGCAATTGACAGAATTGAGCATAGTTATGAGAATATCTAGGTATGATCATGTATATAGGCATCACGTCCGAGTCAAGTAGACCGACTCCTGCCTGCATCTACTACTATTACTCCACACATCGACCGCTATCCAGCATGCCTTTAGAGTATTAAGTTCATAAGAACAGATTAACGCCTTAAGCAAGATGACATGATGTAGAGGGATAAATTCATGCAATATGAGAAAAAAAACCCATCTTGTTATCCTCGATGGCAACAATACAATATGTGCCTTGCTGCCCCTACTGTCACTGGGAAAGGATACCGCAAGGTTGAACCTAAAGCTAAGCACTTCTCCCATTGCAAGAAAGATCAATCTAGTAGGCCAAACCAAACTGATAATTCGAAGAGACTTGCAAAGATAACCAATCATACATAAAAGAATTTAGAAGATTCAAATATTGTTCATAGATAAACTTGATCATAAACCCACAATTCATCGGTCTCAACAAACACACTGCAAAAGAAGATTACATCGAATAGATCTCCACGAGAGAGGGGGAGAACATTGTATTGAGATCCAAAAAGAGAGAAGAAACCATCTAGCTAATAACTATGGACCCGAAGGTCTGAGGTAAACTACTCACACTTCATCGGAGAGGCTATGGTGTTGATGTAGAAGCCCTCCGTGATCGATACCCTTCCGGTGAGCTCCTAACAGGCCCCAAGATGGGATCTCATGGGTACAGAAGGTTGCGGCGGTGGAATTAGGTTTTTGGCTCCGTATCTGATCGTTTGGGGTACGTAGGTATATATAGGAGGAAGGAGTACGTCGGTGGAGCAACATGGGGCCCACGAGGGTGGAGGGCGCGCCTAGGGGGGTAGGCGCGCCCCTTACCTCGTGGCTTCCTGGAAGCTTCCTTGACGTAGGGTCCAAGTCTCCTGGATCATGTTCGTTCCAAAAATCACGTTCCCGAAGGTTTCATTCCGTTTGAACTCCGTTTGATATTCTTTTTCTGCGAAACTCTAAAATAGGCACAATAAAACAACAATTTTGGGCTGGGCCTCCGGTTAATAGGTTAGTCCCAAAAATAATATAAAAGTGAATAATAAAGCCCAATAATGTCCAAAACAGAAGATAATATAGCATGGAGCAATAAAAATTATAGATACGTTGGAGACGTATCAAGCATCCCCAAGCTTAATTCCTGCTCGTCCTCGAGTAGGTAAATGATAAAAACAGAATTTTTTATGTGGAATGCTACTTGGCATAATTTCAATGTAATTCTTCTTAATTGTGGTATGAATATTCAGATCCGAAAGATTCAAGATAAAAGTTCAATATTGACATAAAAATAATAATACTTCAAGCATACTAACTAAGCAATTATGTCTTCTCAAAATAACATGGCCAAAGAAAATTATCCCTACAAAATCATATAGTCTGGCTATGCTTTATCTTCACCACACAAAATATTTAAATCATGCACAACGCCGGTGACAAGCCAAGAAATTGTTTCATACTTTTGATGTTCTCAAACTTTTTCAATCTTCACGCAATACATGAGCGTGAGCCATGGACATAGCTCTATAGGTGGAATATAATGGTGGTTGTGGAGAAGACAAAAAGGAGAAGATAGTCTCACATCAACTAGGCGTATCAACGGGCTATGGAGATGCCCATCAATAGATATCAATGTGAGTGAGTAGGGATTGCCATGCAACGGATGCACTAGAGCTATAAGTATATGAAAGCTCAACAAAAGAAACTAGGTGGGTGTGCATCCAACTCGCTTACTCACGGAGACCTAGGGCATTTTGAGGAAGCCCATCATTGGAATATGCAAGCCAAGTTCTATAATGAAAATTTCCCACTAGTAAATGAAAGTGATATCATAGGAGACTCTCTATCATGAAGATCATGGTGCTACTTTGAAGCACAAGTGTGGTAAAAAGATAGTAACATTGTCCCTTCTCTCTTTTTCTCTCATTTTTTTTATTTGGGCCTTTTTTATGGCCTCTTTTTTTTAGTCCGGAGTCTCATCCCGACTTGTGGGGGAATCATAGTTGTAAGTGCATCTAGTGCCCCTTAGTGATTTTGGTGGATTGAAGACTTATAGGTTAAGGAACTAATGCGTTTGTGAGTGTACACAGGTCTATAAGTCTATGAGGAGTTTGATATTCTGAGAGAAAGTCAACCCCTAAAAATGAAGTTCTTCGATGAAGACTTTGATATTCTCAAGACTTTACGAAGACTTTGAAAGTGAAGAAATTGGTGTGACCTTGAAGACTTGGTATTCATTTGAGGAACATGAAGCGTGAAGACTTTTGTTTTCGTAGTTTCATTTTCTCTTTCTTGAGTCATAGGAAACACCGTCTTTGTTAAAGGGGGTCGAGGAAATACTAAGGAAAATTTTCCATGTGATGCTCAACTCAAAATCCTACACCTACCAATCCCTTTGAGTGAAGCCTTTGGAAATCTCATATAGTTCAGTCAATTTCTTCAAAGGATGTGAGACGAAGCTCTTCCGTCAGCCGAGAATTTGTTCTGACCGAGGAATTAGGAATTCGCCAAAGGTCGGATTGCCTACACAGTGAGGAACATGATAGCCCCGAGGAATTTGAAAGTCAAATTTCCGACCGTTCTTGTCTTCTTGGCGCCACCTGTCCCAAAATATCGTATCCACCTAACGGTCATATCATTGAAGGGCATTTATGTCTTATCATGTCGGGCTGCTCCCTAGGCTATAAATAGCCCCCTACAACCACTAGCTGGTTGGCTGCTCGAGAAACTTGACACTTGTCATTTGAGAGCAACCCATCCTCTGAGGACTTTGAGTGAAAATCATCGAGTGAGGAAAAACCCAAAACCAAACCCCTACAAACCCAAAGTGATTGAGCATCACTGAAAAAATTGATCCTGCGTGGATCCGACGCTTGTTATCTTTGAAGACTGTGCTTCTTCCAGACGGTTAGGCGTCATGGTCTAGAGCATCCAAGAGGAATTGTGGATTGCCGAGTGACCAAGTCTGTGAAGGTTTGGTAGTCGCCTGAAGACTTACCACGAGTGATTGGACGAGGTCTGTGTGACCTTAGTTCAAGGAGAATACGGTGAGGACTTGGTGTCCTGAGCTGCGTGCTTAGCGACTGGGTGTCCGGGACTGTGTGTCCTCGAGTTTAAATACTCAGCCGCTCCAACCAGACGTACAACTGAAACAGCAGTTGGAACTGGTCTACCAAATCATTGTCTTCACCAACCTTACTGGTTCTATTTCCTCAACCCTTTCATTTCCTCATTACTGTGTTGAGTATTTGTTCATATCTGTGTTTGAAGACTTTGACTGAAGACTTTCTCAATTTCCTCAGTTCAATTTCTTGATCGGTTTGTCTTCATCTTGTGTTATCCTGTGATTACGCTTTACATACTCACTGTTTGTCTTCATTTCATCATGATGACCATGCGTGTATTCTGTTATGCTTACTTCTGAGTACTTATTCCACTTCAAGTAGTTCTTCACTAAGGAATTTCCTCACCGGCAAATTCCTCAGTGAAGAATTCATAAAAATCGCCTATTCACCCCCCCTCTAGTCGATATAACGCACTTTCACTTGGTATCAGAGCAAGGTACTCCCTTGTTCTGTGTGATTTTAGTTTAACCACCTGGAGTTTTAGTTATGTCGACCGCAGGTATGATCAAGGTCTCAGCAGGGTGTCCTACCTTTGATGGGACGGACTACCCCTACTGGAAGAACAAGATGCGAATGCATCTTGAAGCAATTGACAACGATCTCTGGTATGTTGTGGAAAATGGTGTTCCCTCAGTCACACCTTCTCTGAATGCTGCTGATGTGAATAGATTCAAGCAACTCGATTCTCAAGCGAAGAATATCATATGTGGCCATCTGAGCAAAGGTCAATATGGAAGAGTGAGTGCTTTGGAAACTGCCAAGCTCATCTGGGACATGCTGTCCAAAGTGAATGAAGGAGTCTCAACTCAGCGTGACACTCGAGTTGATGTACTTCGGAATATCTTCAACCGCTTCAAAAGACTCGACAACGAAAATGTTCAACAAACCTTCGATCGCCTCACTGACATCTCAAATGAGCTTCAAGCACTTGGCGCCACTGACATCACCGACCACGAGGTGGTGAAGAAATTGTTGATATCGCTTGATTCCTCATTTGATACTCTGGCACTGATGATACAAGAGCGTGCTGACTACAAGTCACTTGATCCTGCTGATATCCTCGAGAGGCTAAATACTCATGAGTTCCAGCTTGCTGAAAAGAGAGATCTCTATGGTTCTAGCTATGGAAAAACACGCATACGAAGGCCAAGGCTGTGTCTGAATCTGAGTGTGAAGACTGGTAGTAGCCTTGGAGATCCTGAAGAATTAGGCCAGGAGCTAGCACTTTCGTGAAGAAATTCCGAAGTTCACGAGGCGTGGTCGCTTTGGACAATCCTCAAGAAGCGATGATTCCTCATCCAAAGTGACTATAAGAGAAGACTTTGTCACAAATGCAAGAAACCTGGTCACTACATCCAAGATTGTCCTCAGTGGGAAAAGGAATTAAAGAAGAAGAAACACAAGGATTACAGTTCTGATGATGCGAAGAAGAAGAATAAATCATCAAAATCTTCATCATCAAAATCCTCAAAGCCTTCTTCTCACAAGAAGAGCAGCTCCAAAAAGGCTCGTGCATTCATTGGCAAGGAAATGGACTCTGAAGCTGAATCTGAGGAACATGAGGAAGAGGAGGCATCAGAAGAATCTGAGTCTGGTGTGGCGAGTCTAGCTCTCGCTACTGCTTTCGTCAGCAAGTCCATCTTCAACTCTGAAGAAAATGACCTCACCAACAATGCTGATGAAGATAGTGATGACTACACTCCCACCTATTGCTTCATGGCAAAGGGTGCCAAGGTACTCAACTATACCTCCTCTGAATCTAGTGAAAATGAATCTGATGAAGATCTAAAGCCTAGTTACTCAAAACTTGCTAAAATTGCTGTACAACAAGAAAGGACTTTGAAAAAGGTTCAAAACATGCTAGATAAGAGTGATGATATGTTAGGTGAAGAAATGGATCGCACTAAAGCCCTGACCGAAAATCTTGAGAGACTTGATCTAGGTTTGACAACCTTCAAGGTCATCATAACACTCTCTTATCGATCATGAGAAACTTTCTTATGAATTTCTTCAAAGAAAGCAAGACCTTGAGAAGCTAAGAGTGAGTTATGAAGATCTTCGAAGGAAGCGCGACTCATTACTTGCTCAACAAATCAGCGCTTCTCGGGAAGAATTTGTTCCTCCATGCTTAAAGTGCATTGAGCGTGAATCGCTAATTCTTCACCGAATGTTCAAATGCTTCAACTGTTACAAATTCTTCACCTGCCTCTGCTATCACTAATTCCTCATCCGAGGACATTGCTAGTATCACTTGTGATGCAGGGCTGAAGGAATTGTATATGACAGGCATGTACAAAAGCCTCAAAGGGCATCAGACTCTTTGTGATGTGCTTAAAAAGCAGATCCTCAACAGGAACCCTAGGAAAGAGGGTATTGCTTTTGAGAGGAAACTCAATGCTGATGGAACATATTGGAAGCCTGAGCAGTATCCCAAAACCTCATGGGTTGCTGCAAAGGGACCTCCAGTTGATCCATCTAACTTATCTGGCTTTACATGCGAATCTCCTCATTCTTCTGATGAGTCATTTGACTCCAACTATAAACTGTTCAAAAATCAGAATGGTGAAGTGTTTGCTAGATATGTTGGCACTAACTGCAGGAATGGTTCCCCTATGAAGAAAATCTGGGTTCCCAAGAAGTGCCTTGAAAGTCTTCAGGTGAACGTCCTCATGACACCACCTGTGAAGATTAGGAACCCCAGATCAAATTCTTCATATGGACCAAATTCTTCATATGGATCCAAGTCCTCATATGGACCAAATTCCTCACGTGGATCAAATTCCTCAAAAGGATCAAAGTCCTCATATGATTATAATCGTGCTAACAACTCTGTTTCGCAGGGTAGAGCTAAGGGCTATGAATATGTTCATTATTCTTCAAACCAATATGTTCATAAGTCCTCGAAGAATTTCTCTGCTTATTCATATGCTTACCCTAACCCCTCTTATCTGAAAAAAAATGTATTGGCTTCTATGCCACCATTCTCGTATGGTGCTCGCAGAGTGATGAACTCTTTGCCACCCCTTCAGATGTGGGTGGTGAAGAAAAAGAACTAATCTCTTCTGCAGGGTCAGGTCTCCAGACGTGCCTTAACGTCTGAAGAATTTGCTGGGGGCCTGACAAAATTGCCTGAAAGGACGCAGGCTAATCATGATGAAATGAACTTTCATTTCACACGTCCTCATACTGCTTATCTGAATACTGACTGATGAAATTCATCTGATGAACTTGATATCATATTCTTCACTGATGAAGTATATGAGATCGTAAGTTGCACTAATTCATCTGCAGGATGATCAACCCAAAGACACTGAGTGGGTTCTCGATAGTGGATGTACAAATCACATGACTGGTGACAAGAATCTATTGATGGATGCTCCCTTATCACCGTCACATCTGAAGCATATCATCTTTGGCCGACAAAGGCAAAAGTCGGTATTGGGTCTTGGTAAGGTTGCGATCTCTAAGGATAAACACATGGACAAAGTCATGCTGGTTGAGTCCTTAGGATACAACCTCATGTCGATCTCGATTAACTTTGTGATCTTGATATGGTTGTTATCTTTGGCAAGTATCGTTGTGTTGTGATTATGGAAGTCGACAATTCCAAAGTCTTGAAGGCTTTAGGAGAGGAGACTTGTATATTGTTGATTTCTCTGAGGACCACAACCAGCCGTGTGTCTACTTGCAAAAGCTTCGTATAGGCTGGCTATGGCATCGACGACTTGGTCACGCAGGCATGAGGAATTTGCATACGCTTGCAAAGAAGAAGCATGTCATTGGCATTGAGAATGTCAAATTCCTCAAGGATCACTTGTGTGGAGCTTGTGAAGCTGGAAAAATGACCAAGGCCAAGCATCCAGTGAAGACTATCATGACCACTACTCGTCCTTCGAATTGCTTCACATGGACCTTTTGGTCCTAATCATTACTCAGCAGTCACTAATGATGCATCTCTATATGGCTTTGTTATTGTTGATGATTACTCTCGCTACACATGGGTACACATTGTTACTTACAAAAATCAAGTGCAGGAAGTCTTCAAACGATTTTCCTCGAGGGCTTCAACTAACTTTGGTGTGAAGATCAAGCACATCAGAGTGACAATGGAACTGAGTTCAAGAATTCGGTTTTGAAGACTATCTTGATGAACTTGGTATTACTCATGAGTTATCTGCTCCTTATACTCCTCAGCAAAATGGCGTCGTGGAGCGCAAGAACAGAACTCTTGTTGAGATGGCTCGCACTATGCTTGATGAATACAAAACGCCTAGTCGTTTTGGATTGATGCAATTGATACTGCGTGCCACATCATCAAGAGAGTATATCTTCACAAATTCTTCAAGAAGACTGCCTATGAACTCCTCAACGACAAGAAACCCAATGTAAGTTATTTCAAAGTCTTGATTGCTAAATGTTGGATTAGAGATCCTCATCACAATTCTAAATTTGCACCGAAAGCACATGAAGGTTGTATGCTTGGTTACGGAAAGGACTCCCACACCTACAGAGTCTTCAACATCACTCTTCACAAGATTGTTGACACTGTAGATGTGCGGTTCGATGAAACTAATGGCTCGCAAAGAGAGCACCTACCTTCTGTGTTAGATGAACCAGCACCTGAGGAATCTATCAAGTTCAAGGCAACTGAGGATGTCATTCCCACAAAAGAATCTGTTGAAGAATTCATTCCTGTACGCGAAGAACGTCGAGCTGATGCACCTGAAGATAATGCTGAAGACAATGGTGCTGAGGAAAATGATCAAATTCCTCGACGACAACCAGCTCATCCTCGCGTTGCAAAAGAAGTGCAAGTGGAGAAGATCATCGATGACATTAAAGCGCCATTCCTCTCACACGCTCAAAAGCTTCACATTTATCTAACTTTTGTGGGCACTATGCTTTTGTCTCTATCACAGAGCCCACTAAGGTAGATGAAGCATTTACGAGCCGGAGTGGATTCAGGCTATGGAAGAAGAATTACATCAGTTCGAGCTCAACAATGTCTGGGAACTGGTCAAACGTCCAGATCCTCGCAAGCATAATATCATTGGCACAAAGTGGATCTACCGCAACAAGCAAGATGAAAATGGCCTTGTGGTGAGGAATAAGGCACGACTAGTAGCTCAAGGCTACACACAGGTTGAAGGAATTGATTTCGATGAAACTTTTGCACCTGTTGCTAGACTTGAGTCTATTCGCATATTACTCGCCTATGCTAACCATCACAATATCACTTTATATCAAATGGATGTGAAAAGTGCATTCCTCAATGGTAAGCTTGAGGAAGAAGTATATGTTGCTCAACCCCAGGTTTTGAAGATCCAAAGAATCCTGACAAAGTCTTCAGACTTAATAAGGCCCTCTATGGTCTCAAACAAGCCCCACGGGCGTGGTATGATACTTTGAAGGAATTCTTCGTGAAGAATGGCTTCACACCCGGTTCACTCGACCCTACTCTCTTTACTAAATCTTATGATGGTGAACTGTTTGTGTGCCAAATATATGTTGATGATATTATCTTTGGCTGTACTGACCAACGTTATAGTGATGAATTTGCCTATATGATGAGTGAAGAATATCAAATGTCTATGATGGGAGAGTTGAAATTCTTCTTAGGTCTTCAAATTAAATCAACAACACAATGGCATATTCATATCTCAGGAGAAATACCTCAAAGATGTCCTGAAGAAATTCGCATGCAAGATTGCAAAGGTGTCAAAATTCCTATGCCCACAAATGGCCATCTATGCACTGATGAAAATGGTATTGACTTCGATCACAAGGTATACCGCTCCATGATTGGTTCTTTATTGTACTTATGTGCATCTAGGCCAGATATAATGCTTAGTGTTTGCATGTGTGCCCGATTTCAAGATACACCAAGGAATCACACCATAAGGTCATGAAGCATATTCTTCGATATCTAGCTCACACACCAACACTAGGATTATGGTACCCCAAGGGCTCTGCTTTTGATCTGATTGGATATTCGACTCGACTATCTTTGGTGATCGTGTGGACCGCAAGTCAACTTCGGCACTTGTCATTTCCTCGGACGATCTTTGGTCCGTTGGTCCTCGAAGAAAGCAGTGCGTATCATTGTCTCATCTGCAGGCCTGAATACATTGCTCTTTGGCTCGTGTTGTGCTCAATTGCTGTGGATGAAGCAAACTCTCAAGGACTACGGCATCAACGTGAAGAATGTGCCTCTCTACTGTGACAATGAGAGTGCCATCAAGATTGTTCACAAACCAGTTCAGCACTCGAAGACAAAGCACATTCAAATTTGTCATCATTTTCTTCATGATCATGTGTTGAAGGGCGACATCTCTATCGAGCACGTGAAGACTGAAGAACAGCTAGCCGATATCTTCACTAAGACCTTGGATGAGAAGAGATTTAGCAAGTTGCGATGTGAGCTAAATATCTTAGAATCTTCAAATGTTCTTTGAAAAAGACACACATCCTAACACTTATGCAAAGTTGATGACTTAGATGTGCAACACATGAAGAAACGTTTTTCTTCAATCAATGAAGAATAACACTCTAAGTGTGAAGAAATTAATGAAGAAATTGATTCTCGTAACCCTCGACAATTGTATGCGCGGTGTATGAAATCATCATTCTTATACGGTCGGTCACGCCACCACCAAAGTTGAAAATCTTCAAATTTGAGTTTTTCCTCGATTTTGAAATTCTTCAGTTTTCAAATTCTTCAACTTTGCAAAATCTTCACTGTTTCCGTCGTCTTTCTTCATTGGCTATATATATATGGGTTTATGTCCTCTACAACATTCACTTATGGCTATTTCTTCATGTCGCTTTTTCTGCTAAGTGAATGTGATCGGACCCTTCCCCCTCTATGCTATTCTCAACCCAATCTATTCACAAATTCTTCATGTGTGTTCTATTTGAAACTCGTTCAAAATCTTCACTGTGTCCTTGTCAGCTGAAGAAATTGTGAATGGAACTTTAAAACTGATCTTATCCAACTTTCGGTTTTGCCGCTCAAACCGTTCCGCATCCCACGATGCATTATTTTACTCACCCACAATCGTACACGATCTCCACTACACAGTACATGGGTGACACACGTCGTGAGAAGCAGAATGGTCAGGGGCACGTTCGTCCTAAATCTTCGGGCGAACGGTTTTCACTGCCTCTATAAATACCCCTCTCTCCATCCTCACTTCTTTTACCCCGCTCGACCTCTCTCTCCCGTCTGAGCTCCTCAAACCCTAGCGCCGCCGCTACTCCATCATCGCCGGTGAGGAAGAGCTTCACTGCCTCGACCTCGTCGCCGTCGTACTCACGCCGACCGCGGAATTCCTCACTCCGCCGCCGCCGTAGCTGTCTTCCTCCGCCAAGTTAGGGCGTGGAAGATCTGAACTGATGGACTTCCCAACTGTTCTTCTTAGTTCGTCGTGTTCTTCACTTCGGGTAATTAAAAGTTACTTTTATTACTCGCTTTGATTCTCAAACCTTCCTGAAAATCTTCAAAGGTGTTTATTCTTCAAATCTTCACACATATGAACACCTCAAACAAAATATTCTCTTGATTCGTTTCTCTAAGCAATGATTTTCTTCAAGATTCCTCAATTGTGTGGATCCTCGATCTGTACAACTCTGGAACCTAAGACAAAGAACGCTTAGTGAAATTCTTCAAGGCTCATCTGGTCAAAATCCTCAAAACTTGTTCTTTTGAAAAACCTTACGAGAACGCATATGACCTCTCCAAATTCCTCACAACTATACTCTGTTCACAGGTACACATGTCCGCTGCTGAATCACTAGGTTCTCATCAACTTAACTCATTTGCAGCGTTCCTAGAAGAAAAACTGCATACTTCTTCAGAGAAATCAATTGTTCAATTTCCTCAACTGAAGAAAATGGCAGACGGAAAGAAGCAACAGAAAGGAGGAAAGAAACCTGAGGTTATGACTGCGTTTGAAATCCCTGAGGAAATCTATGCTGACTATTGCACACCTGATGAAGAAAGCAAAAATCAGCGCAAGGTGCGCATTCAGAAGATTGAACGGAGATGGGCAAGGGAATGGAGGGAATACAGATATGTGACTCCAAAGTACATGAAGAAATTCGCTCTCAATCCTCCATGCCCAAGAGCTCCATTGGCACCTGGCCAAGTAGCTGATCCCACAAGAATCAAACGTGGTGAGGACTTTCCTGATGAATGGGCTAAGCGCCAAGCTAAATTGGCAAAACAAGCCAAGGAGGCAGTGAAGAAATTCAATGAGGATTCCGCCACTGCTACTGCTACTAAGGCCTTGGTCAAACCGAGGAAGTCCATGCAAAAGAAGTCTGCTCATATGCCAAGTGCTTCACCTTCAGCGCCCTCACGGCCAAGTTCCTCAGCAGCGCCCTCACGGCAAATTCCTCACACTGCTACAGCTCCACAAAAGTCCTCAACAGCTCCGTCAAAGTCCTCAGTTCCTATGCATCTGGATACATGTCAAAGGACTGCTGGTTTCTCAATAGCCTCAGGTGTTTCTGCAAGTTCCTCAGTAGCACCAATTTCATCATCTGGCCCGACTGTGCTGAAGATCAAAGCAACAGCTGGACGTGGTCCTCGGCCAAGTCCAAAGAAGAAACAGGTTGCATTCCATGTGCCTTATGATGATGAAGCTTCTGATGATGAACTTGCGGAAATCATCAGAGATCGCCAAGAAAGGGCCGCTAGAGCCAAAGGCACATTTGTGCCACTGCTGTTGGATCCGAAGAAAGTCCTCGATTATATTGATCTCTGGCACAAGGATCCAAATACCCCTATGCTCGACTTTCATCTCGACCTGGACAGAGTCATATGCTGACCCATTTCATCGATGAAGAAAATGGAAGTTTGAAAAGGCAAGAGAGATCAAGAAGGCTCAATACGTAAAGGAGAAGTTCACGAAGAAAAGCGTTGTCAAAATGACACCTGAGGAACTTCTCAAGGTCCAGACTGAAATTCAAGACCTCACCAAAACTTCGATTCTTACTATGCTGATTGGCAAGGAGCCAAGGTCAGATTCGTCAACCTGACGAAGAATTTCACAAATGTTGCAACCCCAACGCAACAGGAAATTCCTCAGGCTGCAGCCTCTGCTCAGCCTGCTGAAGAACATGCCAGCACGACTGATGATTTTCAGCCTGCTGATGAAAATGCTAGTTCCAGGGCTGATGACTCAATTCCAGCCACTGAAGAAATTGCCAGGGCATCCACTAGTGGTGCGCTGAAGAAATCAAGAGATCGAGGCAATCGCATCGATTGCGCTGAAGAAATTCATCCTCATTCCTCAGCTCCTCCTGTGCCAACACCAACTCCAATTCTTCCATCTGCCTCTGATGTGAAGAAAACCAAGGCTGCAGAACGAGCTGCAGTGAAGAAAAGGAAGGCATCAGCTGTGTCAAATTCTTCGGCTGCGAAGAAAATGAAGCCAATGACCAGCTCATTTGAAAATCCAATTGATGCTGTTCCGATTTCCTCCAAGCCATCAAAGGACCTTGTTCCTTTTGGAGAAGACTATGAGATCCCAATCAGATCTCTTTGAAGAACATCATTCTGCTGCTTCGTCAGAGCAGATTGATGTAGAAATTGAAGTGGACGCAATCCCTTCAACCCCAGTCATTTCCTCACCTATGCCTCAGTTCACAGCTGAAGAGGCTGGTGTTGAGGAAATAGAAGATGAAGATGTGGATATTGGGTGCACCACACCAGTGATGAATGATGACTTTTGGGAAAGTCTGCATCCCAATACTCCTCTCTTCACCCCACTCCAACAGATTCCTCAGTCCCCTGCACAAACAGTCCAAATGGACTCTGAAGAAACTCAACCCACATGTTCTGTGCATGAAGAAATTCCAGCCACTAGTGCTGATGAACCCGTCTTTGATCCACAGATCGCACTGTTGAGGAACAAGAAATTCCTCAGCCTGAAGAACCTAAACTTGTGATTCCTGAGGTCGTGATGCAACTCACTGACACTCCACTGCCAAAGCCTAAGAATCCTTTCTCAACGATGCAAAAGTTCAAGGCTGAAGATTTCTTTGGCGAGCATGTTTTCTTCATAGATTACAACCCATATGACTCTGCTCGCATCAGGAAGAGGCGTTTCTGGACTGCCAGCCAAGCCAACTTCTATTCCTCAGTGCTCTTCAACAAGGACAAAATCTTCGATCATGCTCATATTCCTCATGTGGACATGGAGTCTCTGCCAGGCTTTGAGCCAGTCCTCAGTGTTCTTCACGACGCAGGACTTCTAAATTTCTGCACTGATATATGTGACTGGAATGAAGAACTCATTCTTCAGTTATATGCAACGCTGCATATCACCGGAGACGCTGAAGACGTGAACTCATGGGTGTTAGACTGGATGTCTGAAAACACTCACTACAAGGCACCAGCAACTGAATTGCTTCGTGCTCTACCACTCAGTCCTCCACTTGATGGTGCACGTTGTATCTACAATGAACCGTAACTTTCAAATCACTATATGCAAGTCTTGATGAAGCCTTTGAAGCCAAGGCAGGCCCCAAGAACCAAATTCCTCGTCAAGGAATTATTGTATGTGCCTCGTCTTGTCTATCGGATTCGACGAAGACAATGAGTCATATCAAAGGCCACGACTCGAATGATGAAGAAGTCGTTGGCATCATGAAGAATATGCTTTTCTACATCATCCATGGCGTTCCGTCAACTTCCATGATTTCTTCATGAGGACTCGCAAACATTGCTATGTCACCATTTGAGCTGAAGCCTTATGCGCCTTGGATAATGAGATTCATCAGGACAAGGTCTTCACTCAATTACAAGGCTGATATTCTGAACCACTGCAGCTACTTGCCCCTGATTGAAGTCCTCAAACGGACATTTACCTCAGATGATGACAAGGGCAAGGCTACTGCTGTGATCGATGAAGGCATCCGTCCATTGGATGGACAGTTTCGCAAAGCAGCATCCTACTCCACCAATGATCACTCTGCCACCCATGACTCTGCCGCAAATACCTCAGTCAAGCAAAGTCCTCAAGCCACTGCACCCAGGGTGATGACTGATCGTGAGTTACTCCTCAGTCTTCATCAGAAGGTTGATCGCAATCATAAATGGGTCAAGCGTCAGTTTGGTTCAATTCTTCACAACATGACCTCAACACACAATGCAGTGAAGAAAAACCACTACTACCTCCATGAAACCTTCAAACGCACCTGGGCTGTTCTTTCACATGTCTACAGTGCAGAAGAACTAACGTCAATGGGACTCAAGGAAGAATTTGACTGGTCTGCACCTCCTCCGAAGAAATACAAGAAGGTCAAAGTTCCTTCCTTGGTGGCCAGCTCCTATTCTTCATCGCGTGACACTAATGAAAATGAATACTTGGACGACACCGCGATAGGTCCTACTGCAACAACCGACCCCAACAACGCTGGCGCTCCTTCATCAACTTGAAATTCTTCAGGACCGTTAGTCCTCAGTTTTGATCCTTTTGGTCATTTGATGACAAAGGGGGAGAAATTTGAGTTAGTCTTCAAGCGGGTCTAGTTTATTGCCTATATACAGTAATTTATTTTTGTTAAGTTACAACTCTCGTTCTTCTGAAACTTTTATTGGATCGAGTTGTAATCTTAAACCCGATGGTGCTTTGATACTTTTGATGCATTATGCTCTTGCACTACGCTCTGATTCTCTTGAGCTCCTTGAAAATCTTCATAGCAAATCTATTTGAGCTCTGATACTCTTGATGTGTTATTTTGCATGCTTGTTCCTCATTAATGTTATCGCACGCATGCTGAATTACATCAAGCGCCATATTTCATCATGCATTTCAAATTCCTCATACTATATGTCAAATGCGTGCATGAATTACAAGATATAGGGGGAGATCTTCATGATTCAACTCTTCAAATGTGCATTTCCTCAAAAGAAAATTCCTCACTATGCACATCTTCAGGGGGAGTTCTTCTATATCTTGCAATCAAATTCCTCATTATCAGTATTTACACTTCATATGTTTATCCCCGTTGAAAACTTAACATATATTGTCATCAATCACCAAAAAGGGGGAGATTGTAAGTGCATCTAGTGGCCCTTAGTGATTTTGGTGGATTGAAGACTTATAGGTTAAGGAACTAATGCGTTTGTGAGTGTACACAGGTCTATAAGTCTATGAGGAGTTTGATATTTACAGAGAAAGTCGACCCCTAAAAATGAAGTTCTTCGATCAAGACTTTGATATTCTCAAGACTTTACGAAGACTTAGAAAGTGAAGAAATTGGTGTGACCTTGAAGACTTGGTATTCATTTGAGGAACATGAAGCGTGAAGACTTTTGTTTTCGTAGTTTCATTTTCTCTTTCTTGAGTCATAGGAAACACCGTACTGTTAAAGGGGGTCGAGGAAATACTAAGGAAAATTTTCCATGTGATGCTCAACACAAAATCCTACCCCTACCAATCCCTTTGAGTGAAGCCTTTGGAAATCTCATACAGTTCAGTCAATTTCTTCAGTGACAGAGACGAAGCTCTTCTGGTCGCTGAGCAATTTGTTCTAACTGAGGAGTTAGGAATTCGCCAGTGCGGATTGCCTACACAGTGAGGAACATGATAGCCCTGAGGAATTTGAAAGTCAAATTTCCATTTATTCTTTGTCTTCTTGGCCACTGTCCCAAAATATCGTATCCACCTAACGGTCATATCATTGAAGGGCATTTATGTCTTATCATGTCGGGCTGCTCCCTAGGCTATAAATAGCCGCCCCTACAACCACTAGCTGGTTGGCTGCTCGAGAGAACTTGACACTTGTCGTTTGAGAGCAACCCATCCTCCGAGGACTTTGAGTGAAAATCATCGAGTGAGGAAAACCCAAAAACCAAACCCTACAAACCCAAAGTGATCGAGCATCATCAAGAAATTGATCCTGCGTGGATCCGGCGCTTGTTACCTTTGAAGACTGTGCTTCTTCCAGACGGTTAGGCGTCATGGTCTAGAGCATCCAAGAGGAATTGTGGATTGCCGAGTGACCAAGTCTGTGAAGGTTTGGAAGTCGTCTGAAGACTTACCACGAGTGATTGGACGAGGTCTGTGTGACCTTAGTTCAAGGAGAATACGGTGAGGACTTGGTGTCTGAGCTGCGTGCTCAGCGATCGGGTGTCTGGGACTGTGTGTCCTCGAGTTTAAATACTCAGCCGCTCCAACCGTACGTACAACCGAGACAGCAGCTTGGAACTGGTCTACCAAATCATTGTCTTCACCAACCTTATCGGTTCTATTTCCTCAACCCTTTCATTTCCTCATTACTGTGTTGAGTATTTGTTCATATCTGTGTTTGAAGACTTTGACTGAAGACTTTCTCAATTTCCTCACTTCAATTTCTTCAGTCAGTTTGTCTTGATCTTGTGTTATCCTGTGATTACGCTTTCTGTACTCAGTGTTCGTCTTCATTTCATCATGATGACCATGCGTGTATTCTGTTATGCTTACTTCTGAGTACTTATTCCGCTGCAAGTAGTTCTTCACTAAGGAATTTCCTCACCGGCAAATTCCTCAGTGAAGAATTCATAAAAATCGCCTATTCACCCCCCCCCTCTAGTCGATATAACGCACTTTAAATAGTCTCCATCATCCTTTCATCACTTGGGACAATGCTCTAAAAATGATGATCATCACACTTTTATTTTCTTACAACTCAACAATTACAACTCATTACTTAGAACAAAATATGACTCTATGTGAATGCCTCCAGCGGTGTACTGGGATATGCAATGAATCAAGAGTGACATGTATGAAAGAATTATGAACGGTGGCTTTGCCACAAATACAATGTCAACTACATGATCATGCAAAGCAGTATGCCAATGATGGAGTGTGTCATAGTAAACGGAACGGTGGTAAGTTGCATGGCAATATATCTCGGAATGGCTATGGAAATGCCATGATAGGTAGGTATGGTGGCTGTTTTGAGGAAGGTATATGGTGGGTTTATGATACCGGCAAAAAGTGCATGGTATTAGAGAGGCTAGCAATGGTGGAAGGAAGAAGAGTGTGTATAATCCACGGACTCAATATTA
Organism: Aegilops bicornis; assembly: GCA_021605145.1. NCBI lineage: Eukaryota > Viridiplantae > Streptophyta > Magnoliopsida > Poales > Poaceae > Aegilops > Aegilops bicornis. The sequence continues at coordinate 75,060,336 of CM038671.1, read as the reverse complement.
GTCATAAAGAACTCATATACTTATTGCAAAAATCTACAAGTTATCAAAGCAAAGTATTACGCGCATGCTCCTAGGGGGATAGATTGGTAGGAAAAGACCATCGCTCATTCCCCGACCGCCACTCATAAGGAAGACAATCAATAAATAAATCATGCTCCGACTTCATCACATAACGGTTCACCATACGTGCATGCTACGGGAATCACAAACTTTATCACAAGTATTTCTCAAATTCACAACTACTCAACTAGCACAACTTTGATATCACTACCTCCATGTCTCAAAACAATCATCAAGCATCAAACTTCTCTTAGTATTCAACACACTCATAAAAAAGTTTTTACTATTCTTGAATACCTAGCATATTAGGATTATTTAAGCAAATTACCATGCTATTTAAGACTCTCAAAATAATCTAAGTGAAGCATGAGATATCAATAGTTTCTATAAAACAAATCCACCACCGTGCTCTAAAAGATATAAGTGAAGTACTAGAGCAAAAACTATATAACTCAAAAGATATAAGTGAAGCACATAGAGTATTCTAATAATTTTCGAATCATGTGTGTCTCTCTCAAAAGGTGTGTACAGAAAGTATGATTGTGGTAAACTAAAAAGCAAAGACTCAAATCATACAAGACGCTCCAAGCAAAACACATATCATGTGGTGAATAAAAATATAGCTCCAAGTAAAGTTACCGATGAACGAAGATTTAAAGAGGGATGCCTTCCGGCATCCCCAAGCTTAAACTCTTGCTTGTCCTTGAATATTACCTTGGGGTGCCTTGGGCATCCCCAAGCTTAGGCTCTTTCCACTCCTTATTCCATAGTCCATCGAATCTTTACCCAAAACTTGAAAACTTCACAACACAAAACTTAACAGAAAATCTCGTGAGCTCCGTTAGCAAAAGAAAACAAAAGACCACTTCAAGGTACTGTAATGAACTCATTCTTTATTTATATTGGTGTTAAACCTACTGTATTCCAACTTCTCTATGATTTATAAACTATTTTACTAGCCATAGATTCATCAAAATAAGCAAACAACACACGAAAACAGAATCTGTCAAAAACAGAACAGTCTGTAGTAATCTGTAACTAACGCAAACTTCTGGAACACCAAAACCTCAGCCAAAATAGGAAGACCTATAAAATTTGTTTATTGATCAGCATCAATTGGAATCAATATTTTATCACGTTCTGGTGATTTTTAACAATTATTTTCGCGAACAGAAAGTTTCTGGAAATTACAGCAAGATCAAATAACTATCATCCAAGAAGATCCTATAGGTTTAACTTGGCACAAACACTAATTAAAACATAAAAAAACATCTAACCAGAGGCTAGATCAAATATTTATTCCTAAACAGAAGCAAAAATCAAAAAACTAAAAATAAAATTGGGTTGCCTCCCAACAAGCGCTATAGTTTAACGCCCCTAGCTAGGCATAAAAGCAAGGATAGATCTACGTATTACCATCTTTGGTAGGCAATTACCCAATGAGACATCTATCATCCTTATGAATTTCTTTCTTTTTATTAACCATCAAAATTTTAGGCACAAGATCGAAAAATTCATTTGTAGCAAATGGTTCCTTAATGATAGCAAAAAGATTGGGATGAATACTTATAGATTTGAGATCCGCAGTTTCCTTACTATAGGATTCACCCTTATTTTTAGGAACATACATAAGCTTGGAAATTTTAGTTGGAGGACTTGGAGTATTCTTTACGGAAGAAAAAGCGGTTCCCAAGTTGGTAATGATGCCCTCAAATTTATCGATTCTAGTGGAATCCTGATTTATTCCTTCATTAACTATGGGTTCCTTCTCCTTAATATTTTTCAAAGTGGCTCCTACTTTGGATCCATATTGGGTAATTTGGTTGTGGATCGTTTTATCCAAATTTTCGATTAACTCTACAGTTGCAACTTTATTTTCAAGAATTTCAAGTCTTTGCATTACATGCTCCAAAGTTAACATAGTTTCATTAACCAAAAGAGGTGGTGAGCCAAATAAATCTATCATAGCATTATAAGAGTCAAAAGTATGGCTACCCAAGAAATTCCCTCCAGTAATGGTATCAAGAATATATCTATACCAAGGATTAGCGCCTACATAAAAATTGCGGAGAAGAACGGAAGTATATTGCTTCCTGGTAGATCTATTTTGAGCATTGCAAATTCTATACCAAGCGTATTTCAAATTTTCTCCCTCCCTTTGTTTAAAATTGAGAACTTCATTTTCGGGAGACAACGGAGAAGATAAAGGACTAGCCATAATGACAAGCAAACGGAAAAGAGGCGAACAAAAAGAGAGGGCGAATAAAACGACAATGGTGAAGTGGGGGAGAGGAAAACGAGAGGCAAATGGCAAATAATGTAATGCGGGAGATAAGGGTTTGTGATGGGTACTTGGTATGTTGACTTTTGCGTAGACCTCCCCGGCAACGGCGCGGAAATCCTTCTTGCTACCTCTTGAGCACTGTGTTGGTTTTCCCTTGAAGAGGAAAGGGTGATGCAGCGAAGTAGTATAAGTATTTCCCTCAGTTTTTGAGAACCAAGGTATCAATCCAAAGAGGGAGGCTACGAGTCCCTCTTTTGCACAAACAAATAAATCCTCGCAACCAACACGATAAGGGGTTGTCAATCCCTACACGGTCACTTACGAGAGTGAGATCTGATAGATATGATAAGATAATATTTTTGTTAATTTTATGATAAAGATGCAAAGTAAAATAAAAGCAACGGAAATAACTAAGTGTTGGAATATTAATATGATGGAAGATAGACCCGGGGGCCATAGGTTTCACTAGTGGCTTCTCTCAAGAGCATAAGTATTTTACGGTGGGTGAACAAATTCTGTTGAGCAATTGACAGAATTGAGCATAGTTATGAGAATATCTAGGTATGATCATGTATATAGGCATCACGTCCGAGACAAGTAGACCGACTCCTGCCTGCATCTACTACTATTACTCCACACATCATCTAGAGTATTAAGTTCATAAGAATAGAGTAACGCCTTAAGCAAGATGACGTGATGTAGAGGGATAAATTCATGCAATATGATAAAAACCCCATCTTGTTATCCTCGATGGCAACAATACAATACGTGCCTTGCTGCCCTCATCACATGGGAAAGGACACCGCAAGATTGAACCCAAAGCTAAGCACTTCTCCCATTGCAAGAAAGATCATCTAGTAGGCCAAACCAAACTGATAATTTGAAGAGACTTGCAAAGATAACCAATCATACATAAAAGAATTCAGAAGATTCAAATATTGTTCATAGATAAACTTTATCATAAACCCACAATTCATCGGTCTCAACAAACACACCGCAAAAGAAGATTACATCGAATAGATCTCCACGAGAGAGGGGGAGAACATTTTATTGAGATCCAAAAAGAGAGAAGAAGCCATCTAGCTAATAACTATGGACCTGAAGGTCTGAGGTAAACTACTCACACTTCATCGGAGAGGCTATGGTGTTGATGTAGAAGCCCTCCGTGATCGATGCCCCTTCCGGCGGAGCTCCGGAACAGGCCCCAAGATGGGATCTCGTGGGTACAGAAGGTTGCGGCGGTGGAATTAGGTTTTTGGCTCCGTATCTGATCGTTTGGGGGTACGTAGGTATATATAGGAGGAAGGAGTATGTCGGTGGAGCAACATGGGGCCCACGAGGGTGGAGGGCGCGCCTAGGGGGTAGGCGCGCCCCCTACCTCGTGGCATCCTGGAAGCTTCCTTGACGTAGGGTCCAAGTCTCCTGGATCATGTTCGTTCGGAAAATCACGTTCCCGAAGGTTTCATTCCGTTTGGTCTCCGTTTGATATTCTTTTTCTGCGAAACTCTGAAATAGGCAAAAAACAGCAATTCTGGGCTGGGCCTCCGGTTAATAGGTTAGTCCCAAAAATAATATAAAAGTGAATAATAAAGCTCAATAATGTCCAAAACAGAAGATAATATAGCATGGAGCAATCAAAAATTATAGATACGTTGGAGACGTATCAGCCGCCCCCAGCCGGCGCGTGATTCATCAACTCGCCGCTCCAGGCCCACCCGATGAGGAGTGGCCTGCTCCACAGCAACACAGCGGGGAGCACGGTGGCACGAGCGTCATCGCTGCTGTCGACAACGTCGCGCCATATCACACCGCTCATGTCTGTGACCGCGCCCCCCGTGCCTGCGACAGCGCCATGCAGGCAGAGACAGAAGTCGGGTACACGGAGAGCGATGAGTCAGTGGTCGACGCCTCCGCGTCTGCCGCCATCAGCGAGGAGAATTAGAACACGGGATTCCACCGCCGCTTGGTCACATGAAGACCACCACCTAGGCGACGTAGGCGTACATAGCCGGTCTCTTGCCCGGTTCTTCTCTTGCGGGCACCTCCGTCGATCCCACATGGGCTCTGCCTTGCCTTCTCGCTGAAGCATCAGCCGTGGTTTCCACTCCGATGAGTGGTGGGGCGAGCCGTCCTTTGCATTGAAGCATATACCTCCGGGGCTACCGGCAGTCCAGTGATCATGCTGCTGGACATGAGGAAGACAAAGGGATCCGCGGACATCGATTTAGATTAGGTATTATTATACCTTCAGAGCCGGACTAGAACCGCTTATTGATGTAAATGTAATGAAATATGTCACGTTTATATGAAAATCCGGCATGTTTATGTGAAATCCGTCATGTTTATATGAAATCCGATGCGAGAGTTTCGGCCGATTGGTTTGAGTTGTTGTGAAAAAAGTATGGGGCTATGGTTGGATGGCTGCCTACCGCATCCATGTCCACGGACAGATGCGAAAGGATTTTTACGGGTTATCGTTGGAGATGCCCAACTAGTGCAAGTCCATCAACGCATAGCCACGTCCCCAATGATAACCACAATTGCTGCATATTGAATATACTTACACTGGGCCGCCACAAAACGACCTTTTTCTTATTGTCTGACTATCACTGTAGTACCAAATCCACCTCCCTCATGAAAGACAACATCTACATGCAAATTGATAAACTCTGTATCTAGCTTGGTCTATTTATGCTCAAGCACATCGGTGCATCGACTAATAGACTTCATAAAGTTACCTGCAATTGCAAGAACTGATCCTGGCCAGTGGAACGGAGGACATAAAGTCACGATGGGTATGTTATCAACGCAACCATCATAAGTACCGTATCAACAACTAAAACCTTCATTTCTATATATACTAGATCAATTTGTTTTCCGTGTCGAATTTTGACTTAGAATTTTGGTCAACAAAATATGGGTTATATGGTATAAAAATTATATTATCAAAAAGTTTTTTGAAATGTGCATCCACTGACATACTTCTTGTGACATATAACTAATATTTTGTTGGTAAAATTAATGGTCAAAGTCAAACATAAAGATATGAGGTGGCCTTATAAATAGAAATGGGGGAGTAAGGGCATCTCCAACGCCGACCCGCGAACCTCCCGCATGCGTCTGGATCGCACTGTCCGGACTGCGGTAGCCATCCAACGTGGTCATGTACTGGTCCTGGCGTGGTCCAGATATGTTTTCTCCCGCAAACCGGACATAAACACGGGAGGGGGGGTTGCCTGAGTCCAGACCGTTGCCACGCCCACTGTTGACCGCCCTGCCACCAAAATCCTCACCCGCCCCTCGCGTCCTTTCCTTCTGATGCTCGTGCCGCGTTCATGCTGCCCCAGAGCATGCAGTGGCCGACATTGATACCGTGATGTGACTGGGGGGAGGGAAGGCGTCGCTGACCGACGCGACCTCTCGGGAGCCGCCGCTTCAATGCGGATGCAGCTTCCTGAGGAACAGACTCTGGCGGCTGCGCCGCATTGAAGCGGCTGACCGACCCTTCGCATGGCCTGGGCGTTGTTGGGGAACGTACTAATTTCAAAAAAATTCCTACGCACACGCAAGATCATGGTGATGCATAGCAACGAGAGGGGAGAGTATTGTCCACGTACCCTCGTAGACCGAAAGCGGAAGCTTTAGCATAACGCGGTTGATGTAGTCGTACGTCTTCACGATCCGACCAATCAAGTACCGAACGTACGGCACCTCCGAGTTCAACACATGTTCAGCCCGATGACGTCCCTCGAACTCCGATCCAGCCGAGTGTTGAGGGAGAGTTTCGTCAGCATGACGGCGTGGTGACAATGTTGATGTTCTACCAACGCAGGGCTTCGCCTAAGCACCGCTACAATATTATCGAGGTGAACTATGGTGGAGGCGGCACCGCTGCGGTTGGGAGAGATCAACTGATCAACTGGTGTGTCTAGGGTGCCCCCTGCCCCCGTATATAAAGGAGCAAGGGGGAGGTGCGGCGGGCCAGGGAGGAGGCGCGCCAGGAGGAGTCCTACTCCTGCCGGGAGTAGGACTCCCCCCCTTTTCCATGTTGGACTAGGAGAGAGAGGGGAAAGAGGTGGAGGGGAGGAAGGAAAGGGGGGGCGCCGCCCCCCTCTCCTTGTCCTATTCGGACTAGGGGGAGGGGCGTGGCTCTGCCTGGCCTCCTCTCCTCTCTTCCACCAAGGCCCACTAAGGCCCATTAAGTTCCCGGGGGGTTCCGGTAACCTCCCGGTACTCCGGAAAAATCCCGATTTCACCCGGAACACTTCCGATATCCAAACGTAGGCTTCCAATATATCAATCTTCATGTCTCAACCATTTAGAGAGTCCTCGTCATGTCCGTGATCACATCCGGGACTCCGAACAACCTTCGGTACATCAAAACATATAAACTCATAATATAAGCATCGCTATCGTAGCGTTAAGCGTGCGGACCCTACGGGTTCGAGAACTATGTAGACATGACTGAGACACGTCTCCGGTCAATAACCAATAGCGGAACCTGGATGCTCATATTGGCTCCCACATATTCTACGAAGATCTTTATCATCGGTATGTTACTTGCCCGAGATTCGATCGTCGGTATCTCAATACCTAGTTCAATCTCGTTACCAGCAAGTCTCTTTACTCTTTCTGTAATACATCATCCCGCAACTAACTCATTAGTTGCAATGCTTGCAAGTCTTAAGTGATGTGCATTACCGAGAGGTCCCAGAGATACCTCTCCGACAATCGGAGTGACAAATCCTCTTCTCGAAATACGCCAACCCAACATGGACCTTCGGAGACACCTGTAGAGCACCTTTATAATCACCTAGTTACGTTGTGACGTTTGGTAGCACACAAAGTGTTCCTCCGATAAACGGGATTTGCATAATCTCATAGTCATAGGAACATGTATAAGTCATGAAGAAAGCAATAGCAACATACTAAACGATCAAGTGCTAAGCTAACGGAATGGGTCAAGTCAATCACATCATTCTCCTAATGATGTGATCCCGTTAATCAAATGACAACTCATGTCTATGGTTAGGAAACATAACCATCTTCGATTAACGAGCTAGTCAAGTAGAGGCATACTAGTGACACTCTGTTTGTCTATGTATTCACACATGTATTATGTTTCCGGTTAATACAATTCTAGCATGAATAATAAACTTTTATCATGATATAAGTAAATAAATAATAACTTTATTATTGCCTCTAGGGCATATTTCCTTCAGTCTCCCACTTGCACTAGAGTCAATAATCTAGTTCACATTGCCATGTGATTTAACATCAATAGTTCACATCTTTATGTGGCTAACACCCATAGTTCACATCGACATGTGACCAACACCCAAAGGGTTTACTAGAGTCAGTAATCTAGTTCACATTGCTATGTGATTAACATCCAAAGAGTACTAAGGTGTGATCATGTTTTGCTTGTGAGATAATTTTAGTCAACGGGTCTGTCACATTCAGATCCGTGAGTATTTTGAAAATTTCTATGTCTACAATGCTCTGTACGGAGCTACTCTAGCTAATTACTCCCACTTTCAATATGCATCCAGATTGAGGCTTTGAGTCATCTGGATCAGTGTCAAAATTTGCATCGACGTAACCCTTTACGACGAACCTTTTTTCACCTCCATAATCGATAAATATATCCTTATTCCACTAAGGATAATTTTGACCGCTGTCCAGTGATCTACTCCTAGATCACTATTGTACTCCCTTGCTAAACACAGTGTAGGGTATACAATAGATATGGCACACAGCATGGCATACTTTATAGAACCTATGGCTGAGGCATAGGGAATGACTTTCATTCTCTTTCTATCTTCTGCCGTGGTCGGGTTTTGAGTCTTACTCAATCTCAGACCTTGTAACACAGGCAAGAACTCTTTCTTTGACTGTTCCATTTTTGAACTACTTCAAAATCTTGTCAAGGTATGTACTCATTGAAAAAACTTATCAAGCGTCTTGATCTATCTCTATAGATCTTTATGCTCAACATGTAAGCAGCTTCACTGAGGTCTTTCTTTGAAAACTCCTTTCAAATACTCCTTTATGCTTTGCAGAATAATTCTACATTATTTCCGATCAACAATATGTCATTCACATATACTTATCAGAAATGTTGTAGTGCTCCCACTCACTTTTTGTAAATACAGGCTTCACCGTAAGTTTGTATACAACTATATGCTTTGATCAACTCATCAAAGTGTATATTCCAACTCCGAGATGCTTGCACCAGTCCATAGATGGATCGCTGGAGCTTGCATATTTTGTTAACACCTTTAGGATCGACAAAACATTCTGGTTGCATCATATACAACTCATCTTTAATAAATCCATTAAGGAATGCAGTTTTGTTTATCCATTTGCCAGATTTCATAAAATGCGGCAATTTCTAACATGATTCGGACAGACTTAAGCATAGATACGAGTGAGAAACTCTCATCGTAGTCAACACCTTGAACTTGTCGAAAACCTTTTGCGACAATTCTAGCTTTGTAGATAGTAACACTACTATCAGTGTCAGTCTTCTTTTTGAAGATCCATTTATTCTCAATGGCTTGCCGATCATCAGGCAAGTCAACTAAAGTCCAAACTTTGTTCTCATACATGGATCCCATCTCAGATTTCATGGCCTCAAGCCATTTTGCGGAATCTGAGCTCACCATCACTTCTTCATAGTTCGTAGGTCCGTCATGGTCTAGTAACATAACCTCCAGAACAGGATTACCGTACCACTCTGGTGCGGATCTTACTCTGGTTCACCTACGAGGTTCAGTAGTAACTTGATCTGAAGTTACATGATCATCATCATTAGCTTCCTCACTAATTGGTGTAGGAGTCACAAGAACAGATTTCTGTGATGAACTACTTTCCAATAAGGGAGCAGGTATAGTTACCTCATCAAGTTCTACTTTCCTCCCACTCACTTCTTTCGAGAGAAACTCCTTCTCTAGAAAGGATCCACTCTCAGCAACAAAGATCTTGCCTTCGGATCTGTGATAGAAGGTGTACCCAATAGTTTCCTTTTTGGGTATCCTATGAAGACGCACTTCTCCGATTTGGGTTCGAGATTATCATGTTGAAACTTTTTCACATAAGCATCACAGCCCCAAACATTAAGAAACGACAGCTTAGGTTTATTGCTAAACCATAGTTCATACGGTGTCATCTCAACGGATTTAGATGGTGCCCTATATAACGTGAATGCAGCTGTCTCTAATGCATAACCCCAAAACGATAGTGGTAAACCAATAAGAGACATCATAGATCGCACCATATCCAATAAAGTGCGGTTACGACGTTCGGACACACCATAACGCTGTGGTGTTCCAGGTGGCGTGAGCTGTGAAACTATTCCACATTGTTTTATATGAAGGCCAAACTCGTAACTGAAATATTCGCCTCCACGATCAGATCGTAGAAACTTTATTTTTATTGTTACGATGATTCTCCACTTCACTCTAAAATTCTTTGAACTTTTCAAATGTTTCAGACTTGTGTTTCATTAAGTAGATATACCCATATCTGCTCAAATCATCTGTGAAGGTCAGAAAATAACAATACTTGCTGCGAGCATGAACACTCATCGGACTGCATACATCAGTATGTATTATTTCCAACTAATCTGTTGCTCGCTCCATTGTTCCAAAGAACGGAGTCTTAGTCATCTTGCCCATGAGGCATGGTTCGCAAGCATCAAGTGATTCATAATCAAGTGATTCCGAAATCCCATTAGCATGGAGTTTCTTCATGCGCTTTACACCAATATGACCTAAACGGCAGTGCCACAAATAAGTTGCACTATCATTATTAACTTTACATCTTTTGGCTTCAATATTATTAATATGTGTATCACACGATCGATATCCAACAAACCATTTTCATTGTGTGTATGACCATAGAAGGTTTTATTCATGTAAACAGAACAACAATTATTCTCTAACTTACATGAATAACCGTATTGCAATAAACATGATCAAATCACATTCATGCTCAACGCAAACACCAAATAACACTTATTTAGGTTCAACACTAATCCCGAAAGTATAGGGAGTGTGCAATGATGATCATATCAATCTTGGAACTACTTCCAACACACATCGTCACCTCACCCTCAACTAGTTTACATTTTATACGCAACTCCCGTTTCGAGTTACTACTCTTAGCAACTGAACCAGTATCAAATACCAAGGGGTTGCTATAAACACTAGTAAAGTACACATCAATAACATGTATATCAAATATACCTATGTTCACTTTGCCATCCTTCTTATCCGCCAAATACTTGGGGTAGTTCCGCTTCCAGTGACCAGTCCCTTTGCAGTACAATCACTTAGTCTTAGGCTTAGGTCTAAACTTGGGTTTCTTCACTTGAGCAGCAACTTGCTTGTTGTTCTTGTAAGTGCATCCAGTGCCCCTTAGTGATTTTGGTGTATTGAAGACTTATAGGTTAATAGACTAATGTGTTTATGAGTGTACACAGGTCTATAAGTCTATGAGGAGTTTGATATTTACACAGAAAGTCGACCCCTAAAAATGAAGTTCTTCGAATGAAGACTTTGATATTCTGAAGACTTTCTGAAGACTTTGAAAGTGAGGAAATTGGTGTGACCTTGAAGACTTGGTATTCATTTGAGGAACATGAAGCGTGAAGACTTTTGTTTTCGTAGTTTCGGTTTCTCTTTCTTGAGTCATAGGAAACACCGTACTGTTAAAGGGGGTCGAGGAAATACTAAGGAAAAATTTCCATGTGATGCTCAACTCAAAATCCTACACCTACCAATCCCTTGAAAGTGAAGCCATTGGAAATCTCATACAGTTCAGTTAATTTCTTGATGTGAGAGACAAAGTTCTTACGGTCATTTGAGGAATTTGTTCGACCGAGGAGTTAGGAATTTGCCGGTCTGGATTGCCTACATAGTGAGGATCATGATAGCCCCGAGGAATTTGAGAGACAAATTTCCGACCGTTCTTTGTCTTGCTTGACTCTCCCAAAATATCTTATCCACCTAACGGTCATATCATTGAAGGGCATTTATGTCTTATCATGTCGGGTTGCTCCCTAGGCTATAAATAGCCGCCCCCTACAACCACTAGCTGGTTGGCTGCTCCGAGAGAACTTGACACTTGTCATTTGAGAGCAACCCATCCTCCGAGGACTTTGAGCGAAAATCATCGAGTGAGGAAACCCAAAACCAAACCCCTACAAAACCAAAGTGATTGAGCATTACTGAAGAGATTGATCCTGCGTGGATCCGACGCTTGTTCTAGACGGTTAGGTGTCATGGTCTAGAGCATCCAAGAGGAATTGTGGATCACCGAGTGACCAAGTCTGTGAAGGTTTGGAAGTCGCTTGAAGACTTACCACGAGTGATTGGACGAGGTCTGTGTGACCTTAGTTCAAGGAGAATACGGTGAGGACTTGGTGTCCTGAGCTGTGTGCTCAGCGACTGGGTGTCCGGGGCTGGGTGTCCGGGACTATGTGTCCTCGAGTTTAAATACTCAGCCGCTCCAACCAGATGTACAACTGAGACAGCAGTTGGAACTAGTCTACCAAATCATTGTCTTCACCAACCTTACTGGTTCTATTCCCTCAACTCTTTCATTTCCTCATTATAGTGTTGAGTGATTGTTCATATCTGTGTTTGAAGACTTTGACTGAAGAATTTCTCAATTTCCTCAGTTCAATTTCTTCAGTCTGTTTGTCTTCATCTTGTGTTATCCTGTGATTACGCTTTCTGTACTTTGTGCTTGTCTTCATTTCATCATGTTGACCATGCTTGTATTCTGTTATGCTTACTCTTGAGTACTTATTCCGCTGCAAGTAGTTCTTCGCTAAGGAATTTCCTCACCGGCAAATTCCTCAGTGAAGAATTCATAAAATCGCCTATTCACCCCCTCTAGTCGATATAACGCACTTTCAATTGGTATCGAGCAAGGTACTCCTTTTTACGTGTGATTTTGGTTTAACCGCTTTGGAGTTTAGTTATGTCGACCGCAGATATGAAGAAAGTGACATGCCCTATCTTTGACGGTCATGATTATCCCAAGTGGAAGGCCATGATGAGGAAGCGCCTCATGGCAATGAACAGCGAGCTGTGGACCGTCACTGAGATTGGTCTTACCAATCTATGCAAGAAGGCAAACGCAGATGACATTCGCAAGTACACTCGACTTGACATCATGGTGAAGGATATCATCTGTTCCAGCCTATATAGAGATGAATTCAGGCGCATTATGCATCTTTGCAATGCAAAGCTTATCTGGGACCGAATCTCTGAAGTCTATGAAGGTCATCGAACTCGTCTTGGTCCCTGGTTTGAGGATTTCAAAGAATCACTCAAAACGATGACTTTCGAACCAGAATCATCATCTTCTGCACCATGTCTCATGGAAAAAAGTGCTCAGGTAACCGAATATTCCTCATCTGAGTCTAGTGATGATGAATCTGATGATGATTTTGAACCTATCTATACCAAGCTTGCTTGTATTGCCACCAAACAACAACATGCCTTGGAAAAGGTTCAAAACATGCTAGACAAAAGTGATGATATGTTGGGTGAAGAAATGGATCACACTAAAGCCCGATCGAAAATCTTGAGAGACTTGGTCTAGGTTTGACAGCCTTCAAGGTCATCATAACACTCTCTTATCTGATCATGAGAAGCTTTCTTATAAATTTCTCCAAAGAAAGCAAGATCTTGAGAAGCTAAGAGTGAGTTATGAAGATCTTCAGAAGGAGCGCGATTTATTAGTTGCTCAACAAATCAGCGCTTCTCAGGAAGAATTTGTTCCTCCATGCTTAAAGTGCATTGAACGTGAATCTGCTAATTCTTCACCTGAATGTTTAAATGCTTCAACTGTTACAAATTCTTCACCTGCCTCTGCTATCACTAATTACTCATCTGAGGACATTGCTAGTATCACTAACGATGCAAGGCTGAAGGAATTGTACATGACAGGCATGTACAAAAGCCTCAAAGGGCATCCGACTCTTTGTGATGTGCTTAAAAAGCAGATCCTCAACAGGAACCCTAGGAAAGAGGGTATTGCCTTTGAAAGGAAACTCAATGCTGATGGAACATATTGGAAGCCTGAGCAGTACCCCAAAACCTCATGGGTTGCTGCAAAGGGACCTCCAGTTGATCCATCTAACTTATCTGGCTTTACATGTGAATCTCCTCATTCTTCTGATGAGTCATTTGACTCGAACTATAAACTGTTCAAAAATTAGAATGGTGAAGTATTTGCTAGATATGTTGGCACTAACTGCAGGAACGGCTCTCCTATGAAGAAAATCTGGGTTCCCAAAAGGTGCCTTAAAAGTCTTCAGGTGAATGTCCTCATGACACCACCTGTGAAGAATAGGAACCCCAGATCAAATTCTTCATATGGACCAAATGCTTCATATGGATCCAAGTCCTCATACGGACCAAATTCCTCACATGGATCAAATTCCTCAAAAGGATCAAAGTCCTCATATGGTTATCATCGTGCTAACAACTCTGTTTCGCAGGGTAGAGCTAAGGGCTATGAATATATGCATTATTCTTCAAACCATTATGTTCATAAGTCCTCGAAGAATTTCTCTGCTTATTCATATGCTTACCCTAACCCCTCTTATGCGAAACGAAATGGTCTGGCTTCTATGCCACCATTCTCATATGGAGCTCGTAGAGTGATGAACTCTTTGCCACCCCTTCAAATGTGGGTGGTGAAGAAAAAGAACTAATCTCTTCTGTAGGGTCAGGTCTTCAGACGTGCTTTAACGGCTGAAGAATTTGTTGGGGGCGTGACAAAATTGCCTGAAAGGACGCAGGCTAATCATGAAGAAATGAACTTTCATTTCACACGTCCTCCTACTACTATATCTGTTTTACTGCTTGATGAAATTCATCTGATGAATTTGATATCATATTCTTCACTGATGAAGTATATGAGTTCGTAAGCTGCACTAATTCATCTGCAGGATGATCATCCCAAAGCCTCTGAGTGGGTCCTCGATAGTGGATGTACAAATCACATGACTGGTGACAAGAATTTATTGATGGATGATCCCTTATCACCATCACATAAAAGCATATCATCTTTGGCCGACAAAGGCAAAAGTCGTGTATTGGGTCTAGGTAAGGTTGCGATCTCTAAGGACATACACATGGACAAAGTCATGCTTTTTGAGTCCTTAGGATACAACCTCATGTCGATCTCAATGCTTTGTGATCTTGATATGGTTGTTGTCTTTGGCAAGTATCGTTGTGTTGTGATTATGGAAGCTGACCATTCCAAAGTCTTCGAAGGCTTTAGGAGAGGAGACTTGTATATTGTTGATTTCTCTAGGACCGCAACCAGCCGTGTGCCTACTTGCAAAAGCTTCAGAAGGCTGGCTATGGCATAGACGACTTGGGCATGCAGGCATGAGAAATTTGCACACGCTTGCGAAGAAGAAGCATGTCATTGGCATTGAGAATGTCAAATTCCTCAAGGATCACTTGTGTGGAGCCTGTGAAGCAAGAAAAATGACCAAGGCCAAGCATCCAGCAAAGACTATCATGACCACTACTCGTCCATTTGAATTGCTTCACATGGACCTCTTTGGTCCTAATCATTACTCAGCAATCACTAATGATGCATCTCTATATGGCTTTGTTATTGCTGATGATTACTCTCGTTACACATGGGTACACATTGTCAATTACAAACATGAATTGCGTGAAGTCCTCAAATTATTTTCCTCGAGGGCTTCAACCAACTTTGGTGTGAAGATCAAGCACATCAGGAGTGACAATGGAACTGAGTTCAAGAATTCCGGTCTTGATGACTATCTTGATGAACTTAGTATTACCGATGAGTTATCTGCTCCTTATACTCCTCGGCAAAATGGCGTCGTGGAGCGCAAGAACAGAACTCTTGTTGAGATGGCTCGCACTATGCTTGATGAATACAAAACGCCTCGTCGTTTTTGGATTGATGCAATTGATACCGCGTGCCACATCATCAACAAATTATATCTTCACAAATTCTTCAAGAAGACTGCCTATGAACTCCTCACTGACAAGAAACCCAATGTGAGTTATTTCAAAGTCTTCGGTGCTAAATGTTGGATTAGAGATCCTCATCACAATGATAAATTTGCACCGAAAGCACATGAAGGTTTTATGCTTGGTTATGGAAAGGACTCGCACACCTACAGAGTCTTCAACAACACTCTTCACAAGGTTGTTGAAACTGTAGATGTCTTGATTCGATGAAACTAATGGCTCGCAAAGAGAACACCTACCTTCTGTGATAGATGAACCAGCACCTGAGGATTCTATCAAGTTCAAGGCGACTGAGGATGTCATTCCTACTGAAGAATCTGCTGAAGAATTCATTCCAGAACACGAAGAACGTTGAGATAATGCTGAAGAAAATGGTGCTGAAGAAAATGTTGATCAAGTTCCTCGACGACAACCAGCTCATCCTCGCGTTGCAAAAGAAGTGCAAGTTGAAAAGATCATCGATGACATTGAAGCACCAGGTCCTCTCACACGCTCAAAAGCTTCACATTTATCTAACTTTTGTGGGCACTATGCTTTTGTATCTATCACAGAGCCCACTAAGGTAGATGAAGCATTTCTGGAGCCTGAGTGGATTCAGGCCATGCAAGAAGAATTACATCAGTTCGAGCTCAACAATGTCTGGGAACTGGTCAAACGTCCAGATCCTCGCAAGCATAATATCATTTGCACAAAGTGGATCTACCACAACAAGCAAGATGAAAATGGCCTTGTAGTGAGGAATAAGGCACGACTTGTAGCTCAAGGCTACACACAGGTTGAAGGAGTTGATTTCGATGAAACTTTTGCACCTGTTGCTAGCCTTGAGGCTATTCGCATATTACTTGCTTATGCTAACCATCATATCAAATGGATGTGAAAAGTGCATTCCTCGATGGTAAGCTTGAGGAAGAAGTATATGTTCCTCAACCCCCAGGTTTTGAAGATCCAAAGAATCCTGACAAAGTCTTCAGACTCAACAAGGCCCTCTATGGCCTCAAGCAGGCCCCTCAGGCGTGGTATGATACCTTGAAGGAATTCTTCGTGAAGAACGGCTTCACACCGGTTCACTCGACCCTACTCTCTTTACTAAATCTTATGATGGTGAACTGTTTGTGTGCCAAATATATGTTGATGATATTATCTTTGGCTGTCTTGACCAACGTTATAGTGATGAATTTGCCTATATGATGAGTGAAGAATATCAAATGTCTATGATGGGAGAGTTGAAATTCTTCTTAGGTCTTCAAATTAAATCAGCAGTATAATGGCATATTCATATCTCAGGAGAAATACCTCAAGGATGTTCTGAGGAAATTCGGCATGAAAGATTGCAAAGGCGTCAAAATTCCTATGCCCACAAATGGCCATCTATGCACCGATGAAATGGTATTGACTTCGATCACAAGGTATACCGCTCCATGATTGGTTCTTTATTGTATTTATGTGCATCTAGGCCAGATATAATGCTTAGTGTTTGCATGTGTGCCCGATTTCAAGATACACCGAAGGAATCACACCATAAGGCTGTGAAGCATATTCTTCGATATCTAGCTCACACACCAACACTAGGATTATGGTACCCCAAGGGCTCTGCTTTTGATCTCATTGGATATTCTGACTCTGACTATGCTGGTGATCGTGTGGACCGCAAGTCAACATCTGGTACTTGTCATTTCCTCGGACGATCTTTGGTCTGTTGGTCCTCGAAGAAACAGAAGTGCGTATCACTGTCTACTGCGGAAGCTGAGTACATTGCTTATGGTTCTTCCTGTGCTCAATTGCTGTGGATGAAGCAAACTCTCAAGGACTACGGCATCAACGTGAAGAATGTGCCTCTCTACTGTGACAATGAGAGTGCCATCAAGATTGCTCACAACCCAATTCAGCACTCGAAGACAAAGCACATTCAGATTCGTCATCATTTTCTTCGCGATCATGTGTTGAAGGGCGACATCTTTATTGATCATGTGAAGACCAAGAACAGCTAGCCGATATCTTCACAAAGCCCTTGGATGAGAAGAGATTTAGCAAGTTGCGGTGTGAGCTAAATATCTTAGAATCTTTGAATGTTCTTTAAAAGGACACACATCCCGACACTTATGCAAAATTGATGACTTAGATGTGCAACACATGAAGAAACGCGTTTTCTTCAATCAATGAAGAACAACACTCTAAGTGTGAAGAAATTAATGAAGAATTTGATTCTCAGAACCCTCGACAATTGTACGCGGTGTCTGAAATCATCATTCTTATCTGATGGGACACGCCACCACCAAAGTTGAAAATCTTCAATTTGAGTTTTTCCTCGATTTGAAATTCTTCGCTTTTTCAAATTCTTCAACTTTGCAAAATCTTCACTGCTTCCGTTATCTTTCTTCATTGGCTATATATATATATATATATATATATATATATATATATATATATATATATATATATATATATATATATATATATGGGTTTATGTCCTCTACAACATTCACTTATGACTATTTCTTCAAGTTGCTTTTTCTGCTAAGTGAATGTGATCGGACCCTTCCCCCTCTATGCTATACTCAACCCAATCAATTCACAAATTCTTCATGTGCGATCTATTTGATACTCGTTCAAAATCTTCACTGTGTCTTTGTCAGCTGAAGAAATTGCGAACGGAACTTTTAACTTATCTTATCCAAATTTTCGGCTTTGCCGCTCAATCCGTTCCGTATCCCACGATAAAATTATCTATTCACTCACGATCTAACACGGTCTCCACTTTTCAGTACGTGGGTGACACATGTCAAGCGAATGAGAAGGGTCGGGGGCACGTTCGTCCTAAATCTTCGGGCGAACAGTTTTTCACTACGACTATAAATACCCCCTCTCCCCTTCCTCAGTTCCTTTACTCCGCTCGATCGCTCTCTCTCTCGCTCGAGCTTATCAAACCCTAGCGCCGCCACTACTCCATCGTCGCCAGTGAGGAAGAGCTTCACTGCCTCGACCTCGTCGCCGTCGTACTCGCGCCGGCCGCGGAAATCTTCACTCCGCCGCCGCCGTAGCTGTCTTCCTCCGCCGAGTTAGGGCGTGGAAGATCTAAACTGACGAGCTTCAAATCTACACTTCTCAGTTCGTCGTGTTCTTCATCCAGGGTAATTAAAAGTTACTTTTACTGCCCTCTTTGATTCAAATTTTCTCTCAAAATCTTCAAAGGTGTTTTATTCTTCAAATCCTCACACACAAAACACCTCACTAGTCATTTGTTCTTGATTCGTTTCCCTAAGCATCATTTTCTTCAAGATTCCTCAATTGTGTGGATCCTCGATCTATACAACTCTGGAACTTAAGACAAAGAACGCTTAGTGAAATTCTTCAAGGCTCATCTGGTCAAATTCCTCAAACTTGTTATTTTTGAAAAACCTTCTGAGAACGCATATGACCTCTCCAAATTCCTCGCAACTATACTGCTCACAGGTACTCATGTCCGCTGCTGAATCACTAGGTTCTCATCAACTTAACTCATTTGCAGCGTTCCTCGAAGAAAAGTTGCATACTTCTTCAGAGAATTCGATTGTTCAGATTCCTCAACTGAAGAATATGGCAGACGGTAAGAAGCCACAAAAAGGAGGAAAGAGGCCCGAGGTCATGACTGTGTTTGAAATACCTGAGGACATCTATGCTGACTATTGCACACCTGATGAGGCCAAGTTCGGAAAGGAGAACAAAAATCAGCGCAAGGTGCGCATACAGAGGATTGAAAGGAGATGGGCAAGAGAATGGAGGGAGTACAGGTATGTTACTCCAAAGTATATGAAGAAATTCGCACTTAATCCTCCATGCCCAAGAGCTCCATTGGCACCTAGCCAAGAAGCTGACCCCACCAGCATCAAGCGTGGTGAGGATTTTCCTAAAGAATGGGCCAAGCACCAAGCCAAGTTGGCGAGACAAGCCAAAGAAGCAGTGAGGAAATTCAATGAAGACTCTGCTGCTGCTGCTGCCACTGAGGCCTCTGTCAAGCCTAGGAAATCAATGGCAAAGAAGCCTGCGCACAAGCCAAGTGCTTCACCAACAGTGCCCTCACGGCCAAATTCCTCAGCAATGCCCTCACGGCCAGATTCTTCAAAGCCCTCACGGCCAGTTCCTCATGCTGCTCCTGCTCCTCCAAAGTCCTCAGCTGCTCCGGCAAAGTCCTCAGCACCTGTACATCTGGCCACGTGCCAAAGGACTGCAGGCATCTCTATTGCCTCTGGTGTCTCAGCGAGTTCCTCAGCTGCACCAAACTCTTCATCAGGCCCCACTCTGCTGAAGACAAAGGAACCGGCTAGTCGAGGTCCTCGGCCAAGTCCGAAGAAGAAACAAGTTGCCTTCCAAGTGCCATCTGACGATGAAGCTGATGATGATGAACTTGCAGAAATCATCAGAGACAGACAAGAAAGGGCCGCTAGAGCCAAAGGCACACCTGTGCCACTGCTTTTGGATCCAAGGGCGATCCTCGATTACATTGATCTCTGGCACAAGGATCCAGACACCCCTATGCCAGATTTTCATTTGACTCCTGGCCAAAGTCATATGCTGACCCATTTCATCACTGAAGAGAAATGGAAATTTGAGAAGGCTAGGCAGATCAAGAAGGCTCAGTTCAGGAAAGAAAAGTTCCTGAGGAAAAACATTGTCAAAATGACAACTGATGAACTCCTCAAGATCCAGTCTGAAATCAAAGCCCTCGGCGATGACTTCGATGCTTATTATGTTGATTGGCAAGGAGCCAAAGTCAGATTTGTCAAACTGACTAAGAAGTTCACCAATGTTGCAGCTCCAACGCAACAAGAAGTTCCTCAGGCTGGAGCCTCTGCTCAGCCCTCTTGAAGAACATGCCACCGGCCGATGATTTTCAACTCTTTGAAGAAAATGCTAGTTCCAGGCTGATGACTCCATTCCACCAATAAGAAATTGTCGTGGCATCCACTAGTGGTGCGCTGAAGAAAGCAAGAAGTCAGGTCAATCGCATTGCCATACCGAGGAAATTCAAACAGATTCCTCAGCTCCTCCCGCGCCTACACCAACTCCTATCCTTCCATCTGCATCAGATGTGAAGAAGACCAAGGCTGCAGAGCGAGCTGCAGTGAAGAAAAGGAAAGCATCAGCTGCTTCAGAATCTTCAGCTCCAAAGAAGATGAAGCCTATGACAAGCTCGTTTGAAAATCCGATTGATGTTGTTCTGATTTCCACCATGCCATAAAAGGACCTTGTTCCTTTTGGTGAAGAATATGTGATCCCTAGCGGATCCGATGAAGAAAATCATTCTGCTGCTTCGTCAGAGCAGTTTGATGAACAAATTGAAGTGGATATGATCCCTTCAACACCTGTTGTTTCCTCGCCAATGCCTCAGTTCACAGCTGAAGAGGCTGGCATTGAAGAAATTGAAGATGAAGACGTAGATATTGGATGCACTATGCCTGTGATGAATGATGACTTTTGGAAAATTCAGCATCCCATTTCTCCACTCTTCACCCCAATACAACAAATACCTCAGTCCCCTGCACCAACCGTTCAACTGGGCTCTGAAAAACTCATCCCACCTCGTCTGTGCATGAAGAAATTCCAGCCACTAGTCTTTGAAGAACCCATCTGCTGATCCTTTGAACACACAGATCGCAAATGAAGAGGAACCAGAAAATCCTCACTGAAGAACCTGAGATTGCGATTCACGAGGTAGTGATGCAACTCAATCGACACTCCTCTGCCAAAACAAAAGGATCCATTCTCGCAAGGAAAAGTTCAAGGCTGAAGACTTCTTTGGCGAGCATGTTTTCTTCACTGATTACAACCCTTATGATTCTGCTCGCATAAGGAAGAGGCGTTTCTGGACTGCTAGTCAAGCCAACTTTTATTCCTCGATGCTATTCGACAAAGAAAAAGTCTTCGATTATGCACACATTCCTCACGTGGACATGGAATCTCTGCCAGGCTTCGAGCCAGTCCTCAGCGTTCTTCACGATGCTGGATTGCTGAATTTCTGCACTGACATCTGTAATTGGAATGAAGGAATCATTCTTCAATTCTATGCGATGCTGCACATCACAGGAAATTCTGAAGATGTGAACTCATGGGTGTTGGACTAGATGTTAGAAAATACTCACTACAAGGCACCAGCAACTGAATTGCTTCGTGCCCTCCCACTCAGTCCTCCCCTTGATGGTGCTCGTTGCATCTACAACGAACCTGAGCTTACAAATCATTACATGCAAGTGCTGATGAAGCCTTTGAAGCCAGGGCAGGCCCCTCGAACCAAATTCCTCGTCAAGGAATTACTGTATGTGCCTTGGACTGTCTATCACATTCTGACGAAGACAATGAGTCCTATCAAAGCCCACGACTCAAATGATGAAGAAGTCGTTGGCATCATGAAGAATATGCTTTTCAATATCATTCATGGCGTTCCCGTCAACTTCCATGATTTCTTCTTGAGGACTCGCGAATATTGCTATGTCACCATTTGAGCTGAAGCCTTATGCACCATGGATTATGAGGTCTTCACTCAATTACAAGGCTGATAGTATGAACCACTGCAGCTACTTACCTCCAATTGAAGTCCTCAAACGGACATTTTCCTCAGCTGATGACAAAGGCAAAGCTGCTGCTGTGATAGATGAAGGCATTCGTCCATTGGATGGTCAATTTCGCAAGGCTGCATCCTACTCCACCAATGATGACTCTGCCACACATGACTCTGTCGCCAACACATCTGCCAAGCAAAATCCTCAAGCCACAGCACCCAGGGTGATGACTGATCATGAGTTACTCCCCAGTCTTCATCAGAAAGTTGATCGCAATCATAAATGGGTCAAGCGTCAGTTTGGTTCAATTCTTCACAACATGACCTCAACACACAATGCAGTGAAGAAAAACCAATACTACCTCCATGAAACCTTCAACCGTACCTGGGCTGTTCTATCTCATGTCTACAGCGCAGAAGATCTGAAGAAAATGGGTCTCAAGGAAGAATTTGACTGGTCTGCACCTCCACCGAAGAAATTCAAGAAGGTCAAGGTTCCTTCCTTGGTGGCCAGCTCCTATTCTTCATCGCGCAACACTGATGAAAATGAAGACTTGGACGACATCATGGCAGGCCCAACTACGACAACAGAGACCCGACAACGCCGGGCGCTCCTCCATCAACTTGATATTCTTCAGGGGCGTTAGTCCTCAGTTTTGATCCTTTTGGTCATTCGATGACAAAGGGGGAGAAATTTGAGTTAGTCTTCAAGCGGGTCTATTATATGGGCGTTTTTTGCTAAGTTACAACTCTCGCTCTTCTGAAACTTTTATTGGATCGAGTTGTAATCTTAAACCCGATGGTGCTCTGATACTTTTGATGTGTTCCTTTGCATGCTTATTCTTTGTTATATGTTAATACACGCATGCTGAATTACATCGATCACCATATTTCATCATGCATTTCAAATTCTTCATATTATATGTCAAATGCGTGTATGAATTACAAGATATAGGGGGAGATCTCCATGATTCAACTCTTCAAATATGCATTGCCGCAAAAGCAAATTCCTCACTATGCACATCTTCAGGGGGAGTTCTTCTATATCTTGCAATTAAATTCCTCAATATCAGTATTTACACTTCATATGTTTATCCCCATTGAAAACTTAACCTATATTGTCATCAGTCACCAAAAAGGGGGAGATTGTAAGTGCATCTAGTGCCCCTTAGTGATTTTGGTGTATTGAAGACTTATAGGTTAAGGGACTAATGTGTCTATAAGTCTATGAAGAGTTTGATATTTACAGAGAAAGTCGACCCCTAAAAATGAAGTTCTTCGACTGAAGACTTTAATATTCTGAAGACTTTCTGAAGACATTGAAAGTGAAGAAATTGGTGTGACCTTGAAGACTTGGTATTCATTTGAGGAACATGAGGCGTGAAGACTTTTGTTTTTGTAGTTTCGTTTTCTCTTTCTTGAGTCATAGGAAACACCGTCTTTGTTAAAGGGGTCGAGGAAATACTAAGGAAAAATTTCCATGTGATGCTCAACTCAAATCCTACACCTACCAATCCCTTGAGTGAAGCCATTGGAAATCTCATACGATTCAGTCAATTTCTTGATGTGAGAGACAAAGTTCTTACAGTCGCGAGGAATTTGTTCGGACCGAGGAGTTAGGAATTCGCCAAAGGTCGGATTGCCTACAGTGAGGATCATGATAGCCCCGAGGAATTTGAGAGTCAAATTTCCGACCGTTGTTGTGTTCTTGGCATGACTGTCCCAAAATATCTTATCCACCTAACGGTCATATCATTGAAGGGCATTTATGTCTTATCATGTCGGGCTGCTCCCTAGGCTATAAATAGCCGCCCCCCACAACCACTAGCTGGTTGGCTGCTCCGAGAGAACTTGACACTTGTCATTTGAGAGCAACCCATCCTCCGAGGACTTTGAGCGAAAATCATCGAGTGAGGAAACCCAAAACTAAACCCCTACAAACCCAAAGTGATTGAGCATCACTGAAGAGATTGATCCTATGTGGATCCGACACTTGTTACCTTTGAAGACTGTGCTTCTTCCAGACGGTTAGGCGTCATGGTCTAGAGCTACCAAGAGGAATTGTGATCGCCGAGTGACCAAGTCTGTGAAGGTTTGGAAGTTGCCTGAAGACTTACCACGAGTGATTGTACGAGGTCTGTGCGACCTTAGTTCAAGGATAATACGGTGAGGACTTGGTGTCCTGAGCTGCATGCTCAGCGACTGGGTGTCCGGGACTGTGTGTCCTCGAGTTTAAATACTCAGCCGCTCCAACCAGATGTACAACTGAGACAGCAGTTGGAACTGGTCTACCAAATCATTGTCTTCACCAACCTTACTAGTTCTATTCCCTCAACTCTTTCATTTCCTCATTATAGTGTTGAGTGATTGTTCATATCTGTGTTTGAAGACTTTGACTGAAGACTTTCTCAATTTCCTCAATTCAATTTCTTCAGTCTGTTTGTCTTCATCTTGTGTTATCCTGTGATTACGCTTTCTGTACTCTGTGCTTGTCTTCATTTTATCATGATGACCATGCTTGTATTCTGTTATGCTTACTCTTGAGTACTTATTCCGCTGCAAGTAGTTCTTCGCTAAGGAATTTCCTCACCGGAAAATTCCTGAGTGAAGAATTCATAAAAATCGCCTATTCACCCCCCCCCTCCTCTAGTCGATATAACGCACTTTCAGTTCTTCTTGAAGTTCCCCTTCTTCCCTTTGCCCTTTTTCTTGAAACTAGTGGTCTTGTTAACTATCAAAACTTGATGTTTTTCTTGATTTCTACCTTCGTCGATTTCAACATTACGAAGAGCTCGGGAATCGTTTTCGTCATCCCTTGCTTACTATAGTTCATCACGAAGTTCTAGTAACTTGGTGATGGTGAATAGAGAACTATGTCAATCACTATCTTATCTGGAAGATTAAATCCTACTTGATTCAAGCGATTATAGTACCCAGACAATCTGAGCACATGCTCACTAGTTGAGTGATTCTCCTCCATCTTTTAGCTATAGAACTTGTTGGAGACTTCGTATCTCTGAACTCGGGTATTTTCTTGAAATATTAAATTCAACTCCTGGAACATCTCATATGGTCCATGACGTTCAAAACGTCTTTGAAGTCCCGATTCTAAGCCGTTAAGCATGGTGCACTAAACTATCAAGTAGTCATCATATTGAGCTAGCCAAACGTTCATAACGTCTGCATCTGCTTCTGCAATAGGTCTGTCACCTAGCGGTGCATCAAGGACATAATTCTTCTGTGCAGCAATGAGGATAAACCTCAGATCATGGACCCAGTCCGCATCATTGCTACTACTATCATCTTTCAACATAGTTTTTCTCTAGGAACATATCAAAATAAACATAGGGAAGCAACAACGCGAGCTATAGATCTACAACATAATTTGCAAAACACTATCAAGACTAAGTTCATGATAAATTAAAGTTCAATTAATCATATTACTTAAGAACTCCCACTTAGACAGACATCTCTCTAGTCATCCAAGTGATCACGTGATCCAAATCAACTAAACCATGTCCGATTATCACGTGATATGGAGTAGTTTTCAATGGTGAACATCACTATGTTGATCATATCTACTATATGATTCACGCTCGTCAAGTTTAACCTGAGTATTCCGCGTGTGCAACTGTTTTGCACCCGTTGTATTTGAACGTAGAGCCTATCACACCCGATCATCACGTGGTGTCTCAGCATGAAGAACTTTCACAACAGTGCATACTCAGGGAGAAGACTTCTTGATAATTAGTGAGAGATCATCTTAAAATTCTACCGTCAATCAAAGCAAAATAAGATGCATAAAGGATAAACATCACATGCCATCAAAAAATATGTGACATGATACGGCCATGATCATCTTGCGCCTTTGATCTCCATCTCCAAAGTATTGTCATGATCTCTATCGTCACCGACACGACACCATGATCTCCATCATCTTGATGTGACACTCCAAAAATTTTCTTTTGGTTTTCTTCAAAATTTTGTTGGATTTGAAGGAGGTCACCAAAACCCTTCCAAAAATCTCTATCAAAAGCTCTTTTCCCTCTGGCAAATATTTTACTTTCGCATCTCCTTCAACTCTGGTGTTTGGTTTTTTAAAATTTTCTCTGATTTCTCTCTTCTCAAGGATTCAAGAAAAATCTTTGAAGTTTATTTTTTCTTTCAAAAAGAAACTCTAGGAGTCTTTCTTTCTCTCCCATAATTGAGATCATTTATGGTTTGGCCATACACCACATGGTAAAATCTTCCCAAATATGTGTCCTTCCACCTTGGGCAATCCAAACATTCTGTCTCTACTAGTTCAACCCTCTTCTGAATTTTTATCTTAATTATTTCTCTCCCAAATCTTTTCTGTCTATTATTTTGAGCCTAGGTAATTTGCAAAGCAAGTACCTTAATGCAATTGAATTTTGACCTCAAACCAACTCCCTTGGATAGTCCTTGGTACCCACAACCTAGAACTATCAAGATCCACTCCTCTCCTGTTCAAAAATTTCAAATTATAGTCTCTGCAAGTTTGGACCAGATTTGCCAAATTTGGTGAAATTCATATCTACATTACTCCAAAAATTCCACAAATATTCAGGCAGCCTCTAGATGCAATGAGAGGCCCCTCCACCAAAAACCAGCCTAGCTTGCTTGTCCGGAGCCTCACACGCGTGCTTTGCGCGTTCCTGGCGTCGGTGGCGCCCTGGCCCGCCTGCGCCGGCGTGTCTCGCAGTGGCCGAACCACCGTAGCGGCCGACAGAGAGCAGAACAGCGGCGTAACGCTGTTCGGCGCCGCCCAAACCCTCTGATGGCTCCGCGTGGCCACTTCCTCGACAGCGCACGCATGCAGCACCGTCGTCATGGAGCGGCACGCACAGAGCGTGCTCCCTGCCGCCGACGGGCCCGCGCCGCCCCGTTCCGTCGAGCTCCCCCTAAGCAACCAAATCCCGACGCAGTTAGCACCTAAATGGAACCAGGGAACACCCACGACGAAGCTCAACCTCTGAACCCTCCCGTGCAACCACAGCGCCGCCATAATCACCTCGCCGGAGAACCCAGTTCTCGGCAACCGCCTCGGGGCGGCTATATATAGCACCCCGAGCTTGCTCTCGCCCCCGCACACCTCCTCTACCCCTCCAGACCCCGCCAAGTCCCTGGAAGGGCCACGAGGAGCTCTCCTTCCTCGTCTCCGGCCACCCGTTCCGCCTCGGCCTCCACCTTGATTCACTGCGGTGAGGCCATCTCCGGCGCCCAAACCTCGTCCGTAGCCTTCTCTTACACCTAGTGCTCTAACCCCCACCTCAATTCGATCCTAGCAGCCCTCCTCGGCGAGATCCATCAACGCCCGAACCACCGTCCGCCGGAGTTGAGACCGCCGTCAACGTGGTGCTCATCGGCGACCAACTCCACCACCCACCGGTGCGGAAGGACACGGTGAGCACGTTGGTAAACTCCGATCCTCCTGCCTCACCATAGATCGCCGCCGGCGATCACCGTGGCCCTCGTGCGCCAAATCTCTGCTCTCGTTTTCAAACCCAACGGGTGGGTCCTCCCCGTCAGCTTTTTCCTCTTTTTGAATCATTTCCTGGAAACGCCTTCGGGAAAAATACGCCTTCCCCACTTGGCGTATTCAAGATCAAGCGTTTTACATTTTATAAAGAAAACCACAGGAAGTTTACGTTTCATTACAGAAAGGTCCCTGGACTAAAATGCTAAAAAAATTAAACAGAAGAGTATTTTTGATTGATTCTTTTTCTGTCCTCTTTGAAATTTTGTCTAGTTTTTTATCAGATTTATTTGAAAAATATTTGGAGTAATGTTTTGTGCACCTCACGGTATTTACGTTAGCGCGTATGTTTTCTTTATACCGTAGATACCGAAGGAGGTGACGGAACCGCGAACTTCACCGAGCTAGGCTCCGACTACTCTGAACCAGGAAAGCATGTTTGAACTCTTGATATGATGAGTGTTCTGGCAGGTTTGCATTAAGTAGTTTCATGGCATGTTTGTGAGCATACCGATGAATCTTATTTTCATGCAAAGTTGAGGCAAGTGAGTTCGATAATCCAACGTGTTGGATGTGAAAGTGCATGGCCATGTGTAGGCATGAGGATGGGTAAGATGGTAGTGTTGTAGCATGCCAGTCTTATGCCATACTATTTGAGTTCAGTGTCAACCCGTATCAGTTCGGTTCCCATCCATTTCCCTTCCCGTACTACCACATGTTTTTCCGCAAGGGATATGGCTTAGTAAGTTGCAAACCGCTTTCCTGGTACACACCAAATGGAGAGGTTGTGATGATGGTTCCATGGGCCTGGATTAAAGCCAGTCATCCGGTCAGGGGGCATGGGTGTTTCCGTTGGGACCGAGAGGGGGCACCTTAGAGCGCTGTGAATATAAATTTGATCCCATGCTATTCGAGATTGTGATCTCCCGTCTCAAAAGTTTTTCTTGGATGATGTCTAGGGTGATTCACGGCATCGTGAGGTAGGATGGTGTGTCTTGGTTAGCTGTGTTTCTTCCGAAATACCATAAACGGAACTAGTCCTTCAGGACTATGGAAATCCGTTGGTTGTGGGTAATTTTAGTACAAACTCTGCAGAGTCATAAATCCTCGAATCATCTTATCCATGTCCAAGTTCTGTATTATCTTATCCTGACAAGTGTCAGTTTTGGTGACAGATACTCCGGTGAATCACATGAGTACTAAGTCCGGTTAAATGTTTATTCCTGTGGATGGACTAACCCGTTTATATTCATGTGTTGAATATTTATTATGAGTGCTATATCTTTGTGATGAAAGCCCTTTCTGTGATGTCGCCCAGACGTCCGACTGCGGCATTGCTATTATTGATTTTTATTATAAGCCCTTTCTGTGATGTTGCTCAGACGTCCGACTGCGGCATTGCTATTATTTATTTTCATTATAAGCCCTTTCTGTGATGTCGCTCAGACGTCCGACTGCGGCATTGCTATTATTTATTTTTATTATAAGCCCTTTCTGTGATGTCACTTAGATGTCCGACTGCGGCATTGCTGTTACATATTTTTATTATAAGCCCTTTCTGTGATGTCGTTCAGACGTCCGACTGCGGCACGCACGCATTTTTATTTCAATATAAGCCCTTTAGGAGGTGTCGCTCAGACGCCCGACTGTGGAAATATTTTGCTTATTTATTTACCTTTCGAGGCGTCGCTTCAGACACCCGATCGGTTTTGAGTTTGGTCTCTTTGGGTTTTCGAGCGGACTTCCGCCGACTCCCATTTTAATTATTTTTCTATACTGCTTTAGTTGAGCATTGTTAAGATTAACTATGTCGCATTCATGCTTTCATTTGTTATATCTTTTGTCCGAACTGTCTTGCGAGTACTTTCATAGTACTCACCTGGCATGTTGATTTGGCCAGATGCTGACGAAGGCGATCTCATAGATGAAGAGTTCGATAGCGAGTCCGACGCCTAGAGGAATCCCAGTCAGTCTCATGCGACCCTTGGATTAGTCCTTGTGAAATATCCGCTTCCGCTACCCAAATAAATTCATCGAGCCTCACCTCGGCCTTTCGATGAGCCGCCAGCAAGAGACTTATTAACCACCCCACTGTGTTATTCCACCAACCACTCATATCTCGAGTCAGTAGTATTTCCACCACCACATCGTTGTGTCATATCCGCCATCATGTATAATTATTGGCGTGTTGTAATAATTGGTTGGGCATCTTTAGTCTGACCCCTGTAATATTGTAATGCTACTAGCTTCTTGTATCACAGTTTTGTCTACCGATATGGAGGATTTATCCTCATATTGGGACTCTTAGGTCGGTTGTTCAATGAATATTTTTATTGAAAAACCGGTCGTGACAAGCTTCGTACCAGAGCCAGGCTGACTGTAGGAAGCCACTAGGTGCGGTCGCTAATCGGTTATTAGCATAATAGAGCTATTTATTATTTTTACAAATGTACTCAATTTGTGACAGTCAGCATAAATTTATGATTTGACTACTCAGGATTTTTGCCTACTTTTGTAGATGGCCAGCAATGATCATGAGTCGCAGATGTTCCCCAACATGCCCGATGGGTTTGTCAAGCTTCTCTCCTTCATCGTCCAAGTCGCGATGGGGCCAGATGTGCGCCCAGTCTTCTCTCTCTCAGCACAAGGTCAATGACCGTCTAACCATGCACCAAGCCACGGTGGAATTCAAGAGAGGACGAGTTGAGCGTTACCGGTTCGTGGGGAGAGCCATGCCCACAGAGAAGCACGCGCTACAGATGGCAGCCCGTGAGGCGATAGCCCGTCTCAGGGATGTCCTTCCTTCGATGAAGACTCGTCGCTACCGTTACCTGCCATGTCACGTGCCATACACCTGCCACTACGCGTTCTCTTGCCCCAGAGGAGAACGGGACGAAGATTTTGAGATGCTCCTCGAGTATCTCCGGGCTTTGGAGGTAGCCTTCGACAACCTGGTGGACGACTTTGTAGCTGCCCGCATGGACTCAGTCCATGGCTGTGCCGCCAACAGGAGGGAGCTCCTGCGTGCTGCACCGCCACTGACTTTCGTCTCATCATCAGCATCGTTCGCTCCTACTGCTCGCACCGCTACTCGTCGCCTGCCTACCACGGAGGAGTTCAACCATGTCATTGCGCCTACTCCGGTTCGTTCTGCACCACCCCTCATGCCCGCTCAGATCCGAGTTGTCCCACACAGGGCACCTGCTCCACCAACTCCGCGCAGCACCTCTCGTCTGGAGCCTATCTCCGAATAGGAGGTTGAGTCCCCAGCCTCTCTACGCCTCACCCTTGGCAGGCCAAGGGAAATCCTTACCATCTCCGACTAAATGCACGCTTAGCCGCCAAAGCGATGTACCGTCTTATGCGATATGTTTATATGTAAATAGGCTGTGAGAAGTAGTTTGTTTGCACATCATGTAGGATCTGGAGGAGTGCACTAGACTAAATAACATGTCAGGATTTATGTACGCATATCCTGAGTGATGTATTGTATAATTACTGCTTGCGTGTAAGATATGTAATGAGCAATCCTTCTCCGTGCGCAATCGACTTGTTTTCTTGAAAAATCTTGAGCTTTTAATTTATTTGCCATCCTTATGCATTTATGGACTTATTTTTGCGACTTCTTTCACTTTCTTATGAGTGTTTCAAAATATATCCCCAAAGTAAACTCTGTCTCGTCCTTGGACGCGCTCCATGCCAACTCCGACAGAGGAAAATTATGGCACACCCCCAGGCAACAATTTCACACAGGGACAGACCAGTCGACATGACAGTGAAACGACACTTTCCCAAATGTGCCGTCTTTATGAACAAAGTCAGCAGCAACATCAGGAGATACTGAACCAAGTCATCAATATGGGAAATCACCGCGGACAGTATCAGCAGCAATCCAAGTTATCTGAGCTACAGAAGACGCGTCCCCAAACATTTTCTCACACTGACAAACCTCTGGAAGCCGAGGACTGGCTTCGAGACATGGAGAGAAAATTAATTATCGCCCAGTGTTCAGACCTTGAGAAAGTTCTTTATGCTCTGCACTATCTCACTGGAGCAGCCGCATCGTGGTGGGAAAATTTCCTATACATGCACCCCAACGAAAATAATATATCATGGGAGGAATTTCAAGAAGGTTTTCGTGGGGCACATATTCCTAAGAGTCTTATGAAGATCAAAAAGAGAGAATTTGATGACCTCAAGCAAAGAACAATGACGGTGTCCGAATATAACAGTCAGTTTACCTGCTGTCTCGCTTCACGCCAACGAGGAACGAATGTCGAGAAAACAAAAAGGCGGAGAAGTTCCTAGGCGGATCGACACCGCGCTTAAATGTCAGCTGGTCGTACACATATTTCCAGATTTTAAGACGCTGGTGGATAAGGCCATTACCTTGGAAAATGAGAGACGCAGCTTAGAAGATTTCCATAGCGAAAAGAGGGACCAGTCTAAACACACCGCAACCACCGCAGCAAGACAGATGTTCAGAAAAACTGGACACCCAAACCCACGACAAGCGTCTCGCGCCCAATCAAAAATTTACACGCAAGGGACAAGGAGTTCACATACCGCCCAGGCGTTACCTGTTACGCTTGTGGAGAAGAAGGGCACTATGCCAAGCAGTGCCCCAAGCCAAGGAACTCGACCCCAAAGCCGAACAACGGAGGCAATAATTGACACCAAAGCGCAACAATTTCAACCCAAATAACAACCACAGGAAGGGTCATCTGAACCACGTGACCAAAGAGGAAGCACAAAATGCCCCGGATATCGTGCTCGATGCGTTTCACTGTCAACACAATACCTGCCATGGTTTTGTTTGATTCTCGAGCTTCTCACTGCGTTCGTTTGAAAAGTTTTTCTTTGCAAAATAATTTTTCGATGCTTCCCTTGGGAAAATCTATGATCCTCAAGTCCCCTGGAATCAAGCAAGTTACCCAGAATTATTGCCAGGATGTGGTTATCGAGTTTGAAGGGTTGAAGTTTCACGCAAATCTTAACGTATTGGAAAATAAAGGACTAGATGTTATCTTAGGGATGGATTGGTTAACCACCAACAAAGGTTTTATTGACTGCTTCAACAGGACCATAATTCTCACCCATCACCACGGGAAGACCATAAAGGTTTCAGCCAAGGAAAGAAAAATATGCCGGCAACCAAGATTGAACAAGGTAGATATTTCTGAATTGAGCAAAGTGCCGATGGTGTGTGAATTTCCAGATGTATTCCCGAAGAACTACCGGGCATGCCACCAGATAGAGAGATTGAATTCAGCATAGAGCTAGCACCGGAACCGCTCCCATATACAAGAAACCATACAGAATGGCACCATCCGAATTGGTGGGCTGAAGAAGCAAATAAAGGAACTGTTGGAAAAAGGGTACATACGAGCCAGTTCCTCACCTTGGGGATCACCAATTTTGTTTGCCAAAAGAAGGATGGAACGCTAAGGTTGTGCATAGACTATCGAGCTCTAAATATGGTCACAGTCAAGAATAAATATCCGATGCCACGAATAAATGATTTATTCGATCAATTCGCTAAGGCCAAGGTGTTCTCAAAGATTGACTTGAGATCGGGATACCATCAACTGAAAGTACGAACCGAGGATATTCCCAAGACCGCTTTCACCTCCAGATACGGATTGTACGAGTTCACCGTAATGCCTTTCGGACTAACAAACGCCCCCTCATATTTTGTTCACCTCATGAACAAAGTATTCATGAAGTTTATGGATAAGTTTGTTGTGGTATTTATCGATGATATTCTGGTATACTCCAACACACCAGAAGAACACGCTAAACATCTCCGAATTGTACTAGGAGAACTCAGGAAACATCAGTTGTACGCTAAATTCAGCAAGTGTGAATTTTGGCTAAAGCAAGTAGGTTTTACGGGCCACGCATCTTGACTCAAGAAGGTATTGCCGTAGACCCGGAAAAAGTCAAGGCCGTACTTGGCTAGAAGCCGTCAGCCAGCGTGACGGATGTACGAAGTTTCTTGGGTATGGCAGGATACTACCGGAGATTTATTGAAGAATTCTCCACCATAGCAAAGTCAATGACGCAACTACTCAAGAAAGACAGGAAGTTTGAATGGACGGAAGCTTGCCAGAAAAGTTTCCAAGAACTGAAGAGGAAGGCGGCAACGACACCGGTACTAATTGTGCGGATATACACAAAAATTTTGAGGTGTTTTGTGACGCATCTCGAAAGGGCCTCGGGTGCGTACTGATGCAAGAAGGCAAGGTTGTCGCATATGTTTCCAGACAACTTCGCAAGCATGAGGAAAATTATCCTACTCTTGACCTGGAATTATCAGCAGTTATTAATGCACTCAAGGAGTGGAGACACTTTTTACTTGGTAATCGTTGTGAAATATACACGGACCACAAAAGCCTCAAGTATATTTTAACGCAGCCAGAACTAAATTTACGGCAGCGACGCTGGTTGGAATTAGTAAAGGATTATGATGTTGGGATCCACTACCACCCAGGCAAAGCAAATGTTGTAGCAGATGCTCTGAGTCGGAACCCCAGCCTGCATAACGACAAAGCATGCCAGACTTAAGACCCGAATTCCAGCAGGAATTCGCAAAGCTCAATCTAATGGTGGTCACCGAAGGCAGTGTGTCAAACTTAGAAGTACAGCCTACCCTGATAGAGAAGGTTAAAGAGGCTCAACATGGACACCCCAGCATTGAAGGCATAAAACGGAAGATGAAGTTGAGCAAGGCCTCAGAATTCATTATTGATGAGCAAGGAATATTGTGGTACGGAACTAGGCTTTGCGTACCAAATATCCATGACCTTAAACAGCAAATCCTGGCTGAAGGCCACACCGCTCCATATTCAATCCATCCTGGAGGAACAAAAATGTACAAAGATCTTCAGGAAACATTTTGTGGCATGGTATAAAAAGAGACATAGCCACGTTTATTGCATGTTGTGACTCTTGTCAACGCATCAAGGCCGAGCACCAGAAACCGGCCGGGCTATTGCAACCAAATAAAATACCCGAGTGGAAATGGGACGAGATTGGAACGGATTTTATTGTTGGACTACCTCGATCACGACACGGACATGATACCATATGGGTAATCACTGATAGACTGACTAAAGTAGCTCACTTCATCCCCGTGAAGACAACACACACCACTCAGAAGCTTGCTAGGCTCTACCTCTCCCGTATCGTTTGCATACATGGAGTCCCAAAGAAAATAATCTCGGACAGTGGCACTCAATTCGTCTCCCGATTTTGCGATCACTTACAACAAGCTCTGGGAACTCAGCTGGCATTTAGTACCGGATACCATCCCCAGACAGATGGGCAAACGGAGCGAGTAAACCAGATTCTAGAAGATATGCTGAGAGCATGTGTCCTCACCCATGGGACCAGTTGGGAGGAGAGCTTACCATACGCAGAATTCGCATATAACAACAGCTATCAGTCCAGCCTGCAAATGGCACCATTTGAAGCTCTGTACGGACGAAGTTGTCGTACCCCGCTAAATTGGTCGGAAACCGGAGACAGTCATATCTTCGGCCCAGATCTGCTCAAAGAGGCTGAATATAAAGTCAAGGTAATTAAGGACCGACTCAAGACCGCCCAAAGTCGACAAAAGAGTTATTACGATCAGAAGCATCGTGGAGTCCATTTTGAACCCGGTGAATTTGTGTACCTACGAGTATCCCCCATGAGAGGCCTGCACCGATTCAAGATTAAACGGAAGCTAGCACCAAGATTCATCGGACCTTTCTGCATAGTAGCACGAAGAGGCAAGGTGGCCTACCAGCTAGACTTACCCGAAGAATTATCCGACATCCACGACGTATTCCACGTCTCCCAATTGAGGAAGTGCGTAAACAACCTGGAGAAACAAGTACCCCATAAAAACATTGACGTGCAACCAGACCTTACGTATCGGGAGCATCCGATAAAAATCTTGGAAGAGTCAGAAAGGAGAACCCAACAGAAAACCATCAAGTTCCTTAAAGTTCAGTGGAGCAACCACACCGAGAGTGAAGCCACTTAGGAAAGAGAGGATTTCCTTCGAGCGGAGCACCCACAATTATTTGAGGATCAACTGGAATCTCGGGGACGAGATTTTTCCTAAGGGGGTAGGTGTTCTGACACTCCAAAATTTTTCTTTTGGTTTTCTTCAAAATTTTGTTGGATTTGAAGGAGGTCACCAAAAACCTTCCAAAAATCTCTATCAAAAGCTCTTTTCCCTCTGGCAAATATTTTACTTTTGCATCTCCTTCAACTCTGGTGTTTGTTTTTTAAATTTTTCTCTGATTTCTCTCTTCTCAAGGTTCAAGAAAAATCTTTGAAGTTTATTTTTCTTTCAAAAAGAAACTCTAGGAGTCTTTCTTTCTCTCCCATAATTGAGATCATTTATGGTTTGGCCATACACCACATGGTAAAATCTTCCCAAATATGTCTCCTTCCACCTTGGGCAATCCAAACATTCTGTCTCTACTAGTTCAACCCTCTTCTGAATTTTTATTTCAATTATTTCTCTCCCAAATCTTTTACATCTATTATTTTGAGCCTAGGTAATTTGCAAAGCAAATACCTTAATGCAATTGAATTTTGACCTCAAACCAACTCCCTTGGATAGTCCTTGGTACCCAAAACCTAGAACTATCAAGATCCACTCCTCTCCTGTTCAAAAATTTCAAATTATAGTCTCTGCAAGTTTGGACCAGATTTGCCAAATTTGTTGAAATTCATATCTACACTACTCCAAAAATTCCACAAATATTCAGGCAGCCTCTAGATGCAATGAGAGGCCCCTCCACCAAAAACCAGCTCAAGGAAAAATCCCTACATGCCTAGATCATTCTGTCGAACACCTTGCATGCACTGTTTCTGTTCATCTTCAGTTAAGTTCAGAGTTTCAAAGGTCGATCTTCGTCAAGAAATTCAGTCACATGTTCACAGTGCACTTGGCACGTTGCTCACGGCCTAGCTTGCTTGTCTAGAGCCTCACACGCGTGCTTGGCGCGTTCCTGGCGTCGGTAGCGCCCTGGCCCGCCTGCGCCGGCGTGTCTTGCGGTGGCCGAACCACCGTAGCGGCCGACAGAGAGCAGAACAGCGGCGTAACGCCGTTCGGCGCCGCCCAAGCCCTCTGATGGATCCGCGTGGCCACTTCCTCGACAGCGCACACATGCAGCACCGTCGCTGTGGCGCGGCACGCACAGAGCGCGCTCCCTGCCGCCGACGGGCCCGCGTCGCCCCGTTCCGTCGAGCTCCCCCTAAGCAACCAAATCCCGACGCAGTTAGCACCTAAACGGAACCAGGGAACACCCACGACGATGCTCAACCTCTGAACCCTCCCGTGCAACCACAACAGCTGTAATCACCTCGCCGGAGAACCGCGTTCTCGGCAATCGCCTCGGCGGCTATATATATCACCCGAGCTTGCTCTCGCCCTTACACCTCCTCTACCCCTCCAGACCCCGCCAAGTCCACTCGAAGGGCCACGAGGAAGCTCTCCTTCCCGACTCCGGCCACTTCGTTCCGCCTCGGCCTCCACCTTGATTCACTGCGGTGAGGCCATCTCCGGCGCCCAAACCTCGTCTGTAGCCTTCTCTTACACCTAGTGCTCTAACCCCCACCTCAATTCGATCCTTGCAGCCCTCCTCGGCGAGATCCATCAACAACCGAACCACCGTCCGCCGGAGTTGAGACCGCCATCAACGTGGTGCTCATCGGCGACCAACTCCACCACCCACCGGTGCGGAAGGACACGGTGAGCACGTTGGTAACCTCTGATCCTCCTGCCTCGCCGTAGATCGCCGCCGGCGATCACCGCGGCCCTCGGGCGCCAAATCTTTGCTCTCGTTTTCAAACCCGACGGGTGGGTCCTCCCCCGTCAGCTTTTTCCTCGTTTTGAATCGTTTTCTGGAAACGCCTTCGGGCAAAATACGTCTTCCCCACTGGACTGACGTATTCGAGACTGAAGCGTTTTCTGTTTTTATAAAGAAAACCTTGGGAAGTTTCTGTTTCATTACAAAAAGGTCCCTAGACTAAAACGCTAATAATTTTTAAACAGAAGAGTATTTTTGATTGATTCTTTTTCTGTCCTCTTTGAAATTTTGTCTAGTTTTTTATCAGATTTATTTGAAAAATATTTGGAGTAATTTTTTGTGCACCTCACGGTATTTACGTTAGCGCGTATGTTTTCTTTATACCGTAGATACCGAAGGAGGCGACGGAACCGCGAAGTTCACCGAGCTAGGCTCCGACTACTCTGAACCAGGCAAGCATGTTTGAACTCTTGATATGATGAGTGTTCTGGCAGGTTTGCATTAAGTAGTTTCATGGCATGTTTGTGAGCATACCGATGAATGTTATTTTCATGCAAATTTGAGGCAAGTGAGTTCGATAATCCATACGTGTTGGATGTGAAAGTGCATGGCCATGTGTTGTCATGAGGATGGGTAAGATGGTAGTTTTGTAGCATGCCAGTCTTATGCCATACTATTTGACTTCAGTGTCTACCCGTATCAGTTCGGTTCCCATCCATTTCCCTTCCCGTACTACCACATGTTTTTCCGCAAGGGATATGGCTTAGTAAGTTGCAAACCGCTTTCCTGGTACACACCAAATGGAGAGGCTGTGATGATGGTTCCATGGCCCTGGATTAAAGCCAGTCATCCGGTCAGGGGGCATGGGTGTTTCCGGTTGGGACCGAGAGGGGGGGCACCCCTTAGAGCGCGTGAATATAAATTTGATCCCATGCTATTCGAGATTGTGATCTCCCCGTCCCAAAAAAATTTTCTTGGACGATGTCTAGGGTGATTCCTGGCATCGTGAGGTAGGATGGGTGTGTACTGGTTAGCTGTGTTTCTTCCGAAATACCATAAACGGAACTAGTCCTTTGGGACTACGGAAATCCGTTGGCTGTGGGTAATTTTTAGTACAAACTCTGCAGAGTCATAAATCCTCGAATCATCGTATCCATGTCCAAGTTCTGTATTATCTTATCCTGATAAGTGTCAGTTTTGGTGACAGATACTCCGGTGAATCACATGAGTACTAAGTCCGGTTAAATGTTTATTCCTTTGGATGGACTAACCCGTTTATATTCTTGTGTTGAATATTTATTATGAGTGCTATATCTTTGTGATGAAAGCCCTTTCTGTGATGTCGCCCAGACGTCCATCGCTGACATTGCTATTATTGATTTTTATTATAAGCCCTTTCTGTGATGTCGCTCAGACGTCCGACTGCGGCATTGCTATTATTTATTTTCATTATAAGCCCTTTCTGTGATGTCGCTCAGACGTCCGACTGCGGCATTGCTATTATTTATTTTTATTATAAGCCCTTTCCTTGATGTCGCTTAGACGTCCGACTGCGACATTGATGTTACATATTTTTATTATAAGCCCTTTCTGTGATGTCGCTCAGACGTCCGACTGCGGCACGCATGCATTTTTATTTCAATATAAGACCTTTAGGAGGTGTCGCTCAGACGCCCGACTGTGGAAATATTTTGCTTATTTATTCACCTTTCGAGGCGTCGCTTCAGACACCCGATCGGTTTTGAGTTTGGTCTCTTTGGGTTTTCGAGCGGACTACCGCTGACTCCCATTTTAATTATTTTTCTATACTGCTTTAATTGAGCATTGTTAAGATTAACTATGTCGCATTCATGCTTTCATTTGTTATATCTTTTGTCCGAACTGTCTTGCGAGTACTTTCATAGTACTCACCGCTTGTTGATTTGGCGAGATCTTGTGAAGGCGATCTCATGGATGAAGAGTTCGATAGCGAGTCCGACGCCTAGAGGAATCCCAGTCAGTCTCGTGCGACCCCTGGATTAGTCCTTGTGAAATATCCGCTTCCGCTACCCAAATAAATTCATCGAGCCTCACCTCGACGCTCGATGAGCCGCCAGTGCAGTAGACTTATTAACCACCCCACTGTGTTATTCCACCAACCACTCATATCTCGAGTCAGTAGTATTTCAACCACCACACCGTATTGTCATATCCGCCATCATGTATAATTATTGGCGTGTTGTAATAATTGGTTGGGCATCTTTAGTCCGACCCCTGTAATATTGTAATGCTACAGGCTTCTTGTATCACAGTTTTGTCTACCGATATGGAGGATTTATCCTCATATTGGGACTCTTAGGTCGGTTGTTC
Organism: Aegilops bicornis; assembly: GCA_021605145.1. NCBI lineage: Eukaryota > Viridiplantae > Streptophyta > Magnoliopsida > Poales > Poaceae > Aegilops > Aegilops bicornis. The sequence continues at coordinate 75,020,762 of CM038671.1, read as the reverse complement.
AATAAATATTTTTATTGAAAAACCGGTCGTGACACTTGATCTATATCAATGTGTCGTCACATGGTCGTCTCGCCAATTATTGCTCTTGCAACTATTGCTATCGCATAGCGATAAAGTAAAGCAATTATTTGACACTTACATCTTATGCAATAAAGAGACAACCATAAGGCTTCTGCCAGTTGCCGATAACTTCAGCAAAACAAGATCATCTCATACAACAACTTATATTTCATCACGACTTGACCATATCACATCACAACATGCCCTGCAAAAACAAGTTAGACGTCCTCTACTTTGTTGTTGCAAATTTTACGTGGCTGCTACGGGCTGAGCAAGAACCGTTCTTACCTACGCATCAAAACCACAACGATAGTTCGTTAAGTTAGTGATGGTTTAACCTTCACAAGGACCGGGCGTAGCCACACTCGGTTCAACTACAGTTGAAGAAACTGACACCCGCCAGCCACCTGTGTGCAAAGCACGTCAGTAGAACCAGTCTTGCGTAAGCGTACGCGTAATGTCGGTTTGGGCCGCTTCATCCAACAATACCGCAGAACCAAAGTATGACATGCTGGTAAGCAGTATGACTTGTATCGCCCATAATTCACTTGTGTTCTACTCGTGCATATAACATCTATGCATAAAACCTGGCTCTGATACCACTGTTGGGGGACGTAGTAATTTCAAAAAAAATTCCTACGCACACGCAAGATCATGGTGATGCATAGCAACGAGAGGGGAGAGTGTTGTCCACGTACCCTCGTAGACAGAAAGCGGAAGTGTTAGCATAACGCGGTTGATGTAGTCGTACGTCTTCACGATCCGACCGATCAAGTACCGAACGTACGGCACCTCCGAGTTCATCACACGTTCAGCCCGATGACGTCCCTCGAACTCCGATCCAGCCGAGTGTTGAGGGAGAGTTTCGTCAGCACGACGGCGTGGTGACAATGTTGATGTTCTACCGGCGCAGGCTTCGCCTAAGCACCGCTTCTGATGTGCTCGAGGTGGACTATGGTGGAGGGGGGCACCGCACACGGTTGGGAGAGATCAACTGATCAACTTGTGTCTCTAGGGTGCCCCTGCCCCCGTATATAAAGGAGCAAGGGGGAGGTGCGGCCGACCAGGGAGGAGGCGCGCCAGGAGGAGTCCTACTCTTACCGGGAGTAGGACTCCCCCCTTTTCCATGTTGGACTAGGAGAGAGAGGGGAAAGAGGTGGAGGGGAGGAAGGAAAGGGGGGGCGCCGCCCCCCTCTCCTTGTCCAATTCGGACTGGGGGGTGAGGGGCGCGCGGCCCTACCCTGGCCTCCTCTCCTCTATTCCACCAAGCCCACTAAGGCCCATTAAGTTCCCGGGGGGGGGGGGGGGGGTTCCGGTAACCGCCCGGGACGCCGGAAAAATCCCAAAACACTTCCGATATCCAAACATAGGCTTCCAATATATCAATCTTCATGTCTCGACCATTTCGAGACTCCTCGTCATGTCCGTGATCACATCCGGGACTCCGAACAACCTTCGTTACATCAAAACATATAAACTCATAATATAACTGTCATCGCAACGTTAAGCGTGCGGACCCTACGGGTTCGAGAACTATGTAGACAAGACCGAGACATGTCTCCTGTCAATAACCAATAAGCGGAACCTGGATGCTCATATTGGCTCCACATATTCTACGAAGATCTTTATCGGTCGGACCGCATAACAACATCGTTGTTCCCTTTGTCATCGGTATGTTACTTGCCCGAGATTCGATCGTCGGTATCTCAATACCTAGTTCAATCTCGTTACCGGCAAGTCTCTTTACTCGTTCCGTAATACATCATCCCACAACTAACTCATTAGTTGCAATGCTTGCAAGGCTTAAGTGATGTGCATTACCGAGAGGGCCCAGAGATACCTCTCCAGCAATCGGAGTGACAAATCCTCATCTCAAAATCGCCAACCCAACATGTACCTTCGGAGACACCTGTAGAGCACCTTTATAATCACTCGATTCACGTTGTGACATTTGGTAGCACACAAAGTGTTCCTCCGTAAACGGAGTTGCATAATCTCATAGTCATAGGAACATGTATAAGTCATGAAGAAAGCAATAGCAACATACTAAACGATCAAGTGCTAAGCTAACAGAATGGGTCAAAGTCAATCACATCATTCTCCTAATGATGTGATCCCGTTAATCAAATGACAACTCATGTCTATGGTTAGGAAACATAACCATCTTCGATTAACGAGCTAGTCAAGTAGAGGCATACTAGTAACACTCTGTTTATCTATGTGTGAAATATTCACACATGTATTATGTTTCCGGTTAATACAATTCTAGCATGAATAATAAACATTTATCATGATATAAGGAAATAAATAATAACTTTATTATTGCCTCTAGGGCATATTTCCATCAGGCGCGGCTATATAAGCATCACAATCTATCCTCCTCCTCCCCTCTCCCCGCCCATCTCCCTCCACATCTCCGGCGATGGGAAAGTCCTGGGCGTCGGCACCGGCAGGCCGTAGGCTCTGGCAGATCATGGAGACGCCGCCCTCGAACTTCGGACGGTCGTCCTCATCGAAGTGCGGCTCCGCGACGAAGGCAGAGATCGTCGTCTCCCCCGGCGCGTCAAGGAGGAGCGCCGCTCGCCGCCGCCCGTGCCCAATGCGATTGCGAAAGCGTGTGGCTGCCTTCGGCACTATCTCAGTGGCGGCGGCAGCGGCAGCTCTTCGTCATCTCGGATCGCCCTAATGGCACAAGAGTACGCCGACAGGGAGCGGCGCTGGCGGGACATGCGCAACCTGGCGCGCCGGTCGGATTTCACAGACTCCGACGTCCCGCTGCCACACACCACGACGGACCCGGAGCTGGCGTACGCCTGGGCTCTGGACCGCTCCGTGACGGTGGCGGAGACGAGCAAGCACCGTCTCCACCGCCTCAACAGGGAGATGACCAAGTACGGCAAGGAGTGGTCTCTCGCCGAGATCACCGCCGCCAATGCCGCCTCCTCCAAGGCCCGCCGCCCTCTCCTCCCGCCCACGTCGTCGGTGACCGCTCCTGCACTGCACACGACACAAGAGGATGCAGAGAGGATCATCCGCGAGCGTCAGGCGGTTGCCGGGAAGCCCTGCCGCCACCGTCTGCCACCCGAAGCCCGACTCCGATGACGGAGCAGGCGACGATGACGGAGGAGGAGCCGCCGACCAGCCCGGCATGGCGTACGAGGTCACCGTCATGTATATAGTTTAGCATGTTATTTTAAGGTTTTTAGTTCATCGTCCGGTTTTTTGTACGAATTATCATATTTCAAATGAAGTCTGCCGTGTTTATATCAAAATTCGCCCGGTTTGCACGAATTTCGTCTAGTTGGCTTGAACTGTTGTCAAATTGTATGCAGCTACAATTGGATGGTGGCCTCCCGCATCCATGTCCGCAGACTAGTTTTCTCCTTATCCACGGACTGATACGGGAGAAAATTTGCGGGTTGCCGTTGAAGATGCCGTAACATCGATGATTTCCTTAAAATCCAGCTATGTAATTCGTTGGAGTCTGTACCAGGAAGTGGAGAAATGGGGGAGATCACGTGGGGGGAGAAGTGGAGGCTGTCCTAGGAAGCCAGTCGGACAGCTAAACTATGTTCAACGCAACTTGTATGGGAACGTGTGCAGTGAACTGCTCCGGATACAAAACTCGATCGGAAACGTCAATGGGAGAGAAAAGAATGGACCCTGGCTACTGCCCATAGTCCTGGTCTCCTGAATGGTCAGATGCAAAGTACAACGAGCGGGTAGTTCGTGTTCCGCGACCTTTGAGCAGGATGGGGAAGCGGAGGTAGTCGATCATGTCAATTGTCAAATGAAAGCCCACTCGAGGATAAAAATAATTCACCAAGTCTAAGTTGAGTACTCGATCCGCGGGCTTGAGATCTCAGTGATGATGTGAAGATTCTTCCTCCTGAACTTTGCATCTACCTAAGTCTTATCATCGATTCCCGGGTGCGCCTCTTTTAAGATGATGTCTATAATGATTTAGTAAACCAAGCTGTAAGATTTTTGTGAGATTTATGGGCGTCGGGCCACTAAATCTTGTATCTCGGCTTGTTAAAATTCTAGTATCCCAAAAGGTGATTTGAACTGCATGTCAAATGTGTATATTTAGTACATACGACAAGATGAGCAAGAGTAGCACCGATACGAGGAGACGACTCGCGAAAGGCCGGTCTTGCTTTTGCCTTATTTTAGCTAGAGAAAACATATGAACGCCGACCGTTTAGAAATGCGCCTACTTGGGAATAAAATAGTGCTGCGGCAGTGGCGGACCTAAAAATAAAATAGAGGGTGAGCACATTAAAAAAATTAAAGTGTAATTCAATTAGCTTGCATGGGCCTTAAAAATAACATGATGAAATTTTTTTTTTCAAAAAACTGGGTGTGCCATGGCACACCTCGCACACCCCCTGTTCCCGCCACTGCGTTGCGGTGATCGATCTTACCAGGTGGTCGTTCGCCTTTCTTAGTTCCGGAGTTGGGAGGTACTAGTGCTTAGAGCATCTACAACCGGACTTAGCAAATCTAACCCTTCAAACGTCCGCGGACGCGCTCGGGCTCGTCCGCAGGCACTGACCGGGCACTCCTCCAAAAATACAATCTACATCCGGACACTTCAATTATCATATCTCAAATCCATACAAACTCATGCAACTACGTCGACGCACACGCATCGTCCAGCTAATCCATCACACTACACTAAGCATGCCATTGAACTACCAAAATTTGGCATGTTTGACTATGGTGGAGTTCATCCACGGCTGCCCTTGCCCTCCCCGGCGCCCTTGCCGTCGCGGAAGTACCGGCCGAATATGCAGTACGGATCGAGCCGGATCTGCTCATCCTCGGAGCTGTCCTCCTCGTCGATGTCCACCTTCTCCTCCTTCGGTGGCAGCCCGGCCATGGCACGGACCGCCCGATTCTGCTCACGGGCAAGGGCGCGCGTGTTCCTCTGCTACCGTTTTTCACAATGCGGGCGCGGACGGCTTCGTCCTCTGCGGCCGCCCGCGCCGCCGCTTCGGCCGCCTCCGCCGCCGCCATTTCCGCCGCGAGACGGTCCTCGGCTGCCCTTATCCTCTCCTTCCCACGGCGGGCCGCCTGTTCCCGGGGGGACTCGTACTCTGCCCGACCGGTAATGGGAAAGGAGAGGTGTTCTGGCCGGGACCGCGAGGATCCAGCACCAGAGGACCCGAGCGCCCGGTGAGCCGATGCTATGGCGTCGCGGCGGACGGATCCATCCATCGGCCGGGCACTGTCCTCCCGGGAGCGGCGGAGTGCAATGCGGACTGCCATTGCCTTCTCCAACCCACACGGGAAGACACCCCAGTCAACGGATCCGGACTGGTCAGAGTCCGATCCGCTGTGTGCCATGGCAAAGAAGGTCGCAAACCGCTGGAGGTGAGCTCGGGTGACGGAGGGGGGTGGAGGGGAGGGAAGTGAAGTTGTTAGGGTTTGGTCCGGCGAGAGGATGGGGACAAATATAAGTAGGATCGGGTGGGCCAGCATGGGCCGGGTCCGACGTGGCGGCCATGCCGGGCGCCCCATATCTGCCCTATATTTGGGCTGGATATGAGGGATGCCGGTCAGCCCGGGCGTTTGAGGGGCCCGTCTGGGTCCAAATTTCGTAACCGGACAGCGATCGGGCGGCCTGCTGTAAGTGCATCTAGTGCCCCTTAGTGATTTTAGTGTATTGAAGACTTATAGGTTAAGGGACTAATGTGTTTATGAGTGTACACAGGTCTATAAGTCTATGAGGAGTTTGATATTTACAGAGAAAGTCGACCCTAAAAATGAAGTTCTTCGACTGAAGACTTTGAATTTCTGAAGACTTTGAAAGTGAAGAAATTGGTGTGACCTTGAAGACTTGGTATTCATTCGAGGAACATGAAGCGTGAAGACTTTTGTTTTCGTAGTTTCATTTTCTCTTTTTGAGTCATAGGAAACACCGTACTTTTAAAGGGGGTCGGGGAAATACTAAGGAAAATTTCCATGTGATGCTCAACTCAAAATCCTACACCTACCAATCCCTTCGAGTGAAGCCATTGGATATCTCATACAGTTCAGTCATATTCTTCAGTGACAGAGACAAATTTCTTCTGGTCTCTGAGGAATTTGTTCTGACTGAGGAGTTAGGAATTCGCCAGAGCGGATTGCCTACACAGTGAGGAACATGATAGCTCTAAGGAATTTGAGCCTCAAATTTCCGACCGTTGCTGTGCTACGCGCCAGCTGTTCCAAAATATCTACCCACCTAACAGTCATATTATTGAAGGGCATTTATGTCTTATCATGTCGGGCTGCTCCCTAGGTTATAAATAGCCGCCCCCCACAACCACTAGCTGGTTGGCTGCTCGGAGAGAAACTGACACTTGTCATTTGAGAACATCCCATCCTCCGAGGACTTCGAGCGAAAATCATCGAGTGAGGAAAACCCAAACCCAAACACCTACAAACCCAAAGTGATTGAGCATCACTGAAGAGATTGATCTTGCATGGATCTGACGCTTGTTACCTTTGAAGATTGTGCTTCTTCCAGACGGTTAAACGTCATGGTCTAGAGCATCCAAGAGGAATTGTGGATTGCTGAGTCACCGAGCTTGTGAAGGTTCGGAAGTCACCTGAAGACTTACCACGAGTGATTGGGCGAGGTCTGTGTGACCTTAGGTCAAGGAGAATACGGTGAGGACTGTGTGTCCGGGACTGTGTGTCCTCAGGTTTAAATACCTAGCCGCTCCAACCAAATGTACAACTGAGACAGCAGTTGGAACTGGTCTACCAAATCATTGTCTTCACCAAGCCTACTGGTTCTATTTCCTCAACTCTTTCATTTCCTCACAACTTTGTTGTGCGCTTGTTCATGTCTGTGTTTCAAGACTTTGACTGAAGACTTTCTCAATTTCCTCAGTTCAATTTCATCAGTCTGTTTGTCTTCATCCTGTGTTATCCTGTGATTATGCTTTCTGTACTCTGTGCTTGTCTTCATTTCATCATGATGACCATGCTTGTATTCTGTTATGTTTACTTTTGAGTACTTATTCCGCTGCAAGTAGTTCTTCGCTAAGGAATTTCCTCATCGGCAAATTCCTCAGTGAAGAATTCATAAAAATCGCCTATTCACCCCCCTCTAGTCGATATAACGCACTTTCAGTTGGTATCAGAGCGAGGTACTCCCTTGTTCTGTGTGATTTTGGTTTAACCGCCTGGAGTTTTAGTTATGTCGACCACAAGTATGATTGTCGGTGTCAAAACCGGTGGATCTCGGGTAGGGGGTCCCGAACTGATCATCTAAGGCGGATGGTAACAGGAGGCGGGGGACATGATGTTTACCCAAGTTTGGGCCCTCTCGATGGAGGTAATACCCTACTTCCTGCTTGATTGATCTTGATGAATATGAGTATTACAAGAGTTGATCCACCACGAGATCGTAGAGGCTAAACCCTAGAAGCTAGCCTATGGTACAATTGTTGTTGTCCTACGGACTAAACCCTCCGGTTTATATAGAGATCGGAGGGGGCTAGGGTTACGTAGAGTCCGTTACAAGGGAGGAGATCTACATACCCGTATTGCCAAGCTTACCTTCCACGCCAAGGAGAGTCCCATCCAGACACGGGACGAAGTCTTCAATCTTGTATCTTCATAGTCCAACAGTCCGGCCAAAGGATATAGTCCGGCTGTCCGGAGACCCCCTAATCCAGGACTCCCTCAGGAGCCCCCGAAACAGGCTTCAATGACGATGAGTCCGGCGCGCAGATTGTCTTCAGCATTGCAAGGCGGGTTCTTCTCCAAATTCTGAATATTTGTTTGAGTAGTGTCCGTCTTCCATAAATTTTGCACTCCTTGGCTTCTGCGCCTAATAAAGGATATCCTCCATGTGTCGAGCGAATGTGAGAAGTCGGGGCATTTTTACAATTGCCACCCTAGCCATGTGGGTAAGTCACCTCTTAAAGAGACGGGGATTCTTAGATCCAGATCACACCATCCTCCCACAGCGAGTATCCATCAGAGCATGCCCAGAAAAAATCCATTCCAACATGATCGGTCGTCGCAGCTCCTCCTCTCGCCCCCGTAGCCCTAAGCCCGGGGATTGGAAGAAGTGTTCTGTCTCGCTCAGCCAACTAGTAGAGTTACAGACCCAGGGATTTCTCCCTCCAGCGTATATGGTCCCCGTTCGAGCCGGGCTCGCCACCTATAATGGCGGGGAGCAAGCGGAGAGTTTCCCCAATCCCTCCAAGGGGGAGCGGGTATGCACAGTCCCTTATTTATTAAGAGGGCTCGGATTTCCAATTCATCCGTTCCTCCGCGGGCTCCTGGAGTTCTATGGCCTCCAGTTGCATAACCTTACTCCTGCCTCCATATTACACATTGCTGGCTATGTCGCCCTTTGCGAGATGTTTTTGGGCTGCGAAGCTCATTTCGAGCTATGGAAGAGGCTATTCTGCCTCGTACCCCGTACACAGGAGGGGTCACTGTATCAAGTGGGCGGAGCCGAAATATGGCGCATCGCCGGGACCGGATACCTGTCCGGTACTCCGAAGAAGACATCCGAGGACTGGCCTTCGGAGTGGTTTTATATGGAGGACGTCCCCCTTCCGGACCCTATTTGGATGGGCCTCCCTGAGTTGACAGCGCTCCCCTGAAGAAACGCCGCAGTTGGCACCCTCGGAGTCCTCAGGAGGAAGATAACGGAGAAGTCCTTTACCTGATGGGCCGGATAAAAGTGTTGGCTCAATCAGGACTGACGATAATCGAAGTCATGTCAATATGTATAATGCAGGGGGTACAACCACTTCAATATAGAGGACACCCCATGTGGCACTTTAACGGGGAAGATGACGCCACCCGCTGCGGGCGTAAGGGCCCGGACTCAGTTGCTGCTCTAGCAAGAATTCTGTCTGATTTGTACAAGGGAGAGGAAGAGGAGTTCCTCCGCATTAAGCCACGGGACGGATTCTCCATGTACAACCCTCCAAGTTGGGTGAGCTGTATTTTTACTCCCAGCCTCCCTGCATTCTTTATCATAAGTATTTACCTTGCCGTTTCATGGCAGGAACTGCGAAAAGCCATAAGGGAGGTCAACAGCCCGCCTCCTGGCCGGAGGACCCTGACCGGGCCCTCGATCCCGGACTCGAAGAGGATCCGGACATATTTGTGGAGCCGATTGACAGGACATTCCATCAATTGAGCTGCGATGATGCCATGGTGGCCATCCTAGCCGATTATCCTGGGCTACTCCCTGCATCGCATATAAGTAAAACCGGAGTCCCAACTTCCGAGAAGGATCCCTTTTTTGCACCTCACCCACCGTACACCTATGGTGTCTTACAGGGAAGGCCCTCGGGAGGCCATGCCGAACCCGCAGTGACTTGCCAACAAGGGGCACTGAAGCCGGGTAGGCTAAAAAGGAAGGCGGTCAGGACTGAGACGCCGTCGCAGAGGTATGATACAGAACCTCGCTCCGTGGTTGTCGTCTTTTAAAATATAATAGCATCCATGTTTCCTAGTAGGAAAAACGCTCGCCGGACTATATCTGGAGAGGCTGCTGATCACGCCTCCACCAGTCAGGCTCCAAAGCCGGACATAGAGGCGGAAGCGAACACGGGGCAGACGCTGGATGCTCCTCCAACGGAGGATGCGGATAGACTATCCGCTACAAATTCCGAAGTGGAGAGCGCCATGAACCACAGGCGTCGCCGGGCCGTACTCCGTGACGATTGTTTCTCCCAAGAGGCGTTTGATGCCTTCAACTCAGGAGATGCATACATCCGTGCCGCTCAAAATGGTCTTGCCAGAGCCACGGACCAGTATGTAAAGGACATACGGGTAAGAAAATCTAATGATTATATATATATATATATATATATCAGTAGCCCCTGAGACTTAAAATAGTTGACACAACTGATTTAAGGATCATTATTTGTGTAGGTTCGTACAGAGAAGAATACCCAATTGTCTCAGGAGCTGGAAGAGTGCAAAGCCCAGCTACAGGCCGCGGTTGCCGCATTGAGGGAGTCCGAGAAGGCCCTCTCTGGTAACACTTGTTTCCATTGCAAAGAATGACAGGTACCATACAGTATGCGGCATGCATGCAAATCTAACAATACATGTTGCAGATGACTCCGGAGTGAATCCGGAGGCCGCGCCGGGGGCTGCACAACGTGTTGGAAATATGCCCTAGAGGCAATAATAAAATGGTTATTATTATATTTCCTCGTTCATGATAATTGTCTATTATTCATGCTATAATTGTGTTATCCGGAAATCGTAATACATGTGTGAATAAATAGACCACAACATGTCCCTGGTGAGCCTCTAGTTCACTAGCTCGTTTATCAATAGATGGTCATGGTTTCCTGACCATGGACATTGGATGTCATTGATAACGGGATCACATCATTGGGAGAATGATGTGATGGACAAGACCCAATCCTAAGCATAGCACAAGATCGTGTAGTTCGTTTGCTAGAGCTTTTCCAATGTCAAGTATCATTTCCTTAGACCATGAGATCGTGTAACTCCCGGATACCGTAGGAGTGCTTTGGATGTACCAAACGTCACAACATAACTGGGTGACTATAAAGGTATACTACTGGTATCTCCTAATGTTTCTGTTGGGTTGACACGGATCGAGACTGGGATTTGTCACTCCGTATGACAGAGAGGTATCTCTGGGCCCACACGGGAATGCATCATCATAATGAGCTCAAAGTGACTAAGTGGTTGGTCATGGGATCATGCATTACGGATGCAGTAAAGTGACTTGCGATGCGAGATTGAACGACGTCTTTGGGATACCGACGATCGAATCTCGGGCAAGTAACGTCTGATTGACAAAGGGAATTGTATACGGGATTACTTGAATCCTCGACATCGTGGTTCATTCGATGAGATCATCGTGGAACATGTGGGAGCCAACACGGGTATCCAGATCCCGCTGTTGGTTATTGGCCGGAGAGTCGCCTCTGGTCATGTCTCATGTCTCCCGAACCCGTAGGGTCTACACACTTAAGGTTGGGTGACGCTAGGGTTGTAGAGATACTAGTATGCGGTAACCCGAAAGTTGTTTGGAGTCCCGGATGAGATCCTGGACGTCACAAGGAGTTCCGGAATGGTCCGGAGGTGAAGAATTATACATAAGAAGTCCAGTTTCGGGGATCACCGGCATTGTACCGGGACCACCGGAAGGGTCCCGGGGGTCCACCGGGTAGGGCCACCTATCCCGGAGGGCCCCATGGGCTGAAGTGGGGAAGGGAACCAGCCCCTGGTGGGCTGGTGCGCCCCCCTTGGGCCTCCCCTGCGCCTAGGGTTCTCCAACCCTAGGGGTGGGGGCGCCCCACTTGAATTTGGGGGCAAGTCCCCCCTTGCCCCCCCCCTTGAGATGGGATCTCTAGGGGCCGGCGCCCCCCCCAGGGCCCCTATATAAAGAGGGGGGAGGGAGGGCTGCGCACCCCTGCTCCTGGCGCCTCCCTCTCCCTCCGCAACACCTCTCCCTCTCGTAGAGCTTGGCGAAGCCCTGCCGAGATCGCCGCTACTTCCACCACCACGCCGTCGTGCTGCTGGATCTCCATCAACCTCTCCCTCCCCCTTGCTGGATCAAGAAGGAGGAGACGTCTTCCCCAACCGTACGTGTGTTGAACGCGGAGGTGCTGTCCGTTCGGCACTAGGATCTTCGGTGATTTGGATCACGGCAGTGCGACTCCCTCAACCCCGTTCTCTTGAACGCTTCCGCACGTGATCTACAAGGGTATGTAGATGCACTCCTCTCTCTCGTTGCTATATGACTCCATAGATTGATCTTGGTGAAGCGTAGAAAAATTTAATTTTCTGCAACGTTCCCCAACAGTGGCATCATGAGCTAGGTCTATGCGTAGTTTCTATGCACGAGTAGAACACAAACTTGTTGTGGGCGTAGATGTTGTCAATTTTCTTGCCACTACTAGTCTTATCTTGTTTCGGTGGCATCGTGGGATGAAGCGGCCCGGACCGACCTTACACGTACGCTTACGTGAGGCAAGGTTCCCCGATCGACATGCACTAGTTGCATAAGGTGGCTAGCGGGTGTCTGTCTCTCCCACTTTAGTCGGATCGGATTCGATGAAAAGGGTCCTTATGAAGGGTAAATAGAAATTGGCATATCACGTTGTGGTTTTACGTAGGTAAGAAACATTCTTGCTAGAAACCTATAGAAGCCACGTAAAAACATGCAACAACAATTAGAGGACGTCTAACTTGTTTTTGCAGCATATGCCTTGTGATGTGATATTGCCAAAAGGATGTGATGAATGAAATATATGTGATGTATGAGATTGATCATGTTCTTGTAATAGGAATCACGACTTGCATGTCGATGAGTATGACAACCGGCAGGAGCCATAGGAGTTGTCTTTATTTTTTGTATGACCCGCGTGTCATTGAATAACGCCATGTAAACTACTTTACTTTATTGCTAAACACGTTAGCCATAGAAGTAGAAGTAATCGTTGGCATGACAACTTCATGAAGACATGATGATGGAGATCATGATGATGGAGATCATGGTGTCATGCCGGTGACGAAGATGATCATGGCGCCCCGAAGATGGAGATCAAAGGAGCAATATGATATTGGCCATATCATGTCACTATTTGATTGCATGTGATGTTTATCATGTTTTGCTTCTTATTTGCTTAGTACGACGGTAGTAAATAAGATGATCCCTTATAATAATTTCAAGAAAGTGTTCCCCCTAACTGTGCGTCATTGCAAAAGTTCGTTGTTTCGAAGCACCACGTGATGATCGGGTGTGATAGATTCTAACGTTCACATACAACGGGTGTAAGACAGATTTACACATGCAAAACACTTAGGTTGACTTGACGAGCCTAGCATGTACATACATGGCCTCGGAACACAAGATACCGAAAGGTCGAACATGAGTCGTATGGAAGATACGATCAACATGGAGATGTTCACCGATGATGACTAGTCCGTCTCACATGATGATCGGACACGGTCTAGTTGAGTCGGATCATGTATCACTTAGATGACTAGAGGGATGTCTAATCTGAGTGGGAGTTCATTAAATAATTTGATTAGATGAACTTAATTATCATGAACTTAGTCTAAAAACCTTTGCAAAATGTCTTAGATCAAATGGCCAACGCTCATGTCAACCTCAACTTCAACGCGTTCCTAGAGAAAACCAAGCTGAAAGATGATGGCAGCAACTATTCGGACTGGGTCCGGAACCTGAGGATCATCCTCATAGCTGCCAAGAAAGCATATGTCCTAGAAGGACCGCTAGGTGAAGCACCCATCCCGAAGAACCAAGACATTATGAGCGCTTGGCAGTCACGTCTTGATGATTACTCCCTCGTTCGGTGCGGCATGCTTTCTGACTTAGAACCGGGGCTCCAAAAGCGTTTTGAGCAACACGGAGCATATGAGATGTTCAAGAGCTGAAAATGGTTTTCCAAGCTCATGCCCAGGTCTAGAGATATGAAGTATCCGACAAGTTCTACAGCTTGTAAGATGGAGGAAAATAGTTACATCGGTGAGCACATACTCAAAATGTCAGGTTGCACAACCGCTTGTCCCAGATGGACATTAACCTCCCGGACGAGGCGGTCATTGACAGAATCCTTCAGTCGCTCCCACCTAGCTACAAGAGCTTTGTGATGAACTACAATATGCAGGGGATGGTGAAAACTATTCCTGAAGTATTTTCAATGTTGAAATCAGCAGAGGTGGAAATCAAAAAGGAACATCAAGTGTTGATGGTAAATGAAACCACTAGTTTCAAGAAAGGCAAGGGTAAGAAGAACTTCAAGAAGGACGGCAAGGGAGTTGCCGCGCCCGGTAAGCCAGTTGCCGGGAAGAAGCCAAAGAATGGACCCAAACCTGAGATTGAGTGCTTTTATTGCAAGGGAAAGGGACACTGGAAGCGGAACTGCTCCAAATACTTAGCGGACAAGAAGGCCGGCAACACCAAAGGTATATGTGATATACATGTAATTGATGTGTACCTTACCAATACTCGTAGTAGCTCCTGGGTATTTGATACCGGTGCCGTTGCTCATATTTGTAACTCAAAACAGGAGCTGCGGAATAAGTAGAGACTGGCGAAGGACGAGGTGACGATGCGCGTCGGGAATGGTTCCAAGGTCGATGTGATCGCCGTCGGCCGCGCTACCTCTACATTTACCCTACGGGATTAGTTTTAAACCTCAATAATTGTTATTTAGTGCCAGCTTTGAGCATGAACATTGTATCTGGATCTCGTTTAATGCGAGATGGCTACTCATTTAAATCCGAAAATAATGGTTGTTCTATTTATATGAGAGATATGTTTTATAGTCATGCCCCGCTGGTCAATGGTTTATTCTTAATGAATCTCGAACGTGATGTTACACATATTCATAGTGTGAATACCAAAAGATGTAAAGTTGATAACGATAGTACCACATACTTGTGGCACTGCCGCCTTGGTCACATTGGTGTCAAACATGAAGAAGCTCCATGCTGATGGACTTTTGGAGTCTCTTGATTACGAAACATTTGACATGTGCGAACCATGCCTTATGGGCAAAATGACCAAGACTCCGTTCTCCGGAACAACGGAGCGAGCAACCAACTTATTGGAAATCATACATACTGATGTGTGCGGTCCAATGAGCATTGATGCTCGTGGAGGATATCGTTATGTTCTCACTCTCCATTTACTTGAGTAGATATGGGTATGTCTACTTGATGAAACACAAGTCTGAGACCTTTGAAAAGTTCAAGGAATTTCAGAATGAGGTAGAGAATCAACGTGACCGAAAGATAAAGTTCTTACGATCAAATCATGGGGGGGAATATTTAAGTCACGAATTTGGTACGCACTTAAGGAAATGTGGAATCGTTTCACAACTCACGCCGCCTGGAACACCTCAGCGTAACGGTGTGTCCGAACGTCGTAATCGCACTCTATTGGATATGGTGCGATCTATGATGTCACTCACCCATTTTGGGGATACGCTCTAGAGACAACTACATTCACTTTAAATAGGGCACCGTCTAAATCCGTTGAGACGACACCGTATGAATTATGGTTTGGGAAGAAACCTAAGCTGTCGTTTCTAAAAGTTTGGGGATGCGATGCTTATGTCAAGAAACTTCAACCTGAAAAGCTCGAACCCAAGTCGGAAAAATGTGTCTTCATAGGATACCCTAAGGAAACCATTGGGTATACCTTCTACCTCAGATTCGAAGGCAAGATCTTTGTTGCCAAGAACGGGTCCTTTCTGCAGAAAGAGTTTCTCTCGAAAGAAGTAAGTGGGAGGAAAGTGGAACTTGATGAAGTACTACCTCTTGAACTGGAAAGTAGCGCAGCTTAGGAAGATGTTCATGTGGTGCCTGCACTGACTAGAGAGGAAACTAATGATGATGATCAAGGTACTTCGGATCAAGTTACTACTGAACTTCGTAGGCCCACGAGGACACGTTCCACACCAGAGTGGTATGGCAACCCTGTCCTAGAAATCATGTTGTTAGACAACGGTGAACCTTCGAACTATGAAGAAGCAATGGTGGGACCAGATTCCAACAAATGGCTTGAAGCCATGCAATCCGAGATAGGATCCATGTATGAAAACAAAGTATGGACTTTGACAGACTTGCCGATGATCGGCGAGCGATAGAAAACAAATGGATCTTTAAGAAGAAGAAGGACGCGGATGGTAATTATACCATCTATAAAGCTCGACTTGTCGCTAAGGGTTATCGACAAGTTCAAGGGGTTGACTACGATGAGACTTTCTCTCCCGTAGCGAAGCTGAAGTCCGTCCGAATCATGTTAGCAATTGCCGCATACTATGATTATGAGATATGGCAGATGGACGTCAAAATGGCATTCCTTAACGGCCATCTTAAGGAAGAACTGTATATGATCCAGCCGGAGGGTTTTGTCGATCCTAAGAATGCTAACAAGGTATGCAAGCTCCAACGCTCCATCTATGGGATGGTGCAAGCATCTCGGAGTTGGAACATTCGCTTTAATGAAATGATCAAAGCATTTGGGTTTATGCAGACTTATGGAGAAGCCTGCGTTTACAAGAAAGTGAGTGGGAGCTCTGTAGAATTTCTCATATTATATGTGGATGACATCCTTTTGATGGGAAATGATATAGAACTTTTGGATAGCACTAAGGCCTACTTGAACAAGTGTTTTTCAATGAAGGACCTTGGAAAAGCTGCTTACATATTAGGCATCAAGATCTATAGAGATAGATCGAGACGCCTCATAGGTCTTTCACAAAGCACATACCTTGATAAGATATTGAAGAAGTTCAATATGGATCAGTCCAAGAAGGGGTTCTTGCCTGTGTTGCAAGGTGTAAAATTGAGCCCAGCTCAATGTTCGACCACGGCAGAAGATAGAGAAAAGATGAGTGTCGTCCCCTATGCCTCGGCGATAGGGTCTATCATGTATGCCATGCTGTGTACCAGACCTGATGTAAACCTTGCCGTAAGTTTTGTAGGAAGGTACCAAAGTAATCCCGGCATGGAACAATGGACAGCAGTCAAGAATATCCTGAAGTACCTGAAAAGGACTAAGGATATATTTCTCATTTATGGAGGTGACGAAGAGCTCGTCGTAAAGGGTTACGTCGACGCTAGCTTCGACACAGATCTGGATGACTCTAAGTCACAAACCGGATACGTGTATATTTTGAATGGAGGGGCTGTAAGCTGGTGCAGTTACAAGCAAAGCGTCGTGGCGGGATCTACATGTGAAGCGGAGTACATGGCAGCCTCGGAGGCAGCGCATGAAGCAATCTGGATGAAGGAGTTCATCACCGACCTAGGAGTCATACCCAATACGTCGGGGCCGATCACACTCTTCTGTGACAACACTGGAGCTATTGCCCTTGCCAAGGAGCCCAGGTTTCACAAGAAGACCAGGCACATCAAGCGTCGCTTCAACTCAATTCATGAAAATGTTCAAGATGGAGACATAGATATTTGCAAAGTGCATAAGGATCTGAATGTCGCGGATCCGTTGACTAAACCTCTTCCACGAGAAAAACATGATCAACACTAGAACTCTATGGGTGTTCGATTCATCACAATGTAACTAGATTATTGACTCTAGTGCAAGTGGGAGACTGTTGGAAATATGCCCTAGAGGCAATAATAAAATGGTTATTATTATATTTCCTCGTTCATGTTAATTGTCTATTATTCATGCTATAATTGTGTTATCCGGAAGTCGTAATACATGTGTGAATACATACACCACAACATGTCCCTAGTGAGCCTCTAGTTGACTAGCTCGTTTATCAATAGATGTTCACGGTTTCCTGACCATGGACATTGGATGTCATTGATAACGGGATCACATCATTGGGAGAATGATGTGATGGACAAGACCCAATCCTAAGCATAGCACAAGATCATGTAGTTCGTTTGCTAGAGCTTTTCCAATGTCAAGTATCATTTCCTTAGACCATGAGATCGTGTAACTCCCGGATGCCGTAGGAGTGCTTTCGGTGTACCAAACGTCACAATGTAAGTGGGTGACTATAAAGGTATACTACAGGTATCTCCGAAAGTGACTGTTGGGTTGACACGGACCGAGACTGGGATTTGTCACTCCGTATGAGGGAGAGGTATCTCTGGGCCCACTCGGTAATGCATCATCATAATGAGCTCAAAGTGACTAAGTGGTTGGTCACGGGATCATGCATTACAGTACGAGTAAAGTGACTTGTCGGTAACGAGATTGAACGAGGTATTGGGATACCGACGATCGAATCTCGGGCAAGTAACGTACCGATTGACAAAGGGAATTGTATACGAGATTACTTGAATCATCGACATCGTTGTTCATTCAATGAGATCATCGTGGAACATGTGGGAGCCAACATGGATATCCAGATCCCGCTGTGTTGGAAATATGCCCTAGAGGCAATAATAAATTAGTTATTATTATATTTCCTTGTTCATGATAATCATTTATTATCCATGCTATAATTGTATTGATAGGAAACTTACTATGTGGGTACATAGACAACACCATGTCCCTAGTAAGCCTCTAGTAGACTAGCTCGCTAATCAATAGATGGTTACAGTTTCCTGACCATGGACATTGGATGTCGTTGATAACGGGAACACATCATTAGCAGAATGATGTGATGGACAAGACCCAATCCTAAGCCTAGCACAAAGATCGTAGTTCGTATGCTAAAGCTTTTCTAATGTCAAGTATCTTTTCCTTAGACCATGAGATTGTGCAACAGCCGAATACCGTAGGAATGCTTTGGGTGTACCAAGCGTCCACAACGTGGCGGGTGGCTATAAAGGTGCACTACAGGTATCTTCGACGATTGTACATTGGGTTGGCACGAATCGAGACTGGAATTTGTCACTCCGTGTGACAGAGAGGTATCTCTGGGCCCACTCGGTAGGACATCATCATAATGTGCACAATGTGACCAAGGGGTTGATCACGGGATGATGTGTTATAGAACGAGTAAAGAGACTTGCCGGTAACGAGATTGAACGAGGTATTGGCATACCGACGATCGAATCTTGGGCAAGTACAATACCGCTAGACAAAGGGAATTGTATACGGGATTGATTGAGTCCTTGACATCGTGGTTCATCCGATGAGATCATCGTGGAACATGTGGGAGCCAACATGGGTATCCAAATCCCGCTGTTGGTTATTGGCCGGAGAACGTCTAGGTCATGTCTACATGGTTCCCGAACCCGTAGGGTCTACACACTTAAGGTTCGATGACGCTAGGGTTATAAAGGAAGTTTGTATGTGGTTACCGAATGTTGTTCGGAGTCCTGGATGAGATCCCGGACTTCACGAGGAGTTCCGGAATGGTCCGGAGGTAAAGATTTATATATGGGAAGTCCTGTTTTGGTCACCGAAAAAGTTTGAGGTTTTATCGGTAACGTACCGGGACCACCGGGAGGGTCCCGGGGGTCCACCAAGTGGGGCCACCATCCCCGAAGGGCTGCATGGGCCAAGTGTGGGAGGGGACCAGCCCAGGTGGGCTGGTGCCCCCCTGAGGGCCCAAGGCGCCTAGGGTTTGGGGGAGGCGCACCCACCTAACAGGGGTAAGTTTCCCTCCCCCCTTGGCCGCACCCTCGATGGGTTTGGGCTGGCCGCCGCCCCTAGGGGTGGAACCCTAGGTGGGGGCGCAGCCCTCCCTCTCCCCCTATATATACTTGAGGGTTTTGGGGCTGCCAATAGATGAGTTGGACCTCTCCTTGGCGCAGCCCTACTTCTCTCCCTTCTCCTCTCCCGCGGTGCTTGGTGAAGCCCTGCAGGATTGCCACGCTCCTCCATCACCACCACGCCGTTGTGATGCTGCTCGATGGAGTCTTCCTCAACCTCTCCCTCTCTCCTTGCTGGATCAAGGCATGGGAGATGTCACCGGGATGTACGTGTGTTGAACGCGGAGGTGCCGTCCGTTCGGCACTAGGATCTCCGGTGATTTGGATCACGACGAGTACGACTTCATCAACCCCATTCACATGAACGCTTACGCTTAGAGATCTACAAGGGTATGTAGATGCACTCTCCTTCCCCTCGTTGCTGGTTTCTCCATAGATAGATCTTGGTGACACGTATGAAAATTTTGAATTTATGCTACGTTCCCCAACAGTGGTATCAGAGCTAGTTCTATTGCGTAGATTCTTTGCACGAGTAGAACACAAAGTAGTTGTGGATGTTGATTTTGTTCAATATTCTTACCGTTACTAGTCCAATCTTGTTTCGACGGTATTGTGGGATGAAGCGGCCCGGACCGACCTTACACATACACTTACGTGAGACAGGTTCCACCGGTGACATGCACTTGGTGCATAAGGTGGCTAGCGGGTGTCGATCTCTCCCACTTTAGTCGAACGGATTCGATGAAAAGGGTCCTTATGAAGGTTAAATAGCAATTGGCATACCACGTTGTGGTTTTTGCGTAGGTAAGAAAGCGTTCTTGCTAGAAACCCATAGCAGCCACGTAAAACATGCAAACAACAATTAGAGGACGTCTAACTTGTTTTTGCGAGGGTATGCTATGTGATGTGATATGGCCAAGAAGAATGTGATGAATTATATGTGATGTATGAGATTGATCATGTTCTTGTAATAGGAATCACGACTTGCATGTCGATGAGTATGACAACGGCGAGAATATAGGAGTTGTCTTAATTTATTGTATGACCTGCGTGTCATTGAACAAACGCCATGTAATTACTTTACTTTATTGCTAACCGTAGCCATAGTAGTAGAAGTAATAAGTTGGCGAGACAACTTCATGGAGACACGATGATGGAGATCATGGTGTCATGCGGTGACGATGATGATCATGGAGCCCCGAAGATGGAGATCAAAAGGAGCAAAATGATATTGGTCATATCATGTCACTATTTGATTGCATGTGATGTTTATCATGTTTATGCATCTTATTTGCTTAGAACAACGGTAGTAAATAAGATGATCCCTCATTAAAAATTTCAAGAAAGTGTTCCCCCTAACTGTGCACCTTTGCGAAAGTTCGTCGTTTCGAAGCACCACGTGATGATCGTGTTGGGGAACGTAGTAATTTCAAAATTTTCCTACGCACACACAGGACCATGGTGATGGCATAGCAACGAGAGGGGAGAGTGTTGTCTCATTACCCTCGTGAGACCGTGGCCAGCGATCACAACGTAGAGGAAGTAGTCGTACTTTCTCCTCGCGATCCTGCCGATCCAGCGCCGTTACTCCGGCACCTCCGAGTAGATGATGACGTAGAGTAAGTAGTCTTACGTTCTCCTCAAGATCAAGCCGATCCCAGCGCCGTTAATCCGGCGACTACGAGTTCTTGTCACAAGTTCATCTCGATGACGCTCCACGGGCTTCGATCCAGCAAAGCTCCGGGGAGGAGAGTTCCGTCAGCACGACGGCGTGGTGACGATCGTGATGTTTCACCGTCGCAGGGCTTCGCCTAAGCACCGCTACAATCTGACCCAGGTGGAATATAGTGGAGGGGGCACCGCACACGGCTAAGGAACGATCTCAAGGATCAACTTGTGTGTCCTAGGGTGCCCCCCTCCCGTATATAAAGGAGGGAGGGAGGAGGTGGCGGCCCAAGGGGAGGCGCACCAAGGAGGGAAACCTACTCCAAGTAGGTTTCCTCTCTTTCCTTATCTTATTTGGAGGGAAGGAAAGAGTACTAGTAGTTAGGAAGTACTACTAGTAGTAGGAATAGGAAGAGGGGAAGGAGAAAGGAAGGGGCGGCCCCCTCCCCAGTCGGATTGGGCTTGGGGGCGCGCCCCTCCTTGCTCCTTCTCCCTTCTTCCTACATGGGCCCAATAAGGCCCATATACCTCCCGGGGTTCAGGTAACCTCCGGAGCTCCAAACTTCTCCGGAACCTTTCCGGTGTCCAAATATATCCGTCCAATATATCAATCTTTATGTCTCGACCATTTCAAGACTCCTCGTCATGTCCGTGATCATATCCGGGACTCGAACAACCTTCGGTACATCAAAATACACAAACTCATAATATAACCGTCCTTGAAACCTTAAGCGTGCGGACCCTACGGTTCGAGAACAATGTAGACATGACCGAGACACATCTCTGGTCAATAACCAATAAGCGGGACCTGGATGCCCATATTGGTTCCTACATATTCTACGAAGATCTTTATCGGTCAGACCGCATAACAACATACGTTGTTCCTTTTGTCATCGGTATGTTACTTGCCCGAGATTCGATCGTCGGTATCCAATACCTAGTTCAATCTCGTTACCGGCAAGTCTCTTTACTCGTTCCGTAATACATCATCTCACAACTAACTCATTAGTTGCAATGCTTGCAAGGCTTATGTGATGTGTATTACCGAGAAGGCCAGAGATACCTCTCCGACAATCGGAGTGACAAAACCTAATCTCGAAATACGCCAACCCAACAAGTACCTTTGGAGACACCTGTAATACTCCTTTATAATCACCCGATTACGTTGTGACGTTTGGTAGTACCCAAAGTGTTCCTCCGTAAACGGAGTTGCATAATCTCATAGTTATAGGAACATGTATAAGTCATGAAGAAAGCAATAGCAACATACTAAGCGATCAAGTGCTAGGCTAACGGAATGGGTCATGTCAATCAGATCATTCTCCTAATGATGTGATCCCGTTAATCAAATGACAACTCATGTCTATGGTTAGGAAACATAACCATCTTTGATTAACGAGCTAGTCAAGTAGAGGCATACTAGTGACACTCTGTTTGTCTATGTATTCACACATGTATTATGTTTCCGGTTAATACAATTCTAGCATGAATAATAAACATTTATCATGATATAAGGAAATAAATAATAACTTTATTATTGCCTCTAGGGCATATTTCCTTCAGTCTCCCACTTGCACTAGAGTCAATAATCTAGTTTACTCAAGAATGATTCTAACACCCATGGAGTCTTGGTGCTGATCATGTTTTGCTCGTGGAAGAGGCTTAGTCAACGGGTCTGCAATGTTCAGATCTGTATGTACTTTGCAAATCTCTATGTCTCCCACTTGGACTTGGTCCCGAATGGAATTGAAGCGTCTCTTGATATGATTGGTCCTCTTGTGAAATCTGGATTCCTTTGCCAAGGCAATTGCACCAGTATTGTCACAGAAGATCTTCATTGGTCCCGATGCACTAGGTATAACACCTAGATCGGTAATGAACTCTTTCATCCAGACTCCTTCATTTGCTGCTTCCGAAGCAGCTATGTACTCCGCTTCACATGTAGATCCCGCCATACGACGCTTTGTTTAGAACTGCACCAACCCACGGCTCCACCGTTTAACAAAAACACGTATCCGGTTTGCGATTTAGAATCGTCCGGATCGGTGTCAAAGCTTACATCGGCGTAACCATTTACGACTAGCTCTTTGTCACCTCCATATACGAGAAACATATCCTTAGTCCTTTTCGTTATTTCAGATGTTCTTGACCGCTGTCCAAAGGATCCACTCTGGATTACTTTGGTACCTTCTGCCAAGCTTACAGCTAAGCATACGTCGGTCTGGTACCACAGCATTGCATACATGATAGAGCCTATGGCTGAAGCATAGGAACATCTTTCATTTTCTCTCTATCTTCTGCTTTGTGGTCGGGCATTGAGTCCGCTCAATTTCACACCTTATGTCTGAGTAAAAACCTTTCTTTGCACGATCCATTTTGAACTTCTTCAAAACTTTATCAAGGTATGTGCTTTGTGAAAGTCCAATTAGGCGTCTTGATCTATCTCTATAGATCTTGATGCCCAATATGTAA
This sequence comes from Aegilops bicornis, assembly GCA_021605145.1. Taxonomy (NCBI): domain Eukaryota; kingdom Viridiplantae; phylum Streptophyta; class Magnoliopsida; order Poales; family Poaceae; genus Aegilops; species Aegilops bicornis. Next base: position 74,997,434 of record CM038671.1, on the reverse strand, counting down.
GTAGCTTCACCAAGGTCTTTCATCGAAAAACTCTTGTTCAAGTATCCCTTTATGCTATCCAGAAATTCTATATCATTTCCGATCAATAATATGTCATCTACATATAATATCGTAAATGCTACAGAGCTCCCACTCACTTTCTTGTAAATACAGGCTTCTCCATAAGTGCAGATAAACCCAAATGCTTTGATCACACTATCAAAGCGTTTATTCCAACTCCGAGATGCTTGCACCAGTCCATAAATGGATCATGGAGCTTGCACACTTTGTTAGCTCCTTTGGATCGATAAAACCTTCTGGTTGCATCATATACAACTCTTCTTCCGTAAACCCATTCAGAATGCGGTCTTTACATCCATTTGCCATATTTCATAATCATAAAATGCGTAATTGCTAACATGATTCGGACAGACTTAAGCATCGCTACGGGTGAGAAGGTCTCATCGTAGTCAATCCCTTGAACTTGTCGAAAACCCTTTGCGACAAGTCGAGCTTTGTAGACAACAATATTACCCGTCGTCGGTCTTCTTCTTGAAGATCCACTTGTTTTCTATTGCTTGCCGACCCTCGGGCAAGTCAACCAAAGTCCATACTTTGTTTTCATACATGGATCCTATCTCGGATTTCATGGCCTCAAGCCATTTTATGGAATCTGGGCTCACCATCGCTTCTTCATAGTTCGTAGGTTCATCATGATCTAGTAGCATGACTTCCGAACAGGATTGCCGTACCACTCACAGTGCGGATTTTATTCTGGTTGATCTACGAGGTTACGTAGTAACTTGATCTGAAGTTTCATGATCTACATCATCAACTTCCTCACTATTTGGTGTAGATGTCGCAGTAAACTGGTTTTACGTGATAAACTACTTTCAAATGAGGGAGAAGGTACAGTTACCTCATCAAGTTCTACTTTCCTCCCACTCACTTCTTTCGAGAGAAACTCCTTCTCTAGAAAGGATCCATTCTTAGCAAGAAATGTCTTGCCTTCGGATCTGTGATAGAAGGTGTACCCAACTGTCTCCTTTGGGTATCCTATGAAGACACATTTCTCCGATTTAGGTTCGAGCTTATCAGGTTGAAGCTTTTTCACATAAGCATCGCATCCCCAAACTTTAAGAAATGACAACTTTGGTTTCTTGCTAAACCACAGTTCATAAGGTGTCGTCTCAACGGATTTTGGCGGTGTTCTATTCAGCGTGAATGCGGCCGTCTCAAGAGCATAACCCCAAAGCGATAGCGGTAAATCTGTAAGAGACATCATAGATCGCACCATATCTAGTAAAGTGTGATTACGACGTTCGGACACACCATTGCTTACTGTGGTGTTCCGGTGGCGTGAGTTGCGAAACTATTCCGCATTGTTTCAAATGTAGACCAAACTCAGTAACTCAAATATTCGCCTCCACGATCAGATCGAAGAAACTTTATTTTCTTATTACGATGATTTTCCACTTCACTCTGAAATTCTTTGAACTTTTCAAATGTCTCGGACTTATGTTTCATTAAGAAGATATACCCATATCTGCTTAAATCATCTGTGAAGGTGAGAAAATAACGATATCCGCCACGAGCCTCAATATTCATTGGACCACATACATCTGTATGTATGATTTCCAACAAATCTGATGCTCTCTCCATAGTACCGGAGAACGGTGTTTTAGTCATCTTGCCCATGAGGCACGGTTACTTAAGTGCCAAGTGATTCATAATCAAGTGACTCCAAAAGTCCATCAAGATGGAGTTTCTTCATGCGCTTTACACCGATATGACCTAAACGGCAATGCCACAAATAAGTCGCACTATCATTATCAACTCTGCATCTTTTGGTTTCAACATTATGAATATGTGTATCACTACTATCGAGATCCATTAAAAATAGACCACTCTTTAAGGGTGCATGACCATAAAAGATATTATTCATATAAATAGAACAACCTTTATTCTCTGATTTAAATGAATAACCGTCTCGCATCAAACAAGATCCAGATAAAATGTTCATGCTTAACGCTGGCACCAAATAACAATTATTTAGGTCTAAAACTAATCCCGAAGGTAGATGTAGAGGTAGCGTGCCGACCGCGATCACATCGACTTCGGAACCATTTCACACGCGCATCGTCACCTCGTCCTTTGCCGGTGTTAAGCAATCTGTAGTCCCTGTTTCAAGTTGCAAATATTAGCAACAGAACCAAGATATCAAATACCAGTACTACTGCGAGCTCTAGTAAGGTACACATCAATAACATGTATATCACATATACCTTTGTTCACCTTGCCATCCTTCTTATCCGCCAAATACTTGGGGCAGTTCCGCTTCCAAAGGATGCGCTTGCGGTAGAAGCACTCGATTTCAGGTTTAGGTCCAGACTTGGGTTTCTTCACTTGAGCAGCAACTTGTTTGCTGTTCTTCTTGAAGTTCCTTCTTCTTCCCTTTGCCTTTCTTCTTGAAACTAGTGGTCTTATTGACCATCAACACTTGATGCTCCTTCTTGATTTCTACCTCCATGACTTTCAAAGCATTGCGAAGAGCTCGAGCATAGTCTTTACTAACCCTTGCATATTATAGTTCATCACGAAGCCTTTGTAGCTTGGTGGCAGTGATTGAAGAATTCTGTCAATGACACAATCATCCGGAAGATCAACTCCCGGTTGAGTCAAGTGATTGTAATACCCAGACATTCTGAGTATGTGCTCACTGACAGACCCATTCTCCTCCATTTTGCAGCTATAGAACTTATTGGAGACTTCATATCTCTCAATCCGGGCATTACATTTGAAATATCAACTTCAACTCTTGGAACATCTCATATGCTCCACGACTTTCAAAAGCGTCGTTGAAGACCGGTTCTAAGCCGTAAAGCATGGCTGCTTGAACTATAGAGTAGTCATCAGCTTTGCTCTGCGGACGTTCTTAACGCCGTCGGTTACATCGGCGGGCCTGGCACCTAGCGGTGCATCCAGACGTAACTCTTACGTGCAGCAATGAGGATAATCCTCGTGTTACGGACCCAGTCCGTGTAATTGCTACCATCATCTTTCAACTTTGCTTTCTCAAGGAACGCATTAAAATTCAACGGAACAACAAAGACGAGCCATCTATCTACAAGCAGACATAGATAAGCAAAATAATATCAGGTACTAAGTTCATGATAAATTTAAGTTCAATTAATCATATTACTTAAGAACTCCCACTTAGACAGACATCTCTCTATTCATCTAAGTGATCACGTGATCCAAATCAACTAAACCATAACCGATCATCACGTGAGATGGAGTAGTTTTCAATGGTGAACATCTTATGTTGATCATATCTACTATATGATTCACGCTCGACCTTTCGGTCTCCGTGTTCCGAGGACATATCTGCATATGCTAGGCTCGTCAAGTATAACCTGAGTATTCTGCGTGTGCAAAACTGCCTTGCACCCGTTGTAGATGGACGTAGAGCTTATCACACCCGATCATCACGTGGTGTCTCGGCACGACGAACTTTGGCAACGGTGCATACTCAGGGATAACACTACTTGATAATTTTAGTGAGAGATCATCTTAAAATGCTACCGTCAATCAAAGCAAAATAAGATGCATAAAGGATAAACATCACATGCAATCAATATAAGTGATATGATATGGCCATCATCATCTTGTGCTTGTGATCTCCATCTCCGAGCTTGCGTCGTGATCACCATCGTCACCGGTAGCGACACCTTGATCTCCATCGTAGCATCGTTGTCGTTTCGCCATCTATTGCTTCTCGACTATCGCTACCGCTTAGTGATAAAGTAAAAGCAATTACAGGCGTTGCATTTCATACAATAAGCGACAACCATATGGCTCCTGCCGATTGCCGATAACTTCGGTTACAAAACATGATCATCTCATACAATAAAATGTAGCATCACGTCTTGACCATATCACATCACAACATGCCCTGCAAAAACAAGTTAGGCGTCCTCTACTTTGTTGTTGCAAGTTTTACGTGGCTGCTACGGGCTGAGCAAGAACCGTTCTTACCTCGCATCAAAACCACAACGATACTTTGTCAAATAGACTCCGTTTTAACCTTCTCAAGGACCGGGCGATAGCCACACTCGGTTCAACTAAAGTGAGAGAGACAGACACCCGCCAGCCACCTTTAAGCACGAATGCTCGTAGCGGTGAAACCAGTCTCGCGTAAGCGTCTGGCGTAATGTCGGTCCGGGCCGCTTCATCTCACAATACCGCTGAACCAAAGTATGACATGCCGGTAGGTAGTATGACTTGTATCGCCCACAACTCACTTGTGTTCTACTCGTGCATATGACATCAACGCATAAAACCAGGCTCGGATGCCACCGTTGGGGAACGTAGTAATTTCAAAATTTTCCTCGCTTTACACGGGACCATGGTGATGGCATAGCAACGAGAGGGAGAATGTTGTCTCGTACCCTCGTGAGACCGTGGCGGAAGCGATCACAACATAGAGGAAGTAGTCGTACTTTCTCCTCGCGATTCTGCCGATCCCAGCGCCGTTACTCCGGCACCTCCGAGTCGATGATGACGTAGAGGAAGTAGTCGTCACGTTCTCCTCACGATCCAGCCGATCACAGCGCCCGTTACTCCGGCGCCTCGAGTTCTTGGCACACGTTCAGCTCGATGGCGCTCCACGGGCTTCGATCCAGCAAAGCTCCGGGAGGAGAGTTCCGTCGACGCACGGCGTGGTGGCGATCTTGATGTTTCACCGTCGCGGGGCTTCGCCTAAGCACCGCTACAATATGACCAAGGTGGAATATAGTGGAGGGGCACCGCACTGCTAAGGAACGATCTCAAGGATCAACTTGTGTGTCCTAGGGTGCCCCCTCCCCGTATATAAAGGAGGGAGGGAGGAGGTGGCCGGCCCCCAAGGGGGGCGCACCATGGGAGGGGGAAACCTACACCAAGTAGGTTTCCCTCTCTTTTTACTTATCTTATGTGGATGGGGAAGGAAAGAGTACTAGTAGTTAGGAAGTAGTACTAGTAGTAGGAATAGGAAGAGGGGAAGGAGAAAGGAAGGGGGCGGCCCCTCCCCAGTCGGATTGGGCTTGGGGGGCGCCTCCCTTGCTCCTTCTCCCTTCTTCCTACATGGGCCCAATAAGGCCCATATACCTCCCGGGGGTTCGGTAACCTCCGGAGCTCCAAACTTCTCCGGAACCTTTCCGTGTCCAAATATATCCGTCCAATATATCAATCTTTATGTCTCGACCATTTCGAGACTCCTCGTCATGTCCGTGATCATATCCGGACTCGAACAACCTTCGGTACATCAAAATACACAAACTCATAATATAACCGTCATCGAAACCTTAAGCGTGCGGACCCTACGGTTCGAGAACAATGTAGACATGACCAAGACACATCTACGGTCAATAACCAATAGCGGGACACGGATGCCCATATTGGTTCCTACATATTCTCTGAAGATCTTTATCGGTCGAGACCGCATAACAACATACGTTGTTCCTTTTGTCATCGGTATGTTACTTGCCCGAGATTCGATCGTCGGTATCCAATACCTAGTTCAATCTCGTTACGGCAAGTCTCTTTACTCGTTCCGTAATACATCATCTCACAACTAACTCATTAGTTGCAATGCTTGCAAGGCTTATGTGATGTGTATTACCGAGAAGGCCAGAGATACCTCTCCGACAATCGGAGTGACAAAACCTAATCTCGAAATCGCCAACCCAACAAGTACCTTTGGAGACACCTGTAATACTCCTTTATAATCACCCGATTCGTTGTGACGTTTGGTAGTACCAAAGTGTTCCTCCGGTGGCAGAGTTGCATAATCTCATAGTTATAGGAACATGTATAAGTCATGAAGAAAGCAATAGCAACATACTAAGCGATCAAGTGCTAGGCTAACGGAATGGGTCATGTCAATCAGATCATTCTCCTAATGATGTGATCCCGTTAATCAAATGACAACTCATGTCTATGGTTAGGAAACATAACCATCTTTGATTAACGAGCTAGTCAAGTAGAGGCATACTAGTGACACTCTGTTTGTCTATGTATTCACACATGTATTATGTTTCCGGTTAATACAATTCTAGCATGAATAATAAACATTTATCATGATATAAGGAAATAAATAATAACTTTATTATTGCCTCTAGGGCATATTTCCTTCAGATCGGTTGTGATAGATTCTTACGTTCACATACAACGGGTGTAAGCCAGATTTACACACGCGAAACACTTAGGTTAACTTGACGAGCCTAGCATGTACAGACATGGCCTCGGAACACAAGAGACCTAAAGGTCGAGCATGAGTCGTATGGAGGATACGATCAACATGAAGATGTTCACCGATGATGACTAATCTGTCTCACATGATGATCGGACACGGCCTAGTTGACTCGGATCATGTAATCACTTAGATGACTAGAGGGATGTCTATCTGAGTGGGAGTTCATGAGATGAACTTAATTATCCTGAACATAGTCAAAAGATCTTTGCAAATTATGTAGTATGCTCGCACGTTAGTTCCACTGTTTTAGATATGTTCCTCAATAAAATATAGATGAAAGTTGATGATGGCGATTATGCGATTAGTAGAAAGCTTATGTCCTTAATGCACCGCTCGGTGTGGAGAACCCCAAAGCGTCGATGCATGGATGTTGCGAACATCGGACATACACGTTTTGATAACTACGTGATAGTTCAGTTAAACGGTTTAGAGTTGAGGCACCAAAGACGTTTTCGAAACGTCGCGGAACATATGAGATGTTTCGAGGGCTGAAATTGGGATTTCAGGCTCATGCCCACGTCAAGAGGTATAAGACCTCCGACGATTTTCTTAGCCTGCAAACTAAGGGAGAAAAGCTCAATCATTGAGCTTGTGCTCGATTGTCTGAGTGCAACAATCACTTGAATCGAGTGGGAGTTGATCTTCCCGATGAGATAGTGATGTTTCTCCAAAGTCATTGCCACCAAGCTGCTAGAGCTTCGTGATGAACTATAACATATCGAGGATAGATGATCCTTGAAATATTCGCGATGTTTGACACATGAAAGTAGAAGTCAAGAAGGAGCATCAATTGTTGATGGTTAATGAAACCACTTGTTTCAAGAAGGGCAAGGGCAAGAAGGGATACTTCATGACACGGCAAATCAGCTGCTGCTCTAAGTGAAGAAACCCAAGGTTGAACCCAAACCCGAGACTAAGTGCTTCTGTAATAAGGGGAACAGCCACTGGAGCAGGATTACCCTAGATACTTGGTAGATAAGAAGGCTGGCAAGGTCGATAGAAGTATATTGGATATACATTATGTTAATGTGTACTTTACTAGTACTCCTAGTAGCACCAGGGTATTAGATACCGGTTCGGTTGCTAAGTGTTAGTAACTCGAAATAAAAGAGCTACGGAATAAACGGAGACTAGCTAAAGGTGAGCTGACAATATTTGTTGGAAGTGTTTCCAAGATTGATGTGATCAAGCATCGCACGCTCCCTCTACCATCGACATTGGTGTGAAACCTAAATAATTGTTATTTGGTGTTTGTGTTGAGCATAGACATGATTGGATTATGTCTATCATAATACTGATTATTCATTTAAGGAGAATAATGGTTACTTTGTTTATTTGAATAATACCTTCAATGTTCTTGCACCTAAAAGGAATGGTTTATTGAATCTCGATCGTAGTGATACACATTTTCATGCCAAAAGATATAAGATAGTAATGATAGTACCACTTACTTGTGGCACTGTCATGTAAGTCATATTGGTGTAAAACGCATGAAGAAGTTCCATGTTGATGGATCTTTGGACTCACTCGTTTTTGAAAAGTTTGAGACATGTGAACCATGTCTATTGGTGTATACGCATGAAGAAACTCCATGCAGATGGATCGTTTGGATTCACTTGATTTTGAATCACTTGAGATATGCAAATCATACCACATTGGCAAGATGACTGAAAAGCCTCATTTTTCAGTAAGATGGAACAAGATAGCAACTTGTTGGAAGTAACACATTTTGATGTATGCAGTCCAATGTGTGCTGAGGCATGCAGTGAATATCGTTATGTTCTTACTTCACAGATGATTCGAGTAGATGTTGAGTATATTTGCTTGATGAAACACAAGTCTGAATTATTGAATGGTTCAAGTAATTTCAGAGTGAAGTTAAAAATCATCGTGACAAGAGGATAAAATGTCTATGATATGATCATAGAGATGAGTATCTGAGTTACGAGCTTTGGCACGCAATTAGGACATTGTGGAAATTGTTTCACAATAAATATCGCCTGGAACACCATAGTGTGATGGTGTGTCCGAACATCATAGTTGCACCCTATTGGATATGGTGCGTACCATGATGTCTCTTATCGAATTACCACTATCGTTCATGGGTTAGGCATTAGAGACAACCGCACTCACTTTAATAGGGCACCACGTAATTCCGTTGAGACGACACCGTTTGAACTATGGTTTGGAGAAACCTAAGTTGTCGTTTCTTAAAAGTTTGGGGCTGCGATGCTTATGTGAAAAAGTTTCAGGTTGATGAGCTCGAACCCAAAGCGGATAAAAATGCATCTTCATAGGACACCCAAAACAGTTGGGTATACCTCCTATCTCAGATCCGGAAGAAAAAGTAATTGTTTCTAGAAACGGGTCCTTTCTCGAGGAAAAGTTTCTCTCGAAAGAATTGAGTGGGAGGATGGTGGAGACTTGATGATGTTATTGAACCGTCACTTCAACAAGTGTGTAGCGAGGCACGGGAAGTTGTTCTGTGGCGCCTACACCAATTGAAGTAGAAGCTTATGATAGTGATCATGAAGTTTTGGATCAAGTCACTACCGTACCTCGTGAGGGGACAAGGATGCGTACTACTTGAGTGGTACAGTAATCCTGTCTTGAAGGTCATGTTGCTAGACAACAATGAACCCTACAAGCTATGGGGAAGCGATGGTGGGCTCATATTCCGACAAATGGTTAGAAGCCATGAAATCCGAGATAGGATCCATGTATCATAACAAAGCATGGACTTTGGTGGACTTGCCCGATGATCGGCAAGCCATTGAGATAAATGGATCTTTAAGAAGAAGACGGACGTGGACGGTAATGTCACCATCTATGAAGCTCGACTTGTGGCGAAGAGTTTTTCACAAGTTCAAGGAGTTGACTACGATGAGATTTTCTCATCCATAGCGATGCTTAAGTCCGTCGGAATCATGTTAGCATTAGCTGCATTTATGAAATCTGGCGGATGGATGTCAAAACGAGTTTCCTTACCGGTCTTCGTAAGGAAAGGTTGTATGTGATACAATCGAGAAAGTTTTTGTCGATCCTAAGGATGCTAAAAGGTATGTTGGCTCCAGATCCTTCTAAGGACTGGAGTAAGCATCTCGGAGTTGGAATGTGTGCTTTGATGAGATGATCAAAGATTTTGGGTTTATACAAAGTTTATGAGAAACTTGTATTTCCAAAGAAGTGAGTGGGAGCACTATAGAATTTCTGATGAGTATATGTTGTTGACATATTGTTGACCAGAAATGATGTAGAATTTTTGGAAAGCATATAGGGTTGTTCAAAAAGTGTTTTTCAATGGAAAACCTGGATTAGGCTACTTGAACAATAAGCATCAAGATCTATAAGATAGATCAAAATGTTTAGTAATAATTTCAAATGAGCACATACCTTGACATAATCTTGAAGGTGTTCAAGATGGATTAGTCAAAGAAGGAGTTCTTGCCTGAGTTGTAAGGTATGAAGTTAAGAGTTAAAGCTCGACCACGGCAGAAGAGAGAGAAAGGACGAAGGTCGTCCCTATGCCTTAGGCGTAGGCTCTACGGTATGCTATGATGTGTACCGCACTGATGTGTGCCTTGCTACATATCCGCAAGAGGGTACAAAGGTGATCAAGGAGTGGATCACCGGATAGCGGTCAAAATTATCCTTAGAGGAATAAGGATATGTTTCTCGGTTAGGGAGGTGATAAAGAGTTCGACGTAAAGAGTTGCGTCGATGCAAGCTTAACACCAAACCGGATATCTGTGAGTAGAGATACCGATCGTATAATGGAGCAACAATTTGGAATAGCTCCAAGTGGAACGTGGTTGCAGCATCTATGATATGACATAAAGTTTTGCGAAATACATAGGGATCTGAATATTGCAGGACGTTGACTACAACCTCTCTCACAAGCATAAACATGATCAAACCCAGAACTCATTGAGTGTTAATCGCATAGTAATGTGAACTAGATTATTGATTCTAGTAAACTCTTTGGATGTTGGTCACATGGCGATGTGACCTGTGAGTGTTAATCACATGACGATGTGAACTAGATTATTGACTCTAGTGCAAGTGGGAGAGTGTTGGAAATATGCCCTAGAGGCAATAATAAATTAGTTATTATTATATTTCCTTGTTCATGATAATCGTTTATTATCCATGCTATAATTGTATTGATAGGAAACTCAGATACATGTGTGGGTACATAGACAACACCATGTCCCAAGTAAGCCTCTAGTAGACTAGCTCGTTAATCAATAGATGGTTAAAATTTCCTGACCATGGACATTGGATGTCGTTGATAACGGGATCACATCTTTAGCAGAATGATGTGATGGCCAAGACCCAATCCTAAGCCTAGCACAAAGATCGTAGTTCGTATGCTAAAGCTTTTCTAATGTCAAGTATCTTTTCCTTAGACCATGAGATTTTGCAACTCCCGGATACCGTAGGAATGCTTTGGGTGTACCAAACATCCTGGCAACGTAACTGGGTGGCTATAAAGGTGCACTACAGTATCTCCGAAAGTGTATGCATTGGGTTGGCACGAATCGAGACTGGGATTTGTCACTCCGTGTGACGGAGAGGTATCTCTGGGCGCACTCGATAGGACATCATCATAATGTGCACAATGTGACCAAGGGGTTGATCACGGGATGATGTGTTACGGAACGAGTAAAGAGACTTGCCGTTAACGAGATTGAACAAGGTATCGGCATACCGACGATCGAATCTCGGGCAAGTACAATACCGCTAGACAAAGGGAATTGTATACGGGATTGATTAAGTCCTTGACATCGTGGTTCATCCGATGAGATCATCATGGAACATGTGGGAGCCAACATGGGTATCCAGATCCCGATGTTGGTTATTGGCCGGAGAACGTCTAGGTCATGTCTACATGGTTCCCGAACCCATAGGGTCTACACACTTAAGGTTCGATGACGCTAGGGTTATAAAGGAAGTTTGTATGTGGTTACCCAATGTTGTTCGGAGTCCTGGATGAGATCCCGGACGTCACGAGGAGTTCCGGAATGGTCCGGAGGTAAAGATTTATATATGGGAAGTCCTGTTTTGCTCACCGGAAAAGTTTCCGGTTTTATCTGTAACGTACCGGGACCACCGGGAGGGTCCCGGGGGTCCACCAAGTGGGGCCACCATCCCCGAAGGGCTGCATGGGCCAAGTGTGGGAGAGGACCAGCCCCAGGTGGGCTGGTGCCCCCCCCCCCACAAGAGCCCAAGGCGCCTAGGGTTTGGGGGAGGGGGCGCACCCACCTAACTTGGGGGGCAAGTTTCCCCTCCCCCCCCCCCTTGGCCGCACCCTAGATGGGTTTGGGTTGGCCGCCGCCCCTAGGGGTGGAACCCTAGGTGGGGGCGCAGCCCTCACTCTCCCCCTATATATACTTGAGGGTTTTGGTGCTGCCAATAGATGAGTTGGACCTCTCCCTGGCGCTGCCCTACCTCTCTCCCTTCTCCTCTCCCGCGGTGCTTGGCGAAGCCCTGCAGGATTGCCACGCTCCTCCACCACCACCGCGTCGTTGTGCTGCTGCTGGACGGAGTCTTCCTCAACCTCTCCCTCTCTCCTTGCTGGATCAAGGCATGGGAGACGTCACCGGGCTGTGCGTGTGTTGAACGCGCGAGGTGCCATCCGTTCGGCACTAGGATCTCCGGTGATTTGGATCACGACGAGTACGACTTCATCAACCCCGTTCACATGAACGCTTCCGCTTAGCAATCTACAAGGGTATGTAGATGCACTCTCCTTCCCCTCGTTGCTGGTTTCTCCATAGATAGATCTTGGTGACACGTAGGAAAATTTTGAATTTATGCTATGTTCCCCAACACGCTGTTGGTTATTGGTCGGAGAGTCGTCTCGGTCATGTCTGCATGTCTCCCGAACCCGTAGGGTCTACACACTTAAGGTTCGGTGACGCTAGGGTTGTAGAGATACTAGTATGCGGTAACCCGAAAGTTCTTTAGAGTCTCGGATGAGATCCCGGACGTCATGAGGAGTTCCGGAATGGTCCGGAGGTGAAGAATTATATATAGGAAGTCCAGTTTCGGCCATCGGGAAAGTTTCGGGGGTCACCGGTATTGTCAGGACCACCGGAAGGGTCCCGAGGTCCACCGGTAGGGCCACCTATCCCGGAGGGCCCCATGGGCTGAAGTGGGAAGGGAACCAGCCCCTGGTGGGCTGGTGTGCCCCCCATGGGCCTCCCCCTGCGCCTAGGGTTGGAAACCCTGGGGGTGGGGGCGCCCCACCTGACTTGGGGGGAAAGTCCCCCCCTTGGCCGCCGGCCCCCCTTGAGATGGGATCTCTAGGGGCCGGCGCCCCCCCAGGGGCCCTATATAAAGAGGGGGAGAGGGAGGGTTGTGCACCCCTGCTCCTGGCGCCTCCCTCTCCCACCGCAACACCTCTCCCTCTCGTAGAGCTTGGCGAAGCCCTGCCGAGATCGCCGCTACTTCCACCACCACACCGTCGTGCTGCTGGATCTCCATCAACCTCTCCCTCCCCCTTGCTGGATCAAGAAGGAGGAGCATCTTCCTCAACCGTACGTGTGTTGAACACGGAGGTGCCGTCCGTTCGGCACTAGGATCTTCGGTGATTTGGATCACGACGAGTATGACTCCCTCAACCCCGTTCTCTTGAACGCTTCCGCGCGTGATCTACAAGGGTATGTAGATGCACTCCTCTCTCTCGTTGCTAGATGACTCCATAGATTGATCTTGGTGAAGCGTAGAAAAATTTTATTTTCTGCAACGTTCCCCAACACAACGTGTTAATCGCCAGCTAAAAGCTGGCGAGCGCGTGCTGACGCGGGTTAGGCAGGAGAAAAACGATCTCCAAGACGCCAATATCCGGCTGGGCATGGAACTGAAGGATGTTCGGGCCCAGCTTGTTGACTCCGTGAAGGAGAATAAGCGGCTTCGACGCGGCATTTTCAGTAAGTGCTTGAACGAACCCTTGAAAGAGTTCGGCGAAGAAGCCGGCTAACAGAGCGATGTCTACAGGTATGTTGACGGGTCGTCCCGCGGAGGAGATGCCCGGGTCTGCGGGTGATCTTCTACCAGAGCTCTCACAACTGCACGAACAAGTTCGACAGGTGATGCAGGGTATTACCCAAGCCTTGTGGCCATCCGCCTCTCCGCCAGGAGGCATGGGGGAGCTTATAGAGAAGCTCAAGGGAGCACGGCGGCGCCTCCGATTATGGAAGATATCAGCCTGCCGACAAGGTGCAAGGGAAGCCTAGGCCATGGTGAAGACGCGATATACCAAGGCTGACCCAAACCACATGGCCGAGGTCGGACCAGTGGGGCCCGATGGGAAGGAGATCCCCGTCTCTTTGGTGTATGACCAAGTAGAATTGGCCGCAAAGTAATCCCAATAGGATTGTAGGCTAGACAGCCTGTTGGATGGCATAGAAGAAGAATTTAGTCAGTCTAAGTGACTGTGTACTTCAAGTGACATGTATTGTCCCTAGACGGATTGTAAATCATTTGCCATGGCGGACCTTTTCGCTTCAACCTCCGGACCCGATAGTCCGGAGTGTATCCGAATACCCGCTTAGTTATGTAAAAACACAGTGCAGCGTGGAAACCAGGCGTAGGGTCATAAGTGCTTGAATGCAGACAAGGACCCAACTAGCTATGTTATATTACATGGATAGTAAGAAACATCTTCCAGGGAGAATAGTTCCGTTAAGGGTTCCTTTCCCTGGGTACGCATGCCCTAATGTGCATGTCAGAACTGCGAAAAGAGACACAGGATATAAACATCTGGGGGGCATGTATCAAAAATAAATAAAAGTCATCTTTTGTTCACCGACCAAATATTCCCTTAAGAACGCTAGCTTTCGGCTTCACCCAGTCTGAGGTACACATCCGGCTGACCCGGCAGTAACAATTGCAGAGGTGCTCCCCTTATGCCCTAGCCGAATTAACGGGAACGTAGGGCATAAATACAAGAGCCAGGCAACCCAGCTTGGCCAAAACTTAAGTCATATCGATGCATATAATGGCGAAAAAAGGTACATGTGGAAGAATAACACATGTGTGGGGCATAGAGCCCGGAAAATAGTTATATTAAGTTTCTGTATTAGAAGCCCCCAGGTATAATGAGCGCGGTTAGCGCGTCAACATTTGTGTAGTCAAGACACAATTTAGCCTTTTAAGGCCTTGAATAAAAGGAAAAAAGATAAATAAATAAAAGACAGATAACGGATATGTAAAAATTTACGGAGGTAAGGAGACGAACATAGAGTCCGGCACTAGGCGTAGAATCTTCGGAGTCTGGCTGCATTCCATGGGTTTGGCTCGAGTCGATTGTCTGATGCATCCCGCAGACGGTACGCTCCACCGGTTAGAACTTGGTCAATAATGAAGGGACCTTCCCATTTGGGCTTGAGCTTGTTCTTTTTCTTCTCCGGTAGGCGCAGAATGAGTTCGCCAATGTTATAGGTTTTGGCATGTACTTCTACGCTTTGATACCTTCGAGCACTGTTCGATAGAATGCGAGCAGAGCTTTTTCCACATCACGCTCCTCCTCCAGGGCGTCCAAACTGTCCTGCCGATCAAGATCAGCTTCTTTCTCTTCATACATGCGCACTCGAGGTGAGTCATGAATTATGTCGCAGGCAGTACCGCCTCTGCGCCGTACACCATAAAAAACGGTGTGTATCCGGTAGTACGATTCGGCGTGGTCCGCAGCCCCCATAGTATGGAGTCGAGCTCCTCTACCCAGTGCGTGTTTGATTCCTTTAGGGACTGCACTAATCGGGGTTTGATGCCGCTCATGATAAGACCATTTGCTCGCTTGACTTGACCGTTAGTTTGTGGGTGATAGACAGAAGCATAATCAAGCTTGATGCCCATGTTGCTGCACCAAAGTTTTACCTCGTCGGCTGTAAAGTTCGAGCCGCTATCGGTGATGATGCTGTGGGGGACGCCATAACGGTGTACAACCCCAGATATGAAGTCTATCACTAGTCCAGATTCGGCCGTTTTAACTGGTTTGGCTTCTATCCATTTGGTGAATTTATCCACCATGACCAATAAATATTTTTTTCTTATGGCTTCCCCCTTTAAGGGGTCCGACCATATCAAGCCCCCAGACCACAAAGGGCCAAGTGATTGGGATTGTTTGGAGAGCGGTAGGCGGCATATGGCTTTGGTTTGCAAAAAGCTGGCAACCGACGCAACGTTGGACTAAATCCTGTGCATCTGCCCGGGCCGTCGGCCAATAGAAACCTGTACGGAAGGCCTTGCTTACAAGGGCCCGGGCTGCGGCGTGGTCGCCGCCGAGTCCAGCATGGATTTCTGCCAACAGTTTCCGCCCTTCCTCAGATGCACCTTTGAAGGACTCCGGTAGTGCTTTTCTTATAAAGCTCTCCCTCATGGACCTTGTAGGCTTTAGATCTCCGCACTATGCAGTGTGCCTCATTTTGGTCCTCGGGAACTTCCTGCCTGGTTAGGTAGGTCAGGAATGGTTCTGTCCACGGGGCGACGACGGCCATTATCACGTGGGCTGAAGGTGTTATTTCGGTGGCAGAGCCTCCGATTATGTCAGGGTGTTCGGTATCTGTTGTTGTGGCCGGGTCCGGACTGTTGTTACCGGTATCCCCTTCCCATACTACGGATGGCTTGAACAACCTTTCCAAGAAGATGTTAGGTGGGACAGGGTCGCGCTTAGCGCCGATACGGGCGAGGATATCCGCTGCCTGATTGTTTTGCCGAGCCACATGGTGGAATTCAAGCCCCTCAAACCGAGCTGACATTTTGAGGACGGCGTTGCGATAAGCCACCATTTTCGGATCCTTGGCATCGAAGTCTCCATTTATTTGGGATATTGCAAGGTTCGAGTCCCCACGCACCTCCAGGCATGGAATGCCCATGGAAACTGCCATCCGGAGACCGTGTAAAAGGGCCTCGTATTCGGCTGCGTTTTTGGAGTCTGTGTATAGTATTTGGAGTACGTATTGGACTGTATCTCCGGTGGGGGACGTCAGGACGACGCCAGCCCCCAGACTAGCCAGCATTTGAGAGTCGTCGAAGTGCATGATCCAATTGGAGTACGCGTCGTACTCTTTAGGGAGTTCAGCTTCTGTCCATTCGGCGAAGAAATCGGCCAGTACTTGCGACTTAATGGCTCGCCGAGGTCTATATGTTATGTCGAATGGGAGGAGCTCGATGGCCCATTTGGCAATCTGGCCCGTGGCATCGCGGTTGTTTATTATGTCGTTGAGTGGTACTTACGTGGCCACCGTGATTGAACACTCTTGAAAGTAGTGTCGTAGTTTCCGGGATTCTATAAACACCGCGTATGCTATCTTTTGGTAATGTGGGTACCGTGATTTTCATGGAGTGAGGACAGTGGATACGTAGTATACCGGTTTTTGAAGTGGGAACTTATGTCCGTCCATCTCTCGTTCGACGACGAGCACTGCGCTTACAACTTATGGCCGCCAAGTCTACGAAGCGTGCTATATCACGGCGACTTATGGCGTTGAGGATTCCCTTGTCCGTGCAATTGTTGCAAAATAATGAAATTGCATCTTCCTCGTGACAGTCCTTGACCTTGTTCATTACAAGGAGGAATCTGGCCCAATAGT
This sequence comes from Aegilops bicornis, assembly GCA_021605145.1. NCBI lineage: Eukaryota > Viridiplantae > Streptophyta > Magnoliopsida > Poales > Poaceae > Aegilops > Aegilops bicornis. Next base: position 74,980,562 of record CM038671.1, on the reverse strand, counting down.
TATGTACTGTCTCTTGGGGCTCTTGCCTAATGTGGGAAATATCGCTTATATCTGGGTGGGTGGGTGGTTTTAAGTCCGAACCCTGACCCAATCTGAGACCCAGGGGCAGAGGAGTTTCCGATCTTGGAAGTTCGGGCTCCGGGATGCCGCCCAGTAGGTCTGGCCCGCTGCCTAATTCTAGGTTCAGGGTTTGGGCGATGTCTTCCTGTAGACGGGTATCCGGCTCGGAGAGCTCGGGAATCCAGACATAATTTGTCCTCAAGATAGAGGAAGAATCGCCGCATTGTTCCTCCACCACCGCTATCTGATGGGTGACCGGCGGAGAGTTAATCTCCCTTTGGTCGGGTTTAAGCCCAATCCGATCATAGTCCGTAGCGACTCCCAAAGCGGCGATGCGATCCAAGAGCTCGTTTAGAGAAGAGAGCTCCATTGGATTCATCTGCTCGGCAAGTTCCGAGCCGACGTGGAGGCTGTTTTTGATGACCTGAGAAGTCATCGTCGGCGCAACAGCCGAACGGGCGGTCATGACGAAGCCGCCTAGTCGGAGAGTTTGGCCTACAGCCAGGGCTCCCCCAGAGGTGATGTTGTCCCTGACAACGAGACGAGCCGTCCTTCCTTACGATGACGGCACAGTGGAACTCTCAATGAAAGCACCAATGTCGGTGTCAAAACCGGCGGATCTGGGTAGGGCGTCCCGAACTGTGCGTCTAAGGCGGATGGTAACAGGAGGCGGGGGACACAATGTTTACCCAGGTTCGGGCCCTCTCGATGGAGGTAATACCCTACTTCCTGCTTGATTGATGTTGATGAATATGAGTATTACAAGAGTTGATCTACCACGAGATCGTAGAGGCTAAACCCTAGAAGCTAGCCTATGGTATGATTGTTGTTGTCCTACGGACTAAACCCTCCGGATTTTATAGACACCGGAGGGGGCTAGGGTTACATAGAGTCAGTTACAAGGGAGGAGATCTACATATCCGTATTGCCAAGATTGCCTTCCACGCCAAGGAGAGTCCCATCCGGACACGGGACGAAGTCTTCAATCTTGTATCTTCATAGTCCAACAGTCCGGCCAAAGGATATAGTCCGGCTGTCCGGAGACCCCCTAATCCAGGACTCCCTCAATGATCAAGGTCTCTGCTGGGTGTCCTAACTTCGATGGGACGGACTACCCCTACTGGAAGAATAAGATGCGAATGCATCTTGAGGCAATTGATAACGATCTCTGGTATGTTGTGGAAATGGTGTTCCCTCAGTCACACCTTCTTTGAATGCTACTGATGTGAAGAGATTCAAGCAACTCGATTCTCAAGCGAAGAATATCATATGAGGCCATCTGAGCAAAGGACAGTATGGAAGAGTGAGTGCTTTGGAAACTGCTAAGCTTATCTGGGACAGACTGTCCAAAGTGAATGAAGGAGTCTCGACTCAACGTGACTCTCATGTTGACGTTCTTCGCAATCTCTTCAGCCGCTTCAAAAGACTCGACAATGAAAATGTTCAGCAAACCTTCGATCGCCTCACTGACATCTCAAATGAGCTTCAAGCACTTGGTGCCACTGACATCACCGACCATGAGGTGGTGAAGAAATTGCTGAGATCGCTTGATTCCTCATTTGGTAGTCTAGCATTGATGATACAAGAATGTGATGATTACAAGTCACTTGATCCCGCTGATATCCCCGAGAGGCTAAATACTCATGAGTTCCAGCTTGCTAAAAAGAGAGATCTCTATGGTTCGAGCTATGGCAGATCACGTGCCCTGAAGGCCAAGGTCGTCTCTGAATCTGAAGGTGAAGATTCTGGTAGTAGCCTTGGTGATCCTGAAGAACTGAGCCAGGAGCTAGCACTGCTCGTGAAGAAATTCCAAAGGTTCTCAAGACGTGGTCGCTATGGAAAATCCTCAAGGAGCAATGATTCCTCATCCAGTGACTACAAGAAGAGGCTTTGTCACAAATGCAAGAAACCTGGACACTACATTCAAGATTGTCCTCAGCGGGAAAAGGAATCAAAGAAGAAGAAATACAAGGATTACAGTTCTGATGATGCGAAGAAAAACAAGAAATCCTCAAAATCGTCATCATCAAAATCCTCGAAGTCTTCGTCTCACAAGAAGAGAAGCTCCAAGAAGGCTCGGGCATTCATTGGCAAGGAAATGGACTCTGAGGCTGAATCTGAGGAGCATGAGGAAGAGGAGGCATCTGAGGAGTCCGAGTCTGGTGTGGCGAGTCTAGCTCTCGCTACTGCATTCGACAGCAAGTCTATCTTCAACTCTGAAGAAAATGGCTTCACCAACAAGGCTGATGAAGGCAATGATGACTATGCTCCCACCTATTGCTTCATGGCAAAGGGTGCCAAGGTACTCAAATATACCTCCTCTGAATCAAGTGAGAATGAATCTGATGAAAACCTCAAGCCCAGCTATTCTAAACTTGCTAAGATTGCTGTGAAACAACAAAAGGCTTTTTAAAAGGTTCAAAACATGCTAGACGAAAGTGATGATATGTTGGGTGAAGAAATGGATCGCACTAAAACCTTGATTGAAAATCTTCAGAGACTTCAGTCTAGGTTTGACAATCTTCGAGGTCATCATAACACTCTCTTATCTGATCATGAGAAGCTTTCTTATGAATTTCTTCAAAGAAAGCAAGATCTTGAAAAGCTAAGAGTGAGTTATGAAGATCTTCAGAAGGAGCAAGATTCATTACTTGCTCAACAAATCAGCGCTTCTCAGGAAGAATTTGTTCCTCCATGTTTGAAATGCATTGAACGTGAATCTGCTAATTCTTCACCTGAATGTTCAAATGCTTCTAATGCTACAAATTCTTCAACTGTCTCTGCTATCACTAATTCCTCATCTCGAGGACATTGCTAGTATCGCCGATGATGCAGTATTTGAAGGAATTGTACATGACAGCATGTACAAAATCCTCAAAGGGCATCGAGACTCTTTGTGATGTGCTTAAAAGCATATCCTCAACAGAACCCTAGGAAAGAGGGTATTGCCTTTGAGAGGAAACTCAATGTTGATGGTACTTATTGGAAGCCTGAGCAGTACCCCAAAACCTCATGGGTTGCTGCAAAGGGACCTCCAGTTGATCCATCTAATCTATCTGGCTTTACATGTGAATCTCCTCATTCTTCTGATGAGTCATTTGACTCCAACTATAAACTGTTCAAAAATCAGAATGGTGAAGTATTTGCTAGATATGTTGGCACTAACTGCAGGACGGTTCCCCTATGAAGAAAATCTGGGTTCCCAAAAGGTGCCTTGAAAGTCTTCAGGTGAATGTCCTCATGACACCACCTATGAAGAATAGGAACCCCAGATCAATTCTTCATATGGACCAAATTCTTCATATGGATCCAATTCCTCGCGTGGATCAAATTCCTCAAAAGGATCAAAGTCCTCATATGAATATCATCGTGCTAACAACTCTATTTCGCAGGGAAGAGCTAAGGGCTGTGAATATGAGCATTATTCTTCTAACCATTATGTTCATAAGTCCTCGAGGAATTTATCTGCTTGTTCATATGCTTATCCTAACTCCCCTTATGTGAAACGAAATGGGCTGGCTTCTATGCCACCTTTCTTGTATGGAGCTCGTAGAGTGATGAACTCTTTGCCACCCCTTCAGATGTGGGCGGTGAAGAAAAAGAACTAATCTCTTCTGCAGGGTCAGGTCTCCAGACGTGCTCAAACATCTGAAGAATTTGCTGGAGACCTGAAAATTGCCTGATAGGACGCAGGCTAGTCATGAAGAAATGAACTCTCATTTCACACGTCCTCATATTGCTTTATTTGTTCTGTTGCTTGATGAATTGTGATGTCATATTCTTCACTGATGAAGTATATGAGTTCGTAAGCTGCACTAATTCATCTGCAGGATGATAAACCCAAAGCCACTGAGTGGGTCCTCGATAGTGGATTTACAATCACATGACTGGTGACAAGAATCTATTGATGGATGCTCCCTTATCTCCATCGCATCTGAAGCATATCATCTTCGCTGACAAAGGCAAAAGTTAGGTATTGGGTCTAGGTAAGGTTGCGATCTCAAAGGATCGACACATGGACAAAGTCATGCTTGTCGAGTCCTTAGGATACAACCTCATGTCTGTCTCAATGCTTTGTGATCTTGATATGGTGGTTGTCTTTGGCAAGTATCATTGTGTTGTGATCATGGAAGCTGACAATTCCAAAGCCTTCGAAGGCTTTAGGAGAGGAGACTTGTATATTGTTGATTTCTCTACATGACCACAACCAGCCGTGTGCCTACTTGCAAAAGCTTCAGAAGGCTGGCTATGGCATCGACGACTTGGTCATGCAGGCACGAGGAATTTGCACACGCTTGCAAAGAAGAAGCATGTCATTGGCATTGAGAATGTCAAATTCCTCAAGGATCACTTATGCGAACTGTGAAGTCGAAAGATGACCTAGGCTAAGCATCCAACTAAGAATATCATGACTACTAATCGTCCATTTGATCTTCTTCTTATGGATCTCTTCGGTCCTAACCATTATTCTGCAGTTTCAAATGATGCATCTCAATATGGATTTGTTATTGTTGATGATTACTCTCGATACACATGGGTACACATTGTTACTTACAAACATGAAGTGCAGGCAGTCTTCAAACGATTTTCCTCGAGGGCTTCAACCAACTTTGGTGTGAGATCAAGCACATCAGAAGTGACAATGGAACTGAGTTCAAGAATTCTGGTCTTGATGACTATCTTGATGAACTTGGTATTACTCATGAGTTATATGCTCCTTATACTCCTCAGCAGAATGGCGTCGTGGAGCGCAAGAACAAGACTCTTGCTGAGATGGCTTGCACTATGCTTGATGAATACAAAACGCCTCGTCGTTTTTGGATTGATACAATTGATACTGCGTGCCACATCATCAACAGAGTATATCTTCACAAATTCTTCAAGAAGACTGCCTATGAACTCCTCACTGAGAAGAAACCCAATGTGAGTTATTTCAAAGTCTTGATTGCTAAATGTTGGATTAGAGATCCTCATCACAACTCAAAATTTGCACCGAAAGCACATGAAGGTTTTATGCTTGGTTACGGAAAGGACTCGCACACCTACAGAATCTTCAACAACGTTCTTCACAAGGTTGTTGAAACTGTAGATGTGCGGTTCGATGAAACTAATGGCTCGCAAATAGAGCACCTACCTTCTGTGATAGATGAACCAAGCACCGAGGAATCTATCAAGTTCAAGGCTCTTGAGGATGTCATTCCGACCGAGGAATCTCTTTGAAGAATTCATTCCGTAACGTGAAGAACGTCGAGCTAATGCACCTGAAGAAAATGCTGAAGAAAATGGTGCTGAAGAAAATGCTGATCAAATTCCTTGACGACAACCAGCTCATCCTCGTGTTGCCAACGAAGTGCAGATTGAGAAAATCATCAGCGACATCAACATTCCAGGTCCTCTCACACGCTCAAGAGCTTCACATTTGTCTAACTATTGTGGGAACTTTGCTTTTGTCTCTATCACAGAGCCCACTAAGGTAGATGAAGCATTTATGGAGCCTGAGTGGATTCAATCTATGCAAGAAGAATAACATCAATTCGAGCTCAACAACATCTGGGAACTGGTCAAACGTCCAGATCCTCGCAGGCACTATATCATTGGCACAAAATGGATCTACCGCAACAAGCAAGATGAAAATGGCCTTGTGGTGAGGAATAAGGCATGGCTAGTAGCTCAAGGCTACACACAGGTTGAAGGAATTGATTTCAATGAAACTTTTGCACCTGTTGCTAGACTTGAGGCTATTCGCATATTACTTGCTTATGCTAACCATCATGATATCACTCTATATCAAATGGATGTGAAAAGTGCATTCCTCAATGGTAAGCTTAAGGAAGAAGTATATGTAGCTCAACCCCGGGGTTTTGAAGATCCAAAGAATCCTGACAAAGTCTTCAGACTCAATAAGGCCCTCTATGGCCTCAAGCAGGCCCCTCGGGCGTGGTATGATACTTTGAAGGAATTCCTCATGAAGAAAGGCTTCACCCGGTTCACTCGACCCTACTCTTTTCACTAAATCTTATGAGGTGAACTGTTTGTGTGCCAAATATATGTTGATGATATTATTTTTGACTGTACTGACCAACGTTATAGTGATGAATTTGCCTATATGATGAGTGAAGAATATCAAATGTCTATTATGGGAGAATTGAAGTTCTTCTTAGGTCTTCAAATTCGTCAATAGCGAAATGGCATATTCATATCTCAGGAGAAATACCTCAAGGATGTACTAAGGAAATTCGGCATGCAAGATTGCAAAGGCGTCAAAATTCCTATGCCCAAAAATGGCCATATGTGCACTGATGAAAATGGTATTGACTTCGATCATAAGGTATACCGCTCCATGATTGGTTCTTTATTGTACTTATGTGCATCTAGGCTAGATATAATGCTTAGTGTTTGCATGTGTGCCCGATTTCAAGCTACACCGAAGGAATCACACCATAAGGCTGTGAAGCATATTCTTCGATATCTAGCTCACACACCAACACTTGGATTATGGTACCCCAAGGGCTCAGCTTTTGATCTCATTGGATATTCTGACTCTGACTATGCTGGTGATCGTGTAGACCGCAAGTCAACATCTGGTACATGTCATTTCATCGGACGATCTTTGGTCTGTTGGTCCTCGAAGAAACAGAACTGTGTATCACTGTCTACTGCTGAAGCTGAGTACATTGTTGCTGGTTCTTGGTGTGCTCAATTGTTGTGGATGAAGCAAACTCTCAAGGACTACGACATCAACATGAAGAATGTGCCTATCTATTGTGACAATGAGAGTGCCATCAAGATTGCCCACAACCCAGTTCAACACTCAAAGACAAAGCACATTCAGATTCGTCATCACTTTGTTCGTGATCATGTGTTGAAGGGAGACATTTCTATTGAGCATGTGAAGACTGAAGAACAGCTAGCCGATATCTTCACAAAGCCCTTGGATGAGAAGAGATTTACCAAGTTGCGGTGTGAGCTAAATATCTTACAATCTTCAAATGTTCTTTGAATAAGACACTCATCCTAACACTTATGCATAAATTGATGACTTATATGTGCAACACATGAAGAAACGTTTTTCTTCAATCAATGAAGAATAACACTCTAAGTGTGAAGAAATTAACGAAGAATTTGATTATCAGAACCCTACGACAATTGTACGCGGTGTCTGAAATCATCATTCTTATACGGTGGGTCTCGCCACCACCAAAAGTTGAAAATTTTCAATTTGAGTTTTTCCTCAGTTTTGAAATTCCTCAGTTGTTCATGTTCTTTAACTTTGCATTGTCTTCATTGTTTCCGTCGTCTTTCTTCATTGGCTATATAAAATATATGTGAGTTTATGTCCTCTACAGCATTCACTTATTGCTATTTCTTCAAGTTGTTTTTTCTGCTATGTGAATGTGATCGGACCCTTCCCCCTCTATGCTAAACTCAACCCAATCTATTCACAAATTCTTCATGTGCGTTCTATTTGAAACTCGTTCAAAATCTTCAGTGTGTTCTTGTCAGCTGAAGAATTTGCGAACGGAACTTTTAACTTATCTTATCCAAAATTTTCGGTTTTGCCGCTCAAACCGTTCCGCATCCTGCCAAAACACTTATCTATTCACCCACGATTTCCACTTCTCAGTACGTGGGTGACACATGTCAAGCGAATGAGAAGGGTCAGGGGCACGTTCGTCCAATTTCTTCGGGCGAACATTTTTTCACCATGGCTATAAATACCCCTCCCCTTCCTCACTTCTCCTTTACTCCGCTCTACCTCACTCCAGCTCGAGCTTCTCAAACCCTAGCGCCGTCACTACTTCATCGTCACCGGTGAGGAAGAGCTTCACTGCCTCGACCTCGTCGCCGCCTTACTCGCGTCGGCAGCGGATTTCTTCACTCCGCCGCCGCTGTAGCTGTCTTCCTCTGGCGAGTTAGGGTGTGGAAGATCTGCACTGACGAACTTCACATCTCCACTTCCCAGTTCATCATGTTCTTCTTCCAGGATATTTAAAAGTTACTTTTACTGCCCTCTTTGATTCAAATGATTTCTACAAAATCTTCAAAGGTGTTTTTATCTTCAAATCCTCACACACGAAACACCTCACATGTCATCTATTCTTGATTCGTTTATCTAAGTAACAATTTTTCTTCAAGATTCCTCAATTGTGTGGATCTTTGATCTACACAACTCTGGAACCTAAGACAAAGAACACTTAGTGAAATTCTTCAAGACTCATCTGGTCAAATTCCTCAAACTTGTTCTTATTGAAAAACCTTCTAAGAACGCATATGACCTCTCCAAATTCCTCGCAACTATACTGTGTTCACAGGTACTCATGTCTGATGCTGAATCACTAGGTTCTCATCAACTTAACTCATTTGCAGCGTTCTTCGAAGAAAATTTGCATACATCTTCAGAGAATTCCATTGTTCAAATTCCTCATCTGAAGAAAATGGCTGATGGAAAGAAGCCACAAAAAGGAGGAAAGAGGCCTGAAATCAATACTGCTTTTGAGATCCCCGATGACATATACAAAGACTATTGCACTCCTAATGAGGCCAAGTTTGGTAAGGAGTACAAAAATCAGCGCAAGGTGCGCATTCAAAGGATAGAGAGGAGATGGGCAAGAGAATGGAGGGAGTACAGGTATGTTACTCCCAAATACATGAAGAAATTCGCACTCAATCCTCCATGCCCAAGACCTCCATTGGCACCTGGCCAAGTAGCAGATCCCTCCAGCCTCAAGAGCGGTGAGGACTATCTAGATGAATGGGCCAAGCGCCAGGCCAAGCTGGCCAGACAAGCTAGAGAAGTAGTGAGGAAACTCAATGAAGACTCTGTTGCTGCTGCCACTGCTGAGGCCTCTGCTAGCAAGCCGAAGAAGGCCATGGCAAAGAAGCATGCGCATAAGCCAAGTGCTTCACCTTCATTTCCCTCAAGGCCAAGTTCCTCAGCAATGCCCTCATGGCCAGATTCCTCAAAGCCCTCACGGCCAACTCCTCAAACTGCTCCTACTCCTCCAAAGTCCTCAGCTCCTCCGCCAAAGTCTTCGGCTGATCCGACCAAATCCTCTGCACCTGTGCATCTCTCCACGTGCCAAAGGACCGCCGGCATCTCTATTGCCTCAGGAGCTTTTGCTAGTTCCTCAGCTGCACCAAATTCTTCAACGGGACCCTCTCTGCTGAAGACAAAGGCCACTGCTGGACAAGGTTCTCGCCCAAGTCCTCACAAGAAGCAAGTCGCCTTCCAAGTGTCGTCTGAAGAAGACAAAGCTGATGATGAAGAACTTGCTGAAATCATCAGAGACAGACAAGTCAAGGCTGCTAGTACCAAAGGAAGCAATGTGCCACTGCTTTTGGATCCAAAGCTGATCCTAGACTTCATCGATCTCTGGCACAAGGATCCCAACACACCTTTGCCTGAGATGAACCTCACACCTGGTCAAAGTCATGTTTTGACTGCCTTCATTGAATAAGAGAAATAGAAATTTGAGAAGGCCAGGCAGCTAAAGAAAGCTCAGTACAGGAAGGAGCGCTTCCTGAAGAAAAATGTTGTCTCTATGACAACCGAAGAACTAGTGAAGATCCAGGATGAAATCAAAGGCATTAGTGGTGACTTCAATGCTTACTATGCTGATTGACTGAGTGATTTGCCTCACTACTGAAGAGGCCGGCGTTGAATAATTGGATGAACAAAACTCTGACGTGGACATTGGGAGTACTACTCCATTGATGAATGATGACTTTTGGGAAAGTCAGCATCCCAACTCCCCTCTGTTCACACCATTGCATCAAATCCCTCAGTCCCCAGCACAAACTGTTCAAATGGGCTCTGAAGAAAATCAACCCACTGCATCTGTTCATGAAGAAATTCTAGCCACTAGTGCTTAAGAAACTACTGCTGCTGAATCACTGAAGACACAGACTGCACTGAAGAGGAACCGGAAATTCCTCAGCCCGAAGAACCTAAGATTGTGATTCCTGAGGTTGTAATGCAACTGACTGATACTCCTCTGCCCAAGCCAAAGGATCCATTCTCAAGGAAGCAAAAATTCAAGGCTAATGATTTCTTCGGCGAGCACGTATTCTTCACTGATTAGAACCCCTATGACTCTACTCGTATTAGGAAGAGGCGTTTCTGGACTGCCAGCCAGGCAAATTTTTATTCCTCAGTGTTGTTCAACAAAGACAAAGTCTTCGATCATGAGCACATTCCTCACGTGGATATGGAATCTCTGTCGTGCTTCGTGCCAGTCCTCAGTGTTCTTCACGACGCTGGACTGTTAAATTTCTGCACTGACATCTGTGATTGGAATGAAGAACTCATTCTTCAATTTTATGCAACGCTGCACATCACCGGAGACTCTGAAGATGTGAATTTCTGGGTGTTGGACTGGATGTCTGAAAATACTCACTACAAGGCACCAGCTACTGAATTGCTTCGTGCTTTGCCTCTCAGTCCTCCCCTTGAAGCTGCTCATTGCGTCTACAGTGAACCTGAGCTTACAGATCACTATATGCAAGTTCTAATGAAGCCATTGAAGCCGGGTCAGGCCCCAAGAACCAAATTCCTCGTAAAGGAATTGCTATATGTGTATCGCATTCTGACGAAGACATTGAGTCCTATCAAGGGCCACGACTCAAATGAAGAAGAAGTCGTTGGCATCATGAAGAATCTGCTTTTCAATATCATTCATGGCGTTTCCGTCAACTTCCATGATTTCTTCATGAGGACTCTGGCCAATGTCGCAATGTCACCATTTGAGTTGAAGCCTTATGCTCCGTGGATTATGAGATTCATCAGAACAAGGTCTTCACTCAACTACAAAGTTGATACTCTGAATCACTGCAGCTACTTGCCCTCGATTGAAGTCCTCAAGCGGACATTTTCCTCAGCTGATGACAAGGGCAAGGCCGCTGCTGTTATTGATGAAGGCATTCATCCATTGGATGGTCAATTTCGCAAAGCTGCATCTTACTCCATCAATGATGACTCTGCCACTCATGACTCTGCCGCCAACGCAACCAAGCCAAATCCTCAAGGCACAGTTCCCAGGGTGATGACTGATTGTGAACTTCTCCTCAGTCTTCACCAGAAGGTTGATCACAATCACAAATGGGTCAAGCGTCAGTTTGGTTCAATTCTTCACAACATGACTGCTAACCATAATGCAGTGAAGAAAAGCCATTACTACCTCCATGAAACCTTCAACCGTACTTGGGCTGTTCTGTCTCACATTTATAGCGCAGAAGATCTGAAGAAAATGGGTCTCAAGGAAGATTTTGACTGGTATGCACCTCCAGCGAAGAAATTCAAGAAGGTCAAGGTTCCTTCCTTGGTGGCTAGCTCCTATTCTTCATCGCGCAACACCGATGAGCATGAAGACTTGGACGACAATGCGGCAGGCCCTACATCAACTCACGACCCCAACAACGCCGGCGCTCCTTCATCAACTTGATATTCTTCAGGGGCGTTAGTCCTCAGTTTCGATCCTTTTGGTCATTTGATGACAAAGGGGGAGAAATTTGAGTTAGTCTTCAAGCGGTCTATCTTATATGGGCGTTTTTTGCTAAGTTACAACTCTCGTTCTTCTGATGACTTTGCTGGATCGAGTTGTAAACTTAAACTCTATGGTGGCCTGATACTTTTGTTGTGGTTTTTCTGCATGCTTATTCCTCATTAATGTTTATGCACGCATGCTGAATTACATCAGTCACCATATTTCATCATGCATTTCAAATTCTTCATATTATATGTCAAATGCGTGTATGAATTACAAGATATAGGGGGAGATCTCCATGATTTTACTCTTGAAGTGTGCAATGCTTCAAAAGCAAAATCCTCACTATGCACATCTTCAGGGGGAGTTCTTCTATATCTTGCAATCAAATTCCTCAGTATCAGTATTTACACTTCATATGTTTATCCTCGTTGAAAACTTAACCTATATTGTCATCAATCACCAAAAAGGGGGAGATTGTAAGTGCATCTAGTGCCCCTTAGTGATTTTGGTGTATTGAAGACTTATAGGTTAAGGGACTAATGTGTTTATGAGTGTACACGGGTCTATAAGTCTATGAGGAGTTTGATATTTACAGAGACGTCGACCCCTAAAAATGAAGTTCTTCGACTGAAGACTTTGAATTTCTGAAGACTTTCTGAAGACTTTGAAAGCGAAGAAATTGGTGTGACCTTGAAGACTTGGTATTCATTCGAGGAACATGAAACGTGAAGACTTTTGTTTTCATAGTTTCATTTTCTCTTTCTTGAGTCATAGGAAACACCGTACTATTAAAGGGGGTCGAGGAAATACTAAGGAAAAATGTCCATGTGATGCTCAACTCAAAATCCTACACCTACCAATCCCTTCGAGTGAAGCCATTGGAAATCTCATACAGTTTAGTCATATTCTTCAAAGGATGTAGACGAAGTTCCTCTGGTCTCTGAGGAATTTGTTCTGACTGAGGATTTAGGAATTCGCCAGTGCGGATTGCCTACACAGTGAGGAACATGATAGCCCTGAGGAATTTGAGCCTCAAATTTCCGACCGTTGCTTTGCTACGCGCCAGCTGTCCCAAAATATCTACTGACCTAACGGTCATGTTATAGAAGGGCATTTATGTCTTATCATGTCGGGCTGCTCCCTAGGCTATAAATAGCCGCCCCTACAACCACTAGCTGATTGGCTGCTCCGAGAGAAACTGACACTTGTCATTTGAGAGCATCCCATCCTCCGAGGACTTTGAGCGAAAATCATCGAGTGAGGAAAACCCAAACCCAAACACCTACAAACCCAAAGTGATTGAGCATCACTGAAGAGATTGATCTTGCGTGGATCCGACACTTGTTACCTTTGAAGACTGTGCTTCTTCCAGACGGTTAAGCGTCATGGTCTAGAGCATCCAAGAGGAATTATGGATCGCCGAGTGACCAAGTTTGTGAAGATTCAGAAGTCACCTGAAGACTTAACACGAGTGATTGGGCGAGGTCACCTTAGCTCAAGGAGAATACGGTGAGGACTGTGTGTCCGGGACTGTGTGTCCTCAGGTTTAAATACCTAGCCGCTCCAACCAGATGTATAACTGAGACAGCAGTTGGAACTGGTCTACCAAATCATTGTCTTCACCAAGCCTACTGGTTCTATTTCCTCAACTCTTTCATTTCCTCACAACTGTGTTGTGCGCTTGTTCATATATGTGTTTGAAGACTTTGACTAAAGACTTTCTCAATTTCCTCAGTTCAATTTCTTCAGTCTGTTTGTCTTCATCTTGTGTTATCCTGTGATTACGCTTTTTGTACTCTGTGCTTATCTTCATTTCATCATGATGACCATGCTTGTATTCTGTTATGTTTACTTTTGAGTACTTATTTCGCTGCAAGTAGTTCTTCGCTAAGGAATTTCCTCACCGGCAAATTTCTCAGTGAAGAATTCATAGAAATCGCCTATTCACCCCCCTCTAGTCGATATAACGCACTTTCACTTGCCCGAACGTTTGAGACGGATTTGAGGGGTCCGGTTTTAGATGCTCTTAGACACTTTATCCAGGCTGCCTGCACCCTAAAGAAACGAGAGCAACTAATTAACGAGCGCTCCTTCGGGAGCCTCGCAACGATCAATGCCATTTGACGCGCTCTCAGCCATTCACCACATGTCGCGCTCTGGGCGCTCCCTCCGGATTTTGTTTTTTTTATTTTTCCGCACGCGTTTTCGGCTTTTTAAACGGTTTTTTAGGGTTTTTTCGACGTTTTGGTTTTCGCCGGTCTTCCTTAGCTTTTCAATCAAAAATACTTTTTTGAAAAACAAATTGCGCTAAAAAAGGCATTTTCTGTTTTTTTTCGTGAGAGTCACGGTTTTGCTTCCGCGAGAGGCATGGGTGTGCTTTCGTAAGAGTCACGGCCGTGCCTCTCAGAAACGAAAAAAATGCGTTTTTTTCTTTCGTGAGAGTCACGGTTTTGCTTCCGCGAGAGGCACGGTTGTGCTTTCGCGAGAGTCACGGTCGTGCCTCTCGAAAAGGGGAAACACGCATTTTCTGTTTTTTTTTCTTTCGCGAGAGTCACGGTTTTGCTTCCGCAAAAGGCACAGTTGTGCTTTCACCAGAGTCACGGCCGTGCCTCCTCGAAAAAGGAAAAAACGCGCTTTTTTCGCGAGAGTCACGGTTTTGCTTCCGTGAGAGGCACGGTTGTGATTTTGTGAGAGGCACGGGCGTGCCTCTTTCAGAAAGGGAAAAAACCCGTGCTCCGGGTTTGGTTTTTTCGTCCGGTTTTTTTCGTGGAAAAAAATTCGTCAAAACCTATCAACATGGATCTAGTTTTGAAAATTTCGGCGCGAGAAATCCAACGGTGAAAGTGGTTCGAGATTTGAACGCATGGTTTGAGAGATAAAATGTTTTTGAATAAACGGATCTACGAAAAAAGGGAAATTCTCGGGTTGCGACAAGTAACGCACTGGATGTGCATCACTTGTTGCAACCAGAGGAGTTGAAGTGATCTTTGCAACAAGTATTCCTTAATTAGTGATTTCGTAAAGAAACCACACTCGCAAGGATGATCTTTATGTTTGGAGAATGAAACCGGTTTACCCGCGGCTCGGAACTCCGCGTCCTCCCTGTCCCGGATGGGTTTTGCACCATGGTAACCACCGGGGCTGAGGCGGCGGCTACCTTGCCCGTAACACTTTAAATCGAGCACTCAAATTCTTGAAATCTTTGCTTTCAGACAATTGAACAAATGGCCTTCATTCATTAGCATGCGTTTGTGGAAACATCAGCTGAACGATGGCCGGACGATGGGTTGGCCTTGAAATCTCAATCCTTGTAGCCTTTCCTCGCGGTGTACTGTTTTTTTAGAACGAAGGCTCAAGGGGAGCCCGACTTTGAATTAACAAAGTCATCAACCGGCCAGGGATTACACAAGGCCATCGTTACAACCACTAAACAACTACGAAAAGCCGCTAACAAGAACAGAAAAGGAAAAGCAGCAGATACATAGTGTTGCCGAAGCAGCTTACAAGCACCAAAGACTAAGCCCTATAGGGATAAGCAAATTAAGCACTAGCTAGAAGTCGATGGCGTCCACCAAGGACGTGTTTGGTTCCCTGGATAGCTTTTGGCTGCATGGCATGGGGGATGCTGGGTGAGTGTGGCCTGGTTGAGCCGATGCAAGATTGATCGAGATGAGTGTTTGGTGAAACTTGTATGATATGACTGTATGAGGTGCAGGTTCTTCCAAATGTAGCTGAAATCAGGAAGGAAAGGGGATCACGCAGTAGTATTGGGCGATGGGATCCGGGCTCTATAAGGCCGGCGGCGGTGCTCGACGAGGGAGAACCAGGCCGACGGCTATGCTCGACGAGGAGAACGAGGCCGGCTGCGGCGCTCGACGAGGCCGTGGCGGCGCCGCTCGACGAGGCCGGGGGCTGAGCTTGACGGGTAGAACGAGGCCGGTGGCTGAGCTTGACGAGGGCGCGGAGGTGGCGACGCCTGAGCAGGGAGCGGCGGCGCTTGACTAGGGCACGGCAAGCGGCGCTGACCAGTATGCGTGGCGGCGTTACGGTGATTTTGACGAGGCGCGCGGCGGCGGCGCTTGAAGAGGCCACGGCGATTACTTGACGAGGGCGGCTGCAGTGTTTGGTCAGAAGTGAACGGAAGAGAGCAGAAAAGCCAATGAACGCGCCTGCACGCGAGCTACGCTCGATTCCTGCGTTTCCCTCAGCCTGGCTGAGAGGCCTCTTTTTGCATCCACCGGGCCTGGCTGAAAAGCCCATGCAGGATACCAAACAACGAAAATTTGCATGGTGGATGCAGGCCACATGCAGTGCAGGGAACCAAACACCCCCCAAGTGAAGTAGATCAAGCTGAGCAAAATGGAGGGGTTCTTCAAACGGAGACATAGTCCAGCGATGGTCACATCCTCATCTACACCGAAAGGTGACACCTTGTGCGATCCAGTCCTCTCCAAATCCAGAGGGGATCCCTGCCCCTCGCCTTGGCTCGAAAGGCGCCGGACCGCTGGAATATGGAGAAGCTCACCCTAGTGCCAGGATTGGACACGATTCCGGGCACCATGGGAGATTCTCAACCCGACACAACGCTGCACGAGGATAACCAGACGAATTGCCACACCGCAGGTCACCGCTACAACCACCAAGGGGAAAAACTGCACAAAGGCACTGACATTGAACAAACGAACAACGAGTAAGATGAAGCAACCTTACAGGAAGCAGATCAAGCCCGAATGGATAGGCACCATGCCCAAGCCACCGCATCAAGTTGCTGCTAGCAGAAGAGAGGAGCCCTATCCCCTCCCTGCCCAAGAATGGCGCCAACCGGCGAGCAAGCAAGCAAGGATCCGGCGAGCAAGCCAAAGCAGAGCATCACTGCTATATAAACAGAGCACCAAGCTTCATCTCCCTCGCTGCTGACGCAGCCAACCCGACACCCACCTCACAAAGACTCTGCACACTCCTACCATGCCCAAGACGACACCTTCAAGAAGGTGGCGACGACGCTTGCGCCGCCGTTGCCCGCCTTGAAAAGACAAGGGTTTTCACCCGAGTCATGGAGCAGGAGGGAGAGGAAACGAACCTCGACGAAGCCTCCGAGGAGGAAAACGGCACCTGCCTGTGTCGCCGACGCCGTGGCCGGAAAACCAGCCAAGGATTTCTCCCGGTCCAATTCCGCAGCTCCAAGCAACCCCACCAGCCACGGATCCGGCGTCCAGAGGCCGCCGCAATCCGGCGAGGAAGAGCGCCGAGGGGAAGTGGAAGCCGCCAGATCAGACGCGAACAGGGGCGCGCTTCCCGCGCTGCGACAGCGTCGGCGCCCGCCGTCACTCGCCGCCCTCGCGACCAAGAAGACGGGGACAACACCCGCGACGCCGCCGCAGAACGCGCCGCCAAGCGCCGCCGGCCGCTGGCGCCCTAAGACCTCAGCGAGGAGCGAAGCAGCCAGATCCTCGCCGCCGTCATCCTGGGCGACCACGTGGGCTTCGCCAGAGGCCTCCTCGGGCGGCGGCGAGGGGGGAGGAGGAGGGAAAGGGGGGAGGGGGCGGCAGCTAGGGTTTTGGTCGCCACCCGAGTGGAGCGACGCGGGGGCAGAGGGACGCCTGGGCCGGCCATTCGCGGTGTACTGTCAATCCTTCGACAACTCATTGAATTTATAGATGGCCCATTTTTAGCCCCAACTTTTGTCGTCGGGAAGGTATTATTTTTTGTTGAGTTTTTCTAATAACACGGCACGTTGCTGGGCGACAACGGTTTCTTTGGTTTTCTGCTAACCTGCGCCTGCAGCGCAGGCGAACTGGGCCGGCCCATATATGTTCTATTTATTTTAGTAAAAACGTTCATAAAAGGAGTGTCTGCCTTGAGTTGAACTCGCGATCTCTTCCACCATCTCCAAGGACGCTAACCACTACGCCATCAACCAACTCGTAATTTACATCTTGTTTTATTTTATCTGTTCTCTTCATTCGCGGGAATCTTCCCGGTTTTGGGAAGGTTCCAGAAGCTTCCAAATTGGGTTTTCCCGGTTGGTGGTCATTTCCGGGGCGGTTTTTATCTAGCTTTTCTTTTTGTTCTTTTTTTTACAAAATTCGTTTTTTTAGTTGATGATTTTTCCATTTTCGTTTTTGTTTATAAAAAATCAATAGTTTTCTAAATTTAACTTGTTTCAAAATCGATGATCTTTTTTCAAATTGGACGAAGTATTTTCTGATTTGATGAACTTTTTAAATTCTTTGATTTTTTCCCAAATTCGCTGAACTATTTTTAATTTTGATGAACTTTTATATCAAATTTGATGAAAATTTTCGAGTTTTGATGAACTTTTTTTTCAAAATTGATGAACTTTTTCAAATGTGATGAACTTTTTTCAAATCCAATGAACTTTTTTGAAATCTGATGAACTTTTTTTCAAATGTCTGAACATTTTTTCAAAATCGATGAACTTTTTTCAAATTCAATGAACTTTTTTTCAAATGTGTGAACTTTTATTCAAATCCAATGAACTTTTTTTTCAGATATGTGTACTTTTTCAAATTTCGTCGAATTTGTAAAAAGTTCATTGAAAAATGAAAAATGGCTGACAGGCTAAGTAATGAATAGCACGACTGCTTTAGTTCTAATACGACTTTGCGTTGCTTTCATTCAGTAGCATTCTGATGGTCTGCTGGTTAAGCCAAGCGATTGCAGGGATGTATGCCGCGAGATCGATTTCCCATACCAGCAATTTTTGGCGTGGTTTTATCACTGTTCCTGGGCCGAGCTTGAAACAGTCTATAGAGGGCGCGTTGTAGGCGCCAGTTTCAGGTTCAGGCGTGGCGCCGAATAGGGCCTCCCTTCGATTCGTTCGACAACATTCATGGGAGGCTATTGGCCCGGTGGTTCTTCCTCATGGTCGAACAATTCAGCCCAACCAGTGGTCGGTTCATCCGCATGACGGGATCGGACTCCACGCACTTCGGCCGTACGATCTGATGATTCGACCGAATCCATTTGTTGCGTTCACTAAATTGTCAGAAAAAAACAAAATAAGGTTATAGAATTGCAACAAATAACTATAAAATAAGAATAATAAGTAAAAAATCGATGAAAAATTTCAACATGATCTTTGCTTAAAATTAGGCATATTGAGTGTTAGAAATTTCACGAAGCATATATGAATCAAAGTTCTCCAAAACGTTGGCACTCATTTTGAATCCCCGCAAAAGAAGAGAAATACCCCTTGCCCCACTCGATGACCAGTACCAACACCCGTACCACGCACACCCACAGCTCGATGGCCGGAATACTATCATCGAAAGAGATATGGCTTCAACTCGACATCATTGTCCTCGAAAAAATGTTGAAGCAAAATATTGAAGGAATGTTGTCATATGCAACAGAAACATAACGGAATCCGCAACACTAGAGACCCTCAAACAAACACTACTGCGGCCAGAACGAGCCACCGACGCGCCGCTGTTGCCGCTCCCCTACCGGAGCCGACTTGACCTTGTCGATGACAGTCATGAAGTCTTCGTGCATGTGGCCCTAAGGGCCAACGCCCTGGATCCGCAGTTGTCGTCGTTGAACCGTTGCATAGATCTGAAGCACCTGACACCAAATCTCCCCACAAAACGAGAAACCCTAACCTCACCGCCCCAAAAAGACGGCACAAATCTACGCCGGAGCTCCGTCGACTACGTCCAGACACACGAAGTCGAGGAGGATCGGAGCCCGGAAGACAAACTCGAAGAAGTGGCGTCGACATCCGCCCGAGCACCACACCCGCAGGGACTAAAAAAACCCTAACCCAAGCTATTAACCGGAGCGGAGGCACCGGGATTCCCCTCCCCGCCACTGGCCACCGGAGTGGGAGGCAGAGGGGAGGCGAATCTACGGGCTCGCCAACAAAGTTTGGAGGGAAGAGTTTGCTCTAGCCGCCTAGGGTTAGGGAAGGTGTCGGTGTCAAAACCGGCGGATCTCGGGTAGGGGGTCCCGAACTGTGCGTCTAGGCGGATGGTAACAGGAGACAAGGGACACGATGTTTTTACCCAGGTTCGGGCCCTCTCGTTGGAGGTAATACCCTACTCCTGCTTGATTAATATTGATGATATGGGTAGTACAAGAGTAGATCTACCACGAGATCAAGGAGGCTAAACCCTAGCAGCTAGCCTATGGTATGATTGTTGTTCGTCCTACGGACTAAAACCCTCCGGTTTATATAGACACCGGATAGGTGAGGGTTACACAGGGTCGGTTACAATGGTAGGAGATCTACATATCCGTATCGCCAAGCTTGCCTTCCACGCCAAGGAAAGTCCCATCCGGACACGGGACGAAGTCTTCAATCTTGTATCTTCATAGTCTTGGAGTCCGCCGCGTGACGATAGTCCCGCTATCCCGGACACCCCTAGTACGGACTCCTCAAGAGCTCCCTGAACCAGGCTTCAATGACGACGAGTCCGGCGCGTTGATTGTCTTCGCATTGCGAGGCTGGTTCCTCCTCCAATACTTCATAGAAGGTTTTGAACACAAGGATAGTGTCCGCTCGCAAAACAAGTTCCACATACCACCGTAGAGAGAATAACTTTCGCACAGATCTGCCGACGTATTCCGCGGCGTGACATCACGCCACGGCCGTGCCTTTATATGAATCGCTTTTACTGCTCCACCTTAGCGCCGTTTAGCGAGGCGGTTTCCTTGGCACGCCTTATCAAAGCATAGATCGTGCCCCTTATTCCGGGATTCTCATCAATACGGATGTGGGTAACCCATCCGCGCCATTGATTATGGCGCTTGGGAGATAAGCGAGTTTTACCCGAGTTGGTGGGGACGATAGCTTCGTCATCCATATAAGGGATAAGGATCCACCTTTTCACCACGCCTTCTTCCTCCTTTGCTCATCCATTTCCGCCAAGACTCGAGCTCCAGCGCCCAAGTCCGCACATCCCACCTCAACCTTCTCCAACCATGTCGAGCGGGAGGCAGGTGGATGGCCTCCTCCCGTCACGGAGGGCACATCACAAGACTGCGGAGGCCGGATATTTGTGCGGCGACATCGCGGCACAGGCTGCCCGACGCTGGGCAGCTTATTCCAACCCCTGTGCCCCATGAGAGGGTGGTGTTTCTCCCCACTTCCTCTCGCGGACTAGGTTTTCCACTTCACCCATTTGTTCGGGGCTCATGTTCTACTACGGCTGGACTTTCACGACCTGGCCCGAATTTCATCCTCAACATCTCGGCATTTATCGTCGTGGTGCGAGGCCTTCCTTCGCATCCAGCCCCACTTCGCCTATGGCTGAAGATCTTCAATGTCAGGCCGAAGGTAGTGGGCGGGCGTCAGCCGGAGTGCGGAGGCGCCATGGTCGGCAAGATGGCCAAGGTCCTATGGCTCGTGGGCGCCTTTGTTGAGACAATAAAGGGGTGGCAATCGGGGTGGTTCTACATCACCGAGCCACGTGACCCCGAATGGGTGGCGGCCCCCGAATTAAGATCTGGCTTCCCCACACGGCTCTCGTCATGGAAAGAGACGGGCCTGGCGTGGGGGAATTTGGAAGAGCTATCCGGACTCCAAACATGCGTCCGAAACTCGGTGGACAAGAATCTCAGGCTTGTCGACGTAATCCAGGTGATGCTCATCCGCCGGATTCTCCCATGCCAACAGCGGGCCTTTAATTTGTGGGAGTTTGATCCGGCACAACACCGACCCTTGAGCCGGCTCTTCGACACTACGTACGAAGATGCCTGGAAGGTGCTGTTCAAGGGCGCCGAGGCTCCCTCATCCGCTAACAAAGATCGCGGATACAGCTCGCGGCGTCGAGCCAGCGAGGTAAGTTATTTTACCCTTTACGGGACTCTTTTTTTTTCATAGATTGACTCTATGTGGGATCTAAAAACTCCCTAATCTTTGACAGATCGGTCAAGACGTCCGACAGATTAACTGTCCGGCTCTTTTGCCGGAAGACACGGAGGACGCCCGATTGACGGGGATGTTGGCTCCGGCGCCCCATGTGGTGCCGGAGAAGAAGGCCAAGAAGGAGGCCATGGGAACTCGAAGGAGCTCCCGACGCCAGGTGCCGATTCTCGGGCGTAATCTTCTCCCGAGGACGAGGAGGAGGAAGAAGCTCCTCCCCCGGGGAGGAGAAAAGGAAGGCCGCCTAACCGGGAGGCCGGAGGGTCCAAGAAGGAAGAACCCTTCCTCCGGACTTCTCCACCAACGCCGACAAATGACGAGGAGGATTGGCCAACAAGGGCCAAGCCTCTGGCGAGATCGTAAGTGTCCGGATACCCATGACTTTTTAATTATTGCATACTGTTCTCTAATGTCGAACAATCATGCAGCCCGCCCAAGAGCGAGCTAGCCGCTTCGACGAGCGGGTCCCTGGGTTTGTCGGAAATGGAGAGTACTTCGCTTCCGACCGCCTCCTCACCCCACGCTACGGACGACGCCGAGGTGGCGCCCCAAGGGGGGCCAAGTCAAGAGGAGGTGGCGCAGGAGGAGCCACAAGGCAACCTCCCGGACTCAGCGCATGGGGGCAAGACCCCCAGGGGTTTCTAAGCTCACCCTTGTCCGGACTCCATGCCGGAACCTTCAGCCGTTCCGAGTCCGGCAAGCGGTCCTTCAGAAGAAGGGTAAGACGCCGGTGTCCTCCGTCCAACCGGAGGCACCTGGGAGAAGTTTACCGGAGGCGCTTAATAGCGCTTCCATCGAGGAGGAGCACCGCCTTTATGAGTGCGGTGATCCCACAGTTCAGTCCGCCAAGAGTGGACTGACCAAGCCTGTACCAGCCTTCTAACGTGCTTTGAGGTAAGTTTAGAATATGTAAAAATATTACCGCATAGACAGTAGTTCTCGATGCTTAGTTCGTGTTCGGAAAGAAAAGCCGGACTAAGGATCTAAAAAGATATACGCAGGAGTCTAACATAAGTATGTCAATATGGGTATGCAGGCGCTTGCCGACCTCTGCCAAGACCGATCATGGAGGTCAATGCATTGAAGCAGAACCTCGAGCGGTCCGAGAACGAGCTCGGCCAAGCCAAGAAGCAGCTCGAGGACAAGGAAGGTAAGTAGTACCTTATTAAAGAAATACCTTATGAAAAGGTTTCGGCTGCAAAAAATAACAGGAATAACATGGGTACTGCAGGGGCCACGAACGAGGTGGCGACCCTGAAGGAAGCGGTGTCCGTGGGCTCAAAACAAAGCGGGCTGGAACACACCGAGCGAGAGAAGGGGAGGCGCAGCTGGCCAAGGTATTTATTAAGAACTCCAAGCTCTCGTGGAAAAACACGAGAGTTTGGAGCGTGACTCGAAGACTCGAGAGTCCAAGCTCGCCTCGGCTCTTGAGAGTGCCAAAGCTGCTAAGGCCGAGGTGTTGGAAATATGCCCTAGAGGCAATAATAAAAGTATTATTATTATATTTCCTTGTTCATGATAATTGTCTTTTATTCATGCTATAATTGTATTATCCGGAAATCGTAATACACGTGTGAATACATAGACCACAATATGTCCCTAGTGAGCCTCTAGTTGACTAGCTCGTTAATCAATGTATAGTCATGGTTTCCGACTATGGACATTGGATGTCGTTGATAACGGGATCACATCATTAGGAGAATGATGTGATGGACAAGACCCAATCCTAAGCATAGCACAAGATCGTGTAGTTCGCTTTGCTAGAGCTTTTCCAATGTCAAGTATCTCTTCCTTAGACCATGAGATCGTAACTCCCGGATACCGTAGGGAGTGCTTTGGGTGTACCAAACGTCACAACGTAATCGGGTGACTATAAAGGTGCACTACAGGTATCTCTGAAAGTGTCTGCTGGGTTGACACGGATCGAGATCGATTTTTCACTCAGTATGATGGAGAGGTATCATCGGGCCCACTCGGTAATGCATCATCATAATGAGCTCAAAGTGACCAAGTGTTTGGTCACGGGATCATGCATTACAGTACGAGTAAAGTGACTTGCCGGTAACGAGATTGAAAGAGGTATTGGGATACCGACGATCGAATCTCGGGCAAGTAACATACCGTCTGACAAAGGGAATAGTATACGGGGTTGATTGAATCCTCGACATCATGGTTCATCCGATGATATCATCGAGGAGCTTGTGGGAGCCAACATGGGTATCCAGATCCCGTTGTTGGTTATTGCCCGAGAGCCGCCCCCTCATGTCTCAGATGTTTCTCGAACCCGTAGGTTATACACACTTTAGGTTCTGTGACGCTAGGGTTGTATGTATATTAGTATGCAGCAAACCGAATGTTGTTCGGAGTCCCGGATGAGATCCCGGACGTCACGAGGAGTTCCGGAATGGTCCGGAGGTAAAGATTTATATTCTATTTCGATTTTGCCAGTGCCTCCCTTTGTGGCAGAGCGAGCCCCGGGAGGAAACTTCGGAAAGAAAGCCTACTGGTTGGTCTGGTTGTCCCCCGGCGGTGCCCGGGCGGGCCGTCTCACAACCGGGTAAGATCAAATAAACAAACAGCTTGCTTGCCCAATCCCTATTGAGAGGATTTCTTGAGCTTGAACTTCCTTTTGTAGCTCCGCTCACAAGGACTTGTTAGATGTACTGCAAAAAGGTCAAGTTAAAGAAATATTAGGAAAATTGTTTTACTGTCAGGCTATCATTTTTCCGGAAGCTTTTAAGCCTGTTGTCCAGATGTCGCTGCCGGAAGTCTTATTTTGGTCACGGAAAAGTTTCAAGACTTTATCGGTATTGTACGGAGTACCGAAGGGGTCCGGGTCCACCGGGGTCCACCTGCCTGGGGCCACATGGGCTGTAGGGTGCGCCTTGGCCTATATGGGCCAAGGGCACCAGCCCCAAGAGGCCCATGCGCCAAGGAGACTTGGGGAGGAGAGTCCTAAAGGGGAAGGCACCTCCGAGGTGCCTTGGGAGGATGGACTCCTCCCCTCTTGGCCGCACCCCTTCCTTGGAGGAAGGGCAAGGCTGCGCCTCCCTCTCTTGCACCTATATAAAGGTAGGGAGGGAGGGGTGGCCTCGAAGCCCTTGGCGCCTCCCTCTCGCTACACCTCCTCCTCCTCCCGTAGTTGTTTAACGGCCTCGCCGAGTTCTCTGCATCCACCACCACGCCGTCGTCTTGCTGGATCATCATCAACCTCTCCTTCCCCTTTCTAGATCAAGAAGGAGGAGACATCATCCGCCTCCAGCACGTGTGTTGAACGCAGAGGTGCTGTCCGTTCAGCACTAGGTCATCGGTGATCTGAATCATGGCGAGTACGACTCCATCATCCCCGTTCCATTGAACGCTTCCGCATGCGATCTACAAGTGGTATGTAGATGCAAGCACTCTCCCATGACTCGTTGCTTAGATGAACTCATAGATGGATCTTGGTGAAACCGTAGGAAAAATTTTAATTTTCTGCAACGCTCCCCAACAAAGGGCATCATGAGCTAGGTCTATGCGTAGTTCTCTATTGCACGAGTAGAACACAATTTGTTGTGGGCGTAGATGTTGTCAACTTTCTTGCCGCTACTAGTATAATCTTGCTTCAGCGGTATTGTGGGATGAAGCGTCCCGGACCGACCTTACACGTACGCTTACGTGAGACTGGTTCCACCGACTGACATGCACTAGTTGCATAAGGTGGCTAGTGGGTGTCTGTCTCTCCCACTTTAGTTGGAGCGGATTCGATGAAAAGGGTCCTTATGAAGGGTAAATATAAGTTGACAAATCACGTTGTGGCTTTCACGTAGGTAAGAAAACTTTCTTGCTAGAACCCTATTGCAGCCACGTAAAACTTGCAACAACAATTAGAGGACGTCTAACTTGTTTTTGCAGCAAGTGTTTTGTGATATGATATGGCCAAAGTTGTGATGAATGCTGAATGATATATGTGATGTAAGAGATCATGTTCTTGTAATAGGAATCACGACTTGCATGTCGATGAGTATGACAACTGGCAGGAGCCATAGGAGTTGTCTTTATTTTTGTATGACCTGCGTGTCATTGGAGAACGCCATGTAAATTACTTTACTTTATTGCTAAATGCGTTAGCCATAGAAGTAGAAGTAGTCGTTGGCGTGACAACTTCATGAAGACACGATGATGGAGATCATGATGATGGAGATCACTGGAAGCGGAACTGCCCCAAATACTTAGCAGACAAGAAGGCCAGCAACACTAAAGGTATATTTGATATACATTTAATTGATGTGTACCTTACCAGTACTCGTAGTAACTCATGGGTATTTGATACCGGTGCCGTTGCTCATATATGTAACTCACAGCAGGAGCTGCGGAATAAACGGAGATCGGGCGAAGGACGAGGTGACGATGCGGCGTCGGGAATGGTTCCAAGGTCGATGTGATCATTGCCGGCACGCTACCTCTACATTTACCTACGGGATTAGTTTTAAACCTCAATAATTGTTATTTAGTGCCAAGTTTGAGCATGAACATTGTATCGTGATCTCGCTTAATACGATATGGCTACTCATTTAAATCCGAGAATAATGGTTGTTCTATTTATATGAGAGAAATGTTTTATGGTCATGTCTCGATGGTCAATGGTTTATTCTTAATGAATCTCGAACGTAATGTTACACATGTTCATAGTGTGAATACCAAAAGATGTAAAGTTGATAACGATAGTCCCACATACTTGTGGTAATCGCCGCCTTGGTCACATTGGTGTCAAGCGCATGAAGAAGCTCCATGTCGATGGACTTTAGAGTCTCTCGATTATGAATCATTTGACACATGCGAACCATGCCTCATGGGCAAGATGACCAAGACTCCGCTTCTCCGAACAATGGAGCGAGGAACCAACTTATTGGAAATCATACATACCGATGTGTGCGGTCCAATGAGTGTTGAGGCTCGCGGAGGATATCGTTATGTTCTCACTCTCACTAATGACTTGAGTAGATATGGGTATGTCTACTTGATGAAACACAAGTCTGATACCTTTGAAAAGTTCAAGGAATTTCAGAATGAAGTAGAGAATCAACGTGACCGAAAGATAAAATTCTTGCGATCAGATCGTGGAGGAGAATATTTAAGTCACGAATTTGGTACAAACTTAAGGAAATGTGGAATCGTTTCACAACTCACGCCGCCTAGAACACCTCAGCGTAACGGTGTGTCCGAACGTCGTAATCGCACTCTATTGGATATGGTGCGATCTATGATGTCTCTTACTGATTTACCGCTATCATTTTGGGGATACGCCTAGAGACAGCTACATTCACTTTAAATAGGGCACCGCCTAAATCCGTTGAGACGACACCGTATGAATTGTGGTTTGGGAAGAAACCTAAGCTGTCGCTTTCTAAAATTTTGGGGATGCGATGCTTATGTCAAGAAACTTCAACCCGAAAAAGCTCGAACCCAAGTCGGAAAATGCGCCTTCATAGGATACCCTAAGGAAACCATTAGGTATACCTTCTACCTTAGATCCGAAGGCAAGATCTTTGTTGCCAAGAACGGATCCTTTCTCGAAAAAGAGTTTCTCTCGAAAGGAGTAAGTGGGAGGAAAGTAGAACTCGATGAAGTACTACCTCTTGAACCGGAAAGTAGTGCAGCTCAGAAAATGTTCCCGTGGTGCATACACCGGATCGGAGAGGAAATTAATGATGATGATCAAGGTACTTCGGATCAAGTTGCTACCGAACTTCAGAGGTCCACTAGGACACGTTCCGCACCAGAGTGGTACGGCAACCCTGTCCTGGAAATCATGTTGTTAGACAACGGTGAACCTTCAAACTATGAAGAAGCGAGAGCGGGCCCGGATTCCAACAAATGGCTTGAAGCCATGCAATCCGAGATAGGATCCATGTATGAAAACAAAGTATGGACTTTGACAGACTTGCCCGATGGTCGGCGAGCGATAGAAAACAAATGGATCTTTAAGAAGAAGACGGACGCCGATGGTAATGTTACCATCTATAAAGCTCGACTTGTCGCTAAGGGTTATCGACAAGTTCAAGGGATTGACTACGATGAGACTTTCTCTCCGTAGCAAAGCTTAAGTCCGTCCGAATCATGTTAGCAATTGCCGCATACTATGATTATGAGATATGGCGATGGACGCCAAAACGGCATTCCTTAACGGTTACCTTAAGGAAGAGTCAGATATGATGCAGCCGTAAGGTTTTGTCGATCCTAAGAATGCTAACAAGGTATGCAAGCTCCAAATGATCCATGTATGGGCTGGTGCAAGCATCTCGGAGTTAGAACATTCGCTTTGATGAGATGATCAAAGCGTTTGGGTTTATGCGTACTTATGGAGAAGCCTGGTTTACAAGAAAGTGAATGGGAGCTCAGAGCATTTCTCATATTATATGTAGATGACATACTTTTGATGGGAAATGATATAGAACTTTTGGACAGCATTAAGGCCTACTTGAATAAGAGTTTTTCAATGAAGGACCTTGGAGAAGCTGCTTACATATTAGGCATCAAAATCTATAGGGATAGATCGAGACGCCTCATAGGTCTTTCACAAAGCACATACCTTGATAAGATTTTGAAGAAGTTCAAAATGGATCAGTCCAAGAAAGGGTTCTTGCCTGTTTTGCAAGGTGTGAAATTGAGCTCAGCTCAATGCCCGACCACGGCAAAAGATAAAGAAGAGATGAGTGTCATCCCCTATGCCTCAGCCATAGGATCTATTATGTATGCCATGCTGTGTACCAGACCTGATGTAAACCTTGCCGTAAGTTTGGTAGGAAGATACCAAAGTAATCCCGGCAAGGAACACTGGACAGCGGTCAAGAATATCCTGAAGTACCTAAAAAGGACAAAGGACATGTTTCGTTTATGGAGGTGACGAAGAGCTCGTCAGAAGGGTTACGCCGACGCTTAGCTTCGACACGCATCTAGATGACTCAAAGTCACAAACCGGATACGTGTATATGTTGAATGGTGGAGCAGAAGAGCGCAGCTGCAAGCGTGAGCGTCGTATGGCGGGATCTACATGTGAAGCGGAGTACATGGCAGCCTCAGAGGCAGCACATGAAGAAATTTGGGTCAAGGAGTTCATCACCGACCTAGGAGTCATACCCAATGCGTCGGAGCCGATCAAACTCTTCTCAGGCTAACACCGGAGCTATTGCACTTGCCAAGGAGCCTGTGTTTCACAAGAAGACCAGGCACATCAAGCGCCGCTTCAACTCCATTCATGAAAATGTTCAAGATGGGGACATAGAAATTTGCAAAGTGCATACGGATCTGAATGTTGCAGATCCGCTGACTAAACCTCTTCCATGAAAGCAAAACATGATCAACACCGTAACTCTATGGGTGTGCGATTCATCACAATGTAACTAGATTATTGACTCTAGTGCAAGTGGGAGACTGTTGGAAATATGCCCTAGAGGCAATAATAAAAGTATTATTATTATATTTCCTTGTTCATGATAATTATCTTTTATTCATGCTATAATTGTATTATTCGGAAATCGTAATACACGTGTGAATACATAGACCACAATATGTCCCTAGTGAGCCTCTAGTTGACTAGCTCGTTGATCAACAGATAGTCATGGTTTCTCGACTATGGACATTGGATGTCGTTGATAATGTGATCACATCATTAGGAGAATGATGTGATGGACAAGACCCAATCCTAAGCATAGCACAAGATCGTGTAGTTCGCTTTGCTAGAGCTTTTCCAATGTCAAGTATCTCTTCCTTAGACCATGAGATCGTGTAACTCCCGGATATCGTAGGGAGTGCTTTGGTGTACCAAACGTCACAACGTAATCGGGTGACTATAAAGGTGGACTACAGTATCTCCGAAAGTGTCTGCTGGGTTGACACCGATCGAGATCGGATTTGTCACTCCGTATGACCGGAGAGGTATCACACGGCCCACTCGGTAGTCCATCAACATACTGAGCTCAAAGTGACCAAGTGTCTGGTCACCGGATCCTGCATAACCGAACGAGAAAAGTCACTTGCCGGTAACGAGATTGAACGAGCTATAGGGATACCGACGATCGAATCTCTCAAGTAACATACCGTCTGACAAAGGGAATAGTATACGGGGTTGATTGAATCCTCGACATCGTGGTTCATCCGATGATATCATCGAGGAGCTTGTGGGAGCCAACATGGGTATCCAGATCCCGCTATTGGTTATTGCACGAGAGCCGCTCTGGTCATGTTCAGATGTCTCCCGAACCCGTAGGGTCTACACACTTAAGGTTCGGTGACGCTAGGGTTGTATGAATATGAGTATGCAGCAAACCGAATGTTGTTCGAGTCCGGATGAGATCCCGGACCACGAGGAGTTCCTAATGGTCCGGAGGTAAAGATTTATATATGGGAAGTCTTATTTTGGTCGCCGGAAAAGTTTCAAGACTTTATCGGTATTGATTGTACCGGAGTACCGAAGGGGTCCGGGGTCCACCGGGGTCCACCTTCCCCGGGGGGCACATGGGCTGTAGGGGGTGCGCTTGGCCTATATGGGCCAAGGGCACCAGCCCCAAGAGGCCCATGCGCCAAGGAGACTTGGGGAGGGAGAGTCCTAAGGGGAAGGCACCTCAGGGTGCCTTGGGGAGGATGGACCTCCCCTCTTGCCGCACCCTTCCTTGGAGGAAGGGGCAAGGTTGCGCCTCCCCCCTCTCTTGCACCTATATAAAGGGAGGGGAGGAGGTGGCCGCACTCGAAGCCCTTGGCGCCCCTCTCGCTACACCTCCTCCTCCTCCCGTAGTTGCTTAGCGAAGCCCTGCCGGAGTTCTCACTGCATCCACCACCACGCCGTCGTGCTGCTGGATCATCATCAACCTCTCCTTCCCCTTGCTGGATCAAGAAGGAGGAGACATCATCCGCCTCCGCACGTGTGTTGAACGCAGAGGTGTTGTCCGCTCAGACTAGGTCATCGGTGATCCGAATCACGGCGAGTACGACTCCATCATCCCCTGCTCCATTGAACGCTTCCGCACGCGATCTACAAGTGGTATGTAGATGCAATCACTCTCCCATGACTCGTTGCTTAGATGAACTCATAGATGGATCTTGGTGAAACCGTAGGAAAAAATTTCTGCAACGTTCCCCAACACGAGGCCCAAAAAGCCCTCCAAGAAATTGAGTCGTTAAAGAAGATAGCGGCGGGTAAGGCATTCTTTATGCAAAGCAAGCATGTGAAAGTAAATTACCTATTACTTACCCGGATTCAGAGCTCTCCAGGAGCATTCGCAGATTTGCCCAGAGTGTGTCCGATGCTTCCGCATTCTACCGCCGCCAAGGAGGGAGCTCGACGGAAAAGGTGTTCTCGTCTCGTGATGTCGAGGCCGGACATCCGGCAGTTTCGAGCGACCAGCTGAAGCAGCTGGTCGAGCTCCACAAGGTCGCCGAACAGGCCATGAAGGGCCTTATAGCGCGGCTGGCCATTAGAAGCCATGCCTGGGAGCTACTTCGGCTTAGTGCAGCGGCTGGTGGACGCCTGTCCATGGATTGAAGTCATCAAGCGCTCCGTCTGCATTGAAGGTGTCCGGTTGGCCCTTGCCCGTGCTAAAGTGCACTGGGGCAAGCTGGATGCGGAGAAGCTTGTGACGGACGGGCCACCGAAGGGCAAGGAGCATCGCACGCCCGAAATGTACTATGAGAGCCTCCTGAAGGGTGCCCGCCGAATAGCGGATGAGTGCTCCAAAGATGCAATTTTTGAATAAACTCGCATTTGTTATCCTGTACGCTGAAAACTTGTTTATATGCGCTAAGCAATGCTTATTAATTTAAAATATTACCTTCATGCGGCCGCTTATCAAATTTGAGAGATAGCAAGTCGTTGGCTTCAAATTTCATGCCACGAAAGTGCTTTGGGGTGTTCGGGAGAAACTTGAGCACTCTTGTTCCCATTCTCGGTCCATCTAGGGAGGCGCCAACACAACGAACAAGGCAACCGAACTTATAATGCTTGAACACTCTCACTTAGCCATAGAATTCTATAATTTAAAATTTCGCGAAGCCCCTAGTATTCGGAAGACCGAAGTTCGGGCGCTATCCACGCCTTTGGCCGGACAATTCGGTTCCTCGCTCTAAGCGGCATAAGTCTTTAGGGACCCGAAAAACCTCTCGAACAGCGATCGCTCTCGCCCTATCATGACGGTCAGTTTTAGCTTTCCACCGAGGTGCTCGACCCAGCTCAATCAGCACAATCGCAGTGGTTCTCCCGGTGCTACCTTAGCCAATATAATGGAACGTAAGGTACCAAAACACATGAGCCGGGCAAACCCAACTATTGACCCAAGACATGATTCGGAGCCGATTCATATAATGCTATAAGTTCGGGGTGCCGCACTTGTGAAAGTGTTCGGACTTATCACACCATAATTTTGGGATACTTAAGCCCTCGGTGTATTGGCTGCACTAAAATGTACGGTTGCAACATGTCATGAAATGAACATATGTATAGGTAAAGGAAGTAGTGCAATAATAAGCAAAAGCTATGTATTGTTTATTCAAAAGGGACTGCAATGAAAGCGTGACGATACAAATAGTGCGATAAGCAAGAGATGGGACTATCTAACATGTCCCTCCTGTGGTAAGTCATGGATGGTATGTAAAACAGGTATAATGCTCGTAATAGAGACCACCTGAATACTCGACGTGGCTTTCTGCTTCCCTGGCTGTTGCATCGTGAGTTCGGCGATTCTAGTGCCGGACAGGACTTCTGAAAGACGGGGTCCTGAAAGTAAGAAAAAGGAAGAAAAAGGAAAAAAGAAAAAGAATGACACAATCGGGAGCCCCTGGTGCGGTCGAGCCGCATTCTTGGCATGTCGTGATCTTGCCCCTCCCCATGTGCCCATGGTATCTCCAGAGCGTAATTATGTACGCGTAATACTAGCTTCGCAATTTCACGAGGGCTGGGGTTGGGGCCGGATTGCTACGCGTGCTTGAATCGTGCCAGGCGGTCTTGTTGTAGGTTACTCCGGGCGCGCTTGACAGTGTCCGGACACTTAGTGGCCGGACTCGAGAGTTGCTGTGAGAGGCTGCTTTGTACCTCCGCCGTGTGCTCCTCCATTCGGAGAGAGCGTTCGGTGTTTCCATTGACCGTGATTACTCCTCGAGGGCCTGGCATCTTGAGCTTGAGGTATGCGTAGTGCGGCACCGCATTGAACTTTGCAAATGTGGTTCGTACGAGCAAAGGCATGGTAGCCGCTGCGGAATGGGACGATGTTGAAGATTAACTCTTCGCCGGAAGTTATCCGGGATCCGAAGACCACTTCGAGTGTAATCGAGCCCGCATAACCGGCCTCTACACTCGGTATGACGCCTTTAAAGGTCGTCTTTGTAGGTTTAATCCTTGAGGGGTCTATGCCCATTTTATGCACTATATCCCGATAAAGGTGTTCAAAGGCCGCCGCCGCCCATCGTGACTCGTTAGGTGAAATCCACAATAATTGGGTCGAGAACCAATGCGCGAAACCGCCGTGGACGGATGCTAGTGGGGTGGTCCTTCGATCGAAGGTGATCGGGCAGGAAGACCATGGGTTGAACTGGGCGATCGCTCCATCGCATATACGCCCCTTAGTGCACGCTTCGCTCCCTTTTGGGTTTATGGGTTGTGTATATCATGTTCACCGTCCGAACTTGTGTGGGAAAACCCTTCATCCTCTATTGTTCGGGCGGCCGGGCTCTTCCTCGTCACCGCTTATGCAGCCCCTTGTCATTGGGTTCGCACTTAACTTGCTCGCTTGCTTGAACACCCAACAGTCCCTGGTGTGATTGGCTGGTTTTTCGGGGTGTCATGTATCCGCACAAGCGATCGAGTATTCGGTCCAAGTTGGACGGGCCTGGGTATTTCTTTTGAATGGCTTCTTCCGCCGACCGGGTTTAGAGCTTACGAATCCGGCATTGGCAACCGTATCTTGATATTATCGCCCGTTAATGCGGCGCTTTGTTTAGTTCGCGATGCGACCGCCATTGCTGTCTTTGGTATCCGAACTATCGTGATGTTTGGCCAAGTTGTTGCTTCGAGCTAGCTACTGTCCTCTCCCGCACAAAAGCGGGTAATGAGTGTTGTGAGGGCTGCCATGCATTTTGGCTTTTCTGCCCTAGGTGCCGCAAGCCACTCGTCATGGATGTTATGTTTGAAGGCTGCAAGGGCCTCTGCATCCGGACGATCAACGATTTGATTTTTCTTTGTTAGGAACCGTGTCCGTAATTGTCCGCCGATTCTTCCGCTGCTGAATTATGTGGCTAAGGTCATCGGCGTCTGGTGGTCGCACATATGTGCCCCGGAAGTTATCAAGGAATGCGGCTTCCGTGTCCTCCCAACAACCAATTGATTCTCACCGGGCAAGCTGTTGAGCCAATGTCGAGCTGGTCCTTTAAGCTTGAGTGGGAGGTATTTGATGGCATGTAGATCATCACCACGCCATGTGGATATTGAGGAGATAGTCCTCGATCCGCATCGCAGGATCTGTGGTACCATCGTATGACTCGATGTTTACGGGTTTAAAGCCCTCAGGGATTTGATGATCCATTACTTCGTCTGTGAAGCATAGTGGGTGTGCGGCGCCTCTGTATTGGGCTATATCACGACGTAGCTCATATGAGCTTTGTCTACCGTGTTCGGCCCGGCCGGGTTTGTCAGATCCGCGCGACGGTAATCATCCCGCGTTGTTACGCCCACGCGATCCGTAGATCAATCTTGTATGTTTTGCCTTATCCTCCAATATATCTCGCAAGTCCGCGCGCTTCCCGTGCCTTGGTACTTTTTGAGCGGCGCTGTGGTGTGGCTTGAGCGGAGGGCCGAGAGGCTTCTGTCATGACCACGGGTGGCCGGGTCTGCCATGTCGCGGCGCTGGTGACTTGGGTGCTTCCTCCTCCGATCGAGGCAACGGCCTGCGTTTGGGGTAGCTTTTGGAGGGGCGTCGAGTTCATACTCTTCGGCTGCAAGGACTTCAGTCCATCTGTCAGCTAGCAGGTCTTGATCAGCTCTAAGCTGTTGCTGCTTTTTCTTGAGGCTGCTTGCCGTGGCTATAAGCCTACGTTTGAAACACTCCTGTTTAGCGGGATCCTCGGGCACGACAAATTCGTCATCTCGAGGCTTGCCTCATCTTCGTAGGGAGGCGCATAATTATCGTCCTCGACCTCTCTTTCTGCTGCACTGTCGTGCGGACTTGCTTCTCCCTCCTCCCGTGTCTTTGAGTCCCTCTGGAGGGGTTCTCTTCGCACCGTCCCGGTGTTATTATCTCCGTGCGGAATCACCGCTTTTATTGTGGCGGATTTAGAGCGGCGCCACGACGCCGGGCGCTTTGGCTGTTTCTTGAGGGGTCATCCTCCGTTGTTCCATCGTCGTTCCTTCTTTTGGGATGTCCACCATGTATATGTCATATGACGAGGTGGCCTTCCAGCGCCTCGTAGGCGCTGGGTCTTGGTCGTCTCCGCTGCCGCCGTCCATACCGCCGACGCCTTGAGTCGAAGTCGAGCATGTCGGTTAATTCATCGACAGTGGCTACAAAGTGGGTGGTGGGTGGGCGTTGAATTTCGTCGTCCGTATCCCAACCTTCCTGTCCACGGTCCGGCCAGGGCTCTCGGATAAAGAGAGAGACTTTAGCGAATTCAGAATGTCGCCAAAGGGCGAGTGCTGAAAGATGTTCGCGGCAGTGAACTCCATAACGGGCGCCCAATCGGATTCGATTGGTAGGGGCGCGGAGGGTTCGGAGTCTGGAGAGGAGTCCGGCACCCTGGAGTCGAGGTCTTCACAAAGGACAGGGATGGAGTTCGGCTCAATCACCGCAGAGATGGTAGCCCTCGAGGCGGTGTCCAACCACTCGTCCTCGATCGGGGAATCCGGCTCCGGATTAAGGGTCGGAGCGGATGCTTTGGTGCGGCCTCCGTGGCAATCGCTCGCCGCAGAGCTAGATCATGCCCATCGAGAAAGTGCGGCACGCTTGGCTGCGGCTCGAATCCGTCGAAGATCAAGTCTCCGCGGATATCGGCCGTATAGTTCAAACTTCCAAATCTGACCTGATGGCCAGGGGCGTAGCTTTCGATCTGCTCCAGATGGCCAAGCGAATTGGCCCGCAGTGCAAAGCCGCCGAACACGAAGATCTGTCCGGGGAGAAAAGTCTCACCCTGGACCGCGTCGTTGTTGATGATCGAAGGAGCCATCGGGCCTATCGGTGACGACACAGAGGAACTCTCAATGAAAGCACCAATGTCGGTGTCAAAACCGCGGATCTCGGGTAGGGGGTCCCGAACTATGCGTCTAGGCGGATGGTAACAGGAACAAGGGACACGATGTTTTTACCCAGGTTCGGGCCCTCTCGATGGAGGTAATACCCTACTCCTGCTTGATTAATATTGATGATATGGGTAGTACAAGAGTAGATCTACCACGAGATCAAGGAGGCTAAACCCTAGAAGCTAGCCTATGGTATGATTGTTGTTCTGTCTCACGGACTAAAACCCTCCAGTTTATATAGACACCGGATAGGTGAGGGTTACAGAGTCGGTTACAATGGTAGGAGATCTACATATCCAGACGCCAAGCTTGCCTTCCACGCCAAGGAAAGTCCCATCCGGACAGGGGACGAAGTCTTCAATCTTGTATCTTCATAGTCTTGGAGTCCGGCCGTGACGATAGTCCGGCTATCCGGACACCCCCTAGTCCGGGACTCCCTCAGAAGGAAAACGAGAAGTTTGGAGGTCTATTTCTTAAAGGTCTAAACAACTTTCCATCCAAGTCATTTCTCCGTGCCACCTATCATTGTTTATAAGGAGCCAACACCATGAAATATGGCACTAGAACTAATAAACCTAATTAATAAACAGAGCACTAGTTAAATACCAACTAAATCTAGAACTAGAAGTAGAACTATCCTAGAACTAGAATTAAATAAACCAACAACCAGAACTAACATAGCTAATTACTCCTAGACTACAATTAACTAAACCTAGAACTATAACTAAATATGCACTACATTTAACTAACCTAGAACTAGAACCAAATATGCACTACATTTAACTAACCTAGAACTTACGAGGAGATTGTCGTCAGCATGCGAGGTAGTAGAGGAAGAGGGAAGGGGTGTAGGAAGTGGGGGGGGGGGGTGGGGGTTGAGGCCGACTACGATGATGGAGGCGGTCGGCCGTCGATTGGCAAATCGGCATAGCACGCGTGAGGGGAGGGGCGCTCCAGCGGGCAGGTGAGGAGATGCCAAAGGGAAGGAGGCTAGGAGGTGCCTGATCCGGAGCGTGCCGACGTTGGGTGTGAGGTCGGCAAGGGCAAGGCTGACGGCGACGACGAAGTTCATGCAAGAGCGGCTACGGATTCACAGGTTTGGGATTTGGGATCAAATTGCCTAAGCCTTGCGCGGTGAAGGGTATAGCCCCCAGGACTTACAAATGGTGGGTTCTGCACAACGTCGGTAACTGGTAATATGAATTACCAATGATAGGTGATTCATAGGGCCCGCCAGAGCCAGGAGTTACCACTGGCGGGTACTGTTAGCCACCCGCCACTGGTAATTTATTTAGGTTTTTGTGTGTATTTGTGAAGCTGTTGTATTTTAGGATGAGAGTTATGGTCCAATTATTTTATAGGGTTGAATGCACACCATTAGAAGCTTCATGTAAAACTTTGGCACTTTTGGGGTTTTTGCTATTTTTAGGGCATTAAATGAATTTATAGGTATTTAATGGAGCTAAATGCCTTTTAATTTTAAAAAATATGTAAATGGAATCTGAAAAAGATGAAACTTGACATGATTTCATGATATGACCCCTAGAGAGTGTGGTAAAAATTTAAGAGAGTTAAGAATTTTCTGATGCGCCTCTTGTAGAAGCTAAAGAGTCTCCGGGGAAGAATCGGGTTTCGAAGGGAAATGGGTAGGTTTCAAGCAGAACTCAGGTTTTTACATCATTTCTGCTTGAAACTTTATCTATGTTAATTGTTAAATATGCACCATTGCAAGTTTCATGGCAATTTGCGACTAGTGGGTTAATATAATATATTTAAGCCATTTGATGCATTTCTAGTTATTTAGTGGACATAAATCTAATTTGAACTACATGAACACTAAAAAATCCAAAAAATAGTGCCAAAAATACCATTTAGAACAAGTACTTGTACTCATCCTCAGGTTAACTACTATGCATCCTAGGAGATTGTTTGACGCCCTTCTAAATATCTGATCAGAAAATCATCTCAAGATACAAATAGTTTAAACTTCACTCTCATCAAAGCTCTTGAAAACTCATACTCTTTTCTCGTCCTACCGAACTATATATAATAAGTACTACCATGTCAAATTATTATGTGCTATTTTTAGTAAGTCGGCAAAACAGTTGTCTTTGATCCACTTGCATAAGCAAGACATGACTAATGGCAAAACAGTCATACATATATTCAAGAGTTTCTTTTTAGTATGTATTAAAGTCATATATGTAAGTACCATCTACACGTTCATCAATTTGACATGCGGCGTGCATGACAAGGTTGTCTTCAGTTTCTAAACAACCTACATCATAGCCTTTTTAGATATCCTATATACCTAAGAGATTCATCCCCACTAACCTACTAGTAAGTGTGCACGTGCATTGCACGTATAATTATTGATTGCATTTCAAGTAGATGCCAACATGTGGTAGATAAAAGGTTGCTTTGCATCTCGTGGCATATAGGAAAGCTTGACAACGCATGAAACGATGAATGTTCATGTCTGGTACACACAAAGTCACAAACATACATAAAACTGGAGAATATAAATGAACCCATACAACTCGCAATTTCATGCCTCCGTTTACTCTTTATATGCATCAAGATGCTCTTGACATGTAAATTTTTAGTTCATTCTGCATGAAGTGTCAAAGCACTAAAAATCCAAAGCTAAACTTGGCAAGCAACATACACAATTCTACAAAGTTTCCCCTCTTTCATCTATGTTCATCCTCCTCCAAGCCAACAAGCTTTCATGCCAAAGTGCGAAAAGAACAATGCGCTAAATAAATACAAGGGTAGACACAGGAAAACAATAGTACAAAATAACATCCCGGAACACAATGGGGACATATGGAGAAGAACCAGTTGTAGAAAATAAGAAAAAGAATGCAAGTCATGACCATTTTTGATAGTTTTTTTCTTTGCACCCACTTATGTGTAATACTATCAAACAATAAAAATAATTTGATGGTCATTAGGTCCTAACCATTAACCGAATGAACAACGAAAGGACCTTAAAGTATTTATACATAGAAGAATAGTAAAAAAAATTATTTATAGATGGTTCATGTGAGAAAAAAATCACATCCTGCAATTTAGACCATCCATCCCCTTTTTCAAGTGAAAGGAGTTCCAAATGTAACAACTTAAAATAAACCAACTCTAGCAGTACAAGTGTTACAAATTAAGAAAAAACAAATAATGTGTTGATGACACATGTAAACGGCATCTGCTGAGAAACACCAAAGATATAAAGATAGCACACTCTGGTTAGTAATGCATAGAAACCTTATTTTGAAGTATACAAGTCAGCACAGGCACGCCGTGTAAGCTCACAAGAAACCATAAATGTTGGCTGGGCAGTTGTCTTACAAGCAACATAACAAATCTAAATTAACAGGTACATGAAGCAAAGTTTGCAGGAGCGCCTCTTCCATCGCGGTCACATTCTGTAGTGAAGAGTGTGCCAAAATGAACATAAATATATTACTGAGAAAATAATAAAAGTGCACCCGTGTGCGCCTGAAGGAAATATGCCCTAGAGGCAATAATAAAGTTATTATTTATTTCCTTATATCATGATAAAGGTTTATTATTCATGCTAGAATTGTATTAACCGGAAACATAATACATGTGTGAATATATAGACAAACAAGATGTCACTAGTATGCCTCTACTTGACTAGCTTGTTAATCAAAGATGGTTATGTTTCCTAACCATGAACAAGGAGTTGTTATTTGATTAACAAGGTCACATCATTAGTTGAATGATCTGCTTGACATGACCCATTCCGTTAGCTTAACACTTGATCGCTTAGTATGTTAATGCTTTCTTCATGACCCATACATGTTCCTATAACTATGAGATTATGCAACTCCTGCCACCGGAGGAACACTTTGGTACTACCAAACGTCACAACGTAATCGGGTGATTATAAAGGAGTACTACAGGTGTCTCCAAAGGTACTTGTTGGGTTGGCGATTTCGAGATTAGGTTTTGTCACTCCGATTGTCGGAGAGGTATCTCTAGGCCTTCTCGGTAATACACATCACTTAAGCCTTGCAAGCATTACAACTAATGAGTTAGTTGTGAGATGATGTATTACGGAACGAGTAAAGAGACTTACGGTAACGTAGATTGAACTAGGTATTGGATACCGACGATCGAATCTCGGGTAAGTAACATACCGATGACAAAGGGAACAACGTAAGTCGTTATGCGGTTTGACCGATAAAGATCTTCGTAGAATATGTAGGAACCAATATGGGCATCCAGGTTTCGCTATTGGTTATTGACCGAGAATGGTTCTAGGTCATGTCTACATAGTTCTCGAACCCGTAGGGTCCGCACGCTTAACGCTTCGATGACAGTTCATTATGAGTTTATAAGTATTGATGCAACCGAAGGTTGTTCGAGTCCCGGATGTGATCACGGACATGACGAGGAGTCTCGAAATGGTCGAGACATAAAGATTGATATATTGGAAGCCTACATTTGGACATCGGAAGTGTTCCGGGTGAAATCGGATTTTACCGAGTACCGGAGGTTACCGGAACCCCGGGAGGTCCATGGGCCTAATGGGCCATAGGAGAGAAGAGGAAGGGACAGCCAAGGTGGGCTGCGCGCCTCCCCTCTAGTCCGAATAGGACAAGGAAGGGGGCGGCGCCTTCCCTCTTCCCTCCTCCAATCCTAGTCCAACTAGGAGAGGGGAGTCCTACTCCCGGTGGGAGTAGGACTCCTCCTTGCGCGCCTCCCCCTAGGGCCGCCACCTCCCCTTGCCTCCTTTATATCACGAGGCAGGGGCACCCCATAACACACAAGTTGATCTACGGATCTTTCCTTAGCCGTGTGCGGTGCCCCTTCCACCATATTCCACTTCGTCATATCGCTATGAGCTTAGGCGTAAGCCTGCGCCGGAGAAGTCATATCGTCATGAGCTTAGGTGAAGCCCTCGCCGGTGGAGCATCAATATCGCTACCACGCCGTCAGGTCGACGGAACTCATCCCCGACACTTTGCTGGATCGGAGTCCGGGATCGCCATCGAGCTGAACGTGTGCGTAACTCGGAGGTGCCAGACGCTCGGTGCTTGGATCGGTCGGATCGTGAAGACGCATTTACTACATCAACCGCGTTGTTATAACGCTTCCGCTTTCGGTCTCACGAGTACGTGGACGGACACTCTCCCCTCTCGTTGCTATGCCATCACCATGGTCTTGCGTGATCGTAGGAAAATTTTGAAATTACTACGTTACCCAACAGTGGTATCCGAGCCTGGTTTTATGCGCTGATATCATATGCACGAGTAGAACACAAGTGAGTTGTGGACGATACAAGTCATACTGCCTACCAGCATGTCATACTTTGGTTCAGCGGTATTGTGAGATGAAGCGCCCGGACCGACATTACGCCAGACGCTTACGCTGAGACTGGTTTCACCGCCCGAGCACTCGTTGCTTAAAGGTGACCGCGGGTGTCTCTGCCTCTCTCACTTTAGTTGAACTGAAAAGTGTGGCTACGCCCGGTCCTTGAGAAGGTTAAAACGGAGTCTATTTGACGAAGTATCGCTGTGGTTTTGATGCGTAGGTAAGAACGGTTCTTGCTCAGCCCGTAGCAGCCACGTAAAACTTGCAACAACAAAGTAGAGGACGCCTAACTTTTTTTTGCAGGGCATGTTGTGATGTGATATGGTCAAGACGTGATGCTATATTCTATTGTATGAGATGATCATGTTTTGTAACCGAAGTTATCGGCAACTAGCAGGAGCCATATGGTTGTCGCTTTATTGTATGAAATGCAAACGCCCTGTAATTGCTTTACTTTATCACTAAGGAGTAGCGATAGTCGTAGAAGCAATAGTTGGCGAGACGACAACGATGCTACGATGGAGATCAAGGTGTCGCGCCGGTGACGATGGTGATCATGACGGTAAGCTTGGCGATGGAGATCACAAGCACAAGATGATGATGACCATATCATATCACTTATATTGATTGCATGTGATGTTTATCCTTTATGCATCTTATCTTGCTTTGATTGACGGTAGCATTATAAGATGATCTCTCACTAAAAATTATCAAGAAGTGTTCTCCCCGAGTATGCACCGCTATGAAAGTTCTTCGTACGAGACACCACGTGATGATCGGGTGTGATAGGCTCTACGCTCAAATACAACGGGTGCAAAAACAGTTGCACGCCGAATACTCGAGGTTAAACTTGACGAGCCTAGCATATAACAGATATGGCCTCGAAACACGGAGACTGAAAGGTCGAGCGTGAATCATATAGTAGATATGATCAACATAGTGATGATTCACCATTGAAACTACTCCATCTCACATGATGATCGAAACATGGTTTAGTTGATATGGATCACGTGATCACTTAGATGACTAGAGAGATGTCTGTCTAAGTGGGAGTTTTTTAATATGATTAATTGAACTTAAATTTATCATGAACTTAGTACCGATAGTATTTTGCTTGTATATGTTTACTGTAGATAGATGGCTCGTCTTTGTTGTTCCGTTGAATTTTAATGCTGCCTTGAGAAAGCAAAGTTGAAAGATGATGGTAGCAATTACACGGACTGGGTCCGTAATTTGAGGATTATCCTCATTGCTGCCCGTAAAAATTACGCCCGGAAGCACCGCCGGGTGACAGGCTCGCAGATGCCGAGCCGGTTGTGAACGTCTGGCAAAGCAAAGCTGATGACTACTCAATAGTTCAGTGTGCCATGCTTTACGGCTTAGAACCGGGTCTTCAACGACGCTTTTGAACGTCATGGAGCATATGAGATGTTCCAGAGTTGAAGTTAATATTTCAAGCAAATGCCCGGATTGAGAGATATGAAGTCTCCAATAAGTTCTATAGCTGAAAGATGGAGGAGAATAGCTCACAAGGAGCACATACTCAAAATGTCCGGGTATAACAATCACTTAATTCAGCCGAGTTAATCTTCCGGATGATAGTGTCATTGATGTAATTCTCCAATCACCGCCACCAAGCTACAAAAGCTTCGTGATGAACTATAATATGCAAGGGATGACTAAGACAATTCCTCGAGCTCTTCGCGATGCTAAAAGTCATGAGGTAGAAATCAAGAAAGAGCATCAAGTGTTGATGGTCAACAAGACCACCAGTTTCAAGAAAAGGGCAAAGGGAAGAAGAATGGAAACTTCAAAAGAACAGCAAGCAAGTTGTTGCTCAGAGAAGAAACCCAAGTCCGGACCTAAGCCTGAAATCGAGTGTTTTTACCGCAAATGCACCGCAGACATCGGAAGCGGAACTGCCCCAAGTATTTGGCGGATAAAAAGGATGGCAAGGTGAACAA
Source organism: Aegilops bicornis (assembly GCA_021605145.1). Taxonomy (NCBI): domain Eukaryota; kingdom Viridiplantae; phylum Streptophyta; class Magnoliopsida; order Poales; family Poaceae; genus Aegilops; species Aegilops bicornis. Next base: position 74,937,566 of record CM038671.1, on the reverse strand, counting down.
AGGTATATGTGATATACATGTTATTGATGTGTACCTTACTAATACTCGCAGAGTACACGGTATTTGATAATGGTTCTCATTGCTAATATTTGCAACTCGAAACAGAACTACGGATTAAGCGAAGATTGGCTAAGGGCGAGGTGACGATGCGCGTTGGAAATGGTTCCAAAGTCGATGTGATCGCAATGGCACGCTACCTCTACATCTACCTTCGGATTAGTTTTAGACCTAAATAATTGTTATTTGGTGCCGGCGTTGAGCATGAACATTATATCTGGATCTTGTTTAATGCGAGACGGTTATTCATTTAAATCGTAGAATAATGGTTGTTCTATTTATATGAGTAATATTATGGTCATGCACCCTTGAAGAATGGTCTATTCTTGTTGAATCTCGACAAGTGATACACATATTCATAATGTTGAAGCCAAAAGATGCAGAGTTGATAATGATAGTGCAACTTATTTGTGGCAATCGCCGTTTAGGTCATATCGGTGTAAAACGCATGAAGAAACTCCATACCGATGGGCTTCGAATCACTTGATTATGAATCACTTGGTACTTGCGTAACCGTGCCTCATGGGCAAGATGACCAAAACGCCGTTCTCCTAACTATGGAGCGAGCAACTGATTTGTTGGAAATCATACATACCGATGTTTGTGGTCCAATGAATGTTGAGGCACGCCTTGGTATCGTTATTTTCTCACCTTCACAGATGATTTGAGCAGATATGGGTATATCTACTTAATGAAACACAAATCTGAAACATTTGAAAAGTTCAAAGAATTTCAGAGTGAAGTGGAAAATCATCGTAACAAGAAAATAAAATTTCTACGATCTGATCGTGGAGGAGAATATTTGAGTTACGAGTTTGGTTTACATTTGAAACAATGTGGAATAGTTTTCGCAACTCACGCCACCCGGAACACCACGGAGAAATGGTGTGTCCGAACGTCGTAATCGTACTTTACTAGATATGGTGCGATCTATGATGTCTATTTCCGATTTACCGCTATCGCTTTTGGGGTTATGCTTTAGAGACGGCCGCATTCACGTTGAATAGGACACCGTCAAAATCCGTTGAGACGACGCCTTATGAACTGTGGTTTGGCAAGAAACCAAAGTTGTCGTTTCTTAAAGTTTGGGGCTGCGATGCTTATGTAAAGAAACTTCAACCGTATAAGCTCGAACCCAAATCGGAAAAATGTGTCTTCATAGGATACCCAAAGGAGATCATGGGTACACCTTCTATCACAGATCTGAAGGCAAGATTTTCGTTGCTAATTCGGATCCTTTCTAGAGAAAGAATTTCTCTCGAAAGAAGTGAGTGGGAGGAAAGTAGAACTTGATGAGATAATCAGATTCTGCTCCCTTATTGGAAAGTAGTTCATCACAAGAAATGGTTCCTGTGACAACTACACCAATTAGTGAGGAAACTAATGATGATGATCATGAAGCTTCGCATCAAGTTACTCTTGAACCTCGTAGGTCAACCAGAGTAAAATACGCACTGCAGTGGTACGGTAATCCTATTCGGAAGTCATGTTACTTGACCATGGCGAACCTACAAACTATGAAGAAGCGATGGTGAGCCCAGATTCGCAAAATGGTGGAAGCCATGAAATCTGAGATGGGATCCATGTATGAGAACAAAGTATGGACTTTGGTTGACTTGCCCGATGATCGGCAAGCCATTGAAAATAAATGGATCTTTAAGAAGAAGACCGACGCGATGGTAATATAACTGTTTACAAAGCTTGACTTGTTGCGAAAGGTTTTCGACAAGTTCAAGGGGTTGACTACGGTGAGACTTTCTCACCTGTAGCGATGCTTAAGTCTGTCCGAATCATGTTAGCAATTGCCGCATTTTATGATTATGAAATTTGGCAAATGGATGTAAAAACTGCATTCTTGAATGGATTTCTAGAAGAAGAGTTGTATATGATGCAACCGTAAGGTTTTGTCGATCCAAAAGGTGCTAACAAAGTGTGCAAGCTCCAAATGATCAATTTATGGTCTCGTGCAAGCCTCTCGAGTTGGAATAAACGCTTTGATAGTGTGATCAAAGCATATGGGTTTGTATGCACTTTGGAGAAGCCTGTATTTACAAGAAAGTGAGTGGGAGCTCAGTAGCATTTCCGATATTATATGTGGACGACATATTATTGATTGGAAATGATATAGAATTTCTGGATAGCATAAAAGGATACTTGAATAAAAGTTTTTCAATGAAAGACCTCGGTGAAGCTGCTTACATATTGGGCATCAAGATCTATAGAGATAGATCAAGACGCTTAATTGGACTTTTACAAAGCACATACCTTGATAAAGTTTTGAAAAAGTTCAAAATGGATCAGGCAAAGAAAGTTTTTTTACCTGTGTTGCAAGGTGTAAGATTGAGTCAAACTCAATGCCCGACCACAGCAGAAGATAGAGAGAAAATGAAAGATGTTCCCTATGCTTCAGCCATAGGCTCTATCATGTATGCAATGTCACGTACCAGCCCCGACGTATGCTTAGCTGTAAGCTTGGCAGGAAGGTACCAAAGTAATCCAGGAATGGATCATCGGACAGCGGTCAAGAACATCCTGAAATACCCGAAAAGGACTAACGATATGTTTCTCATATATGGAGGTGACAAAGAGCTAGTCGTAAATGGTTACGCCGATGTAAGCTTTGACCGATCCGGACGATTCTAAATCGCAAACCGGATACGTGTTTTTATTAAACGGTGGAGCTGTCGGTTGGTGCAGTTCTAAACAAAGCGTCGTGGCGGGATCTACATGTGAAGCGGAGTACATAGCTGCTTGAAGCGTGAATGAAGGAGTCTGGATGAAAGAGTTCATTTCCGATCTAGGTGTCATACCTAGTGCATCGGGACCGATGAAGATCTTCTGTGACAATCTTGGTGCAATTGCCTTGGCAAAGGAATCCAGATTTCACAAGAGGACCAAGCATATCAAGAGACGCTTCAATTCCATTCGGGACCAAGTCCAAGTGGGAGACATAGAGACCTGCCAAAGACATACCGATCTGAACCTTGCAGACCCGCTGACTAAGCCTCTTCCACGAGCAAAACATGAACAGCACCACGACTCCATGGGTGTTAGGATCATTACTTTGTAATCTAGATTATTGACTCTAGTGCAAGTGGGAGATCAAGGAAATATGCCCTAGAGGCAATAATAAAGTTATTATTTATTTCCTTATATCATGATAAAGGTTTATTATTCATGCTAGAATTGTATTAACCGGAAACATAATACATGTGTGAATATATAGACAAACAAGATGTCACTAGTATGCCTCTACTTGACTAGCTTGTTAATCAAAGATGGTTATGTTTCCTAACCATGAACAAGGAGTTGTTATTTGATTAACAAGGTCACATCATTAGTTGAATGATCTGATTGACATGACCCATTCCGTTAGCTTAACACTTGATCGCTTAGTATGTTAATGCTTTCTTCATGACCCATACATGTTCCTATAACTATGAGATTATGCAACTCCCGTTCGGAGGAACACTTTGGGTACTACCAAACGTCACAACATAACTGGGTGATTATAAAGGAGTACTACAGGTGTCTCCAAAGGTACTTGTTGGGTTGGCGTATTTCGAGATTAGGTTTTGTCACTCCGATTGTCGGAGAGGTATCTCTAGGCCTTCTCGGTAATACACATCACTTAAGCCTTGCAAGCATTACAACTAATGAGTTAGTTGTGAGATGATGTATTACGGAACGAGTAAAGAGACTTACCAGTAACGAGATTGAACTAGGTATTGGATACCGACGATCGAATCTCGGGTAAGTAACATACCGATGACAAAGGGAACAACGATGTCGTTATGCGGTTTGACCGATAAAGATCTTCGTAGAATATGTAGGAACCAATATGGGCATCCGTGTTCCGCTATTGGTTATTGACCGAGAATGGTTCTAGGTCATGTCTACATAGTTCTCGAACCCGTAGGGTCCGCACGCTTAACGCTTCGATGTGATGCTCATTATGAGTTTATAAGTATTGATGCACCAAAGGTTGTTCGAGTCCCGGATGTGATCACGGACATGACGAGGAGTCTCGAAATGGTCGAGACATAAAGATTGATATATTGGAAGCCTACATTTGGACATCGGAAGTGTTCCGGTGAAATCGGATTTTACCGAGTACCGGAGGCTACCGGAACCCCGGGAGGTCCATGGGCCTAATGGGCCATAGGAGAGAAGAGGAAGGGCCAGCCAAGGTGGGCTGCGCCCCCTCCCCTCTAGTCCGAATAGGACAAGGAAGGGGGGCGGCGCCTTCCTCTTCCCTCCTCCAATCCTAGTCCAACTAGGAGAGGGGAGTCCTACTCCCGGTGGGAGTAGGACTCCTCCTTGCGCGCCCCCAGGGCCGGCCACCTCCCCTTGCCTCCTTTATACGGGGCAGGGGCACCCCATAACACACAAGTTGATCTACGGATCTTTCCTTAGCCGTGTGCGGTGCCCCTTCCACCATATTCCACTTGATCATATCGTTATGAGCTTAGGCGAAGCCTGCGCCGAGAAGTCATATCGTCATGAGCTTAGGCGAAGCCCTGCGTCGGTGGAGCATCAATATCGTCCACCACGCCGTCGTCTTGTGGAACTCATCCCCGACACTTTGCTGGATCGGAGTCCGGGATCGCCATCGAGTGAACGATGTGCGTAACTCGGAGGTGCCGTGACGTTCGGTGCTTGGATCGGTCGGATCGTGAAGACGAACGACTACATCAACCGCGTTGTTATAACGCTTCCGCTTTCGGTCTACGAGGGTACGTGGACGGACACTCTTCCCTCTCGTTGCTATGCCATCACCATGGTCTTGCGTGATCGTAGGAAAATTTTGAAATTACTACGTTCCCCAACAGCGCCCGTATCACAAAAACCTCGATAAGGAAACAAAACTAAAAATAGAGTAGCACAAAAACCACATTTGAACTTGTGAGAAGTATGGGCTTCCATGTGCGCTCGTGTCCCTCAAGCAGCTAAGCTAGCGTCTTGGTGGCGGCGACAGATGTGACTCCCACATCCCCAGAGGCGGTGGGGCGGTTACGAGTGGTTCCTTCACATTTTCACCTCGATTAATAGCCTTCGCCTCAGCAGAAGTGAGGAAACCAGGAACCTATGTCAAAATATGGCAATTGCTCATAAGTAACATGGTGAAGTAAAGAATTCCCTCAAAAAAATGGTGAAGTAAAGAAAATTTAATCACGCTATCATGTCAATTTAGGAACCTTCTACTACTCATTACTTATCACATTGCATGTCATCATAGACTATTTTCTCTTTCCAGAAAAGGTTGCTCGGCAGGAGGACTATTAGGTCATATGGCTTTTGCTAACTACTATTTTCTCCAGAAGTGTGTCAGTTTGTAAATCATAATCCCTTCAAGTCAGCAAATACAGAGAATTACCGGCACTCCGGCGGCGTCCCCTGAGAAGGAGTTGTTGGTCCTCAGCTCCTTGTCGCCATGCCGAGTGGAGGCTGGTTGTGGTGGTTTTTCTTTGGAGAGATAGGATCGTGATCCAGGAGGTCGAGGTGATAGACGTGTCAATGTGTGCGAATACCGGATTACTTTCCTAATAAAATGCGACCATGATTAGTTTCCTAATAAAACGTGATCATAATTAGTTTCCTAATAAAACACGATCGTGATTAGTTTCCTACGAAGACGCGATCGTGATTAGTTTCCTAAGAAGACATGATCATGATTATAGTTTCCTAATTGATCGGACGTGGAGTTTCATATGGTGAAGCATGGTTAGTCAATGTAAATTATTAAGTGCACACAGAGAATTGATTAGGTTAAGGCTAGCCGTTAGATTAAGTTTAGAGGGCTTAATCATGCGGTCATAATGAATCCATGTACGTTTTGCGGGGTGCACGTAAGAAAGTTCTTATTTGATTGTCTAATAGTAGTGGAGAAGATAAAACGCGATCATAATTAGTTTCCTAATAAAACACGATCGTGATTAGTTTCCTACGAAGACGCGATCGTGATTAGTTTTCTAAGAAGACGCGATCATGATTATAGTTTCCTAATTGATCGGACGTGGAGTTTCATATAGTGAAGCATGGTCAGTCAATGTAAATTGTTAAGTGCACACAGAGAATTGATTAGGTTAAGGCTAGCCGTTAGATTAAGTTTAGAGGGCTTAATCATGCGGTCATAATGAATCCATGTACGTTTTGCGGGGTGCACATAAGAAAGTTCTTATTTGATTGTTTAATAGTAATGGAGATTAATAGTAGTGGAGAAGATAAAACGCGATCATAAATAGTTTCCTAATAAAACACGATCGTGATTAGTTTCCTATGAAGACGCGATCGTGATTAGTTTCCTAAGAAGACGCGATCGTGATTATAGTTTCCTAATTGATCGGACGTGGAGTTTCATATGATGAAGCATGGTCAGTCAATGTAAATTGTTAAGTGCACAGAAAGAATTGATTAGGTTAAGGCTAGCCGTTAGATTAAGTTTAGAGGGCTTAATAATGTTGTCATAATGAATCCAAGTACGTTTTGTGAGGTGCACGTAAGAAAGTTCTTGTTTGATTGTTTAATAGTAGTGAAGATAATAAAACACGATCATGATTAGTTTCCTACGAAGACGCGGTCATGATTAGTTTCCTAAGAAGTCGAGATCATGATTATAGTTTCCTAATTGATCGGACATGGAGTTTCATATGGTGAAGCATGGTCAGTCAATGTAAATTGTTAAGTGCACACAGAGAATTGATTAGGTTAAGGCTAGCCGTTAGATTAAGCTTAGAGGGCTTAATCATGAGGTATAATGAATCCATGTACGTTTTGCAGTGTGCACGTAAAAAGGTTCTTGTTTGATTGTTTAATAGTAGTGAAGATTTATCTTAATATGTAAGCTGTCCACATCATCCGCCAACCACATGAGTATTTCCGTACAGGCTTATATGGAGACCCACCACCGGTTGACTAGCATACAACACAATAGCCACGTCATCCATATATCATTGCCACTGTATCTTCTCCGCTATGGCCGTGCGTTTCCTGTTGGATGCTCACGGTTTAGTTGGATATAAAACCGGTGGTCACTGCGTACGCTACCTTCACAGCCAATAGTTAGAGCATTACTTATAAAACCTTCAAACTCTCAAACCCTCACTAGCGTTTTACGGGTCAAAAATGGTCTTTTTGTGCACTTTTACAAGTTGAAAAACAGGAGCAAAGATTAAAACCCTCAAACCCAACCCTTATAACGGAATATTCCCCATGAACGATATTGTCGTTATGGCATACCTTCGAAAGCACCTCGTGCACGACAATGGAGGGGCAAGCGGGGCGAGGGCGGATGGCGGGCGGGGCGCAAGTGAGGGCAAGGGCTGGGGTGGGAGGCGGAGGCGAGGGCGCGGGGCGGAGGCGGAGGGCGTGGGAGCGGGCACGGGCCGACGGGCGGGGGCGGCGGGTCGAGGCGGTGGGCACGGAGTCGGAGGGGCGCGGGAGGAGGAGAGGCCGGGGGGCGGGAGACGGAGGCGGCGGGCGGAGCCGGAGGCGCGGGCGGGCGACGGGAGTGGAAGCCAGGCTGCGAAGCGGCGCGGGCGCGGGACGGATGGCGACAAATGACGGGCGAAGGCGGTTCTGCCGGGAGGAGGTGGAGGAGAGGCCGGCACTGGGTGCGGCGCGGCGCGGGAGGTCGACGGGGCGGCCGGCGGCGGCGAGGGCGACTAGCAGCGGCGGACGCGGGCGTGGGCGCTGGCGCGGGAGTTGGCGCGAGGATAACCGCCAAGTAAAGGTTGAGGTAGGTTTTGCTTCCCAACCCTTACTTCTGAGGGTTAAGAGAGGGTTTAAGAGTTAAGGGATTCTAGTCTATGTGATTTTTTACTCATAAACTAAAAAAAACAGTTATTTATAAGGGTTTAAGGGTTTGAGGGTTCTACTAGTAATGTTGTTAGCACGCACACTTATTATCTTCCTAACTCCCACTCCGATTCATTTCCCATCAATCTCTCGATCTTCTGAACCGGTGCCTTTTCTTCTTCTCCACCGAATAAATAGAGGAGTAATACACAGATGTTCTCCCCACAATCATTAGCGGTTCTGTCCGAGAGGATTGGTCACATATTCAGGCGAATTTGATGTCCCCATGTTCGATGTCACCTGCTGTATAGATCTCGAAGAGGAGACGAAGGCTGGAAGCTTCTAGAACCAGCTCCACGGCGCAGCCACGCCTGGGGCGTCACCTCTTCTCGGCCGCGTTTGGCAACTCCCTTCTCCTCTCCATCGTTCTCGAGTTCTCCATCACCAAATCCATCAAAGTCTTCATCAACTGGTACGCTCGCCCTACCTTGCATCTGCAGCCGGGGGACGCGAAGTAGATGGTGTGGCTCACGGGGATGTGAGGCGTTGTTTTCGACCATCTTCGCCGTGCTCTCTGACCGCGTCAGCCTACAGGAAACGGGTTCAACATCCCAATCTTTCCCACTGTGCAATCGTCGCCTGTGTGGTTAGCGCTGGTTCTCTCTAGATTGTTTTAGCTGTTGAAATTTTTGGATCTTTTCATATTGGACCATCGATCTGATTAGTACCCTTTTTGCTAAATTTGATAAACGTACATCAATTAGTTCATTTCTTGGATCACTTCAGTACTTAATTTTTAGTCAAGATTGAAGTTTCAGTAGTGACCTAAGGATGGTACGTACTCCCTCCGTTCCAAAATAGATGACTCAAGTTTGTACTAACTTTAGTATAAGGTTAGTACAAAGTTGGGTCATCTATTTTGAAATGGAGGGAGTACATATTTTGGTTCAGTTATTGATTAGAAGTATTGTTTTTCTGAGAAGAAATTGCGAGGGCCTTACAACATTCTGAACTACTCCCTTCGTTCGGAATTACTTGTCACCAAAATGGATGTATTTAGAACTAAAATATATCTAGATACATCCATTTCAATGACGAGTATTTCCGAACGGAGGAAGTATTGATTAGATAGAGGACATGGTTGGGGCCATGGTGCAGCCATGGTGGTGATGTTGTTTGACTATGAAGATATATTGGTCTGATAAGTGATACAATGAAACTCCTATCATGTACACAGATGGATGTATGTATTATCTTAATCCCTGATTATCTCTCTCAAAATAACATTGCAGTGTTATTTATTCGCTCCCTTCATGTATATATGTCCTCTCATACAAGTTACAGTGCTCGGAGAAATTTGGATTTCCCCTTGGGCCTGCTGGTTCCTCCCTCCTAATCATGTACACGGATGGATGTATGTATTATTTGCCATCCCAACATTCCATGTTTGTCGTTTGTTACTATTGATCTTAAATTGTGTTATCTGATTTGGTACAGGTCTGGAGTTCCTAATTTGTTTTTTCATGTGCAACATCAAAACTAGAAAAATCAGTACATTAGATTGTCGAGCCACTACTGAGCCCTGCACATTGTTTCCCTAGCTATATCTATACAGTGCATAGTTCATGTTAAAAAATCCATCCAATTGTGTAAGGACATGTTATCTCACCTCATGCCTCACTGACCAGGAGATGTTGCAGCTTCTACCCATCGTCAATCTGAATGGTGTGGTTTTGAACCAAAATATTCCGAGCAAATAGAATATTCCACTGTCCAAGTGTTTTCAGTTATTTTCTGAAGTTCTTTTGTCATTTCGGCATCTTTCACGAATCAAGAATGCCAAGGACAACCGAGCTTCTAATTATTGCTTTGCTAGGAATAGAAAAGGTAAAAGCATCTAAATAGGAGATTTTCTAGACAAAGTACAACCTACAACTATAAGCCAGTACATATTCCTTACCAATTTTAAGAGTTATATGGTTGTATGTTATTCATCATGCCTTTGGATGTTTGTATGTATATCTCAGCTGGCTGCTCATGCCTTGCTTGAGGACACAGTTACTAGATTTTAGGTGTGCTTTACCATTACTATCTTATGGCAACAGTTAATTTTTATGTCCATATTTTATTTCCAGTGGTAAATACTTGGCTACACGAATTTGAACATTTATGTGCAGGTGAACAGATGACTCATTTGAAGTCACTGTAGGCCAACCAAGTGTACCAAAATTAATGCAATGGTTTTACAAGCAAACCTAACTATCGAGGAAACCATCCATGTTAGGGATAAACCTCTGTATATCTGTGTACATATGGATTTGTTCCAACATTTTCCAAATGTAAATATCAATATTTCATCAGAACCCAAACATCAAAATTTCATATCTAAACGTATTTGTTCAACATTTCAAGATATATTTCCTTTTTATTCATCGAATATGTGCTTTTCATCTGATCTACTCATCAAAGAAAGAAATTCCCACAGCAACGCGCGGGGTATTATCTAGTTTATTAAATTTTGACCATATACCCTAACATGTGATGTAATGGAACCATACAAAGTTTCATAGTTTTCAGACCACATTCAAATTCACTGAAAAATTCAGGAAACAACATTTTACTTAATTAAAATTTAGTTTGTGTATTTAATTTTTCACATATACATATTTGAAAGTACCATACTTTTGTTTCATAAGAACTAAATATATATGTGACACTCGCTAAGAGCAGCATGATGATAAAGTCCCACACATAAGAGTGGGGCGTTTTGGTGACCGGGCTACATGGTGCCTAAATTTTTTGAAAACTTCAAAATTCAAACTTTCTCATTTAAAAAAATTCTGAAAAGAATATGCAAGTATACAAGGATGAAATGTATATGTGTGAAAAATTCATGATGAAATACCTTGAAATGCGACCTGTAAAAAAAACCAAATTCATGGACTTTGAGGATGAATAGTCTAATGTGCTAAAAAGTCCTAGATTTATTTTTATTTTTCCACAGCCCTCATTTCAACGTATTTCGTCCTGAAAATTTACACACATGTACATTATGCCTTCATGTATATCTGTATTTTTTCAGAATTTTTTGAAACATAGAAATATGAATTTTGATGAATGTTGAAAATTGCAAATGGAGGCTTCCATTGAGCTCGGCCTCCAAAAGCAATTTTCAAACCTTTTAAGTTTTTTTAAAAGATAAATAAGCACTTTTTAGTAGCGTTCCATTGAATTGTATGTACCAAGAAAAGAGAAAGAAATAGGAGGAGCGGCATGAGGCCAAAGCCCATGTGATTACTCAAGTTGGTCTAGATCGGTGGACCCAGCCCACCCACCCACCCATCATTCATCGGTGCTTCTCCTCCTCTTCCTATTGCCGTGCCGTGTCGTGTCATGGGAGGCGCATGGGAAAGAGAGCTCTGTACCTGTACGGTGTAGCTACATCCGCCATTCGATTTCTTTGCCCCTATCCACCCGCCAGAAGACGCCAGAAGAGGCTTGGCTCGCCCAGCCGCCTCTGCTTCCATTGTCGTCGTCGCCGCCCGATCCAACTGCTCGCCCAAGCATGTAAGCTGCGCCGCTTCCCTCCCACTCAATTCCATCCCCTTCCTCGACGTAGGAGGCGCCTTCATTCGTCTTCCTCACCCTCTCGCGCGGTGTGGCGATGGGAGAGGCGGCTAGGGAGGAAGAGAAGCTCAACGGCTTCGCCCGACCTAGGCGACGCAGAGGAGAAGAGGCAATGCAAGGAAGGTAGGCGACGGGAAGGGAAGAGGTGGGGTTGGGGTGGCAGCGAGGGGGCAGAAGGATGACGCGGTGACGGCGACCGAGCTCGGCGGGGAGAGAGCGACGGCCAAGTCGGCGACAGGAGAGGAATGACGAGGGGGGGAGGACGGGGGCATGGCGTCGGAGAAAACGAAGGAAAGCGACATGACCGGGAGTGGTGGCTAGGGTTCTGATCAATCGGTTGCCTTCCTCACCCCTATCCGTCCACTGGCCTTTCAAGGCACGTCCCTCAGGCGAAAAAAGTGAAATCACAAAATTGCCCTCGGCGGCCACCAAAAATTACTTGCGGTGGCATGCCCCATGCGTACACCACGACCAACACCGGCCACACCCCGCCTCCACGGGCGATGACAGTCAGGGTCCACCGCAACCGGGCTCCGCATGTCACTGAGATTGAGGGTGGTAGAAACAGGGCAAAATTTCAGGCACTATTCATTGATTGTCACATCATACTTGATCCAACGGTCTGGATCATTTCATTCGAAGATCCAACGTCCGGGATTCGTTTGGACAACCAATCCGACGGCTGAGAGATTAAGTGCCCTTAGAAGGCTCCATTTCACTCCACAATCTAACAATGGGATTTTTTTGAATTTATTTCAATCTTTCTAGCGCCATCGAATACGAGATATCTATGGGTGTGTTTGATTGGGTGCATGGAGGGTGCATAAGGGCAAAAGTTCCCAATCCGACCCATTTTTGCTTGTTTGGTAGGGTGCATGGGCTCACTTGAGCTATGCCCATCTGATGCATAAAAGGGCCCTCAGCCACGCCCATCTCATGCGCCCCCAGACAGGGTGCATGGAGGCAGCCATGCTAGCCCTGACCCTCGTCCCCACCCACCAGACCACGTCCAGATATGTTTAAAATTTTCAAAAAAGTTCATAATTTCAAATATTGTTTATTTTTTTAAAAAAATTCAAAATTTGTTCAAATTTTCAAAAAAGTTCAGAATTTCAAAATATGTTTGAAATTTGAAAATGTTTAAATTTTCAAAAAATGTTCAGAATTTCAATTTTTGTTTAAATTTCAAAAAATATTCAGAATTTCAAATAGTAAAAATTTGTTCTGAAGTTAAAAAAATATTTAAATTTTCAAAAGAAATGTTCAAAATTTCAAATTTTCTTTTATTTTTTATAAAATATTCAAAATTTCAAATTTTGATTAAATTCTCAGAAAACAGAATTTCAACATTTAAAAAAAATCAGATTTTCAAATTTCTTTAAAAAAAAAGTGTGTCTAAACGCATGCAGGCTGCCAATCAAAGTCTCACCTGTCTCATGGCATACATCACTGCCAAACAAGGACAATTGCATGGACTCAACATGTCTACACTCAGCATGGATAAGAGAAGAACAACTAGGCTAGGTCCATACATGCTACCAAACACACCCTATGGCGACCCCATCAATTTCAAGATCTACCGACTAGCCATTCGAAAGTGTTTGTCGCAAAGAAAAAAGGTCCAAAGAACGGTTCCACTTTTTTTTTTTAGAAACTGGAACGGTTCCACTATGTACCGAAAAAGGAGGGAGACGGAGGAACGGCGTGAGGCCGAAGCCCATGGTTATCATTCGGGTCCAGATCGGTGGACCCAGCCCACCCACCCACCATCCATCGTCCCCCTCTTCCGTGCGTCGTGTCGTGTCGCGGGACGCGCAGGGGAAAAGAGAGCTCTGTACCTCTACCTACATCCGCCATTCGATTTCCTCGCTCCTATCCATCCACCACCACCAGAAGACACCAGAAGAGGCTCGCCCCGCCACCTCCGCCTCCGTCGCCATCGCCGTCCTCGCCGCCCGATCCAAACGCCCGCCCGCCCAAGCACGTAAGCTCCGCCGCTCCCCTCCCACTCGATTCCATCCCCTCCCTCCCCCCCTTGGATCGATTGCTTTTCTACCTCGCCCTGCCCTGCTCAAATCAATCGGATCCTCGATTCCCCTGTCGAGTCGATTTGAGCTGGGACGAACTAGGTGCCCGAGGATTGCCCTGCCGATTAGAGGAGCGAAGCAGGTTCTCGAGGATTCCCCTCGCTCCGCGGCTGGTTCCCACGAGCCTCGGCCAGACCGCATCCGCCCACCCAATTCGGCGCATCATTTTCCGTTGCCAATCGTAGCTGACATGCCTCGCCTCCATGTGTGCTGTGCAGGGCCAGGGAGCCACCTGCAAAGAGATAATCGCCATGAGCTCCCTCTGCCCGTTCGCCAAAGCCACCACGGGCGGCGTGTGCCCCATGAAATCCGACAAGAAGCCCGACAAGAGCGGCGGCGCTGCGTGCCCCGTGACGGGCAAGAGCCATGGCAGCGAGAACAAGGAGAGCGGCGCCGACCGTGCCGCTGGAGAAGAGGGCGCGGAGGACCCTCGCGTGGTGCCTGCAAAGTGCCCCTTCGGCTACGACTCCAACACCTTCAAGCTCGGCCCCCTCAGCTGCATGGTCTGCCAGGCCCTGCTCCACGACGCCAGCAAATGCAAGCCGTGCTCCCATAAGTTCTGCAAGTGCGTGCGTTTCTCATGGGTTTTGCATCTGGATCAGACATTTTTCCTTGATTGTGTGTGTGTCCTGTCCTGACTGGAATGGATGATGGAACTTGGCAGGGCGTGCATATCACGCTTTAAGGACTGCCCGTTGTGCGGTGCTGACATTGAGGGGATCGAGCCGGATGCCGAGCTCCAGGCCCTTGTCGATCGCTTCATTGACGGCCATGCCCGAATCAAGAGATCGCTTCCTGGAGAAAGCAAGGAAGCAGGAGCAGATGGCAAGAGCAAAGTGATATACGAGGATGTCTCCATGGAGAGAGGTGCTTTTCTAGTGCAACAAGCCATGAGGGTGGGTACTCTAATCAACTCCAATAATTAGCTCCTCGACCTGTGAAAAATTGCATGTTTATCCAGTACATATGTAGTGATTCATCAATGACCTTGGTGTTATAGTGATGCCTCTAACCTTTCATCTCCAGGCTTTTCGCGCACAAAACATTGAAAGTGCAAAGTCAAGGCTCAGTATGTGTGCAGAAGACATCAGGGAGGAGTTGAAATCTTCAGAAGATAACCTAGACCTGTGTTCTCAGCTTGGGGCAGTGTTGGGAATGCTTGGGGATTGCTGGTATGACCTTGTTTCTTGACTACTTGCCCTTCCTAGTGTTTTCACTATGGCAACCTATGAAATAAACCGCCGGGAGAAAACTGGGGTTTGATATTTTTTTTCTGTGCCGCTAGAATTTTTTCTACTAAATGGCTGGTAGGTTGTAGTGTGCCTTGGATCTCCTGAGAATAAAGAAAATAATGGTTCAGCACTTCGTGTCTGCTCTGCATAATCCATTCTAGTCTAAGTCAGCAAATCTGCAATAATCTCCTGTGGATATTCTTGCTTGATAGTTTAGCTGTATATTCCAGTCTGGTTTCTTGCTTGTGTTAAAACCTCTTTATTAATATGGGATCCACTTGTTTGCTTGAGTCAGTACTTTTACACAATGAATCTATGTTATTCATTAAAAAGGTTCTTTCCGTTATAGTATGGCTTCAACTCTTAGGCATGATTTATTGAACTGGATCTGTTATATTGGACAGACAGATGAATGACAGTGTAGTTTGCCTTAGATGATATCATTTGACAATCTGGCAACTGATGGTTATAGGCCACTGATCTAGCAACTTCTCATTCTGAAAACAGTCCTTAGTGTCTTATTCATGTATACTAGTACCTGCATGTTCTGAGCCTTGGAAAGTGAACTATGGGAAATCTCATCATAGTTAAGTTCATTTCTCTTAATTCAAGTATTGGACTATGATGTACTCCTATGTTTACTTTGGAATGACACATCACATATGAGTAATTTTGCAATGCTCAATGTCACTTGTGAAAAAAATTCTGTCATTAATGCACTATAAACTTTCTGCATCAGATTTAGCTAATCAATGTTATTTCATACTTCATTATACTCATTACACATTATAATAGTGAGACATGGTGACCTTATTTGCTTATTTAGTTGATAAGCAAACTCATTGCTCACTGGTTTCTCCCTGGTCCTCATCACGGGACTCTGTTTCAGTCGGACCTTGGGAGATGCGTCTTCAGCGATCACTTACTATGAAGAAAGTGCTGAGCTTCTGTCGAAATTGCCCAAAAAGGATCTTGAGGTCGTATTCTAATTTAGTGCCATACAGTCTTAACAGTAAAATTCCTTGTCGACTGAGCTTTTGGTTTCTTCTACAGTTGGTCCATACGCTCTCAGTTTCTCTTAACAAAGTTGGAGACCTTCGCTACTATGGCGGGGACCTGCAATCCGCAAGAAGTTATTATGCCCGTTCATTAGATGTTCGCAGAAATTCAGTAAAGGAACATTCAGCTGTGGCCTCCCAGGTGATTGCGATGCTCACATGTTGTCATGTACTCCCTCTGTAAAGAAATATAAGAGCGTTTGGATCACTACTTTAGTGATCTATAAACGCTCTTACATTTCTTTACGGAGGGAGTAATTCATTAACAATTCAAGATTAAGCATCAACACAAACAACATACATAGTTGTCTTAACTAAGAAATGTCCTTGGTTGTCCTTTTTTGTCCAGTTTCTTTTGGCCACTGCTGGACTTTGTTGGTTGGCTTCCTCAAAGAAACAGTCTTGTATGATGTCTTAGGATTACAATGGAATCAAGTGCTAAGCCATAATAGATCTGTAGGAAATTAAATGCTGCAACTTTGGTCGTGTTGTTTACCATAATAGCTAGAGTAGTTTTCTTTGTTTTGTGAAGGCATAATAGCTTGAAAACTGCCGCCTGTTATCTGAAGTCTTTTTTGTGATTCTTTCCGTTCCACGCACAAAGATACAGAGTTCATTTATAGTATGAAAATATGTGATAATGGATGTGCAGGGACATAGTAGAGCTATAGGAAATTAAGTGATGTAACTTTTGTTGTGTTGTTTACCACAATAGCAAAAAAAATCTTTTTGTTTTTTGCGAAGGCATAATAACTTGAAAATTGCCACCTGTTATCTGAAGTCTTTTCTGTGATTCTTCGCGTTCCACGCACAAAGATACAGGGTTCATTTATAGTATGAAAATATGTGATAATGGCTGTGAAGGGAAAGGAAAGAAATAAGACTAATAGGCTCAGGAAGTTGGCAAAATAAAACTTTATATGCTTCTTATGCAAGCTCCTGTTTTGATTGCATAGTGGTGAAAACATGTTTAATTTCCTAAGGCGCTATTCTTGAATCTGTGACTTAAACCAATCATCTTTATTCTAAATGGATGAAGAATATGCTTCAATACAAGTGTTAGTCAAGTTTGTCCTTGGTACGTACTTCATAGGATCCTAAGGCGTCTTATTTTTTAGTGGACAAACTGAAGTGTGAAAAATATCAATTAGAAATTACCTTGTTTGTTTGATTCAGTACTTTTACGGACTGAATCTCCGTGATTGATTGAGAATGCTCTTTTAAAAGTAACATGGTCTGAACAAGTAGGAGTACTTTGATTCAGTACTTTTATGGAATTAAAGTACTTTGATTCAGTACTTTTACCGAATACCCTTATTTATTCACTCAGACTTTTACTTTTTCCACTTGGAAGTTACAAACTGTTACATCGAATTATGGACTATGCTGCATGGTGCTGTTTGCTTTAGTTGCTATTACCTGACAAGCTGACGGTTGTTCATTGTAGGTAATTGATCTAGCAACCTCTCTAGCCAAAGTTGCGGATGTTGATAGAAACCTCGGTAACGAAGATGCGGCTGTCGAGGGTTTTGAGGAAGCAATCAAGTGCCTTGAGAAGTTGAAGCTAGATTCTGAGCAAGCTAGTCTAGAACAACGGGTAGCTACAAATTTTACCCCTTCATCTTTGATTCCAGGTGCATGTTGTTCCAGACTAACTTTCTGTCTACTTTTTCAGCGTCGCTCGGTTCTCGATTTCCTGCAGAAGCAATTGCACGACAAGTAAGACAGATGGTCCCAGTGTGTACTATCCATAACGAGGTTCGACCGACCGCATCGTTGTTGTGTTGCAACATGGAAGGAGTTGTTGTGGTGCATAAGGGAGGAGGGAGGTGCTCTAGAAATGGTTGCGCCCTGTGTGTAATTCCAACACTTGAATTCTGTCACGGCACAAACAAACGTAAACAAGGCCGCGTTGTACGTATTCTAGGAGAGTTCTTTTCACTGTCGCCAATATATGCTCCAGGCTCTAGCTAGCTCCCTGTGATCTTCTCCCAACCCGAAACAACAGGGGTAAGGTGAAACTTGTCTGAAGCTCCCTGTTGCATGCTGAATCCGGCTGACCCCGTTGTATATCGACAATAACACACATAAAACTGCTAGAATCTGGCCATTTCGCATGAATTTTCCGTCAAGCTGTCTGCATAATATTATTATTATGGTCATAATCAGGAATCTCCAAACGGAAATGTTAACGCCCACACGTGTGGGCGTTCACCACCCCGATCACACGCAAGCATCTCCGTTGGCTTCGGTACGCACGAATCTTGTAGCAAACAGGCCGGTTTTCGGCGCCACGTAGGACGAGTCTCGTGTGCGGTGTGCGAGTCAGTTCGCCCGCACGGTGGTTGCCATCCCGGGTCAGCGGTTGCCACTCGTGAGGCGTATGGAACTGCCATGCGCCCGCACGCCACGCTCCGACCGCGGTTGACGTCAAACACGTCGCACACCCCTCCACCCTCTCCCTCACGGTTCCATTTACTCACCCGTGACGCATTTACTGGCACAACCCACTCGCACTTGAAACCACTGGAGGAGAAGGCGAGAGGAGAAGGCGACGGCGGAGGCGGAACAATCGACGGTGTTCGCGGCCGTCGGTGGTGCTCGCCGGAGCGGAGCGGCTTCGCCGGAACCCGTGCGGGTTGAAGGTAATGCTCGCTTCATCCCTCGCAACCCCTTCCTGCATTTTTTCCCTTTCCCTCCCTGTTCGATTCCTAGAGATTCTCGCGATTCGGCGGTGCGTCGGCGTTACCGCCGGCGCCGAAGTTGTCTGCTAGTCGTTTTTTTGGTGGCACTGGCGGTTTAAATGCGCCCGCCGCCGCGGCATCGTCGGTGCGGTTATGCCTGTTCGGAGGCAGGCACTAGTCTTGCGCATGGATTTAGGAGGTGTCCTCCGGTTTGTTTTGATGCGCATTGGTTCGAATTTGTGTTTGCAGTCAATTCGTGCGAGAATTTTGAGGGTGATTTTGAAGTCGAAGTAGTTGCCATTGAAACCTAGATCTAGTTAGTTTAGCTTTGAAACTGTAGAACAAGGCGAACTTGGCAGAATGACCGAACATGAACAAATGTGTGGCAACTAAACTCCCTGGACAAATGTGATAGTTGCCACAAACGTGTTTTCCTTTGCGGCAACAAATTACTGAAAATGTCATCATAGTTGCCACATTCAAGCTTTCACATAGGGCAACTAATTTTATTGAATGACTATGATAGTTGCCACACACACGCTCTTCCATGTGGCAAACTGAATTTTGCTGAATTTATATGATAGTAACCACAAACATGCTTTTTCATTGTGAGATCTAATTTTTTCTGAATTATTTGTTATAGTTTCCACACTTTGATAGTTGCCACAATCGGTAGTCAATGCAGTTTTGGCATCCAGCTGCACTGGACGGCAACTAATGTGCACATCGAGTGTGCGTGTTTGCCACTTGGATTGTATAATCATGTGGCTGTTGGGGAACGTAGTAATTTCAAAAATTTCCTACACACACGCAAGATCATGGTGATGCATCGCAACGCGAGGGGAGAGTGTATGTCCACGCACTCAGAGACCGTGAAGCGGAAGCGTTATAACAACGCTGCGGTTGATGTAGTCGTGCGTCTTCACGATCCGACCGATCCAAGTACCGAACGTCGGCACCTCCGGAAGTTCTGCACACGCTCACTCGATGACGATCCCGGACTCCGATCCGGCAAAGTGTCGGGATGAGTTCCACAAGACGACGGGCGTGGTGGCGATGATGATGCTCCACCGACGCAGGGCTTCGCCTAAGCTCCGCTGACGATATGACTTCTCCGGCGCGAGGCTTCGCCTAAGCTCATGACGATATGATCGAAGTGGAATATGGTGGAGGGGGCACCGCACGGCTAAGGAACGATCCGTAGATCAACTTGTGTGTCATGGGGTGCCCCCTGCCCGTATATAAAGGAGCAAGGGAGGGTGGCCGGCCTGGGAGGAGGCGCACCAGGGGGAGTCCTACTCCCATCGGGAGTAGGATTCCCCTTTCCTAGTCCAACTAGGAGTCCTTCCATGTATTAGGAGTAGGAGACAAGGAAGGGGAAGAGAGAAGGAAGGAAGGAGGGGTGCGGCCCTCCCCTAGTCCAATTCGGACTAGGCCATGGGGCGCGGCCTGCCCTAGGCAGCCCCTCTTTCTTTCCCTTGCAGGGCCCAATAAGGCCCAATACTTCTCCCGGCGAATTCCGTAACTCTCGGTACTCAAAAATACCCGAATCATTCGAACCTTTCCGAACTCCGACTATAGTCGTCCAATATATCGATCTTTACGTCTCGACCATTTCGAGACTCCTCGTCATGTCCCCGATCTCATCCGGGACTCTGAACTCCTTCGGTACATCAAAACTCATAAACTCATAATATAACATCGCCATCGAAACCTTAAGCGTGCGGACCCTACGGGTTCGAGAACTATGTAGACATGACCGAGAACTATTCTTGGTCAATAACCAATAGCGGAACCTGGATGCCCATATTGGTTCCTACATATTCTACGAAGATCTTTATCGGTCAAACCGCATAACAACATACGTTGTTCCCTTTGTCATCGGTATGTTACTTACCCGAGATTCGATCGTCGGTATCCAATACCTAGTTCAATCTTGTTACCGGTAAGTCTCTTTACTCGTTCCGTAATACATCATCTCACAACTAACTCATTAGTTGCAATGCTTGCAAGGCTTATGTGATGTGTATTACCGAGAAGGCCCAGAGATACCTCTCCGACAATCGGAGTGACAAAACCTAATCTCGAAATACGCCAACCCAACATGTACCTTTGGAGACACCTGTAGTACTCCTTTATAATCACCCAGTTCCGTTGTGACGTTTGGTAGCACCCAAAGTGTTCCTCCGGTAAACGGGAGTTGCATAATCTCATAGTTACGAGAACATGTATAAGTCATGAAGAAAGCAATAGCAACATACTAAACGATCAAGTGCTAGGCTAACGGAATGGGTCATGTCAATCAGATCATTCTCCTAATGATGTGATCCCGTTAATCAAATGACAACTCATGTCTATGGTTAGGAAACATAACCATCTTCGATTAACGAGCTAGTCAAGTAGAGGCATACTAGTGACACTCTGTTTGTCTATATATTCACACATGTATTACGTTTCCGGTTAATACAATTCTAGCATGAATAATAAACATTTATCATGATGTAAGGAAATAAATAATAACTTTATTATTGCCTCTAGGGCATATTTCCTTCAGTCTCCCACTTGCACTAGAGTCAATAATCTAGTTCACATCGCCATGTGATTTAACAGAATAGTTCACATCACCATGTGATTAACACCCATAGTTCACATCGATATGTGATCAACACCCAAAGGGTTTACTAGAGTCAGTAATCTAGTTCACATCGCTATGTGATTAACACCCAAAGAGTACTAAGGTGTGATCATGTTTTGCTTGTGAGATATTTTTAGTCAACGGGTCATCACATTCAGATCCGTAAGTATTTTGCTAATTTCTATGTCAATAATGTTCGCAAGGAGCTATTCTAGCTAATTGCTCCCACTTTCAATATGTATCTAGATCGAGACTTAGAGTCATCCAGATCGGTGTCAAAACTTGCATCGACGTAACCCTTTACGACGAACCTTTTGTCACTTCCATAATCGAGAAACATATCCTTATTCCACTAAGGATAATTTTGACCGCTGTCCAAAGGATCTACTCCTAGATCACTATTGTACTCCCTTGCCAAACTCAGTGTAGGGTATACAATAGATCTGGTACACAGCATGGCATACTTTATAGAACCTATGGCCAAGGCATAGGGAATGACTTTCATTCTCTTTTTATCTTCTGCCGTGGTCGGGTTTTGAGTCTTACTCAATTTGACACCTTGTAACACAGGCAAGAACTCTTTCTTTGACTGTTCCATTTTGAACTACTTCAAAATCTTGTCAAGGTATGTACTTATTGAAAAAACTTATCAAGCCGTCTTGATCTATCTCTACAGATCTTTATGCTCAATATGTAAGCAGCTTCACTCAGGTCTTTGTTTGAAAAACTCCTTTCAAACACTCCTTTATGCTTTGCAGAATAATTTTACATTATTTCTGATCAACAATATGTCATTCACGTATACTTATCGTAAATGTCAGTAGTGCTCCCACTCACTTTCTAGTAAATCAGCTTCCTTTGTAAGTCTCAGTATAAACTATATGCTTTGATCAACTTATCAAAGCGTATATTCCAACTCCGAGATGCTTGCACCAGTCCATAGATGGATCGCTGGAGCTTGCACACTTTGTTAGCTCCCTTTGGATCGATAAAACCTTCTGGTTGCATCATATACAACTCTTCCTCCGTAAACCCATTCAGAATGCAGTTTTACATCCATTTGCCAAATTTCATAAATTGTGGCAATTGCTAACATGATTCGAGACAGACTTAAGCATCGCTACAGTTGAGAAAATCTCATTGTAGTTAACACCTTGAATTTGTCAAAAACCTTTTTGCGACAAGTCGAGCTTTGTAGATAGTAACACTACTATCAACGTCCGTCTTCCTCTTGAAGATCCATTTATTTTCTATTGCTTGCCGACCCTCGGGCAAGTCAACCAAAGTCCACACTTTGTTTTCATACATGGATCCCATCTCAGATTTCATGGCTTCTAGCCATTTAGCGGAATCTGGGCTCACCATCGCTTCTTCATAGTTTGTAGGTTCGTCATGATCTAGTAGCATGACTTCCGAACAGGATTGCCGTACCACTTTGGTGCGGATCTCACTCTGGTTTACCTACGGGATTCGGTAGTGACTTGATCTGAAGTTACATGATCATCATCATTAGCTTCCTCACTAATTGGTGTAGGAATCACCGAACTGATTTCCGTGATGAAATACTTTCCAATTCGGGAGAAGGTACAAATTACCTTATCAAGCTCCACTTTCCTCCCACTCACTTCTTTCGAGAGAAACTCCTTCTCTAGAAAGGATCCATTTATAAGCAACGAATGTTTTTGCCTTCGGATCTGTGATAGAAGGTATACCCAACAATTTCCTTTGGGTATTCTATGAAGACGCACTTCTCCGATTTGGGTTTGAGCTTATCAGGATGAAACTTTTTCACATAAGCATCACAACTTCCAAACTTTAAGAAACGACAGCTTAGGTTTCTTTGTTAAACCATAGTTCATACGGTGTCGCCTCAACGGATTTAGACGGTGCCCTATTAAACGTGAATGCAGCTGTCTCTAATGCATAACCCCAAAACGATAGTGGTAAATTGATAAGAGACATCATAGATCGCACCATATCCAATAAAGTGTGGTTACGACTTTCGGACACACCATTATGTTGTGGTGTTCCATATGGCGTGAGTTGCGAAACTATTTCACATTGTTTCAAATGAAGACCAAACTCAGAACTCAAATATTTATCTCCACGATCAGATCGCAGAAACTTTATTTTCTTGTTACGATGATTTTCCATTTCACTCTGAAATTCTTTGAACTTTTCAATTATTTCAGACTTATGTTTCATCAAGTAGATATACCCATATCTGCTCAAATCATTTTGTGAAGGTCAGAAAATAACGATACTTGCCACGAGCATCAACACTCATTGAATCGCATACATCGGTATGTATTATTTCCAATAAGTCAAGAGCTTGTTCCATTGTTTTGGGAGAACGGAGTTTTAGTCATCTTGCCCAAAAGGCACGGTTCGCAAGCATCAAATGATTCATAGTCAAGTGATTCCAAAAGTCCATCAGCATGGAGTTTTCTTCAAGCGCTTTACACCAATATGACCTAAACGGCAAGGCCACAAATAAGTTGCACTATCATTATTAACTTTGCATCTTTTGGTTTCAATATTATGAATATGTGTATCACTATGATCGAGATCCAATGAACCATTTTCATTGGGTGTGTAACCATATAAGGTTTTATTCATGTAAATGTAACAACAATTTATTCTCTTACTTAAATGAATAACTGTATTGCAATAAACATGATCAAATCATATTTATGCTCAACACCAAATAACACTTATTTAGGTTCCACACTAATCCCGAAAGTATAGGGAGTGTGCGATGATGATCATATCAATCTTGGAACTACTTCCAACACTCATCGTCACTTCCCCTTCAACTAGTTTCTGTTCATTCAGAACTCCTGCTTTCAAGTTACTACTCTTAGCAACTATACCAAAGATCAAATACCGAGGGGTTGCTATGAACACTAGTAAAATACACATCAATAATCTGTATATCAAATATACCTTTGTTCACTTTGCCATTCTTCTTATCCACCAAATATTCAGGGGTTGTTCCGCTTCCAGTGATCAGTTCCATTGCAGCAAAAGTACTTAGTCTCAGGCTTAGGTCCAGACTTGGGCTTCTTCACTCGAGCAGCAACTTGCTTGCCGTTCCTTTTGAAGTTCCCCTTCTTCCCTTTGCCCTTTTTCTTGAGACTAGTGGTCTTGTCAATCATCAACACTTGATGCTCTTTCTTGATTTCTACCTTCGTTGATTTCAACATCACGAAGAGCTCGGGAATCGCTTTTCGTCATCCCCAGATACTATAGTTCATCACGAAGTTCTAGTAACTTAGTGATGGTGACTAGAGAATTCTGTCAATCACTATCTTATCTGGAAGATTAACTCCCACTTGATTCAAGCGATTGAAGTATTCGCACAATCTGAGCACATGCTCACTAGTTGAGCGATTCTCCTCCATCTTTTAGCTATAGAACTTGTTGGAGACTTCATATCTCTCAACTCGGGTATTTGCTTGAAATATTAACTTCAATTCCTGGAACATCTCATATGGTCCATGACGTTCAAAATGAAGGAAATATGCCCTAGAGGCAATAATAAAGTTATTATTTATTTCCTTATATCATGATAAATGTTTATTATTCATGCTAGAATTGTATTAACCGGAAACATAATACATGTGTGAATACATAGACAAACAGAGTGTCACTAGTATGCCTCTACTTGACTAGCTCGTTAATCAAAGATGGTTATGTTTCCTAACCATAGACATGAGTTGTCATTTGATTAACGGGATCACATCATTAGGAGAATGATCTGATTGACATGACCCATTCCGTTAGCCTAGCACTTGATCGCTTAGTATGTTGCTATTGCTTTCTTCATGACTTATACATGTTCCTATAACTATGAGATTATGCAACTCCGTTTACCGGAGGAACACTTTGGTACTACCAAACGTCACAACGTGAATCGGGTGATTATAAAGGAGTATTACAGGTGTCTCCAAAGGTACTTGTTGGGTTGGCGTATTTCGAGATTAGGTTTTGTCACTCCGATTGTCGGAGAGGTATCTCTGGGCCTTCTCGGTAATACACATCACATAAGCCTTGCAAGCATTGCAACTAATGAGTTAGTTGTGAGATGATGTATTACGGAACGAGTAAAGAGACTTGCGTAACGAGATTGAACTAGGTATTGGATACCGACGATCGAATCTCGGCAAGTAACATACCGATGACAAAAGGAACAACGATGTTGTTATGCGGTCTGACCGATAAAGATCTTCATAGAATATGTAGGAACCAATATGGGCATCCAGGTCCCGCTTATTGGTTATTGACCGTAGATGTGTCTCGGTCATGTCTACATTGTTCTCGAACCGTAGGGTCCGCACGCTTAAGGTTTCGATGGCGGTTATATTATGAGTTTGTGTATTTTGATGTACCAAGGTTGTTGAGTCCCGGATATGATCACGGACATGACGAGGAGTCTCGAAATGGTCGAGACATAAAGATTGATATATTGGACGGATATATTTGGACACCGGAAAGGTTCCGGAGAAGTTTGGAGCTCGGGAGGTTACGGAACCCCCGGGAGGTATATGGGCCTTATTGGGCCCATGTAGGAAGAAGGGAGAAGGAGCAAGGGAGGGCGCGCCCAAGCCCAATCCGACTGGGGAGGGGGGCCGCCCCTTCCTTTCTCCTTCCCCTCTTCCTATTCCTACTACTAGTACTACTTCCTAACTACTAGTACTCTTTCCTTCCCTCCAAATAAGATAAGGAAAGAGAGGAAACCTACTTGGAGTAGGTTTCCCCCTCCTTAGTCGCGCCTCCCCTTGGGCCGGCCACCTCCTCCCTCCCTCCTTTATATACGGGAGGGGGCACCCTAGGACACACAAGTTGATCCTTGAGATCGTTCCTTAGCCGTGTCGGTGCCCCCTCCACTATATTCCACCTTGGTCATATTGTAGCGGTGCTTAGGCGAAGCCTGCGACGGTGAAACATCAAGATCGTCACCACGCCGTCAGGTCGACGGAACTCCTCCCCGGAGCTTTGCTGGATCGAAGCCCGTGGAGCGTCATCGAGCTGAGCGTGTGCCAAGAACTCGAGGCGCCGGAGTAACGACGCTGTGATCGGCTGGATCGTGAGGAGAACGTCTGACTACTTCCCCACGTCATCATCGACTCGGAGGTGCCGAAGTAACGGCGCTGGGATCGGCAGGATCGCGAGGAGAAAAGTACGACTACTTCCTCTACGCCAGATCGCTTCCACTTACGGTCTCACGAGGGTACGTAGACAACACTCTCCCTCTCGTTGCTATGCCATCACCATGGTCCTGTGTGCGTAGGAAATTTTTGAAATTACTGCGTTCCCCCAACAGTGGCATCCGAGCCAGGTTTTATGCGTTGATGTCATATGCACGAGTAGAACACAAGTGAGTTGTGGGCGATACAAGTCATACTACCTACCGGCATGTCATACTTTGGTTCAGCGGTATTGTGAGATGAAGCGGCCCGGACCGACATTACGCGTACGCTTACGCGAGACTGGTTTCACCGTTACGAGCATTCGTGCTTAAAGGTGGCTGGCGGGTGTCTGTCTCTCTCACTTTAGTTGAACCGAGTGTGGCTACGCACGGTCCTTGAGAAGGTTAAAACGGAGTCTATTTGACAAAGTATCGTTGTGGTTTTGATGCGTAGGTAAGAACGGTTCTTGCTCAGCCCGTAGCAGCCACGTAAAACTTGCAACAACAAAGTAGAGGACGTCTAACTTGTTTTTGCAGGGCATGTTGTGATGTGATATGGTCAAGACGTGATGCTACATTTTATTGTATGAGATGATCATGTTTTGTAACCGAAGTTATCGGCAACTGGCGAGAGCCATATGGTTGTCGCTTTATTGTATGAAATGCAAACGCATACCGTAATTGCTTTACTTTATCACTAAGCGGTAGCGATAGTCGAGAAGCAATAGATGGCGAACGACAACGATGCTACGATGGAGATCAAGGTGTCGCGCGGTGACGATGGTGATCACGACGGTGCTTCGGAGATGGAGATCACAAGCACAAGATGATGATGGCCATATCATATCACTTATATTGATTGCATGTGATGTTTATCCTTTATGCATCTTATTTTGCTTTGATTGTGGTAGCATTTTAAGATGATCTCTCACTAAAATTATCAAGTAGTGTTCTCCCGAGTATGCACCGTTGCCAAAGTTAAATGCGTGCGAGACACCACGTGATGATCGGGTGTGATAAGCTCTCGTCCATCTACAACGGGTGCAAGCCAGTTTTGCACACGCAGAATACTCAAAGTTATACTTGACGAGCCTAGCATATGCAGATATGGCCTCGGAACACGGAGACCGAAAGGTCGGCGTGAATCATATAGTAGATATGATCAACATAAGATGTTCACCATTGAAAACTACTCCATCTCACGTGATGATCGGTTATGGTTTAGTTGATTTGGATCACGTGATCACTTAGATGAATAGAGAGATGTCTGTCTAAGTGGGAGTTCTTAAGTAATATGATTAATTGAACTTAAATTTATCATGAACTTAGTACCTGATAGTATCTTGCTTGTCTATGTCTGTTTGTAGATAGATGGCTCGTCTTTGTTGTTCCGTTGAATTTTAATGCGTTCCTTGAGAAAGCAAAGTTGAAAGATGATGGTAGCAATTACACGGACTGGGTCCGTAACACGAGGATTATCCTCATTGCTGCACGTAAGAGTTACGCCCCGGATGCACCGCTAGGTGCCAGTGCCTCGCTGCCGATGTAACCGGCGTTAAGAACGTCTGGCGAGCAAAGTCGATGACTACTCTATAGTTCAGTGTGCCATGCTTTACGGCTTAGAACCGGGTCTTCAACGACGTTTTGAAAGTCGTGGAGCATATGAGATGTTCCAAGAGTTGAAGTTGATATTTCAACAGAATCCCGGATTGAGAGATTTGAAGTCTCCAATAAGTTCTATAGCTGCAAAATGGAGGAGAACGGGTCTCATCGGTGAGCACATACTCGTAATGTCCGGGTATTACAATCACTTGACTCAACTGGGAGTTGATCTTCCGGATGATTGTGTCATTGATGTAATTCTTCAATCAACGCCACCAAGCTACAAAGGCTTCGTGATGAACTATAATATGCAAGGGTTAGTAAAGACTATGCACGAGCTCTTCGCAATCTTTGAAAGCTGCGGAGGTAGAAATCAAGAAGGAGCATCAAGTGTTGATGGTCAATAAGACCACTAGTTTCAAGAAGAAAGGCAAAGGGAAGAAGAAGGAACTTCAACAGCAAACAAGTTGCTGCTCAAGTGAAGAAACCCAAGTCTGGACCTAAACCTGAAATCGAGTGCTTCTCTTTAAGCAGGTAGTCCTTTGAGCGGAACTGCCCCAAGTATTTGGCGGATAAGAAGGATGGCAAGGTGAACAAAGGTATATGTGATATACATGTTATTGATGTGTACCTTACTAGAGCTCGCAGAGTACACTGGTATTTGATCTTGGTTACATTGCTAATATTTGCAACTTCAAACAGGGACTACAGATTGCGAACACCGGCAAAGGACGAGGTGACGATGCGGCGTGGGAAATGGTTCCAAAGTCGATGTGATCGCGGTCGGCACGCTACCTCTACATCTACCTTGAGGATTAGTTTTATACCTAAATAATTGTTATTTGGTTCCAGCGTTAAGCATGAACATTATATCTGGATCTTGTTTGATGCGAGACGGTTATTCATTTAAATAAGAGAATAAAGGTTGTTCTATTTATATGAATTATATCTTTTATGGTCATGCACCCTTAAAGAGTGGTCTATTTTTAATGGATCTCGATAGTAGTGATACACATATTCATAATGTTGAAACCAAAAGATGCAGAGTTGATAATGATAGTGCGACTTATTTGTGGCATTGCCGTTTAGGTCATATCGGTGTAAAGCGCATGAAGAAACTCCATCTTGATGGACTTTTGGAGTCACTTGATTATGAATCACTTGGCACTTGCGAACCGTGCCTCATGGGCAAGATGACTAAAACACCGTTCTCGGTACTATGGAGAGAGCATCAGATTTGTTGGAAATCATACATACAGATGTATGTGGTCCAATGAATATTGAGGCTCGTGGCGGATATCGTTATTTTCTCACCTTCACAGATGATTTAAGCAGATATGGGTATATCTTCTTAATGAAACATAAGTCTGAGACATTTGAAAAGTTCAAAGAATTTCAGAGTGAAGTGGAAAATCATCGTAATAAGAAAATAAAGTTTCTTCGATCTGATCGTGGAGGCGAATATTTGAGTTACGAGTTTGGTCTACATTTGAAACAATGCGGAATAGTTTCGCAACTCACGCCACCCGGAACACCACAAGCAATGGTGTGTCCGAACGTCAGTAATCGCACTTTACTAGATATGGTGCGATCTATGATGTCTCTTACAGATTTACCGCTATCGCTTTTGGGGTTATGCTCTTGAGACGGCCGCATTCACGCTGAATAGAACACCGTCAAAATCCGTTGAGACGACACCTTATGAACTGTGGTTTAGCAAGAAACCAAAGTTGTCGTTTCTTAAAGTTTGGGGATGCGATGCTTATGTGAAAAAGCTTCAACCTGATAAGCTCGAACCTAAATCGGAGAAATGTGTCTTCATAGGATACCCAAAGGAGACAGTTGGGTACACCTTCTATCACAGATCCGAAGGCAAGACATTTGTTGCTAAGAATGGATCCTTTCTAGAGAAGGAGTTTCTCTCGAAAGAAGTGAGTGGGAGGAAAGTAGAACTTGATGAGGTAATCGTACCTTCTCCCTCATTTGAAAGTAGTTTATCACGTAAACCAGTTTCTGCGACATCTACACCAAATAGTGAGGAAGTTGATGATGTAGATCATGAAACTTCAGATCAAGTTACTACAGAACCTCGTAGATCTACCATAATAAAATCCGCTCCAGAGTGGTAGGGCTATCCTGTTCTGGAAGTCATGCTACTAGATCATGATGAACCTACGAACTATGAAGAAGCGATGGTGAGCCCAGATTCCGAAAAATGGCTTGAGGCCATGAAATCTGAGATAGGATCCATGTATGAAAACAAAGTATGGACTTTGGTTGACTTGCCCGAGGGTCGGCAAGCAATAGAAAACAAGTGGATCTTCAAGAAGAAGACCTGACGCGACGGTAATATTGTCGTCTACAAAGCTCGACTTGTCGCAAAGGGTTTTCGACAAGTTCAAGGGATTGACTACGATGAGACCTTCTCACCCGTAGCGATGCTTAAGTCTGTCGAATCATGTTAGCAATTGCCGCATTTTATGATTATGAAATATGGCAAATGGATGTAAAGACCGCATTCTGAATGGGTTTCGGAAGAAGAGTTGTATATGATGCAACCAGCAGGTTTTATCGATCCAAAGGGAGCTAACAAAGTGTGCAAGCTCCAGCGATCCATTTATGGACTGTTGCAAGCATCTCGAAGTTGGAATAAACGCTTTGATAGTGTGATCAAAGCATTTGGGTTTATACAGACTTATGGAGAAGCCTGTATTTACAAGAAAGTGAGTGGGAGCTCAGAAGCATTTACGATATTATATGTAGATGACATATTATTGATCGGAAATGATATAGAATTCTGGATAGCATAAAGGGATACTTGAACAAGAGTTTTTAGATGAAAGACCTTGGTGAAGCTACTTACATATTGGGCATCAAGATCTATAGAGATAGATCACGACGCCTAATTGGACTTTCACAAAGCACATACCTTGATAAAGTTTTGAAGAAGTTCAAAATGGATCAGGCAAAGAAAGGTTTTTACCTGTATTACAAGGTGTGAAATTGAGCCACTCAATGCCCGACCACAGCAGGAAGATAGAGAGAAAATGAAAGATGTTCCCTATGCTTCAGCCATAGGCTCTATCATGTATGCAATGCTGTGTACCAGACACGACGTATGCTTAGTCTGTAAGCTTGGCAGGAAGGTACCAAAGTAATCCAGAGTGGATCATCGGACAGCGGTCAAGAACATCCTGAAATACGAAAAGGACTAAGGATATGTTTCTCGTATATGGAGGTGACAAAGAGCTAGTCGTAAATGGTTACGTCGATGCAAGCTTTGACACTGATCCGGACGATTCTAAATCGCAAACCGGATACGTGTTTTTGTTAAACGGTGGAGCTGTCAGTTGGTGCAGTTCTAAACAAAGCGTCGTGGCGGGATCTACATGTGAAGCGGAGTAAATAGCTGCTTGAAGCAGCAAATGAAGGAGTCTGGATGAAAGAGTTCATTACCGATCTAGGTGTTATACCTAGTGCATCGGGACCAATGAAGATCTTCTGTGACAATACTGGTGCAATTGCCTTGGCAAAGGAATCAAGATTTCACAAGAGGACCAAGCATATCAGGAGACGCTTCAATTCCATTCGGGACCAAGTCCAAGTGGGAGACATAGAGATTTGCAAAGTACATACGGATCTGAACATTGCAGACCCGTTGACTAAGCCTCTTCCACGAGCAAAACATGATCAGCACCGAGACTCCATGGGTGTTAGAATCATTACTGAGTAAACTAGATTATTGACTCTAGTGCAAGTGGGAGACTGAAGGAAATATTCCCTAGAGGCAATAATAAAGTTATTATTTATTTCCTTATATCATGATAAATGTTTATTATTCATGCTAGAATTGTATTAACCGGAAACATAATACATGTGTGAATACATAGACAAACAGAGTGTCACTAGTATGCCTCTACTTGACTAGCTCGTTAATCAAAGATGGTTATGTTTCCTAACCGTAGACATGAGTTGTCATTTGATTAACGGGATCACATCATTAGGAGAATGATCTGATTGACATGACCCATTCCGTTAGCCTAGCACTTGATCGTTTAGTATGTTGCTATTGCTTTTTTCATGACTTATACATGTTCCTATAACTATGAGATTATGCAACTCCCGTTTACCGGAGGAACAATTTGGGTACTACCAAACGTCACAACGTAACTGGGTGATTATAAAGGAGTATTACAGGTGTCTCCAAAGGTACTTGTTGGTTTGGCGTATTTCAAGATTAGGTTTTGTCACTCCGATTGTCGTAGAGGTATCTCTGGGCCTTCTCGGTAATACACATCACATAAGCATTGCAAGCATTGCAACTAATGAGTTAGTTGTGAGATGATGTATTACGGAACGAGTAAAGAGACTTGCCGGTAACGAGATTGAACTAGGTATTGGATACCGACGATCGAATCTCGGGCAAGTAACATACCGATGACAAAAGGAACAACGTATGTTGTTATGCGGTCTGACCGATAAAGATCTTCATAGAATATGTAGGAACCAATATGGGCATCCAGGTCCCGCTATTGGTTATTGACCGAAGATGTGTCTCGGTCATGTCTACATTGTTCTCGAACCGTAGGGTCCGCACGCTTAAGGTTTCGATGACGGTTATATTATGAGTTTGTGTATTTTGATGTACGAAGGTTGTTCGAGTCCCGGATATGATCACGGACATGACGAGGAGTCTCGAAATGGTCGAGACATAAAGATTGATATATTGGACGGATATATTTGGACACCGGAAAGGTTCCGGAGAAGTTTGGAGCTCGGGAGGTTACCGAACCCCGGGAGGTATATGGGCCTTATTGGGCCCATGTAGGAAGAAGGGAGAAGGAGCAAGGGAGGCGCGCCCCAAGCCCAATCCGAATTGGGGAGGGGGCCCCCCTTTCCTTTCTCCTTCCCCTCTTCCTATTCCTACTACTAGTACTACTTCCTAACTACTAGTACTCTTTCCTTCCTCCAAATAAGATAAGGAAAAAGAGAGGGAAACCTACTTGGAGTAGGTTTCCCCCTCCTATGGTGCGCCCCCCCTTGGGCCGGCCACCTCCTCCCTCCCTCCTTTATATACGGGGGAGGGGGGGCACCCTAGGACACACAAGTTGATCCTTGAGATCGTTCCTTAGCCGTGTGCGGTGCCCCCCTCCACTATATTCCACCTTGGTCATATTGTAGCGGTGCTTAGGCGAAGCCCTGCGACGGTGAAACATCAAGATCGTCACCACGCCGTCGTCTTGTGGAACTCCCTCCCGGAGCTTTGCTGGATCGAAGCCCGTGGAGCGTCATCGAGCTGAACGTGTGCCAAGAACTCGGAGGCGCCGGAGTAACGGCGCCGTGATCGGCTGGATCGTGAGGAGAACGTCGACTACTTCCTCTACGCCATCATCGACTCGGAGGTGCCGGAGTAACGGCTGGGATCGGCAGGATCGCGAGGAGAAAGTACGACTACTTCCTCTACGTTGTGATCGCTTCCTCTTACGGTCTACGAGGGTACGTAGACAACACTCTCCCCTCTCGTTGCTATGCCATCACCATGGTCCTGTGTGTGCGTAGGAAATTTTTTGAAATTACTGCGTTCCCCAACACAAAACATCTTTGAAGTCCCGATTCTAAGCCGTTAAGCATGGTGCACTAAACTATCAAGTAGTCATCATATTGAGCTAGCCAAACGTTCATAACGTCTGCATCTGCTCCTGCAATAGGCCTGTCACCTAGCGGTGCATTAAGGACATAATTCTTCAGGCAGCAATGAGGATAAACCTCGGATCACGGATCCAATCCGCATCATTGCTACTAACATCTTTCAACACAGTTTTCTCTAGGAACATATTAAAATAAACATATGAAAGCAACAACGCGAGCTATTGATCTACAACATAATTTGCAAAATACTACCAGGACTAAGTTCATGATAAATTAAAGTTCAATTAATCATATTACTTAAGAACTCCCACTTAGATAGACATCCCTCTAATCCTCTAAGTGATTACGTGATCCATATCAACTACACCATGTCCGATCGTCACGTGAGATGGAGTAGTTTCAACGGTGAACATCAATATGTTGATCATATCTACTATATGATTCACGCCCGACCTTTCGGTCTCCGTGTTCCGAGGCCATATCTGTTATATGCTAGGCTCGTCAAGTTTAACCCGAGTATTCCGCGTGTGCAACTGTTTTGCACCCGTTGTATTTGAACGTAGAGCCTATCACACCCGATCATCACGTGGTGTCTCAGCACGAAGAACTTTCGCAACGGTGCATACTCAGGGAGAACACTTCTTGATAATTTTTAGTGAGAGATCATCTTAAAATGCTACCGTCAATCAAAGCAAGATAAGATGCATAAAGGATAAACATCACATGCAATCAATATAAGTGATATGATATGGCCATCATCATCTTGTGCTTGTGATCTCCATCTCCAAAGTACTGTCATGATCTCTATCGTTACCGGCATGACACCATGATCTTCATCATCTTGATCTATATCAATGTGTCATCACACGGTTGTCTCGCCAACTATTGCTCTTGCAACTATTGCTATCGCATAGCGATAAAGTAAATAAATTATTTGGCACTTGCATCTTATGCAACAAAGAGACAACCATAGGGCTTCTGCCAGTTGCCGATAACTTCAACAAAACATGATCATCTTATACAACAACTTATATCTCATCACGTCTTGACCATATCACATCACAACATGCCCTGCAAAAACAAGTTAGACGCCCTCTACTTTGTTGTTGCAAATTTTACGTGGCTGCTACGGGCTTAGCAAGAACCGTTCTCACCTACGCATCAAAACCACAACGATAGTTTGTCAAATAGACTCCGTTTAACCTTCGCAAGGACCGGGCGTAGTCACACTCGGTTCAACTAAAGTGAGAGAGACAGACACCCGCCAGCCACCTTTAAGCACGAGTGCTCGTAGCAGTGAAACCAGTCTCGCGTAAGCGTCTGGCGTAATGTCGGTCCGGGCCGCTTCATCTCACAATACCGCTGAACCAAAGTATGACATGCTGGTAGGCAGTATGACTTGTATCGCCCACAACTCACTTGTGTTCTACTCGTGCAAAACATCAAACCATAAAAACCTAGGCTCGGATGCCACTGCTGGGGAACGTAGTAATTTCAAAAATTTCCTACGCACACGCAAGATCATGGTGATGCATAGCAACGAGAGGGGAGAGTGTATGTCCACGTACCCTCGTAGACCGTAAGCGGAAGCGTTATAACAACGCGGTTGATGTAGTCGTACGTCTTCACGATCCGACCGATCCAAGTACCGAACGTACGGCACCTCCGAGTTACGCACACGTTCAGGTCGATGACGATCCCCGGACTCCGATCCGGCAAAGTGTCGGGATGAGTTCCGTCGGCCTGACGGCGTGGTAGCGATGATGATGCTCCACCGACGCAGGGCTTCGCCTAAGCTCCATGACGATATGACTTCTCCGGCGCAGGGCTTCGCCTAAGCTCATGACGATATGACCGAAGTGGAATATGGTGGAAGGGGCACCGCTGCGGCTAAGGAACGATCCGTAGATCAACTTGTGTGTCATGGGGTGCCCCTGCCCCCGTATATAAAGGAGCAAGGGAGGGTGGCCGGCCTAGGAGGAGGCGCACCAGGGAGTCCTACTCCCACCGGGAGTAGGATTCCCCTTTCCTAGTCCAACTAGGAGTCCTTCCATGTATTAGGAGTAGGAGACAAGGAAGGGGAAGAGAGAAGGGAAGGAAGGAGGGGTGCGGCCTCCCCTAGTCCACCCGGACTAGGCCATGGGGGCGGCCTGCCCTAGGCAGCCCTCTTTCTTTCCGCAGGGCCCAATAAGGCCCAATACTTCTCCCGGCGAATTCCCGTAACTCTCCGGTACTCCGAAAAATACCCGAATCATTCGAACCTTTCCGAACTCCGAATATAGTCGTCCAATATATCGATCTTTACGTCTCGACCATTTCGAGACTCCTCGTCATGTCCCCGATCTCATCCGGGACTCCGAACTCCTTCGGTACATCAAAACTCATAAACTCATAATATAACTGTCATCGAAACCTTAAGCGTGCGGACCCTACGGGTTCGAGAACTATGTAGACATGACCGAGAACTATTCTTGGTCAATAACCAATAGCGGAACCTGGATGCCCATATTGGTTCCTACATATTCTACGAAGATCTTTATCGGTCAAACCGCATAACAACATACGTTGTTCCCTTTGTCATCGGTATGTTACTTACCCGAGATTCGATCGTCGGTATCCAATACCTAGTTCAATCTTGTTACCGTAAGTCTCTTTACTCGTTCCGTAATACATCATCTCACAACTAACTCATTAGTTGCAATGCTTGCAAGGCTTATGTGATGTGTATTACCGAGAAGGCCCAGAGATACCTCTCCGACAATCGGAGTGACAAAACCTAATCTCGAAATACGCCAACCCAACATGTACCTTTGGAGACACTTGTAGTACTCCTTTATAATCACCCAGTTACGTTGTGACGTTTGGTAGCACCCAAAGTGTTCCTCCTGTAAACGGAGTTGCATAATCTCATAGTTACGAGAACATGTATAAGTCATGAAGAAAGCAATAGCAACATACTAAAGCGATCAAGTGCTAGGCTAACGGAATGGGTCATGTCAATCAGATCATTCTCCTAATGATGTGATCCCGTTAATCAAATGACAACTCATGTCTATGGTTAGGAAACATAACCATCTTCGATTAACGAGCTAGTCAAGTAGTGGCATACTAGTGACACTCTGTTTGTCTATATATTCACACATGTATTACGTTTCCGGTTAATACAATTATAGCATGAATAATAAACATTTATCATGATGTAAGGAAATAAATAATAACTTTATTATTGCCTCTAGGGCATATTTCCTTCAGTGGAAAATAGAATGTGAACACAATGTCTGTTGCCACAATGCAGATATGACAGTGTGGCAAATTGGCTGCATAATATGGCAACCACATTTGCGTACCAATTTGTGCCAGATGCCATATCATGTCTGTTGCCACATCATGTCTGTTGCCATGTTACAGTCAGTATGATGTGGCATTTTCATTGTACTACGGACGCAATTTTTTCGTTTTGCCACAATGACTTTTGTGACATCTGAACACACTGTGCCTGTTTTCAGGTTATCGATTCAGATGTGGTTTCGTTGCTTTTTTGTACTATATTGGGCTATCATGGCAACTTCAACATTTTGTTTTCAAGTGCATTTACCAACGTGCTTACTTGCCACGTTTATGTTCTCGACAATCATAGGGGGGGGGAGGGGGGCCGCGTGCGTGTTCATGCTATATTTTTGCATTCACTAGTTGACATTTTCTGTTAGGTGGCAAATGCTTACCTCTTGCATTTACATTTTCCCCCTTAACAATTTGGTCTGTTCCTACATCAGCAGAATGGCTCGTGGCGATCATCAAAATGATGACGATGATTTTATGGATCCACCACAACAGCGTAATCGGCAACCGGACGGAGAAAAGAGGGCGACGAGGTAACTGTCCACGCACCGCCCCATCTCCTCCCGATTTTTGTTATTGGTTGGCACCTATATCTTTTTGTAGTAAATGCATCATGAACTAAATTTTCATGACATTGCAAAACATGGCAACAACTGATCACTTCGTGTCTGCTTTTTGCGTAAGAAGAAACGTATTCGCAATGAGCCTCCCAGAACGCCTCGATCGTGTTGATTGAAAAATTCACCGACGATCAAAAGGGGCTGCTGGTGGAGATGGGTATGCAGGCTCGATGGATGTCCGTGCATGAACCTTGTCAACCCCTGTCACGATCGGGCTTGGTGAGATCTACGAGCCTGCCTCCGAGAATTCGTGATTCCGGGACGCGGAAGACTTCCGTTGAACGAGGAATCCGTGTTCTGCACTTTGGGTGTGCCTCGTGGACATATCAAAGTCCCGTACGAGGTCAATAATGAGATCGAGGAAGCGCTGTTCGCTCGTTTGTTTCCTGGATTGGAGTCCATGCCGAACACGTCTGTACTGGCAGATTCGCTGCAGGCCATGACGACGCACAAAGATGTTTTCAAGATGAAGCTACTCATGTACCTCATCTCAGCTGTTTTCGCGCCGACCACTTCCCTTCGCCCAATCAACAAATGTTTCCCCATCCTGGTGAATGATCCATCCTTACTACTTTATTTTCCTTCAATCTTCTGGCTCCGATGTCACGTGTTAAGCTAATGACTGCCAGTGTTTTCGTTGTTTTTTTCCTCTTGATTTCTGATGCGGCAAACTTTTTGCCCTGAAATTTTGTGTGGTGCAGGCGAATCTGAAAAATGTGAAGAACATGAACTGGTGTAAGTTTATTGCCGACTTTCTCCACGATGCTTACAAAAACAAGATGTACTAGAAGGGTTGTCGACTGCATTTAATGGTATTTATTTTACCAGATCTCTGTGTGAACTCTTGTTTATAACACAATTTTATTCATGCATGGCAACCCGATCATAACAAGATGGCAACTGCCATAATGACAATGTGGCAACTGCCATAATGACAATATGACAAATGTCATACTGACAATGTGGCAACTGCCATCATATTAGCATGGCAACTGCTATCACGGTATGATGGCAACTGCCAGCACACTATGATGGCATCTAGCACATACATACTATCGTTGGATCATACATTATCATGCTCTTTTTCCCAACTACAAAGTACCCATGATGGCAACTGACATTTCTTTCTTTGTAAAATTGTTTTAAATCAGCTCATGTATGTCGATTTGTCTTGATCATCCACCGTGGATTTCTCCGGGGTAGGAGGCCCGCCGCCACGCACAAGTTCTTTGTTCTGCGTGGACCATCAACGCTGTCAAGGCTGTGCTTGCCGCAGACAGGGCAACTGATACCACATATGGAAAACTACAAGTTAGTTTTTGTTTATCTCTTCACACGGCATGCTTACAAATTTGACATGAGGCAACCATCCGTGGTTTATAAGGCATGCTTACAATTTCTTTTTGTTTTTCATAGCTGATGGCCAAGCATGCTATAGACTACAGCGTGTTTGGGGGGCCTAAAAATTTGGAAAGTGGATGGACGTGCACTCAGCTCCGTCTTGCCCTTCCGAGGTAATCAAAATATCGACATCCATTGTTTGCCGTGGATTACTTGTTGATGTCGCGCATAGCGACCGTGTCTGAGTTGTTGTTGATGCTTCTTGTTTTCGTTACGCGCGAGGGCACCAGTTGAGCATCTAATTGGGCAGTTTGCATCCGGAATGACCGGCTTGCTCGGGAAGTTGGTTGAGGGTTGGACGTCCCTCAGTGCCTCTGACAGCGACGCAGTTGCGAGGCAGTTCACTTCATTTGTCCCGTAACGCATACATCGACCAACCGTTGCCGTGGCGGTATGACTACAACAGTTCCTAAGAGCCCGGTGACACACAAGGTGATGTAGATGGAGACGCTGGCCTCAAAGAAGGATGACGACGATGACATGGATAATGTGCATCGGGACACGGATGACGATGAACATGTGAAGTTCGCATACAGCGGCAACAAGGGCAAGGATGCAACAGATGCCCCCCCACCGGAGAAAGTGATAGAACATACGGCTGCGAGAGGCGAGGGGGTGTTGCTATCAAGGAGGGGGAGGGCTCCAGATGATGTTGGGCAGGGTTCTCATGGCAAGAGGTCTAGGACCGATCCCGTATCTGCCAGGAGGAGGTTTGACTTTCAATTTTAGTTTTCTGCTGTGTCTATTTTCTTGGAACAATCTCATCCATTTCTTTGCACTTGTTTTTTGTCAAGCGCGGCAATGGGTTTGTTGTCTGACAGTTGCCACCTTATTTTTTCCCTCCATCTGTTACGTGCAGTGAGCTGACCGCTGGTGGACGAGCAGTTACGAAGAAACAGGCGCCAACGCCAACTCGTGTTTCTGCTCGCTTGAACAAAGGTGCCCCCATTGCGGTGACACCTTCCACCAGGTCTTCTCCTCGCATTTACCCACGACCAACACCGGGATCCTGTCGTGTTGCCGGACTGAGGAAGCCAGTCAAGAAGTATGTTTATCCATGTGCTTTCATGTACATAGTGGTATTTTTTCTTGAATTTCCAATGCTACTGTTTCAGCTTGTCACATGTTCTTCTGTCATCGTCCCCCATGCGGCAACCACTGTTTTTCCAAATGATTTCTTCCTTCATTTTTTTAGATTACAGCAACTCCTATTGGTCTTGCAACTGGCATCTAGGCCAACTAGCAACTACCACTCTACCTAATGGCAGCTGCCATCTTTTACCTTTGGCTTTGTGAGCTCATCCCACTCACAGGTTTCAAATTGCATTCCTGATGTAACATACATTTGTATCATTCTTCAAGTTTGCTAACATGGCAATCTGTTTGGATGGCAACTGCTAACTATGACACATGGCAACTCATGTTCCCATTACATGGCAACTACCAGCTTTTCCACTTGTTTTTTTTCATTCTTTTAATATTTCTACCATTGCAAACATATTTTTGTTCATTTTTTCATACCTTTCTCATGTGATTTTTTTTCTTTTTGCAGGGTGAAGAAGACTACTACGCGCGGGGCCAAGCATAGCAGTAAGGACCCACTGACCCACTCGAACGCCTGCATTCAAAGTTGTCAACAGGGGGCAACTCAGATGTTCACGAGGCGCCAGGCGACAATACTGCTGTTGCACCATCAACTGCTCCCACTAACTCTGATGCAAGTGGCCGACCATCTCTGCCGGCTGCGGATGTGCGAGCAGTAACAACAGCATCCGTGACATCGGGAGTGACGAGTCGGTATCTGCCAGACAGCTGAAATATTGCCAACTCTTCCGGCAATGAAGGATGCTCTTTGTGAGCCATGCCACCCCATCAGCAAGTGTTGAAGTGGACGCTCCCGAGACGAACCTAGGCAAGGAAGATTCCCGCTCTTCTGACACTGATTCCAAGCGCGTGCGTGGTGGCACACCTGTGTCCACGACAAAAGCCGCTGAGGCGGCAGTTCATAAGGATATGCCATCTACAGGTGAGAGTCCTGGCACAAGAGCTCCAGCCCCTGTCGGTGCAGATACTGCTAAGGTGACCGTGGCGCGTGCTGGTCTTCCACCAAGGCGTCGCAGCCCCCGCAAGCAACCAACAGTCATACCCAACGCACCGGCTGTATCTAGGAAGCGAGAGACGAAGTGCTGGTATGTTCCTGCGTCCACACTGTTCCCGCCACCCGCCAAAAGCAATGTGATGGAGAAACCGCAAGACCGG
This sequence comes from Aegilops bicornis, assembly GCA_021605145.1. Taxonomy (NCBI): domain Eukaryota; kingdom Viridiplantae; phylum Streptophyta; class Magnoliopsida; order Poales; family Poaceae; genus Aegilops; species Aegilops bicornis. The sequence goes on along the minus strand of CM038671.1, from coordinate 74,896,328 downwards.
AGCACAATTGATGCTGTTGTCAAGCCGGGCACGAGTGACGCAGGTGAACGGCCGGAGCAGACTGCACCTTTATCCGCAGTGGAAATCCCCAGCATAAATCTGCGCACTTCCAGGCTCCCAGTCAATGTCGGCGTCCCCTACAGCCCAAATAAGAAGATTGCCATGAAAGCTGCTGCTGATACCGCTGACAACACGCCCCGCCCTGCAAATAAGCCCGAACATTCTGTAGCGGCCGATTCAGATATGTTTGTTGATCTTTCACCATTGGATTCTGCCCCGCAAGTCGTTCGTGGTCCGGCAGTAGGAATGAGAGGCACCCAATGGCCTTTACCCCACCGAGCTTCAGCCTTGGTGAAAGGATCGAGATGGACCTAGAGGGGGGGGGGTGAATAGGTACAATTACAAATTTTAATTATTACTTAGCAATTTTAGGCAATAGTGCGGAATATGAAAGTGAGCCTAACAATTGCTAGTAGGTACGAAGTACTAGGTAAGTAACACAAGCATATAAGTGAGCAAGCACAATATGATGTAAGTAAGTGCAAACCGAAACAAGTAACCACAAGTATAGAGTTAGGGTTAGGAATAACCGCAACTCCAGGAGACAAGGATGTATGCCGATGTTCACTTCCTTGGAGGGAAGCTAGTCACCGTTAGAGAGGTGGATGTTACCACGAAGGCACACCAACGCCACGAAGGCTCACCCTATTCTCCCTTTGAGACAACACCACGAAGATGTTTCTCAACCACTAGTGGTAGACCTTGGGGTGGTCTCCAAACCCTCACAAACTTATCCGGGGGTAATCACAAAAGTCGATTCCTCTCCGAAGACTCCTACCGCCTAGGAGTCTCCAACCTCCAAGAGTAATAAGATCAATGGGGATTTGCTCAAGACTTGCTCAAATCATGAATTCCTTGGGTGCAAAGAAGGAGGAGAAGTGGATCTATCACTTGATCGGACAACTTCTTTTCAAAGCTCTCAAACCCCTTGGGGATCTAAGATTTGGTGTGGAGAGTTGAGAGAGAGTGAGTGAAGTGTTCTAGGATTTGTTCAAAGTGAATGGTCAACCCCAACCCGAGCAAGGGAAGGAGTATATATATGTGGTGGGAAAAAGGTGACCGTTTGGGGTACAGGATGGCCGGACGTCCGGAGAACGCCGGTCGTCCGGAGGCCCAAATGGGTCCGGACGTCGGCGATACCATCGGACGACCGACCGCTGTGAAAAGTGTGACCCACAAACCAATGTACAGGATACGGTCGTCCGAACAGGCCCGGACATCCGTAAGAATGCTTCTGATGTGAAAGTGTCGGACGTCCGGAGAGTTCCGGACGTCCGCAAAAGTGTTTCGGCAAAAAGTGTGACTCACAAATCAGTGTACAGAATACGGTCGTCCGAGGGGGCCGGACATCCGTAAGAAAGTTTCTGATGCGAAAGTGTCGGACGTCCGGAGGGTTCCTGACATCCGTAAAAATGTTTCTGTTGTGGAAGTGTCGGACGTCCGGAAGCGTCCGGACGTCCGGGCAATCAGGAAGGACCGGACGTCCGTAGAGAGCCGGACGTCCAAGGTAAGGTATATAGATACCAGCTTTGAGCAAGTTTTTCACAGATCCATCGATCCCCTCTTAATAGTGCGGGATCCCTATACTCAAGAACTAACCATAAATGAAGTTAACACCTTGTATCTCCATTCTTGAGTTATATGCCTTTTGTCCCTAGTCATGATCCATGCATACGGTCTTTGGAACACAATCCTGAGATATACTTGATAAACATGATTAGTCCCGAGCATATGTGTTGTCATCAACATCAAAATATGATTCAAGGGCATGATTGCACTTTCAATCTCCCCCTTTTTGGTAGTTGATGACAACTCATATGCATACTCATAATAGTAATCGTAAGTATTTGTTGTGGAGCCCAATACCCATAATAACCATAATAAGAATAGGTAGCGAGTAGCGAGAGGGCTCCCCCTCAAACTGATGCCACAATAGTTGGATCACTTCATATAGATCAATTCATATAGATTCACCAAACTCATAACCAACAAACTGATCAATTCATATATCATATAGATTCATAACTAACAAACTCAATAACATAGTTCAACAACCCATAACATAGTTCAACAAACTACTCCTAACATAGGTTCGATTACATAATGAGCTAGAGTAATGCATATGGAGTCTACTCCCCCTTTGGCATCAAGTATCCAAAAAAAAAACAAAGAGGGGAATGATATGATAGTATTAAAGCTCATCCTCATCATCATCATCATGAACACCACTGCCACCAGTCTCGTCAAAGAAATCAGCCCACTCAGACCGGAGGGAAAACCAAAATTAGAAGGGGTTGCGGGAAGACGCTCATCGTCACTCACATCATATACGCCCGAAGTCTCGCAGACGAGCCTTGAGCGTTCTTGGAAGTGACCATGCGAGTGACCACATCGTGGTGTTGGGAGCAATGGAAGGTGAACATCTTCATCATGGCTGAATGAGCCTTCCCAAGAAAAGCGAGCAATGCGCCCAAAGGAGGCATCACGGAATGAGGATGGTTAGCGTGCGAGGGAAAACTAGCGGCAATCTGAGTAGCGATGGCGGGAGAAGGAGGAACATGGTCAGCCGCCATGTGAGGTGGGATGACCCATCTCTCATGTATATGAGTGCGTGCAATGGGAAAGGGAGCTACACTCTCGATAAATGCACGAAGAAAAGGTGCATGAGGAAAAGCCCGCTTGTCTTTGGAAGCTAGCAAAGGCGAATCTCATGCCATAGAAAGTGTGGAACATTTATCTTCCCTTTAGGAGATGTGTAAAGGCGATGCATGAGATCAATGCAGTAGCTGCTACAGAACCCTTGTCGCCCATCTTGGGATAAATGGTGCGGATGACACAGCGATAAATGATGTTGAATGGAAAACGCCAAATAGAGACTTGGTTTAGACCCTTTTGTTTTTCAAGATTAGACAAAGATGATATGGGTCTAAGGAGATCCGCACAGACCGTAATGCCTTTGGGCTAATGGTTGGGGTCATCTTTGTTGATTTTGAACCCAGTGTCGGGAATCCAAGTGCGGTGACAAACTCAGCATAAGATGCTGTGAGAGCGATGTCGGAGGTCATCCATGTGACAGTGTTATCGAGAGCAAAGTAACAAGTGGCATAAAACTGATGGATGGCAGCCTGGTTAAAATCGTGTTGAAAGGCGAATGGGGCAGCTAGGTTTGACGACTCAATGAGCTCAATGGCTCCCGGATATTTCTCCGGATGAGTGCGAATGTGCTCAAGATCGATGCAAACATGAAGTGACAAGCCTTTAGGAATGACAATCATGGTGAAGATGTCGGCTTGGACATTCGTGAGAAAACGACTATCCTGAGAATCCCTAGCAACAGTAAATTGATCTACATCACGACGCAATTTGAGATATGAAGATTTGGGGACTTCATTGAAACGCTTAACATGACGGCCTAGTGATAGTGGAGGCTCAATGGAGATGTGACGGGCATCACCGTGGAGTTGCACCAGAGGAGGAGGAGGTTGAAATGTTGGACGACGAGTGCCGGGCTTGGGGGCAGCGACGCGGACGCCAATCATCGGGGACGGATCCACCTCTTCAAGCTCATCCTCAAAATCTGACCCTCCGAAGAGGAATCACTCGGCGAGCTGTGAGGACGAGCGGCACGCGTTTCGAGGGCGATCTTCCTCCTCGGAGTCGTTGGAACCACCACGACGAGACGGACGCGCCGGCCCTCCGGCGACTTGCTTGCGTCTTGAGTGCTTGGACCGAGGCATCGGGACCGGAGCAGGGATCGAAGGGACGGACGGGAGAGAAGCCCGAGCGAAGCAGTGGCCGGACGGGCGGACGGCAAGTCTCGAGATCCGGCGGGAGACACCCCGGCGAAGGGTACGGCGGCGGGCGGTCGCGAGGAGGGGCCGCACGATAGAAACTGCGGCGGCGGCGAACTGATTTGAGAGACGTACGGCGGCGGGCGGTTGGTTGACCAAAAAAAACCTAGGGCGCAGTATATATAGACCCAGCGTAAAGCGTGACGGACGTCAGGGCCTCCGGACGTCCGGAGTTATATATGCGACGGACATCCGGAAAGCAGACGGACGACCGTAGTCAGGACCATCAGCAAAGAAGGATAACGAGGTTGCGTTCACGGACGTCCGATGGCGTCGGACGACCGGGCATATTGTAACAGAAGCGGTTCTTTACGGACGTCCGAGTCTTCCGGACGTCCAAGCTTCATTTGCTAGGCCAAACTTGAGTGAACCAGAATGGTTTTCACGGACGTCCGTGAGGCGGACGACGGTCGAGAATAACAGAGTAGAATATACAGACGTCCGGAGTTTTGCGGACGTCCGTGATGAAATACCACTCGGACGTCCGGAACCCTCCGGACGTCCGGAGCTAGAAGTTTGGACAGGAGGGCTGATAATGATGATGAGGAAAACATTTTCTCACAGTAAAACTTATTTATGTAGGAAATCAGATCCCACCTTACTCAATCATAGGCATAAACTACTCCATCATATTAAACTATGATAACTTTGAGAGTGTTTGTTCAATTTATGCATTATGTAAGGTGAGAGAACTCATGAATTGAGTGTCTCCCCTAAATATATGCCTACATCACGACTAGACATTAAGTTTAAGCATGGATGAGTACTAGATTTCACATAATGTTGTCAAGCTCCAAGATACCAAGTTCACGCCTAAGTCGACAGAACCTTGCTTCATCCAATGGTTTCGTGAAAATATCTGCAAGTTGCAAATCTGTCCCAATGTGATCAATGTGAATATCGCCTTTCTCAACATGATCTCTCAAGAAGTGATATCTAATATCAATGTGTTTGGTGCGGAGATGATCCTTGGGGTTCTCAGCAATGTTGATAGCACTTTCATTATCACATAAAAGAGGCACATGTCTATAGGTGATACCATAATCCTTCAAAGTTTGCCTCATCCATAATAAGCGAGTTACTGGTGGCGGCAGCAATGTATTCAACCTGCAGTAGAGAGGGCAATACAATTTTGTTTCTTCGATGACCAACTTACCAAAGAGCGTCCAAGAAATTGACATGCACCGGAGGTGGACTTACGATCCACTTTGTCTCGGCCCAATCCGCATCCGTGTATCCAATGAGATCAAACGTAGCATCCTTGGGATACCATAGACCCAACTTTGGGGTGTGAACAAGGTATCTAAGAATATGCTTAACCGCCTTATGATGACTTTCCCTAGGGGAAGCTTGAAATCTAGCACACATGCATACACTAAACATGATGTCTGGTCTAGATGCACAAAGATAAAGCAATGAACCAATCATAGAGCGGTATTTAGATGGGTCAAGGGGATACCGTCTGTGTCTTCGATGAGTGTTATTTTCATTGGCATTGGTGTCTTACATGGACTAGCATCGGACATACCAAACTTCTCTAGGATATCCTTGAGGTACTTTGCTTGAGACAAGAAAATTCCTTCTTGAAATTGTTGAATTTGAAAACCAAGGAAGAACTTCAAATCCGCATTGAATGACATTTCAAAATTCTTGGTCATTGAAGCCGCAAACTTCTTGCACAAATGAATGTTAGGAGAACCAAAAATGATATCATCTACATAGATTTGGCATAAGATCAAATCACCCTTATCCCTCTTAGTAAAAAGAGTAGGATCGATCACCCCTCTCACAAAACCATCATCGAGTAAAAACTTCTTAAGATGATCATACCAAGCACGAGGTGCTTGTTTGAGGCCATACAAAGCCTTATGAAGTTTATACACATAGTCTTTGTGATCGGGATCAACGAACCCAGGTGGTTGTCATACATATACTTCTTCTTGTAGAGGACCGTTAAGAAAAGCACTCTTCACATCCATTTGATGTAATGTAAAACCATTTAAAGTAGCATAAGCAAGTAAGATGCGAATGGATTCAAGACGGGCAACGGGGGCAAAAGTCTCACCAAAGTCCAAACCTTCAATTTGTGAGTACCCTTGTGCCACTAACCTTGCCTTGTTCCGGATGATTACACCATTCTCATCTTGTTTGTTCTTGAAAATCCATTTTGTTCCAATGACGTTGTGTTCGGTAGGTGGCCTCTTGACTAACGACCACACTTGGTTGCGTTCAAAACTGTTCAACTCTTCTTGCATAGCAACTAGCCAATCGTTGTCTATCATTGCATCTTGTACCTTGATGGGTTCAAAACTAGACACAAAAGAGAAGTGAGCACAAAAGTTGGTCAAGTGTTTACGAGTGACTCTACCTTCCGATATGCCGGTGAGTATTTTGTCAACATCAACACGACCGGCCACTCGTGGCATGATAGAGGTAAGGGTTTCACGAGGTTCAACTTCATGTCCATCATCCACATCCTCAACATATGGATCATTAATGTGTGGAGGAAGATCTTCTTGTTCATATTGCATTTGTTGAGGTTCATCATCAATGATTGGACTTTCTTGTTCTTGTTCTTGAAGATTGTCATGAGGAGGAGCTTGATCATCCTCTTCAACTTGGGCTAAAGGTATCGGTTGAGCAATAGGGGCTTGTGGTGTTATGAATGTTGAAGTAGTTTGATGCTGTGGGAGACTTCTATCTTCTTCTTCATCATCATGAGGTTCTTGTTCCATAGGAAGAAGTGCACCAACGCCCATGGTCAAAATGTCTTGAGAAGAATCTTCTTCACCTACATCACTTAGATCAACTTGCTCCCCATGGGAGCCATTAAATTCATCAAACACCACGTCACAAGTTTCTACAACACATCCATTGGATTTGTTGTAGACTCTATATGCGTGAGAGTTTGATCCATAGACAACAAATATACCGTCAATTGTTTTGGATTGAAATTTTCCTAACCTTTCTCTTTTGTTGAGGATGAAACATTTGCACCCAAATACACGAAAGTACTTGACATTTGGCTTGTTTCCAGTTAGAAGCTCATATGGAGTCTTTTCCAATATAGTGCGTAGGAAAAGCCGGTTTGATGCATGACATGCGGTGTTGACAGCTTCGGCCCATAAACTATGTGGTGACTTGTATTCATCCAACATGGACCTTGCCATCTCCACAAGTGTGCGGTTCTTCCTTTCGGCTACACCATTTTCTTTGAGGAGTGTATGGAGCTGAATAGTGATGCTCAATCCCTTCATCACTAAGGAATTCTTCCAAGGTATAGTTTTGAACTCAGATCCATTGTCACTTCTTACTGCCAAGATTTCTTTGTCAAACTTGCGTTGTGCTTGCTTGGCAAAGTCAATGAAAGTGATCTTCGTTTTGTCCTTGGACTTGAGGAAAAACACCCATGTATATCTTGAGTAATCATCAACAATGACAAGTCCATACTTTTTCCCACCAAGACTATCCCATGAAGGAGGCCCAAAGAGATCCACATGAAGGAGCTCCAAAGGCCTTGAAGTAGACACAATATTCTTGGGTGGGTGCTTTGATTGATGTTGCTTCCGGCTATACATGCACTGCACACACGATCTTTCTCAAAAGAGACATTTGTTAGTCCAAGGATGTGATTCCCCTTTAAGAGATCTTGGAGATTCCTCATGCCGACATGGGCTAGCCGGCGATGCCATAGCCACCCCTTGTCGGCCTTGGCCATTAGACAAGTTGCATGGAATGTGCTCTCTTTCGAGAAATCAACCGTGTAAAGGTTGCCATCCAACTCTCCAACAAAGGCCACTTCGAGAGTATCTCTCTTAAAGACTTTCACATCCGTTAGTCCAAATAGTGTATCATAACCAATGTAAGCCAATTGGCGGACGAGAAAGCAAATGATATTTAAGGGATTGGACAAGCATGACATTTGCAAGAGACATGTCATTAGTGATAGCCACCTTACCCAACCCAAGTACCTGTCCTTTTGATCCTCCACCAAACATAATGCTCATAAATGGTTGAATAGCTTCCATGAAATCGTAGAGCAATTTGCTATCTCCGGTCATATGATTTGTACATCCACTATCAATCACCCATTTTACTCCACCGAAGAAAGCTACCTACACACAATTATTACTTGGTTAGAGGCACCCATTTTACAATGGGACCTCTCAAGTTAGTCACAAGGGTCTTAGGGACCCAAATAGCATAAAAGCAGAAATGCCTTTTGGGGGCCAACAAACTTTGCATAAACTTCTCCATCCTTAGTCTTACGCAGACATAGGATGGAGGCATGAACTCTTTTGGCTTGTTGAGTGGGCATGCCCCTTGTGGCCTTCCCACTAACAACCTTACCTTTCTCCTTGTGTCCTTCTCGTACAAAGGTTTCTTTTAAAGGAGTGGTGCAATTTTGGGAGGGCGTCTTCTTCTTGCTTGTGCTTGGGTCAAACCCGAGTCCCTCTTTGGTGAACGCTTCATTGTGTTGGCTCAACACCTCATTAAGGTTCTTTTGCCCTTGAGCACATGTCATGAGCCCTTTCTCGATTTGAGCTTTGAGAACCCGATTCTCCTCAAGGATGGATGCTAGATCACTACTAGAGTTAGTAGAACATGCATCAACATTGATAATAGGAGATGAGTAAGCCTTGGCTAGAGTTTCAAGATAATTAAGTTTGAGTGTCTCAAAACTCTTTGTAAGAAGGGTGAGCTCTTCTTCCTTAGTCTTGAGAGACACGGATAGAAGCTCACAATCCTTAGTGAGAGAGGCATGAGACTTTGGAAGCTTACTTTTATCATTCATCAACTCTTCACAAGAGCCAATAGCCTTTTACAAGGAGGCAAGATCTTTAGTATGAACATCAATATTTGTACCAATTTTTAAACATAGTTCATCATTTCGTGCTTCCTCATATTTGACTTTCCGCTCAAGGATTTCATATTTTTCCTTTTCCTCGATGACGAGGGTTTCGAGTTCCTTAATGGAGATGGTGTACTTACTCAGCATCTCCATAAGCATACTGAAACATAGTGAGCTTCCTTCCTTTGAGGGAGCACATGAACTTATTAAGTTTAGCAAGCATAGGATCAGTTAGATCATCATCCTCATGACTATCCTCCGCATCAAGATACTCATCACTAGAAGTAGATGGGCGTGAAAGAGGAGGATTTGATCGTGGAGTTACCTTGACCTTGTCAGAAGAGCTTTGATCCTCTTCTTCTTCAACCATGGCCTTTGCCATTAGGCATTTGTGAGCGTTGCCCTTGTAATCTTTCATGTAGTTGTAGGTGACCACATCACCACTCTTGTTTACTAACCTCAAGGTGTTTTGAGAGTCTTGAGAAACTCCGGCAACACCACTAACATCATCCGGATCAGATTCTTCTTGAGCAACCATTGCCTTTCCATCTCTCTTCTTAAGCTTGGAGTTCAAAGGATTTGGCAACTTCTTCTTGGGAAAGGTCTTGGGAAACCTTGGTTTATCTTCTCTCTTCTCATAAGGGCACTCGTTGGAGAAGTGATTGGTTTCTTCACAGTTGTAGCATTTTCTTACTTTCTTCTTTTGGAATCTTCCCTTGAACTTACCAGCTTAAACTTCTTGACAAAAAGAGCCATGTCTTCATATGTAGGGCCCTCGTCAGATTTAATCTCATCACCATCTTCGTCATCCTCTTGTTCTTCTTCACTTTGTTCATCTTCACATACATGCTTGGCCTTCAATGCAAGATTGATCTTTGATGATGGAGAACCATGCATGGCAAGATGTTTTGTGGCATTAGTCTTTGACTCTTCATATAGTTGAAAGGTGGATACGATGTCATCTGTAGTCATTTCCTTGAAGGTATGATGTTGTCTTATGTCCCACACCATTTGATGGTGAAATGGAGCAAGAGCATGGAGTAACTTATCCACAAGGAACCTCTTTGTCATGTTGAATCCATCTTGTGTCTTGTCACACTCACATGACTCAATATCGGCAGTGAGTGTCATGAGACGCTCATGGAGTTGATTGGGGGTTTCACCTTTCTCCATACAAAAGTTTTGCAATTGCCCCTTGGCAATTTCATATTGAGCACTCCGGAGGGTAGAGGTGCCAGTTTTGGATCGTACAACAGTTTCCCATAGTTCCTTGGCACTTGTGATGTGTATGAACGGTCTCCTTTGCTTTTCATCCAAGCCTCTCCTTATCCACATGATTGCAGTGTAATTGAGGTTCTTGTCATATATTTCTCTTGGAGTGGGGTTCTTTGGATCAACCACATGATAGCCATACTCCAAGATCTCCAACATCTCATCGTTTCCATGTCGAAGATGGTCCTGCATAGCAACTCTCCACAAAGGAAAATCGGAAGTGGCACTAAGCAAAGGAGGACTGCCTTGAGGATTATATCTTGGTTTCTCAACCTGAGGTCTTGCATAAAGCCAAGGAACAACTGGCGTGTTCATTGTTAGGAGGTTGTTGACCAAGTGATGGAGTAGGCACAGTTGGCCTTGAGGCAGCACCACCCGAGAGTGGTGCAAGCACCGAGGACAACGTGGCTAATCTCATTTGGACCAAGGCCTCAAGAGAAGCATCATGCTCCTCTTTTGCTTAGCAAGGGTTCGTTCTAGATCCTCCGACGTAAAGGACTTGACTTCAAGAAGCCCCGCCTTTATCCTTAGGATCTACAACCAAGGGAGTCCCATCTGGGTTCATCTCGCTCTAGGGCGGTTAAGCCACAAGAATAGAGCACGAGGCTCTGATACCAATTGAAAGGATCGAGATGGACCTAGAGGGGGGGGGGTGAATAGGTACAATTACAAATTTTAATTATTACTTAGCAATTTTTAGGCAATAGTGCGGAATATGAAAGTGAGCCTAACAATTGCTAGTAGGGACGAAGTACTAGGTAAGTAACACAAGCATATAAGTGAGCAAGCACAATATGATGTAAGTAAGTGCAAAGCGAAACAAGTAACCACAAGTATAGAGTTAGGGTTAGGAATAACCGCAACTCCGGGAGACAAGGATGTATGCCGATGTTCACTTCCTTGGAGGGAAGCTAGTCACCGTTAGAGAGGTGAATGTTACCACGAAGGCACACCAACGCCACGAAGGCTCACCCTATTCTCCCTTTGAGACAACACCACGAAGATGTTTCTCAACCACTAGTGTTAGACCTTGGGGTGTTCTCCAAACCCTCACAAACTTATCCGGGGTAATCACAAAGTCGATTCCTCTCCGAAGACTCCTACCGCCTAGGAGTCTCCAACCTCCAAGAGTAATAAGATCAATGGGGATTTGCTCAAGACTTGCTCAAATCATGAATTCCTTGGGTGCAAAGAAGGAGGAGAAGTGGATCTATCACTTGATCGGACAACTTCTTTTCAAAGCTCTCAAACCCCTTGGGGATCTAAGATTTGGTGTGGAGAGTTGAGAGAGAGTGAGTGAAGTGTTCTAGGATTTGTTCAAAGTGAATGGTCAACCCCAACCCGAGCAAGGGAAGGAGTATATATATGTGGTGGGAAAAAGGTGACCGTTTGGGGTACAGGATGGCGGACGTCCGGAGAACGTCGGTCGTCCGGAGGCTAAATGGGTCCGGACGTCCGACAATCATCGGACGATCGACCGCTGTGAAAAGTGTGACCCACAAACCAATGTCGTACAGGATACGGTCGTCCGAACAGGCCGGACATCCGTAAGAATGCTTCGATGTGAAAGTGTCGGACGTTCGGAGAGTTCCGGACGTCCGCAAAAGTGTTCGGCAAAAGTGTGACTCACAAATCGATTAATGCGAGGATACGGTCGTCCGGCGGGGCGGACATCCGTAAGAAAGTTTACGATGCGAAAGTGTCGGACGTCCGGAGGTTCCGGACATCCGTAAAAATGTTTCTGTTGTGGAAGTGTCGGACGTCAAGCAATCAGAAGGACCGGACGTCCGTGAGAGAGCCGGGCGTCCAAGGTAAGGTATATAGATACCAGCTTTGAGCAAGTTTTCACAGATCCATCGATCCCTCTTAATAGTGCGGGATCCCTATACTCAAGAACAAACCATAAATGAAGTTAACACCTTGTATCTCCATTCTTGAGTTATATGCTTTTGTCCCTAGTCATGATCCATGCATACGGTCTTTGGAACACAATCCTGAGATATACTTGATAAACATGATTAGTCCCGAGCATATGTGTTGTCATCAACATCAAAATATGATTCAAGGGCATGATTGCACTTTCACTTGGCATCAGTCAAGATCAACCGGTGGTGCAAGATCCTATGCCAGTTGCCTTTGCTTTCCCAGGAGGCATGCCCGCAATGATGGCGCAGCCAATGGTCGAGGGCGGTGAAGGTCATCAAGTTCGCAGAGCCGATTGTGCAAGGTACACTCATCATGTCCTTATGATTTTCTTGTATACATCTTTGTAGTTTGACTTTTCTCCCAATCATATTTTTTGGGGTTCTCACTTTGTGACGGCAACTGACATGTGATGACATGGCAACTGGATTTGATGCACCATGTCACCTACATTTTTTTCTTGCTGCCATGCTGCATTTGACATTTGGGCAACCACGTGGCAACTGAAGTTGATTCAACATGGCAACTGTAGTTGCTGTCACATGGCAAATACAGTGCATTACACATGGCAACTGGATTTGCCACACCATGCCACCTGCATTTTTTGTTTCCATGCTGCATTTTTTTCATACGGCAATCACATGGCAAGTGGAGTTGACACAACATGGCAACTGTAGTTGCTGTGACATGGCACCTACAGTCCAACTAGGTGGCAACTACAGTGCAACTACATGGCAATTGTAGTTGCTATGACATGGCCACTGTAGTTGGACCACCCATGGCAACTGCCCCACTTTTTCTACCTAAATCTCACATCATGCACCTTATCTTCTCACAATCCATCAGTTTTTGATTTTATAGGTATCCTAACCCACTTTTTTTTTATCATTGCAGCCACCCCTGAGGAGATTTCACCGTCACTTGACGAAGCTTACCGCATGATCGAGGAGGCAGCATTGCAGAGGAGGTCCTCACGAGGGCAACGGCAATCAAGTTCCAACGTGCCTGCAGATACGATATCTGAGGATACCATTAGGAATGCCACTCCTGGTTCTGTGAGGCCGCAGAGGGTAGTTCACCCACCTCCCGCGGAAGACTACGAGCCCGAATTCAGGGCCACTAAGGAACATACCCAGTTGTACGACATCGTCAAGCGTTTTGGAAATGCGAGGGCCAGCAGCAAGCACATGAAGGAGCTGAAAGCGTAAATGACCCACCCCATAATCTCTCATTTTGCTTTGCTCCTTTTTTACCATTCATCTACTTCGTACTTTCTATAAACGGTCTGCTTACGTTTTAGTTCTTTCATTTTTTTACTTAGTAGGCATGATTCTTCCATGTTATATCGTTTTCATACAGCTCATGTTTGGACAGAACCAAAGTCATTCAATGCGGAGCGACGTACGTCGACCTGGGTGATCTTGCCGAGTCCATGAGGTCAAACGGTAAAATGTCGACGAATGTAGTTGCATGCGGGATCGACTACATCAACAATCACACCGATATGTGTGCCGACAAGATAATCATGCATTACAGTATGACCTGCAAAATATGGGATGGTGACTTCCACCACAAAATCCTGAGGAAGAGTTTTGCTCAACACGGTGAATTCAAGCTCACACTGAAGAAATATGTGAGTACTCCTTCCCTGTCTGCACCGTTTTTTCACATGGTGTGGTTTTTTGCCATCATCTGTACTTGTGTTTATGTGGCAGATGTTTTCATGTGGCAACAGGTGCCGAGCACACTGACTTCTTGATTTTTGCATCCCATGCAAACTATGTGGCAACTTGATAGTAAAATACATGGCTCATTTTGTTCATACATGGACGGCAACTTCCTTTCAACTACCCCCACCCATAACCAAACATTCTACGTGATTCTAATTTTTTTTGTCCCTCTGTTGTTCTTTATGTGAACTCTGCATCTCATTTCTTCACTTTTAAATGCAGGTCATGTTCCCCATGTTCCAGGAGCTTGCACCACATGACCCACACGATAAGTGTGGTCACCACTATGCGATCTGTCTTGACCTGAAGAACCAACATTTTGAGGTGCTTGATTCAATCCGTTAGGAAGTCGATGCGCACCTTACTACGCATGCCGAATTATTCATCAACAACCTCAAAGAGACATGGAACCGTCACTACGAACATTCAAAGGTCCAGATCAGGCATTTCTCGACTGAGTATGTGGTGACTGCGAAGCAAGGGAACACGTAATTTCTTAACCCCCTCCTTCATTTGCCATTTACATCAATCCAACCCCTCTTTTGTTGTCACATCTGAATTGAAGTCTATCTTTGCTACGGCTGTCCTTTTTGCGTGTTCACCTGACTCTTTTCCTCGTGCAGGACGAACTGTGGCTTTCACGCGCTGGAATACCTTGCAAAGTGGGAAGGCAGAATTGTCCCCACTATCACAGCTACAACGGTCGTTGAGCTCCGAAAAATCCACACATGGAACTGGTTGACGAATGAAGATTTCAACAAGCGGTCCGGAGCACGCGAGTTCGTGGAGGAAGCTGTCAAGAAAGTCATCAAGAAGTACAAGTGATCACGTGGCGTTACACACGGACGCATACCTTACATTACATTCTTTGAGGAATGTAAGGTACTATCTCTTTGTTCTCGTCGAAAACTATGTTTGTGTGCTATGTTATGACCGCAACCCGTGTAGCCTACTATGTAGTGGTGGTGTGTGAGCGACATTTGAATAGCTTCTGTAATATATGTGTGGACGTGAACCTATTTTAGGCGTTACAGCAGATATGTTTTTATGTTTATCATTATTACAATGGTTTCGTCGTTTCTAGCACCGGTTTGCTGTTTCGAATGCGTCTGCGATGTTTTAAAAAAAGATGGCAAATGTAGTTCATCAGACATGGTTAGTGAAAGTCATCGTCGTTTTTCATTTTTTGCTGTTTTGCTTCTTCTTTTTCATCGCTAACTGCACCGGCTAGCATGGGTAGGTTGATCATGTAGCCACAACCTTTGATGCGGTTTATGCACGTTACACTTTTTTTTCCAACTTGTTTTACCATACATTGCACACAACACACTATGTGTCTCTAAACCGCGTCGTATTGTCATGGAAATATATGCCATGCAGAGTCATTACAAAAACCATGGCATATTTTCAGTACAGCTAACATGTCAGATCCAGCATAATTAACATGGCAGATCCAGTACAACTAACATGGCAGATCCAGTACAACTAACATGGCAGATCCAGTACACTAGCATGTCATATTTAGTATAAAATAGCATGACATATTTAGTATAAAATAGCATGTCATATTTAGTATAAAATAGCATGGCAGACTAACTACACATAACATGGCAGATTAACTACACATAACATGGCAGATTAAGTACCCATAACATGGCAAATGCATTTATCCATTCAATGAATTTTCCTTCCACTTCTAATGCCCTCAAGAGTCATTCTCCCAATTAAAAAATTCTCACCATCCGTGGTACAAAACAAAATGTCCACAAGGACCATGTCACAGCGCCCAATTTTTGCTCATGGATTGCCGCCTTTCTTCGCTTTCTTGTGTTTTGCTTGAATCTCCAATCCCGACTTGTACCTTATCTCTCTTGGGCGACCCTTTGTGATGGAACAGGGTGGGTTCTGACGACCGGGTCTGTGTGCTTGCTGTTCAGATCCTATCTCCGAGGTTTCGTGATGATGGCCCCGTGGATGAAGGCACACTTGATGTGCAGGGAACCGTGTAAGGCTTCCTCGGCTTTCCTCTTTTGATCTCATCAAGCTCTCTTTTCGGTGCCTTCCTGTGTTTTTCTGCGACTCTCATTGTCTCATCACTCTTGCACGCTTCATCAATTAGCTCAAAGATAGTTCTTTGTCAGCACAACGTGCCTCACGGCTTCCATGGTTGACTCAGGTCTCTCGTCATGCACAGCTAGAACTGCGTGTGTTGTCTGCAGCGCCAACGCGTCGTCAGCGTCCCAAGTCCATCGCCGCCTTATGAATGGCGGGGCATACGTGTCACAGCGTTCATGTCCATTACTTTTAGTATGTGACAGCACACAATGCCGTCCCGTTCGAATTTGCAGCATTGACAGTAGTACTCGCCTTCGCCTATCGAGGCTTTGACGAAGTAGTTCCTTCCTTTGTCCGGGTCTTCAGGTTCTGAATCTGACATGCCCAAAATAGAACACACCTTGAACGTATGTTCGCCCACCGAAAGCCGTGAACATCTTTGTACGCTTTATTTCTTCCTGGAATCTGCAAGTTTTGTGTGTTTTCTGTTAAACTATCGTGCGCTCTTTTTCTTGTACCCCCTTATGTTGTCATGGAAATAGAAATGCAATTTTGTTTGAACATGGCAAACATAGTTCATTGAACATGGCAAATATAGTACGTTGAACATGGCAAATGCAGTACACTACACATGGCAAATGCAGTACACTAGACATGGCAAATGCAGTACACCAGACATGGCAATTGCAGTACATTTTGAACTGGATATCGTCATTTCCACACCAACATTCCCCAATGGAAGCACATTGCATAAAACATGGCAACTGCATTTTTATTAAACATGGCATCTACAGTTTGAGTAAACATGTGCATTTCAACAAACACGGCAGATGCATTTTATTAAACATGGCAACTGCATTTCAGCATATGTGTCGCCAATATAACATCTTTTTTTCCATTTGACATTGGCATTTGCATGCCAACATGCTCCAATGGAAGCACAGTGCATTAAACATGGCAACTGCACTTCATTCAACAAGGAAAATGCACCCGAGCAAGCATGCCAAAACAGAATTTTCATTTAACATGGCAATCGCATCTCAAGAAGCATGGCAACAAAGATTTCATTAAACATGGCAATCGCATATCATGGCAATCGCATTGCACTCTATAAGGCACCCTCTTGACTTGGTGCTTTTTCTGCAAATAAGACTGTAATGCAACTGACTTACTTGTTAAAGATCTTGTTGGTGTATATCTTGCTCATTTGCCTCTCCATCGGTAAATACGTTAGCAATTTTGGCTGCTTTAGTGCTGTGGTCGCTTCTTGCTGTAGCTCAGATCCTGCATTTTTTGTTGCAAAGCTGTGTCTTGCTTGGCAAACTGTAACAATGAGTTGCCGTGGCTGACGTGCAGCTTTAAAACAGCATTGAACCCCTCGCTGCGCCATGTAGTCTGCAGAAGGGAAGAAGCACCGCATGAAGTAGGCCGACCTAGTACATTCGCTTCTCCCGCAGCTAACAAGAGTCTCGTTGTCTTGGACTTGATGTGTTTCACCATGGCCATCCAGCTCCTTTCAAACTCCTCCACCCGTCAAGCTGTGGTCCACGCACAGCTCGAACGCCTTTGTGCAGCTCTCGACGGTCGGCAAAGAACGGTCCTAGCGTCTCCTCGGCCTTCTTTATAATGTGCCACCTGCGATTGCGGCACCGCCAACGGAAAGACCTCCTCTATGCCTGCACGCATGCTGAAATCTTGGTCTGTTATTATGTTCATCGGAGCAAGTCCATCCATGCACTCCAAGAAGGTCTTGAACAGCCGAACGTACCCATCCGTGTCTTCGTTCCGGACGAGGCCGCAACCGAACTGCAACGACTGATTGTGGTTATTTATTCCTATGAACGGAGCGCATGGCATCTTGTACATATTGGTGAGGTACGTCACATCGAATGAAATGCAATCTCGGAAATGTTTGTAGGCTCTCCTTGCAGCACCATCCACCCAATACATGTTCCTGACACGGTCCTCATCGTCCAACCTTATCCTGTAGAAGAAATCTGGATCTTCCTTTGCTTTCTCATCGAAGTAGGCTATTGTGGCCTCTATGTCTACCAACTTGCTCTCTTTACGGTACTTGGCTTGTAAGTTTGTGACGTCAGCTGGTATGTACGGCATGCTACTCAGAGTCCCCTTTTTGCTGTGGATGAGAGATAGTATCTGTACCATTCTTGATGGACCGACGTTACAATCATGTAGCAGCTTTCTGAATTGCCTTTCGACGGGTGAACCCTATGTGGGCGGTCAGAAATTTTACCAGTGTCGAACTTCTTTATGAGTTGGTGGTTGTGCTCGTCAAAATATTCATTGACCACCCATTGTGCTCCATCTACGTTTAGCTTACACGGACAGGCACTCGGTCTTGAGAATGATACCTCTCTTTCGTTCTAACGACAGCGCAACACCTTTCCCCTTCTTGTTCCTCCGTGCCTTGTGGCACCTCATCTCACCTCGATGTACTCGTTAGTTTTCTTAATTTTCCTATGGTACTCGGTGTTGACCGCAAATCCATGGAACTTTGCATATGTCCGTAGTATTCCTTTGCTTCTTCGAGCATCCAAATCTCTGCCCAATGTATGGTGGCTGAGGTACCATGATCTCTGATTGCCCACCATCTTCATCCCCTTGTGCGTCGTCGTCAGTTTCATCATTCACTTCAGTATCGGCGGCAGTTCCATCTACTTGAGTGTTGCCAGTGCTTGTGTTCAAAGGGGTGCTTGTCGGCATTGCTGGAATGATTGCCATTCCCGACTCTGACTCGAAATTGTTTATGCGGCATGATTGTCTGGCGGCTGGTGGAGCAACGTCCTCCGTCGCTCGAGCTCCCCGCAGAGATGTCCCAAAGCCCATTGTTCAATGTAGTTGTAGGCTCAGAATAGAAAAACAGGCACGAGAGTAAGATTTTTGTTTGAATAACATGTGTATCGTGAACGGATCACACCATCTTTGAGTGATTTGGCACGACATATTTTCAAACAAGAAGCCGTGAGTCTGCGTGTGGACATGTGTGGCAGCTGTAGCTGTCCGGTCATGGCAGCTCTTGTTCAACAAACATGGCAACTATTGTTTTGCCTACAAATAACTACAAACAACAAATGTAGTGATGTTTTTGTGGTTCAGTTTTTTTCCTTACCTTGTTGTGCTGCATTTGACCATCTTGTGTGGTCTGTGACACCAAAATGTCGTGCTCCACCTGCAATTTGTGAAGCTTGCCACGGGACGTTTGCCGTGTCACCACCAGCGTAATAACCTGTAAGCATAGTAGTGGTTGATCAATTCATGGCAAATGCAGTTTGTGCTAGCACGACAACTGCAGTTGCCCCTGATGTGGCAACCACAATTTTACTGGCATGGCAACTGTAGTTGCATCGGTATGGCAACCGCAGTTGTTCCTTCATGGCAACTGCAGTTGCCATGGCATGGCAAATGTAGTTGCACTGGCATGGCAACTGCAGTTGTTTCTCCATGGCAACTGCAGGTGTCCAGGGATGGCAAGAACAGTTGTCCAGGGATGAGTAGTTTTAAATTCATGGCAATCGTATATGTCCAGTCATGGCAATTGGAGCTGTCAACTATGTTGCTTCTGCTAATTGAGCATCCGCAACTTCACTTTTTTTATGGACTCACCTGTGTATGACGTCGATGGCAGGTACATGGGTGCTGCCTGATGCCACGTGCTGCATGAAGGCTCTGCATTTTCACCCGTGATAACTCGTGAGTCCTTTTGCCAGTTTTTTTGCATGTTCATTTTTCATGTCCACAACAGTATGTGCTCTTTTTTTGTTTTGCATTACCTTGATTAGCCATACTAGCTAGTTGAAGTTAGTTGCCTGTACATTTGTCAGTGTTAGCGCCTTGTGACTGAACTTGACACGGGGCCCCTAAGAGTGTTTTGGTCATAAGAACACTGCGAAAAAATGGCAGTGTATGACATAAGTAGAATGTCATCTTCATCGTTGCGAAGATGGCAACTACTCTCTTCTTTTGTTATCACGCATCATACCTACGCCTGCATACTGTTCTAGTAGTGGCAGCAACGACCCTGCAGAGATGAGTTGACTATACTCTGATGCATCCCAAGGGGGCGTTTCTGGCCTTTGAGAACCCCAAGCATCAGCGCCATCTTCGTGATTCATCCTTTCCGTGTCTCGATTCTTTCCGATGTGTTCTCAATCACTGGATGATCAAGAAGGCATCAATAATCCACAAGAATTGTATTCTTCTGCTGCTTGCACATAAAAGATAGGGATGTCAAGCAACAGGTCAAAATAGGTGGCAGATACTGACAACGAAAGGTGGCAACTATCGTTATACACAAGTGGCAATTATTTTTTCCCACCCCCTTCATTACAAAAATTGTCATTCCTGCCCTTTTTTAGGGATTCCTACTCATCCATTTCGTACTCCAACTACTTGCGGCAATTAAACTAGGAACCTAAGTTAACCTCAAACGCAGTACATGGCAGATCTGGTGTATTCTGCCTGTCAATTGCGAATATACACCGAACCATACAAGATCGGGAGATTTTCAGCCTTAAGGATGAGAGAGAAGGATGAGATCGGGGAATTTCACCTGGTTTTAGCTGATCGTGTCTGGAGGGCTGGGTTGGAGTGGGGGGCTGGGGGTGGGGAGGGTTAGGGTGTGGTTTAGGGTGGGAGCGCCCTACGGATCTGCGCTGGTTGCCATGGCAACCAGAGATTGTAGGCAACGGAGGTCGGGGTTCGAGAGGTGGGGGACGATGGCGGCAGACGAGAGAGGGGATGGATCGAGGAGGCACAGGCAGCTGGGTCGTGCGGATAGCCGGTCTTCTGGCCCGGACGGGGCAGTGCGGGCGGGGTTGCCACACACCGGACGTGCGGGCCGTGCTTTTGTGCGCGCGGACGTGGTCGTGCGGGCCGGTCCCCGTCCATGCCACACGAGGCATGCGGGCGGATTCCCATCCATGCCACACGTGTGGCAGTTATTCGGACCCATCTCCAAAATAATGTCAGCAAGAAGGAAAAAGTTCTCAGGTCTTGAATTCGTATCTTGTGACGAAAGGGTCTTTAATTGACAAGACGCTGGCTGGCCAGGTCTTGCTTGGCAAAGATGCACGGGCACTCGTGGAGAATAAAAGAATAAAAGTTAGGAAAACGTGCTACGGTCTGGCCATTTCGTTTGAGTTTTCTGTGAGTTGCTTGCATAGTATTAGGACTGGTAGCATTGTGGAAGAGAATCTCTAAACTGAAGTCAGCGAGAAACTGGGTGTTGAGGGTGTTCATATCGTCTGACAAATGGGTCTTCGCTTGGCAAAGACCAAAGAGGCTTGGGCAGTTGGGCGGGCGCTCGTGGGGATTAAAAAGTAGGTCTGTCACATGACATTGAAATAGTTTTAATCTTCTTTTCAGACTTCTGACCTGCAGCAGCAGCAGCAGGCTGCACTATTCATGCGTATATGTGCATGTGTGTTGAGTCTGTGTAATGCACCAGTAGTTCTCGTGTTGCTCTGACCGAACTAACGTCTCTCCAGAATCAAGTGCCTAACTAGCGTCGTATAAGACTGAAGAAGAGTCGAATTTCGACAGCATTACTGCAGCTTCGAATCGAGTCTCTCCCTTCGTGCTCGAGGAGATTGGATTGGATTGGATAGATCGATTGGTCCGGTCGGGTCAAAAGTGGGGAAAGCTAGTACGTATATATTCATGCACTGAACAGTGGTCACTTGAGGAATACTCCTCTCTGGCTGGCCGGTTTTACTTGTGTCTTTCTGACGATTGGCAGCGGAGTAACTAGCACGTGCTGTTGCTTGTGTTCCTCCTTTAGCCCGTCAACTATAATCAACCCCCTGGACACGATTGGTCTTCACGCGGAAAATTAAAGAGTCATGTTAATCATATGGATATGATTGGCTGATCGAGTCATCAAAATGCATATGTTTATTGGCAGGCTGCAGCTAGCGATCAGGACTCGAGAGGCTGCTAGTAGTCAAGAGCAAACGATACCGCAAAATCCAAGCTCACTAGCTAACTCGATCGGCTGCTTTGGAATTTCCACTCCATGAAAGCGGGAGGAAGGTGCCAGATGTGGCATATACTATGTATGCGTCTAGCTACTTCATTTCCTTTTCTGCATCAGTCGTGTGCGTGTGCGTGCGCTCTCTCTTTATTTTCGTACTCCCTCCGTCCGGAAATACTTGTCCAAGAAATGGATGTTCCATTTCTCATCCATTTCTCGAACAAGTATTTTCGGATGGAGGGAGTACAAGTTAGGGCTTAGAAAATAATAATCGTCTGGATGTCATGTACTCCCTCAATTAAAAATTTATTGGATTGAATGGATGGTGGTATCGCCAACCCATCAGGGATCATATGCTTTACATTTAACGTTTTGGTTTTCTGTTAGTATAACAGATTTGTTATTTCACATCTAGATGTGAAATAACTATCTCACATCTAACTCGCTAGCATTAGGTATAGCATATTAAGATTCGTGATTTTTGCCCTAGTTTCTTCCTGCCTTTTTTAGGAGCTTTATGTCTTAGAAAAAGTAGAAAAGGTATATCTTCATGCACTGAACAGTAGTCACTTAGAAAAACTCCTCCTTGGCTGGCCGGTTTTACTTCTTTCTGATGATGATTGGCAGCGGGTATCTGGCACGTGTTATTGCTTATGTTCCTCCTTTAACCCGTCAACTATAATCACCCCCCTGGACACGATTGGTTTTCACGCGGAGAAAAGAGAGTCGTCTTAATCATATGGACATGATTGGCTGAGCGAGTCACGAGGAAATCGAAATGCGTATGTTCCTGTAGCAGGCTCTGCAGCTGGCGATCAAGACTTGAGAGGCTGCTAGTAGTCAAGAGTAAACGATACCACAAAATCCAAGCTCACTAGCTAACCCGATCGTCTCTGCTTTGGAATTTCCACTCCAAGAAAGCGGGAGGAAAGCACCAGATGTGGCATATACTATATAGGAGTATGAGTCTAGCTAGTTCATTCACTTTTCTACATCGACCGTGTGCGTGTGCGTGCGCTCTCTCTTTGTTTTGTTGATTTAGAGCTGTTGAACATATGGTTTGTGCATGTATATTGTATAGCCTGGCACACCTCCTAATCTTTGTATAGTTGAGGTTGTGGTCCACCTTGTACTCCATGTATACATGGTTTGTGCATAGAACCTACCATATACATGCACAAACCATATATGGTTTTATGCACATAACACATTCAACAAGAGCATATACAGCCGGACCCCATATTTCCTCTCTAAACGTCCACAACGTCCGTCTGTAATGCCCGACCAAAAAAAGTTGATCCAACCGGACCCCTCACATTGTCCTTAAACGTCCATACTGTCCAGTACCCCTCAAATCGGGATCAAATGTTGGGGCAATACAAGGTGGGCGACCGGACGCGACCGGGCACCCCGCTCAGCAGTCCCACATGCAACCACCTGAAGCTCCTTCCTCTCTCATCTCTGCACCATGGGAAGGATGCAACGGTGTGGCGAGCTGGCCGCGTGTGCTACTACTCCGACGCACGCGTCGGAGAGGAGCTTGTGTCTGCGTGGAGACGAGCTCACTCGAGCTGGTCGTGTCGTTCCTTGCTCGGCGAGGTGAGACAAGTAGGCTCTATCAAGGCGGACACACCCAAATTTCAGTCCCACCTCGCCGCGCAATGCGGACGCCGACCAGCTTAAATAGCCGCGCCGGCAGATGGAGGTAAGCTTCTATCTTGTTACATTAGGGCGATCAATTCTCACTGTGTGAACAAGGTAGCTTGATACTAGATGCATTTCATCAATGGATGATTGTTCATCGAGTGTCAAGTTCATTTCCTTCATATACGTTGATATCCCTACTACAATAAAATAGATTTTTAAATTGTTCACCGAAATTTGTTTTGCCTTGCACTAGCTTTGTATCGTTGAATTTGTGTTGTATGATCGTTGTGCATGGATTTGGGTAGCAAGGTTTGAGGATTGTGGTTGTGAAGAGAGTCGAATGGGGACATGACCAGTTGGCCGCGTCCGCGGGCATTTGTATAGTCGGATTCGCCAAGTCCAGCTGTACATGCTTTTAGAGCTCAGAAATATAATAATCGTTTGGATGCCATGTACTCCCTCCGTTCAAAAACTATTTAGTTATAAGAGGATAGTGGTATCTCCAACCCATCAGCGATTAAACCCTACGTTTGATATTTTGGTGTCTTGTTAATACAAATTATTCTTTCAGTGGAACGATGACGTTTCAAAAAAAGTTTCATCTTTGTCCGAAGTCAATTTTCTTTAATTTTCAAAAATTAAAGCATGGTTTTCTTTAGGAGGAACTCTGATGAGTGGCTGATGGATTAGACGTTCCAGGTACAGAGATTGCCGGTAGTATCGCTACACCATTTCATTTTATTTTTCCTTTGGCTCCTCCCGCATAATAAACTTATGGACACAGATATTCCCTAAAAATTCTTATGGCCATTGATAACCTTAGGAAAGAATAGACCATAACACCTACAAACTATGCCTTTTGTGCAGAAAAAGAATATATCCATCATTTGTTTTAGCGGCCCGGGCGGAACCCTAGATCGCCGCCGCCGCTCCCCTTTCTCGCCTTCCTTCTCCCTCGCTGCCGCTAGGGGACGCCGCCGGGCAAAGCCTGCGCGTGCGTCGGCGGCGCCGGGGCTCCATACCCCCTCACGAGGCTCCTGGGCGGCGCGGGACGCCCGGCCCTCGCGGCGGCGCTCGGCTCGGTGGCAGGTCGGGCCACCGGCAGATTTGGGCGGGGCTCCACGCTTGGTGG
Organism: Aegilops bicornis; assembly: GCA_021605145.1. NCBI lineage: Eukaryota > Viridiplantae > Streptophyta > Magnoliopsida > Poales > Poaceae > Aegilops > Aegilops bicornis. The sequence goes on along the minus strand of CM038671.1, from coordinate 74,871,814 downwards.
CGTTCGGCCTGGCGGCGGCGTGGTCTGCACGGAGCGGCGAGCGCGCGGGCTCCTCCTCATCCCGATCCGATGGCGCCGCGATGGTGCCGGCGCTCGGGCGTGCGGCGGGGTCCGCGAGGGTGGTCGGCGCGTGTCTTCCTCCCCGATCGGATGGCTCCACGGTGGCGCCAGTGCTCGGGCGGTTGGCTTTGGCAAGCGGTGGCGGGCGCTGGGCTCTCGGCGGCGCTCCGGCGTGTGCAGGCGGTGGTGGTCCCTGTGCGCGGAAGGCGCGGGGGATGGCGGTGGCCCGGCGTGGCCGGCGATCTGGATGCGGTGGTGCCGGAGGCTCGCTGATATGCCGGTACTCCAGGGTCTGCCTGGTGGTGCTGGTGGTGATGGCGGCCCGGGCACGAGAGTTGGATCCCTTCAAACTAATCTGGGTGAAAACTTGCCTTCGGCTCCTGCTAAGGACGGCGGTGGCGGCGCTATCTGCGTCGTTCCCTTCTTGAAGGCATCACCATGGAGAAGTTCAAGGCCACTCTCTGCTACCTCCGGGGGAAACCCCAAATCAGATGATCGAATGATGGCGGCGCTCTTGTGTCGTTCCTCCCTTGGGGGCGTCATTCTTGAATGTACACACGTGATCGAGGGACCAGAGGACGGATTCTTTGGTGGAGCAGTGCTTCATCCTACACACTGATGGCGACGGATCTTGACGGCGTGGCGCAGTGCAGATTCGGAGTTCACTGTGGGAGGATGGACTCGCGCAGGAGGAGGATGCTGTCGGGCGTCGTGGTGGCGTCGATGGCAGAGAGACCTGGCACGGTACATGCAACAGTACAACTCTGAAGATGGATTGGTGGCATGTGGCTGCGGCGGCCTCATACCCGGCAGGCGTCCTGGTTGAGGAGTGCGCCGGACTGGTAGGTGCCCCATACCCGGCAGGCATTCTGGTTGGGACTCAGGTCTTAGATGTTTATGTTTGGCTGCGATGTCTGTCTGGTATTAGGGCCAGACTATCTACGCCCCTTCATCACTTGGATAGATGTAGCGATAGTTGTTGCTTAGACAGTGGCTTTGGTCTTGCTGTTATATGGCTTTGTAAGGTCTTGAAAATAAATAATAAAGTGGCCTTATGCATCGCCCAGATGCAGAGGCCGGAGGTCATCCTTCTTTTCTAATTTTTTTTTGTTTTAGCAGTGTGGTTGTCTGCAACCTTTGGCATGTTATTTCTATTTATTTTTTAGAGTTCAGAATTGACACGACTATGAATCCATTGCCAAATTTTGGGTGTCCAACAAAAAGAACTCCGTGCTCAATACCATTTGTGGTGCCGCACTTTTGGGCATTTGGAAGTTTAGAAATTCTATAATATTCTATGACGTTTCTTGGTTAAACATCAAATAGGTCTGGTGACTGATTTTGAAGATGATCAATTCTTTGGTTGGAACATGCGAAAGAGAGGGTCCACTCTTTTTCCTATGCATAATAGCATGGAAATTCATATGCATAATTGCATGTTGAGGTGAACCCTTTTTATCGTGGTGGGCGCATGGCAGATGCCAAGGGATGGCTAAAGAGAGGAGGAGGCTCGAGGGCGCTGGTGGACTCCAGAGACGAGGTTGGCATGAGTGGGCACGGGACGCCGGACATACCCAGGTTCGGGGCTCTCCGAAGAGATAATACCCCTAGTCCTGCCGAGTGTAGTTGGATGATCGATAGTACAATGTACTTCCTAGAGCTGTATGGAGGGGGAAGGAAGCTGGCCAAGGCTTGGGCTGCTCCTTCTCCCCGGTGTTGCTGTTTGGTGGCTAGTCCTATACTTACTTGCTTTTCTCTCGTATGCGTTTTCTGCCTTCTGCCTGCCTGCCTGATCGTGGGTTTCTGGGGGGTTTTATAGACCAACCCCCCAGAGGTACAATGGTAATGTTACAGGTCGGTGGGTCCATATTGTCGGTGTCCGAGGACTTGGGCTGGGTCCCGCTGAGGTCTTGTGGTTCGCCGGGTTCCCCTAGGTGCGGGCCTCGCATGCCTAGGGGAACTGTGCGTCGTCTTGTCGATCGTCAGGGCGTGGCCGAGTCGAGTCGTGTACAATGCTCTCCGTCAGGCTACCGCTTTCTGTCGTCAGCGGTGAGGGCAGGAGCACTGTAGCCACGCCGGCCCTGGTCAGCGGGTACGTGAGGGGCACTGTTGCCACGCTCCGGCTGACCAGAGGCATGGGCAGGGCACCATTGCCTCGGTCCTCGCTGATTGAAGACTCGTCCCATCGTACGGCCTGGATGGGATGGGAGTTGACCCGTGCCCGGATTGCGGAGCACGCCACGGGTGGTGCTGGCTTGTTGAGGAAGCCTTGGTCGTGCCGAGTTCGGCTGTCTTGCGCTAGTCGTTGGGGCCGAGTCGACGTGTCTTGCCGGGTCGGCGAATCCGGCCGGGTCGCGGGACCTGGCCGGGTCGAGCGACCCGGCCAAGCGCGAGCCGGTATTGAGGGGCGGTGCCAGCCCTGTTGTTTTTGAAGAGGATCCGGGTTCCGTTGCCTGCCCGGGGTCCATCCCCCCGACAGTAGTCCCCGAAGCTGTGAAGGTCCGCCGTCTTCGGATGAGTGGGCCTTCGCAGTTTCCCCCTTAAGCAAGGCGGATTCTGCGAGCGCCGGGTCCGGCAACACCCACCGTGTGCCGGTTTTCTCGGAAACCGGATCGCGGCGTCCTGGCCGTGGCGGGAACCGAGGAGTCCGCCGAATCTTGGGGCAATCCCCCAGGCTTCGTGCGGGCGCCACGTGGTGCCCAGAAGTCGGGGGGGGGGGGGGCTGACAGGCCACACGCGTGACGGGACTGGGCGACGGGCTGGGGCCCATCGCCGCGCGCCCACGGCCCACGCACGCGGATTTATTGCAGCGTTGTGACGCCCCCGATTCAATCGTACACTAATCATCCACGCAAATGTGTACGATCAAGATCAGGGACTCACGGGAAGATATCGCAACACAACTCTAAAACATAAATAAGTCATACAAGCATCATAATACAAGCCGGGCCTCGAGGGCTTGAATACAAGTGCTCGATCATAGACGAAGTCAGCAAAAGCAACAATATCTGAGTACGTACATAAGTTAAACAAGTTTGCCTTAAGAAGGCTAGCACAAACCGGGATACAGATCGAAGAGGCGCAGGCCTCCTGCTCGGGATCCTCCTAAACTACTCCAGTGTCGTCGCCGGGCTGCTGCGTAGTAGTAGGCACCTCCAGTGTAGTAGTCGCCATCGACGGTGGCGTCTGCTCCAGGCTCCATCGTGCAGTCACAGCAATCGAGTAGAGATAGGGGAAAAGGGGAACAAGGCAACCGTGAGTACTCATCCAAAGTACTCGCAAGCAAGGAGCTACACTACATATGCATGGATATATGTGTAAAGGGCCATATCGGTGGACTGAACTGCAGAATGCCAGAATAAGAGGGGGATATCTAATCCTGTCGAAGACTACGCTTCCGCAGCCTCCGTCTTGCAACATGTAGAAGAGAGCAGATCAAGTCCTCCAAGTAGCATCACATAGCAATAATCCTACCCGCGATCCCTCCTCGTAACCACGAGAGAGAGCGACCACCGGGTTGTATCTCGCACTTGGAAGGGTGTGTTTTATTAAGTATCCGGTTCTAGTTGTCATAAGGTCAAGGTACAACTCCAAGTCGCCCCTGTTATCAAGATCACGGCTATTCAATAGATTAAACTTCACTGCAGGGTGCACCACATAACCCAACACGCTTGATCCCATTTGGCCGACACACTTTCCTGGGTCATGCCCGCCACGGAAGATCAACACGCCGCAGCCCCACCTAGGCATAACAGAGAGGCCAAGACGCCGGTCTAAACCTAAAGCGCCACAGTGCAGGCCCATCGCCCATAGCACACCTGCACGTTGCATAGGCGGCCGAAAGCGGAACTAGCCCCCTTAATACAAGAGCAGGCTTACGTTCCAATCCGGCGCGCGCCACTCAAGGTCAAGGCGTCACAATGGCGTTTTCGATACCACGACGTCGGGATACCCATAACTACTCCCACGTAGATGGTTAGTGCGTATAGACCAAATGGCCAGACTTAGATCAAATACCTAGATCTCGTTAAACGTGTTAAGTATCCGCCAACGCCGACCAGGGCCAGGCACACCTCTCTCCTAGGTGGTCTCAACCTGCCCTGCCGCTCCGCCACAAAGTATCAGTCGGGTGCCGTCGGGAACCCAGGCCACCTCTACCGGAATGGAGCCACCTGTCCTTTCAGCCCCCATCTCCGAACAGTATCACAGGTAATGTAATAGTGTAAAGTATATAGTATATGCCCGTGATCACCTCCCGATGTGATCACAGCCCAAAGAGTATAGCATGGCGTACGGACAAGAGTGTAGGGCCACCGATGGAACACTAGCATCCTATACTAAGCAAGAGGATAGCGGTAAAGGTAACAACATGATAGTAGCAAGGACAGGCTATGCAGCAGTATAGGATTAACTGAAAGCAGTAACATGCTACACTACTCTAATGCAAGTAGTATAGAGAAGAGTAGGCGATATCTGGTGATCAAAGGGGGGGCTTGCCTGGTTGCTCTGGCAAGAGAGAGGGGTCGTCAACACCGTAGTCGATCGGGGTACCAGCAGCAGCATCAGCCTCGTAGTCTACCAGAGAGAAGAGGGGGAAGAAACAATGAATACCATGCAAACAGATGCATATCGATGCATGACATGACAAGTAACTATGCTAGGGGTGCCCAATCGCGGTAGTAGGTGATACCGACGAATGGGGAAAACATCCGGGAAGTATTCCCGGTGTTTCGCGTTTTCGGACAGATGAACCGGAGGGGGAAAGTTGCGTGTTTGCTATGTTAGGGATGTGTGGCGGACGAACGGGCTGCGTATCCGGATTCGTCTCATCGTTCTGAGCAACTTTCATGTACAAAGTATTTCCATCCGAGTTATGGATTATTTTATATTGATTTTTTGAAGTTTATAAAACACTTTCTAAATTGTTTTATTTCAAAAATTAAATGTTAAATTGCTATGGGTACGCAGAAGTGTACCCACAGAAGGGCTTGTGTGGCTGACCAGTAGGCCCAGTTGACTTGGTGAACTACCCAGTCAGCAGAGACTGACTGGTGGGGCCAGTCAAAGTCAACAGCCCAGTTAGCATCGATCACGACCTAGTCAACCCGACAAGGGGTCCCACCATCATTGACTCATAACTTTAGTAGTTTAGGAAAAACTTGCTTAATTAACAGTGAGGCCCATCCTTCACTGGGTTATATTATGTTAGTTACCAAATTAACTAATTAATTAACATACTAAATATTTTAATTAACACTTATTTTTGTTCATTTGTTTTTCGTTCTTATCCAGGTGGGCCCGGTGGTCGTGGGCACAACTGCCACACACACGCACACGCACACGGCTATGGGCGAGGCCGTGGCGGAGCCTGGTCGGCTGGATTGCCGGCGCGCCGGGCGGGCGGACACGGGCATGGAGCGAGCGGGAAGGGTGCGGCGGCGCCATGAGTGCATACTTGGGTGCGGGCGACGCGACGCCCAGTGCACAAAGAAGCAGCTCTTGTGGATTTGGCGAAGGACGGCAGCTGGAGGCGCCAAACGACGGGCGAGACAGGGAACAGGGCGGCCGGCGGCTACTGAAAGGCCAAGGCTGGACGTGCGGGACGATGGGGAGAGTGAAGCAGTGGGATGGGGTTCTCACCCCCGTTGTAGGGGAGTTCGGCGGTGAGGCACGATGACGGTGGCGGGGAGGAGGTCGGGGAAGGCGTCCGTCGGGGAGGTGGAGGACAAGGCGGCGACGGGCGGCGACGCGGTGGTCTGGCGAGGTGGCGACGGTCGGCGGGGCGCGGACGACGGCGAAGTGCGACGCGCGACGGGGCGTCAGCTGGGGGAGAGGCGAGGTCGGAGGGCGGGGGTCAGCTGGGCGGCGGGAGCTCAGCCCCGATCCAGATCGGGGGGTGAGAGGAAGAGGTGGAGGATTGAGGGGATCGTGCGGGGGGGAGTGGGTGTGTCGATGGGCTCTAGGGTTCCAGGGGTGGGAGGTTATGCACGGTACTGGGCCACAGGTAAGGTGGGCTGGCCGGTTGGGGTGGGATGGGCCGAGGCCCATCGGGAGCTGGGGGTCTTCTTTTCTTTCCTTGCCTTTTTTTTCTTTAGCCACTAAAAGGCTTTTATAAAAAAACCAAATAGTCCCATAAATGACATTGCAATATGTAGCACTGCCAGAAAAGTTTAGGAGGCATTTGAAAAGCTTTGGAATTTTTTATAATTTCAAAAGCGATTAAGATAATATTTTGGCCCCTGTTTTAACTGTTTTAGGACATTTAATTATTTTATAAAAGGTTGTCTCCAACACCAAAATTAGCTAGGGTTTATTTTCCCCATGACGAACATTTTTGTTTTGACAATTGAAAACTTTTAAAGTTTGACTTGAATTTAAATTTGAATTTGAGCGGGGTTGGATAAACGCGAGTTTATCAACAGTAACAGTGGTGACGAGGCATCATTAATGCGGGATTACTGTAGCCTAATTATCCGGGCGTCACAATTCTCCTCCACTACAAGAAATCTCGTCCCGAGATTTAAGAGGGGGTCTAAGGGGGAAAGGTTTGGTTACGAAATTCTAACGAATTTTCTTAGTCTTGGTAGCTCATCTCGAAGAGGTCGATTCATAGCGTTGATGTCTTCATTCCTATGCATCAATGCATCACGATGAAGTGGTCGTCCTTCCTTCAGGATCTTCACCGTACTTATGAAAGGATAAGAGGGGAAAAACTCTAAGGACGGATCCTGATAAAATTGAGCATCGGACAGTTAACTCAGGGGAAGAAGCATAAGTATCTCCCGAGTTGAAACTTAAGAAGATATCGAGAGCAAAGTAAGAAGGTGCAAAATAGAAGTTTCAATCGCATAGGCCATCGTTCGTTGCCTGAAACGAAGTGTTGAAGGGGTTTAGAGCAATGTGAACAAGCATTGCATCAGATACCAGAATAGATCACTAGGCAGGTGGCCTATGGATTACTTACAAAGTCAAGCGCGAGGAATAACTTTGACAACAGGGTGTACAGGAGAGTCAAGTTTCGATCCTGTGGAACTGTGGGTTATGGGCCCACCATGTGGGTTAAAAAGTAGAAAGGGCGGTGATATTTTGCACAGTCATGATAACAAGACATGTCAGAGGGTAGCCTATCAATTATGTCGGCAACAATGTCGGTACCAAGGGCGAGGGACGAAGAGAACCATTTTCCTGCTCGTTGAACGAGGCGGACCATTAGGCAAAGTTCCCGTCCGTCGGTGGCTACCGAAATGTCATCAACAGTAGAAACAGGGTCTTACTGACACGGTTGTACACCAAGGTGTTTTACATAAGCAGAAGATTACTACTGCTTATATAATATAGATCACAAGAAGGGTTAAGCAAACCAAAGGAAAGGAAAGGTGATTACCAGGTTACACAGGCAATGGAGAGGAAAATGTGCATAAACATGCATATCAGGGGTATATCTTTTCCAAAGTCAAGCAAAGGATGATATCCAAGACAGGATATAAAGTAGAAAACCCTTTAGATAACAGGAGAGAAATTTCATGACATTACCTTACTGGGTCATATAAAGACCAGTGTTATAACTCTTGGAAACATGTCCCAACCATCATATCTGACCGAGATTCAGATATGATCGGTGTCAAGATGCCTAAGAAGGAAGGGGTGCAACACAATTTGACGAGATGGTGTTGCAAGGTTCTCGGGAAATGAAATATGGAAGCAAGTTCTGAACCATAGTTCATCGTTAAACAAGGAGAGGATGAGAAGGTGGCTGATGAACTTAGTGACAATTCACTGAGATTTCCAAAAGATGGATCCCCACAATTAGGTGAACAAGGAGACATCATTTGTCAGATCAAATGATATAATGATGTATGCTTGAGGAAAACATACACAATTTAAACATTGGTGAAAGGTGCACCCGACATATGGGCTGGGTTGCACAACCAACGTCGGAATGGTGATTCAATAATCAACAGTCTAAGAATGAACGGCCGACCATTAACTTCAAAGCAATAGGGTTGCTAGAAGTTTTGGAATTACACATCACAGTTCAATTGTCGGTATTCCGGTTAGAAACAACAAGGGTACCAAGAAAGAATGGTGAGGGTGAGAAGTATCACCATACCAAGAATTCTTAAGAGGCGGAGTAATCCTCACGACATTCTTGACATAAAAGATGGTAATACTCCATGGTAAAGAAGAACAAATGCTAGATAGCAAGGAACTCGAGGTATAACACAGAACACAAACAAGTTTTTGTTGGAGGGAACGGAATAAAGAGGTCGATGACAACACAAATCATCGAGGGCAAGGATGGTATTTCTCATCATTAATTCAATTGATATCCTGGAAGAGCATCATAATGTAGATGGTGATCATGACACATTTGTCGAGAGATTCCACGAAGATGTAATCGATCAACGATGACATCAAGTCAAACGAATGATGAAGCGAAAGGTTGTTGGAACCACGAGTAGGACACAGACCCGAGATCAAGTTTGTTGTTCAAGATGGAATGATAAGACAAGGAAACCGAAGTAAGCTTAGCTCAATCGTCGAATGTTGTGCTCCGGAATTAAGGACCCGGTAGCACAGTTAAAATTAGCACGATAATGAGGTAGCCGATCGAGCTAGGGGTGGCGGATCGGGTACAAACTCGCATTTATAGAAGCTTCTTGAAGAGTTGTTGAACCGTAGTGCGGACTCGGTTCAGTTATCGGTGTCTATGAGTGTTTAATAACTTCGAGCCCGTGAAAAATTGGAATCCGTGGGAAGGTAGCACTTGATGAAGAACTCATAAGAAGTTATGCAGTTCCATGATAATCTCGAGATACCAGGGGGGTAATACTCGATGACATATCAAAGTAGAGGTTGGACGGGGGGTATTGCTCTACAGAAGACAAGTGCTAAAACTTGCACGAGAAATGGTATTTAAAAGAGAACATGGTCGGAACCACGATTGCAAAAGGCCAGATCCCTGATATAAGATGAACTTATACCAAAGGAATAATTAATTTAAGAGAAGCTTTAATGATAAGATCTACATCGTGTCCATGGGCATGGACACAAGTTCAAGGTCGACTCCCACTGCTCCAATGCATAACCTATCATTCACGTCTCACGTTCGAGGAAGTTGCGGTGTTGAAATTTTATCTGGCGAAGCACCGTAAGAGTATGATTCGTGAAAACTTTCGGGTTCACACGGTTTAGAGAAGGCATATGTTCAACCCATAGGGGCTTCTTAGAAACATATACCACAAGTTTCAAGAGTAAATAACACAAGCCCGAAAGCGAGCATGGTTGGCCAAGCAGAGGATACAACTTAACAAAGGCATTATGTATCAGGGAAGAACTCACAAAGTGATCAAATGTGAAGGACAACGCCGGATAACAATCAAACACATGACTTGAAGGTCAACAAAGGGACTGATGTGATTATCTAAACTCAACCATAAGAAGGAATTAATGCAAATGCAACATGTTATGGAATCAACTGAATAAATCAAAGCTTAAATGCAAAGGAATTATGATTTCCAAAACAAAGGATCGAGAAGCGGGCGTTACGATCAAGGATGGATCAATTGAATATACCGGAGGCACAATCGATTTACGTATAGTTTGGTCGAGAACCAGCTAAGTCTGAGCCGGAAAGATAATTTAAAAGGATCAACTGATGACTGCGTGCATTCGCACGTATTGAATCAAAGGACTCAAAAATGATGGTGACACAGGATGCCAATATGATTACTATACTTATGGGATTAATCATAATGAAAGCAAACAAGAAATTCCAGGGCAATAGGTTGCTGAGGATTTTCGGAATATCGAATGGTATTTCGAAGACTTTTGTGTAACACATGAACAATCGGGGATGAGCGGATACTCGATAAGTGCGAGAATTAACCGTAGGGGTATTCAGTGACAAAGGACAGCAAGGCAAGAAGCTCAAAGGATTATCAAAACAACGACGAAGTTTTTCGTGGTATCTTGTAATAACAAGACCAACTGGGATGAAGGTAAGAATAACAACTGCAAGTAGTTATCCATAAGGGTTTACAAAGGAAGGGAATTGCAAACGCGATGAACACAAGTTCTCGAGTTAACAAATAAGAGCATCTTCGTGGTCTTCGGTGCAGACGATCATCATAATAAGGGCTCTCCGGGTGTAAGTGATAACGAGATCCTAATGTTAGATTTAGTAAAATTCATTTAACCCGAATAGAAGAGAGCTCAGAGTCCCAGAGTAAAGATCGAGGAGTAAAAGATCCTAATACCACCCAATGGTGACATGGGCCCATGGGCCGCACAGCCAAGTTAGTAAAAGTTTTGTAAAGTCTAGACTCGACTTCGGCCAAGGAGTGTGGAAGGGGGATTCCTACATGCAGTCGGCTCTGATACCAACTTAGACGCTTCGATTCAATCATACACTAATCATGCACGCAAATGTGTATGATCAAGATCGGGGACTCACGGGAAGATATCGCAACACAACTCTAAAACATAAATAAGTCATACAAGCATCATAATACAAGCCAGGGGCCTCGAGGGCTCGAATACAAGTGCTCGATCATAGACGAGTCAGCGAAAGCAACAATATCTGAGTATAGACATAAGTTAAACAAGTTTGCCTTAAGAAGGCTAGCACAAACTGGGATACATATCGAAAGAGGCGCAGGCCTCCTGCCTGGGATCCTCCTAAACTACTCCTGTGTCGCCGTCACGGACCGCACGTAGTAGTAGGCACCTCCAAAGTAGTAGTCGCCATCGACGGTGGCGTCGCTCCTGGGTTCCATCTTCTGGTCGCAGCAATCGAGTAGAGATAGGGGGAAAAGGGGGAACAAGGCAACCGTGAGTACTCATCCAAAGTACTCGCAAGCAAGGAGCTACACTACATATGCATGGATATATGTGTAAAGGGCCATAACAATGGACTGAACTGCAGAATGCCAGAATAAGAGGGGGTATCTAATCACGTCAAGATCAAGGCTCGGCAGCCTCCGCCTTGCAGCATGTAGCAGAGAGTAGACTGAAGTCCTCCAAGTAGCATCACATAGCAATAATCCTACCCGGTGATCCCCTCCTCGTAACCCTGAGAGAGAGCGACCACCGGGTTGTATCTGGCACTTGGAAGGGTGTGTTTTATTAAGTATCCGGTTCTAGTTGTCATAAGGTCAAGGTACAACTCCAAGTCGTCTTGTTACCAAGATCACGGCTATTCAATAGATTAAACTTCCTGCAGGGTGCACCACATAACCCAACACGCTTGATCCCATTTGGTCGGACACACTTTCTGGGTCATGCCCGGCATGGAAGATCAACACGTCGCAGCCCCACCTAGGCACAACAGAGAGGCCAGACGCCGGTCTAAACCTAAGCGCCAGGGTGCAGGCCCATCGCCCATAGCACACCAAGACGCTATGTGACGCTGCCGAAGCGGAACTAGCCCCTTAATACAAGAGCAGGCTTACGTTCCAATCCGGGCGCCGCGCCACTCGTCGCCGGGCGCCACGAAGTGCTTCGGCTGATACCACGACGTCGGGATACCCATAACTACACCCACGTAGATGGATAGTGCGTATAGACCAAATGGCCAGACTCAGATCACATACCCAGATCTCGTTAAACATGTTAAGTATCCGCCAATGCCGACCAGGGCCAGCCCACCTCTCTCCTAGGTGGTCTCAACCTGCCCTGCCGCCTCCGCCACAAAGTATCGGGCCGGGGACCTGTGCCTACCTCTACCGGGATGGAGCCACCGTCTTTCGCCCCCCATCTCCTAACAAAGATTATCACGAGGTAATGTAATAGTGTAAAGTATATAGTATATGCCCGTGATCACCTCCTCAAGTGATCACAGCCCAAAGAGTATAGCATGGCAGACGGACAAGAGTGTAGGGCCACCGATGGAACACTAGCATCCTATACTAAGCAAGAGGGATAGCGAGTAAAGGTAACAACAAGAGTAGCAAGGACAAGCTATGCAAAGCATTATAGGATTAATCGAAAGCGATAACATGCTACACTACTCTAATGCAAGTAGTATAGAGAAGAGTAGGCGATATCCGGTGATCAAAGGGGGCTTGCCCGGTTGCTCTGGCAAGAGAGAGGGGTCACAACACCGTAGTCGATCGGGGTACCAAAGAAGAAAGATCAGCCTCGTAGTCTACCAGAGAGAAGAGGGGGAAGAAACAATGAATACCATGCAAACAGATGCATATCGATGCATGACATGACAAGTAACTATGCTAGGGGTGCCCAATCGCGGTAGTAGGTGATACCAACGAATGGGGAAAACATCCGAGAAAGTATTCCCGATGTTTCGCGTTTTTGGACAGATGAACAGGAGGGGGAAAGTTGCGTGTTTGCTATGTTAGGGATGTGTGGCGGACGAACGGGCTGCGTATCCGGATTCGTCTCGTCGTTCTGAGCAACTTTCATGTACAAAGTGTTTCCATCCGAGTTACGGATTATTTTATATTGATTTTTTGAAGTTTTTAAAACACTTTCTAAATTGTTTTAATTCAAAAATTAAATGTTAAATTGCTATGGGTACGCAGAAGTGTACCCACAGAAGGGCTTGTGTGGCTGACCAGTAGGCCCAGTTGACTTGGTGAACTACCCAGTCAGCAGAGACTGACTGGTGGGGCCAGTCAAAGTCAACAGCCTAGTTAGCATTGACCGCTGACCTAGTCAACCTGACAAGGGGGTCCCACCATCATTGACTCATAACTTTAGTAGTTTAGGAAAAACTTGCTTAATTAACAGTGAGGCCCATCCTTCACTGGGTTATATTATGTTAGTTACCAAATTAACTAATTAATTAACATACTAAATATTTTAATTAACACTTATTTTTGTTCATTTGTTTTTCGTTCTTATCTGCAGGCCGGGCCCGGTGGTCGGGGCACAACTGCCACACACACGACACGCACACACGGCTGTGGGCGAGGCCGGGCCGGAGCTCGGTCGGGCGGGTGGCCGGGCCAAGGCCGGGCGGGCGGACACGGGGCATGGAGAGAGCGAGGAAGGGGCGCGGCGGCGCCGGCGGAGTGCATACGGGGGGTGCGGCGACGCGCGACGTCCAGGCACAGCAGCAGCCTTGTGGACGGGCGAGCGACGGCAGCGGAGGCGCGAAACGACGGGCGAGACAGGGGAACAAGGGCGGCCGGCGCGCTGAGCGCGGCGCTGGACGTGCGGGACGATGGGGAGAGGGAAGCAGGGGGGATGGGGTTCTCACCCCCGTTGTAGGGGAGTTCGGCGGTGAGGCACGATGACGCCGGCGGGGAGGAGGTCGGGGAAGGCGTCCGTCGGGGAGGTGGAGGACAAGGCGGCGACGGGCGGCGACGCGGTGGTCTGGCGAGGTGGCGACGGTCGGCGGGGCGCGGACGACGGCGAGCTGCAACGCGGCGACGGGGCGCCACTGGCCGGGGAGAGGCGAGGCCTGAGGGGGGGGGTCGCGGCCAAGCGGCGGAGCCTGGGTGCCCCGATCCAGTTGGGGGGTGAGAGGAAGAGGTGGAGGATTGAGGGGATCGTATGGGGAGTGGGTGTGTCGATGGGCTCTAGGGTTCCAGGGGGTGGGAGGTTATGCAGGCGCGGCTGGGCCAGCTGGGGTGGGCTGGCCGGTTGGGGTGGGATGGGCCGAGGCCCATCGGGAGCTGGGGGTCTTCTTTTCTTTCCTTGCCTTTTTTTTCTTTAGCCACTAAAAGGCTTTTATAAAAAAACTAAATAGTCCCATAAATGACATTGAAATATGTAGCACTGCCAGAAAAGTTTAGGAGGCATTTGAAAAGCTTTGGAATTTTTTATAATTTCAAAATTGATTAAGATAATATTTTGGCCCCTGTTTTAACTGTTTTAGGACATTTAATTATTTTATAAAAGGTTGTATCCAACACCAAAATTAGCTAGGGTTTATTTTCCCCATGACGAACATTTTTGTTTTGACAATTGAAAACTTTTAAAGTTTGACTTGAATTTGAATTTGAATTTGAGCGGGGTTGAATCAACGCGAGTTTATCAACAGTAACAGTGGTGACAAGGCATCATTAATGCGGGATTACTGTAGCTTAATTATCCGGGCATCACAGGTGTCTGGGGGCCGGTTGCTCTTCCCCGGGCAGTTACTGCGCGTGTACGTGTGCACGTATTGCGGGGTAGTGGAACGGGTGCGTGCAGACGATCCCACTTCCCCACTTTCCCACATTCAAACTGGGGGTTATAAATCGGGGGGCAGGGGGGCGGCGGACATTATTCTCACTCGCGCCCTCCTGTCCCTTTGCTCTCGTTCCGCTCTTTGCAACCGACGAGCTACGTCACCCACTGCTCCGAGCAGAACTCCTTCTTCGTTCGTCTTCCTTCTTGTTCCTTCGATCATGTTGCTACCATCGGGCTCCTCGATGGGCTCGAATGTCACCCCCAGGGACATCACCCAGCTCCGGGTGATGCGGCGCCTGCCGCGGGAGACAGACGTTGGTGTCCGCCTGCTGCGTGGTGAGCAGAGGCCTCGTCCCGAGGGGCAGGAGCGCGTGGTCTTCCTCACGCACTTCGAGCATGGATTTGGGCTGCCGGCGAGCGCCTTCTTCCGCGCGTTCCTGGAATTCTTCGGGCTCTAGCCGCATCATCTTGGTGTCGGCGCCATCGTCCAGCTCTCCGGCTCTGTCACGCTCTGTGAGGGGTACCTAGGGGTCGAGCCCACGATCGACCTCTGGGCGCGCTTCTTCTCCTTGAAGCAGCAGGGGCCGTCGGCCGGGGAGTTCGCCGATTGCGGCGCCGCCGTTATCTCGAAGCGATCGGGGGCGGATTTCCCCAAGATCCCGCTGGAGGACTCTGCCAAGAAGTGGCAGAACTGCTTCTTCTACGTCCGCAACCATGGGGCGGATCGCATCAACCTTCCGGACTTCGCCATCGCGCCGCCGCGAGCGAAGACGAACTGGGGCTACTCGCCCAGGCGCCCGTCGCAGGAGATCGTCAACATCTGCGAGCGGGCGATGGTGATGCGGACGCAGGAGGGGCTCACCGGCACCGACCTCCTCGCCGCGTTTATCATGCGCCGGGTCCTTCTGCTTCAGGGGCGCTCCTGCCTCATCGGCGAGATGGCCGGCCTTCAAGACCCCAACCGTATGGGGTCGACGCGGCTGTCCGTGGAGCAGATCGCGCGCGGCATGAATGGCATCTCCAGAGCCAACCTTGGAGAGGACTGGCGGTTCGGCAAGGCGCCGTACAGCGAGTCCAACCCGGCGCCGCAGGTGAGTGTCTGGTCTTCCTACTTTGCTACTGCACACCTCCTCATCCGTCCTGACGTGACGCGGGAGATACTTCTGAACGCGATTCGGCATCCTTACGCCCGGGCTCCGTCACAGGTGGCGCCGGTGGCGCCAGAGGAGCCCGCGGCCCATGGCGGGGAGGAGGAAGCCGAGTCCGACGCCGGTGCTGGGCGTCGCGCGGGTAAGTTTCGTATCTCTCTTTATGTGTCTTGAATTGCTGACCACGGCACGGTGCGGGCAATGCTGACGCCAGCTGCTTGGTGTAGTGGCGTTGGGCGGGGGAGGCGGCGACGCGGGCGGAGCCGGGTCCTCACACGGGGCGGCGCTGAGCCGCCCACATGGGAAGGACAGCGTCGCGCCGCTGGCCTCGGCGCACGGGCGGATTCCGGCCAGGCCGGAGGCCGCCAAGAGGAAGCGTGGGCAAAGGCACGGAGGCCGACCCCGGTTCCGGTCTTGACGGGGTAAGCTTCATCTCTTGTTTGCGCCCGGATTTCTTGAGCTTGTCGTGTTTTCTTTTTTTTTTTGCTTATTCTGTCTTCTTCTTTAGGTCGCCAATCGCGCTGGCGAGGGTGGCGGCGGAAGCCGCGGCCGCCGAAGGGGCCGCGTTCCGTAGGAGCCGGTCCGACCTCGCCGAACAGGGCGAGGTGGAGGGGCGGGGCGACTCGGACCTCGGCCAGGACCCAAACGACGCCGAGGCCTTGGCCTGGCGGGACAGGAACCGGGCCGAGGCGGAGTTGGAGGCGGCGTCGGTCCGTGCTTGGACCGACGCGGCGGCGGCATGGGCGCGGAGCCGGCTTGGCGCGAGATGCTGGAGGGCACAGTGGTGGCGGCGACGGTCTTTGAGCCGTCGTCAGTGAGGGAGCGCGGCCGCGGAGGCCGGGCTGAGGTGGTGGTCCTCGACCGGGAAGTGGTGGAGGTGGCGGATGACACCCCGCCGCGGGCCAACATGGCCGAGCGAGCGGGGGCTGATGGCGGTGGAGGCGGCGTCGTCTTGGAGGAGGCGCTGCGGGTGGCGGTGCCGGAGGCGCCACCGGTTTTGGAGGAGGCACCGCGGGCGGTGGTGCCGGAGGCCATCCTGGCGACTGGGCCGGAGGTGGCGCAGCAGGCTGTCCCGGCGTCCGGTCCGGAGGCGGCGTCGCAGGCGCCCCGCGTCCGGTCGCTGCCGGGCGTCGGGAGGGGCGTCGGAGGAGGTGATGGCTGTCGCGGCGCCAGCGGGAGCACATCTTGGTGCCCCGGTGAGGGCGCCGAGCTGCCGCCAGCAGCCGGGCGCCAAGCGGGGCGCCATCGCCTTCGGGCCTCGAACCAGGAGGAGGCGGCGCCGACGCCGCTGGCCGCCGCCGCGAGGCCGGACGGAACGGCTCGAGGCCTTCGCCCAGGCCGAGGTGGAGCGGATGCGCGACCTGGAGCCCGCCGTCCTAGTAAGTCTTCTTTTTCGTGCAATTTCTTCTTTGTGGGGGCGTGCCAGTGCACCCACTGGGTGTAGCCTCCGAGGTTCGCGCCAACTACGTAGTAGTTGGGTCGAATCTTTAGAGCTTTTGACCTTGTTCTGACTTCTGCTTTCTTTAGCATCTCAACGCCTTTCGGTCGCCTCCTACAATCGTCTTCTGGGCAAGCACCGGGAGCTCATGGAGCAGCTCACCACCAAGGAGGAGGAGCTCCGCGTCGCTGCAGGTATTGTCGTGCTCTTTTCTAGTGGGGGCACGCTAGCGCACCCACTGGGTGTAGCCCCCGAGATTCAGGCCAACTGTGTAACAGTTGGGCCAAACCTTAAGTCTTGCTTTGTTTTCTTCTGCTGAATCCTTCTTTTTTGCAACCGAGGTGATGTCCTGTTGGACTCGTCTGCTTCGGGCCGGTCATTACTACGACCGGCTCGTTGCCGACACCGGCCATCTTAGCGTCGAGGCGGCGCAGGCGAGGGCGGAGGTGGCCGCGGCCCGGCGGTCTCTCGATGAGGCTAACCAACTGCATGAGCAGCTGTCGAGTCACAAGAGCCGCCTCGAGGCCGAGGTGGAGCTCCTCAAGGCGGAGGCCGCCAAGGTCGCGGAGGCGCAGCGGGCCCTGGTGGAGGCATACCAACAGCGCGGCCAGCTGGCCGACGACAAGGGCCGGCTCCAGGCGAGGTGGAACGCCTGAGGGGGCAGGTCACCACGGCTGGGGGGGCCCGTGAGGACGAGGCCCATCACCGCGAGGCGGCCGAATACAAGGATGCCGAGCTGAAGGCGGCCCTTGCCAAGGCGGCCAACTTGGAGAAGGCGCTTGAGGAGCGCGACCGCGCCATCGAGCGGGAGCGGCGCAGTATGTTGCTTGAGGCACAACACCTGGAAGAGTCCTTCTCCAGTGAGTGTTGTTTCTTGTAGTTTGCTGGGTCGGGATCCGGCCTTTCTTCCTTGTCGTTCTTCTTCTAACTTGCTTCCTCCTTTGCGGCAGGGGCCTTCCCGGAGACGCAGCGGCTGGCGGAGGAAGCCGTCCGCTATCAGCGCGACCAGACCTGCGTTGTTGGGTCCAGGACGGATCCGCAGGCGGCCTGGACCTTCCCGGAGATCATCGCCGCCACTGAGGCCCGTCTGCGGGTCCTGGGAACGCAGATGGAGCAGCTGTCCCGGGCCGGCACCGTGATGACGGCGACCCTGTGGCCAGGCTCTGTCCAACCGAGCAGCTTCTCGCGCCTGGCGCGTTGGTTGGAGACGGGCTCGGACCGTCTTGGCGAGTGGCGCGTCTCCGCCGCTCGTGCCGGATCTGAGATGGCGCTCCGATTCGCGCTGTCCTGGCATCCAGACCTGCAGCTGGATGCGTTGATGAGCCAGCGGGCTGGTTTGGAGCAGCTTCTGCAGGAGCAAGTCAGCCGGATCGCCTCCCGGGGCCAGCTACATCACCGAGTTCGCCTTCCACGATGAGTTCCATCCGGAGCGGACGGAAGACGCCAGTGCCGTGGAAGGCGACGACTTCGGCTTGCTCCTTCGCGATCCGGAGGGGAGCTCGGAGGAGACGAGCTTCTACCGTGATGCGGATGCCGAGGAGGACACCGGCACCTCGCTGGACCCAGAGGCCGCTAGGGGAGAGCCGTCAACGTCGCGACGCGGCACTGGAGATGCCTGAGACACTTTGTAAAATTTGTTAAGTAGTAGGTCCACCCACCCACTGGGGGTTTCATGGTGTAATGAACTCGGGCCATGGGCCTTTAAATATTTGTGTAAATGTCGTGGATGCTTTTGTTGGGGAACGTTGCATAAAATAAAAAAAATTCTACGTTCACCAAGATCAATCTATGAGTTCATATAGCAACGAGAGAGAGAGATGCATCTACATACCACTTGTAGATCGCGTGCGGAAGCGTTCAAGAGAACGGGGTTGAGGGAGTCGTTCTCGTCGTGATCCAAATCACCGGAGATCCTAGTGCCGAACGGACGGCACCTCCGCGTTCAACACACTTACGGTCAGCGTGACTTCTCCTCCGTCTTGATCCAGCAAGGGGAAGGAGAGGTTGATGAAAATCCAGCAAGACAACGCGTGGTGGTGGATGCGGCAAGATTCCCAAGAGGCTTCGCCAAGCAACTGGGGAGGAGGAAGAGGTGTAGCAGGGGGAGGGAGGCGCCAAGTGCAAGGGTGCGGCTGCCCTCCCTCCCCCCTTTATATAGGCCCCCTGGGGGGGCGCCGGCCCCTCTAGAACCCATCTAGATGGGGGGCGGCGGCCAAGGGGGGAGGCTTGCCCCCCAAGGCAAGTGGGGCGCCCCCCACCCTAGGGTTTCCAACCCTAGGCGCAGGGGGGGCAAGTGGGGGCGCACCAGCCCACCAGGGGCTGGTTCCCTCCCACTTCAGCCCACGGGGCCCTCCGGGATAGGTTGCCCCACCCGGTGGACCCCGGGACCCTTCTGGTGGTCCCAGACAATACCAAGAACCCCAAATTCTCCCGATGGCCGAAATAGCACTTCCTATATATAATTCTTTACCTCCGGACCATTCCGTAACTCCTCGTGACGTCCGGGATCTCATCCGGGACTCCGAACAACATTCGGTTTGCTGCATACTCATATCCATACAACCCTAGCGTCACCGAACCTTAAGTGTGTAGATCCTACGGGTTCGGGAGACACGTAGACATGACCGAGACGGCTCTCCGGTTAATAACCAACCGCGGGATCTGGATACCCATGTTGGCTCCCACATGCTCCTCGATCATCTCATCGGATGAACCACGATGTCGAGGATTCAAGCAACCCCATATACAATTCCCTTTGTCAGACGATATGTTACTTGCCCGAGATTCGATCGTCGGTATCCCAATACCTCGTTCAATCTCGTTACCGGCAAGTCACTTTACTCGTACCGTAATGCGTGATCCTGTGACCAGACACTTGGTCACTATGAGCTTATTATGATGATGCACTATCGAGTGGGCCCAGTGATACCTCTCGCAATACGGAGTGACAAATCCCAGTCTCGATCCGTGTCAACCCAACAGACACTTTCGGAGATACCTGTAGTGCATCTTTATAGTCACCCGATTCACGTTGTGGACGCTTTGGTACACCCAAAGCACTCCTACGGTATCCGGGAGTTACACGATCTCATGGTCTAAGGAAAAGATACTTGACATTGGAAAAGCTCTAGCAAAACGAACTACACGATCTTGTGCTATGCTTAGGATTGGCTCTTGTCCATCACATCATTCTCCTAATGATGTGATCCCGTTATCAATGACATACAATGTCCATAGTCAGGAAACCATGACTATCTATTGATCAACGAGCTAGTCAACTAGAGGCTCACTAGGGACAAGTTGTGGTCTAAGTATTCACACGTGCATGAATAAAAGACAATTATCACGAACAAGGAAATATAATAATAATCCTTTTATTATTGCCTCTAGGGCATATTTCCAACAGTCTCCCACTTGCACTAGAGTCAATAATCTAGTTACATTGTGATGAATCGAACACCCATAGAGTTCTGGTGTTGATCATGTTTTGCTCATGGAAGAGAGGTTTAGTCAACGGATCTGCGACATTCAGATCCGTATGCACTTTGCAAATTTCTGTGTCTCCATCTTGAACATTTTCACGAATGGAGTTGAAGCGACGCTTGATGTGCCTGGTCTTGTTGTGAAACCTGGGCTCCTTGGCAAGTGCAATAGCTCCAGTGTTGTCACAGAAGAGTTTGATTGGCCCCGACGCATTGGGTATGACTCCTAGGTCGGTGATGAACTCCTTCACCCAAATTGCTTCATGCGCTGCCTCCGAGGCTGCCATGTAGATCCCGCCACGATGCTCTGCTTGCAGCTACACCAGCTTACTGCTCCACCATTCAACATATACACGTATACGGTTTGTGACTTAGAGTCATCCAGATCTGTGTCGAAGCTAGCGTCGTCGTAACCCTTTACGACGAGCTCTTCGTCGCCTCCATAAACGAGAAACATGTCCTTAGTCCTTTTCAGGTACTTCAGGATATTCTTGACCACTGTCCAGTGTTCCTTGCCAGGATTACTTTGGTACCTTCCTACCAAACTTACGGCAAGGTTTACATCAGGTCTGGTACATAGCATGGCATACATAATAGAACCTATGGCTGAAGCATAGGGGATGACACTCATCTCTTCTTTATCTTCTTCCGTGGTCGGGCATTGAGCAGAGCTCAATTTCACACCTTGTAATACAAGCAAGAACCCTTTCTTGGACTGATCCATTTTGAACTTCTTCAATATCTTATCAAGGTATGTGCTTTGTGAAAGACCTATGAGGCGTCTCGATCTATCTCTATATATCTTGATGCCTAATATATAAGCAGCTTCTCCAAGGTCCTTCATTGAAAAAATCTTATTCAAGTAGGCCTTAATGCTGTCCAAAAGTTCTATATCATTTCCCATCAAAAGTATGTCATCTACATACAATATGAGAAATGCTACAGAGCTCCCACTCACTTTCTTGTAAACGCAGGCTTCTCCATAAGTCTCAAGAAACCCAAACGCTTTGATCATCTCATCAAAGCGAATGTTCCAACTCCGAGATGCTTGCACCAGCCCATAAATGGATCATTTGGAGCTTGCACACCTTGTTAGCATTCTTAGGGTCGACAAAACCTTCCGCTGCATCATATACGCTTCTTCCTTAAGATAGCCGTTAAGGAATGCTGTTTTGACGTCCATTTGCCATATCTCATAATCATAGTATGCGGCAATTGCTAACATGATTCGGACGGACTTCAGCTTCGCTACGGGAGAGAAAGTCTCATCGTAGTCAATCCCTTGAACTTGCCGATAACCTTTAGCGACAAGTCGAGCTTTATAGATGGTAACATTACCATCCGCGTCCGTCTTCTTCTTAAAGATCCATTTGTTTTCTATCGCCGCCGATCATCGGGCAAGTCTCACAAAGTCCATACTTTGTTTTCATACATGGATCCTATCTTGGATTGCATGGCTTCGTGCCATTTATTGGAATCTGGGCCCGCCATCGCTTCTTCATAGTTCAAGGTTCACCGTTGTCTAACAACATGATTTCCGTGGACTGGGTTGCCATACCACTGGTGTGGAACGTGTCCTTGTCGACCCACGTAAGTTCAGTAGCAACTTGATTCGAAGTACCTTGATCATCATCATTAATTTCCTCTTCAGTCGGTGTAGGCACCACAGGAACATTTTCCTGAGCTGCACTACTTTCCGGTTCAAGAGGTAGTACTTCATGAAGTTCTACTTTTCTCCCACTTACTCCTTTCGAGACAAACTCTTTTTCAAGAAAGGATCCGTTCTTGGCAACAAAGATCTTGCCTTCGGATCTAAGGTAGAAGGTATACCCAATGGTTTGCTTAGGGTATCCTATGAAGACGCATTTTTCCGACTTGGGTTCGAGCTTTTCAGGTTGAAGTTTCTTGACATAAGCATCGGATCCCCAAACTTTTAGAAACGACAGCTTAGGTTTCTTCCCAAACCATAATTCATACGGTGTCGTCTCAACGGATTTAGACGGTGCCCTATTTAAAGTGAATGTAGCTGTCTCTAGAGCGTATCCCCAAAATGATAGCGGTAAATCGGTAAGAGACATCATAGATCGCACCATATCCAATAGAGTGCGATTACGATGTTCGGACACACCGTTCTGTTGAGGTGTTCCAGGCGGCATGAGTTGTGAAACGATTCCACATTTCCTTAAGTGTGTACCAAATTCTTGACTTAAATATTCTCCTCCACGATCTGATCGTAAGAACTTTATTTTTCGGTCACGTTGATTCTCTACTTCATTCTGAAATTCCTTGAACTTTTCAAATGTCTCAGACTTGTGTTTCATCAAGTAGACATACCCATATCTACTCAAGTCATTAGTGAGAGTGAGAACATAACGATATCCTCCGCGAGCCTCAACGCTCATTGGACCGCACACGTCGTTATGTATGATTTCCAATAAGTTGGTTGCTCGCTCCATTGTACCGGAGAACGGAGTCTTGGTCATTTTGCCCATGAGGCATGGTTCGCATGTGTCAAATGATTCATAATTGAGAGACTCTAAAAGTCCATCAGAATGGAGCTTCTTCATGCGCTTGACACCAATGTGACCAAGGCGGCGATTGCCACAAGTATGTGGGACTATCGTTATCAACTTTACATCTTTTGGTATTCACACTATGAATATGTGTAACATTACGTTCGAGATTCATTAAGAATAAACCATTGACCATCGGAGCATGACCATAAAACATATCTCTCATATAAATAGAACAACCATTATTCTCGGGTTTAAATGAGTATCCATCTCGCATTAAACGAGATCCTGATACAATGTTCATGCTCAAACTTGGCACTAAATAACAATTATTGAGGTTTAAAACTAATCCCGTAGGTAAATGTAGAGGTAGCGTGCGTGGCGATCACATCGACCTTGGAACCATTCCCGACGCGCATCGTCACCTCGTCCTTCGCCAGTCTCCGTTTATTCCGCAGCTCCTGCTGTGAGTTACAAATGTGAGCAACGACACCGGTATTGTCGTGGAATTGTCACGGCAGATGTCCTTAGTGTCAGGACTTAGTCGTGAGGCCAACGCATCTATGTGGTAGCTTGAGAGGGGTTGAGCGGAACGAGAGACGCGAGGTTTTACCCAGGTTCGGCCCCTCACGGTGGAGGTAAAAGCCTACGTCCTGCTTCATTGATATTGATGATGATGATCACGGTTACAAGAGTGCTCTAACTCGAGAGCTATTGTCTAAACCTAACTTGTCCAACTTGTGGAACTTGTCCCCTTTTAGAGCCCTGCCCCTCCTTATATATGTTGGAGGGCGGGTTACATGTAGAGTCCTATTAGGATTAGGACTAGTCTATCGCTAATACAAACCGGATACAAGTCCAGGTCTTAGCTCCTTGTAAGATAATACTCCTCCTGCCTTTTCCTCTTAAACCGCCCACCATTAAACGTGAACCGCCTTGGGTCTTGGGCCTTGTCATCTGTCATCCCGCACGCCAGATCACCAGTGAGTCATAATGACCAGGTGGGTTGCTTGTAAACCACCAGGTCAAGGCGGGTCGCTAGTAACTCGCCAAGTGTCAGCGGGGTCTTCAGATAATCCGCCAAGTCCGGCCGGGTTAACTTCCGGCCGGTTTACACCGCGGGGTATATCCCCGACAGGTATCAAATACCCAGGAGTTACTACGAGTACTGGTAAGATACACATCAATTACAGGTATATCAAATATACCTTTAGTGTTGCCGGCCTTCTTGTCTGCTAAGTATTTGGGGCAGTTCCGCTTCCAGTGACCCTTCCCTTTGCAATAAAAGCACTCTATCTCAGGCTTGGGTCCATTCTTTGACTTCTTCCCGGCAACTGGCTTACCGGGCGCGGCAACATCCTTGCCGTCCTTCTTGAAGTTCTTCTTAACCTTGCCCTTCTTGAACTTAGTGGTTTTATTGACCATCAAAAGTTGATGTTCTTTCTTGATTTCTACCTCAGCTGACTTCAGCATTGAAAATACTTCAGGAATAGTTTTCACCATCCCTTGCATATTGTAGTTCATCACAAAGCTCTTGTAGCTCGGTGGGAGCGACTGAAGGATTCTGTCAATGACCGCCTCGTCCGAGAGGTTAATGTCCAGCTGGGACATGCGGTTGTGCAACCCAGACATTTTGAGTATGTGCTCACCGATGTAACTATTTTCCTCCATCTTACAACTATAGAACTTGTCGGAGACTTCATATCTCTCGACCCGGGCATGAGCTTGAAAAACCATTTTCAGCTCCTCGAACATCTCATATGCTCCGTGTTGCTCAAAACGCTTTTGGAGCCCCGGTTCTAAGCTGTAAGGCATGCCGCACTGAACGAGGGAGTAATCATCAGCACAAGACTGCCAAGCGTTCATAATGTCTTGGTTCTCTGGGATGGGTGCTTCACCTAGCAGTGCTTCTAGGACATATTGTTTCTTGGCTGCTATGAGGATGATCCTCGTGTTAGGACCCAGTCCGAATAGTTGCTGCCATCATCTTTCAGCTTGGTTTTCTCTAGGAACTCGTTGAAGTTCACGGTGACATGAGCGTTGGCCATTTGATCTACAAGACATTTTGCAAAGACTTTAGACTAATGTTCATGATAATTAAGTTCATCTAATCAAATTATATAATGAACTCCCACTCAGATTTGACATCCCTTTAGTCATCTAAGTGTTGCATGATCTGAGTCGACTAGGCCGTGTCCGATCATCACGTGAGACGGACTAGTCATCGTCGGTGAATATCTCCATGTTGATCGTATCTTCCATACGACTCATGTTCGACCTTTCGGTCTCTTGTGTACCGAGGCCATGTCTGTACATGCTAGGCTCGTCAAGTTAACCCTAAGTGTTTTGCATGTGTAAAACTGTCTTACACCCGTTGTATGTGAACGTAAGGATCTATCACACCCGATCATCACGTGGTGCTTGAAGCAGCGAACTTTAGCAACGGTGCACAGTTAGGGGGAACACTTTCTTGAAATTATTATAAGGGATCATCTTATTTACTACCGTCGTTCTAAGTAAAGAGCGTGTCGGCTGCTTCGTTCTCTGCGCGCGGGACGTGGAGGAACTCGCAGCCCTCGAAGGATCCGGACAGCTTCTGGACGAGGAAGCGTCCCACTCGCCGGAGCACTGCTGCACCACCAGGTCCGAGTCGCCGTAGCACAGGATGCGCAGGATGCTGAGTTCCTTGGCAAGCCGGAGGCCGTGCACAAGGGCTTCGTACTCGGCGACGTTGTTGGAGGCGGCGAAGTGGATCTGGAGCGCGTAGCGGAGTCGGTTGCCCTTCGGGGACGACAGTACGATGCCGGCCCCCAAGCCGAGTCGCATCTTGGACCCGTCGAAGTGCATGCGCCAATGTGTCGAGTCGGGAGGCGGTGGCAGGTACTGTGTCTCGGTCCAGTCGATGAGGAAATCGGCCAGGGCTTGAGACTTGATCGTGGTGCGGGGCTCGTAGAGGATGGTGTGGCCGGCTAGCTGGATCGCCCACTTGGCGACCCGACCAGAGGCATCCCGTCACCCGATGATTTCTCCGATAGGCGCCGTGCTGACCACAGTGACAACGTGCTCTTGGAAATACTGCTTCAGCTTCTTGGCGGTGAAGTACGGTAGTGCGGGTAGTTCTGCTTGGAGATGGAGAGCACCTCGCTCAAGTAGTAGAATGGGCGCTGGACGGCTTGGATCTTTCCCTTGTCTGGTCGCTCGACCACCAGCACCGTGCTGACCGCCCGCGAGGTCGCGGCTATGTAGAGCAACAGTGGCTCCTTGTCGGTCAGTGCGGCCAGGACTGGTGCGGTGGAGAGCATGCGCTTGAGGTCTTGGAAGGCCTCGTCTGCCTTGCCGTTCCATTAGAATGGGCTCGTCTTCTTCATCGGTGATGCGGTAGCGCCCTCTCGCCCAGCCGGCTTAGAAACCGACTGACCGAGGCCAAGCATCCGGTGAACTTCTGGACATCGCGCAGCCGAGCCGGCTTGCGCATGCGCTCGATGGCCTTGATCTTCTTCGGGTTCTCCTCAATGCCGCGCTCCGAGACGAGGAAGCCGAGTAGCTTTCCGGCCGGGACGCTGAAGACGCATTTCTCCGGGTTAAGCTTGACTTTGTACTCGCGGAGGTTGGCGAATGTTTCCTACAAATCGTCAAGGAGCGTGAGGTGCTGCTTGGTCTTCACCACGATGTCGTCCACGTACACGTGGATATTGCGGCCGAGTTGCGGCAGCAGGCATTTCTGCATGCAGCGTTGGAAGGTGGCGCCGGCGTTCTTCAAGCCGAACGACATGGTGATGTAGCAATACGCCCCAAAGGGCGTGATGAAGGACGTCTTCAGGGCGTCGGCCGGGTCCAGCTTGATCTGGTGGTAGCCAGAGTAAGCATCCAGGAAGGACAGGAGCTCGCACCCGGCGGTCGAGTCGATGACTGGGTCGATCCGCGGGAGGGCGAACGCATCCTTGGGACATGCCTTGTTGAGGCTGATGTAGTCGATACACATGCGCCAGGTCTTGTTCTTCTTCAGGACGAGGACTGGGTTGGCCAGCCACTCGGGGTGGAACACTTCCATTATGAAGCCGGCCGCCAAAAGCTTGGCGACCTCTTCACCAATGGTTCTTCTCTTCTCTTCTGAAAATCATCATAGGGGTTGACGGACAGGCTTGGCGTCCTTGCGGACGTGGAGTTTTTGCTTGGCGTACTTCCTAGGGATACCCGGCATGTCCTTGGGGGTCCATGCAAAGAAATCCCGATTCTCACGGAGGAAGTCGACGAGCTCGCCTTCCTATTTGCTGTTGAGGCGGGCGCCTACGACAACGTACTTGCTGCAGCTGGGGTCTTCTGGGTTGAGCTTCAATTTCTTGTTCTCCTTGGAGGGCTTGAAGGCAGCCTTGTCAGCCGGGTCCGGGGTCAGGATCGACGCAACGGAGGCCTCGCCTGCTAGGGCGACGATCCGGTCGAGCTGGCGCTGCTCCTCGGCAATGACCAACGACTCGGCCAACTTGGCGCCGTCTTGGGCGCACTCCAGGGACTTGCAGTAATCGCCGGTGATTGTGATCAGGCCCTTGGGACCCGGCATCTTCATCTTCAGATACGCGTAGTGGGGAACCACCATGAACTTGGCGAGCGCGGGCCGGCCCAGCAACGCGTGATACGCGCTGGACAGGTCCACCACCTCGAACCAGATCGGTTCGCGTCAGAAGTGGCTGCTGTCACCAAACAGGACATCGAGCCGGACCCGGCCAATGGGGGAGCAGGAGAGGCCGGGCACGATGCCGTGGAAGATCGTCCGGGTTGGCTCCAGGTCCTTGGCCTTGAGGCCGAGCTTGGTCATCGTGTCGCGGTAGAGGATGTTGAAGCTGCTGCCGCCGTCGATGAGGACTCGGGAGAACTTGCATGTGCGCCGCACGATGATGGTTGGGTTGAGGACGAGGGCGTAGCCACCCGGACTCGGCATGACTGCCGGGTGATCCTCCCGGGTCCAGGTGATCGGGCGATCCGACCAATGCATGAACTCCGGCTTGGCCGGGACGATGGTGTTCACCTCCTGCCGAAGGAGGCGCTCGCTGCGCTTGTCGTCGCCGAGGCTGGTGATGACAACTTAGGCCGCATTCTGGTCCGGGTAGGCGTCATCGCGTATCGCGCCGCCAGCTGGAGGCGGCGGTGGAGGTGGAGGCGGCTGCCCAACGCCTGGAGCCGAAGCCGGAGGAGGCGGGACGTCACCCCTCATGATGCGCTTGGTGATGGCGCACTGCCAAAGCGTGTGCATGGAGGGCCTTGCGCCGCTGTGGTGCTTGCAGGGGGCGTCGAGCATCTGCTCGAAGCTCATGGCGGGCTGCCATGCCATCTTGCTGGTTTGCCAACGCTTCACCGCCGGGTCCGCCGCGGGCTCGGCGGCTGCGACGAGCCGGTTGTCATGACGCTGTGCCGGTTGGTCGGCCTTGCGCTTGTTGTTCTGATGATGCTGCTGCCGGCTGCTTTCGTCGGCCGGCTTCGAAGGGGGAACCGACTTCGCCTTGCCGGCTTCATCCAGCGCCACCTAGATCTTCATGGCGGAGTCGGTGTTGGCGTACTTGTCTGCCGTCACCATGAGCGTGGCCATGGTGGCCGGCTCGGAGCGTAAGAGCTTGTGCTTGAGGAGGGTGCCGTCTCGGCACCCGCAGACGAAGTACTAGATCGCTTGGACTTCATGGACGCCCTCGCAGCTTTTCCGGAGCTCGGTCCAGCGTCCGAGGTACTCGTGACCGGTCTCCGCAAGCCCTTGCGCGCAGATGGCGAGTTGGCCAGGGCGGCCGGGTCGCTTGTAGTTCCCCGTGAAGTTGCGGACGAAGGCTTCCTCGAAGTCCACCCACGTGTTGATGCTGCCAGTCGGCAGGCTGTTCAACCACGTGCGGGCAGACCCTTGGAGCATGAGCGGTGCTTAGCGCACGGGGAGACGACGATTGGCACCGGTGATGCCAATGGCCATGGTGTAGTCGGTGAGCCAGTCTTCTGGCTTCACGGTCCCATTGTACTTGGGGGTGTCGCGGGGGAGCATGAACCCTTTGGGGAAGGGCTCCTCCCGGATGCATGGGCCGAAGCACGCCGACCCGATAGCACCGCTCTCCTCCACCTCCAGGGAGCGAGCGAGCTGATCGAGGCGGTGGCGAGCGTCGGCATCGTTGATGGCGCGCGGGCCGAGTCGACTTGCGGCCAGGCCATGGGGGCCGGGTCGGTTGGAGCCAGACGCCGGCCATGCTGGCCGGGTCCACGCTGGATCTCTGGGACGGGCACGTCGCCCAGTCGGCGGCCGTAGCAGCCGGATCGCGTCGAGTTCGGACTCGGCCGGAGTGCGCCTCGCTGGGTGGCGAGGAATCGGTGTGCAGGAGTTCGCCGGGCCTGCCAAGGCGGGCGGAGCCTGATCCCGCCGGCTTGGCGAGCTGGTTGAGGCGGTCTTGCTGGGTGTTGGCGGCGTGGAGGAGTTCGCGCATCCGCCCGATGCACTCTTTCAGCTCCTCGCCCGTGAGCTGGTCCAGGCCGGCTGCGGCTGCCTGGGCAGCGCGCATGTTCTTCGCTGGAGTCTCGTAGACG
This sequence comes from Aegilops bicornis, assembly GCA_021605145.1. Classification (NCBI taxonomy): domain Eukaryota; kingdom Viridiplantae; phylum Streptophyta; class Magnoliopsida; order Poales; family Poaceae; genus Aegilops; species Aegilops bicornis. The sequence goes on along the minus strand of CM038671.1, from coordinate 74,842,485 downwards.
CTTGGGACGGCGCCGAGGGCCCGGCCGATCGCGCCTCCCCGGGCACGCACGTCGGTGACCCGACTTGGCTCGGCTGCGGCGGGCGTGAACCCGTAGGCGGCATTGCGCTCCAGCTGAGCGGCATCCAGGCGACGCTGAGTGGCGGCGAGCATCTCGGACAGGTCCAGCATCTGCTGGCGCCTTTCCTCGAGCTGGGTTCGGGCCTCAGCGACGTTGGTGGCGTCGACGTCGGTGCCGATGGGGATGCGGAGGCTCTGCATCGCGGCGCGCAACGGATCAGACAGCTCGGCCCGTTCCGCTGCGGCCCTGGCTTCGGCAGCCTTCCTTGTCTTGCTCGACGAGGAGGAGGCGCCATCGCCGGTGACGAAGACCTCCACGTGGACGTCCATTGCCCCGGCGGAAACGCTGCCACCGAGGGAGAGGGGAGAGTCGGAGTATCTGAGCACCTCGCTGGGGTACTCATCGGCCACGAACGCATCGGTGATGCGTAGCGCGGCGAAGGAAGCGGCAAGCACGCCGACGATGTCGTCCGCCAGCATGACGGATTCGTCGGTGTAGGAGAAGGGCCCCGTCTAAAGCATGCTCCCGGCCAGCTCCTTGAGCTGCCCCACGGTGGGCGCCAACTGTCGTGGTGGGCGCACGGCAGATGCCAAGGGATGGCTAAAGAGAGGAGGAGGCTCGAGGGCGCTGGTGGACTCCAGAGGCGAGGTTGGCATGAGCGAGCGCGGGACGCCGGACATACCCAGGTTCGGGGCTCTCGGGAGAGATAATACCCCTAGTCCTGCCGAGTGTAGTCGGATGATCAATAATACAATTCCGCTCCTGGAGCTGTATGGAGGGGGAAGGAAGCTGGCCAATGCTTGGGCTGCTCCTTCTCCCCGGTGTTGCTGTTTGGTGGCTAGTCCTATGCTTACTTGCTTTTCTCTCGTGTCGTTTTACGCATACGCCTTTGCTGATCACGGGATTCGGGGTTTTATAGACCAACCCCGTGGGTACAATGGTAATGTTACAGGTCGGTGGGTCCAGACATCGGCGTCCGGGACCCGGGCTGGGTCCCGCCGAGGTCTTGTGGTTCGCGGGTTCCCTAGGTGCGGGCCCGCATGCCTAGGGGAACTGTGTGCCGCCTTGTCGATCGTCGTATGCGTGGCCGAAGTCGAGTCGTGTCTGATGCTCTCCGTCAGCTGCCGCTTCGCCGCCGTGGTGAGGCGGGAGCACTGTAGCCACGCCGGCCCTGGTCAGCGGGTAGGTGAGGGGCACTGTTGCCATGCTCCGGCTTACCAGAGGCATGGACGGGGCACTATTGCCTCGGTCATCGCTGATTGAAGACTCGTCCCATCGTACGGCCTGGATGGGATGGGAGCTGACCCATGGCCGGATTGCGGAGCACGCCACGGGTTGTGCTGGCTTGTTGAGGAAGCCTTGGTCGTGCCGAGTTCGGCTGTCTTGCGCTAGTCGTTGGGGCCGAGTCGACGTGTCTTGCCGGGTTGGCGAGTCCAGCCGGGTCGAGCGACCCGGCCAAGCGCGACCGGTATTGAGAGGCGGTGCCAACCCTGTTGTTTTTGAAGAGGATCCGGGTCCCGTTGCCTGCCCGGGGTCCATCCCCCCGACACTTTCCTATGCATGATTGCAAAAGTTGAGGTGGGTCTTTTCCCATGAGTGTTGCTTGGTGAGATGGCATGCTTTCATGATGAGAGAAATAAGTTAATAAGGGCTAGCTATTTAGATAAAAGAAGATTTTGTGCCAAGTGACGAATCTAGGGGTGGGGTCATGGGGGCCATGGCCCCCTACAAACAATTTACAAATTTTCTTTTACTAGTGCAATGTTTGTCCATCATACTAATTTTGATGTAGTGGATTAATATTTTTTTTCTATCCATTGGAATGTTGACCATGGTTGCCCCCACATTGTGAAATCCTTTGTCCGCCATTGTTTGTGCCGCTGCTGCTATTCTACTGGTTGGCCAGTTGGCCAAATGACTTATATTTTCAGCTACAGCTTATTAGCTAGTTGGCCAAATGACTTTACAACTTTCTTACATCACATAGTTGACAACTGCTTTCCCACAACACAACTCCTGCAACTTATTTCAGGAAATCCACAACCCAACCAAACATCACCTATGCGTACGTTGAAAGTGGACAGAGAACAAAATTTTCCCGTGTACGCTCTTGTTGCTCTGACCGAATTTAATGTCTCTCAAAAATCAAGTCCTTAGTGTCGTATAAGGCTGGAGATCGACCAAATAGTCCAGCTACTGTCACATAGAGGCTGGGGTTAATCCTCCTTTTCGAAAAAAAATAGACCAGCAACTTGAGTTGCACAGTAAACATCACAACCTGGAACCAAGTTATCGGTTTGTGCTTCAAGAGATTAGATAGGATTGATGTGGTCGGGTCAAAAGTGGGAAAAATATACACATGTATGCATGCACTGAACGGGTCACATTCACGTACAGGGAAAACTCCTGCTTGGCCGGTTTTACTTCTTTCTATCTTTCTTGTTGGCAGCTAGCTATCAAGTGGCACGTGCTGTTGATGTTGCTCAGTTCGCCCTCCCTCTTCTGATCGATCGGTCGGGTCAATTATGTGAAATTTAATTAACCCCATCAATACAGTCAATTTTATTTACTTGGTGGAGAAGAGAGATTTTAATTATGTGGGCAGGGATTGATTCAATCACGAGAAAGACAAAAATGCCATGTACGTGCCTATAGTGATCAAGACTCATGACCTCATGAGGGCTGCTACGGTAGCAGTCAAGCAAACGGCACCACACAAGCTTTCACTGTATAATCCATGACCATTAATTATCAAGTCCACTAGATCGATCGTCAGGTTTGAAATTTCCACTCCAAGAAAACGGGGGGGTGGTGTGTGAAGTACCAGATGTAGCATATGCCTGGAAAGTGCTAATCTGGTAGTACTGGGTAGGCGCGTCCGAGTCTATAGTGAAAATTTTGGTTCTAAAAAGCACATTAGGTAAGTTTTAAAAAGGTTCATAACAATCACGCATATGTAGAGAATGAATATAAGTATGTTCGTGCAAATTACGAAACTTAAAGTTGATGATTCGTGGGAAGTGCAAAAATCACAAGTTGGTTGTTTCCGCACCTGTAACTCACACCGCTCCTTACCATTTTGCTATTCTTGCACCAAGCACAAATGGTCATGTTTAAGTTTAAAATTTACATGCATATACTTGTCTCGTTTGAACAAGTTTGCTCTGTTAATTCACAACAAAAAGACAGTATCCTCCACCGGGATGAAGGCTTAGAGGCGGCAACGAGACTTACAGCGCGCCTTCGGTGGATGGAGAAGAAACCAGACTTGACCACCCCAAAGATTTAAATGTATTTTTAAAATAATTGTAAGATTGTTTTTATAAAGATTTGTGCTACTTCATATGGCCTTTGGCCCTTTCACACGCAAAAAAAAACTGATGAATATATCATGAAAGTAGATTCCATGTTTTCGGCCTGTCGACACGTGCATGCGTGTCTTGCTATCGATCTCTGGCTATAGCTGCTGCTTTAACCCGAATGCGATGTTTGATAGGTACGGGGATGATCGATCACCATCCATCCGTCCGTATCATCCACCGATCAATCACGTATTGCATTTCTTTCCTCCTATTTGGCGCTAGCTGGGTAGCTTGTTTAGCTCGCTAGCCACTCATCGTCCACTCGATCCGGACCACGTGTGCCTACATGAATACACTAGGAATAACTAAGTACGTACGTGCGTGTGTTACTAGGAGATGTCGACGCACTTATCCGAAAATGCCAGGAGAGATGCCATTTTGCTGCTAAGATAGTTACCGTTGCTCTTTGCGGAAAGTATCTATCTATCCAACTCAAAAAATTATTTATCTATCTATCTATTATTGATGTACCTTCAAACTTTACGGTGCTACGTACTCTCATGCACCGGTCACCAAAGTGGACGAAAATCTCCACACAAAAATTGTAACAGAATGCATCACAAATTTTAAATTCAAATTCCGTCGATTTGTGCCTTCGGCAGGCACAAAACACACAGGTCCTAAATGCAATTTTAGCTCTAAACCACGTACAATGAGTTTTGACTTCCCTTGAAAATAAATAAAAAGACTTACCTTTGCATATATATGCATGTATGCCATATACTCCCTTCGTTCCTAAATATAAATCTTTTTAAATATTTCAATAAAAACTACATACTTTGCAATTGGATGTATAGTCTGCAAGTCTGCATTAGAATCTTTAAAAAGACCTATATTTAAAAACAGAGAGAGTATACATCAATTTTGGATATGATGAAGTACGCAAGGATATACATAGAAAAGAATTCTAGCAGTGTTTGGCATGCCAAACCGTGTATGATGGGTACAAGTAGCTAGCATAGCACGAGTGGATGTCATGATCGACAACTAGTCTCCTGCATCCTTTTCATCGAGGGAATTAACGGGCCCCGCTCGAGCACCTACACACACGTGTGCATGCATGAAAGTATTTTTAGCTGAACCATCAGCATTTGACGATGGACACACCCACCTGTTGCATGCATCACCGGTACACGCAGATCTAAGCTAGCGACGAGTGCAATTAATTTTCCGCTGGAATATACTCCTGCTCAAGATAATCTAGCTGTAGGATGCTCCTGCTAAGCTTACATGCATCCATGGTCGGCACGTAAGAGACTCTGACAGGCCGGCCTGGGTGTACACGTGGACAGCGCGGATGCATACAAAGATGGAAGAAGAGACGGCGCCGTCACGCCTTGTGCAACGTAATTAACTGTCCCTAAAAGCACGCACGTGCGAAATGGATCAGATAGATTTATAGATACTAGATGTTGTGCACTAGTACGGCTGGTGGCATCAATGCATGCATGCACATGTTTGCTTAAATATACAAGTGTAATTATGTGTACGTATAGCACCTTTTGAGGGGGTTTTATGCGAGAAAATTTTCGATTTATTCATCCTCAATCATGGCCACAAACATCAGAAATAATAAAAATTGCATCCAGATCCGTAAATCACTTAGCGACGACTACAAGCATTGAAGCGAGCTGAAGACACGCCGCCGTCATCACCCCTCCCTTGCCGGAGCCGGGCAAAACTTGTTGTAATAGACAGTCGGGAAGTCGTCGTGCTAAGGCCCCATAGGACCAGCGCATCAGAACAGCAACCGCCGCCGTTGAAGAGTAGCGTAGATCGAAAGGATCCAACTTCAAGACGCATGAACGTAGACGAACTACAACCAGATCCGAGCAAATCCACTAAGGACAGATCCGCTGGAGACACATCTCCACACGCGTACTGATGATGCTAGGCGCAGCATCGAGATGGGGGCTAAGTGGGAAGAACCTTATTTCATCTTTAGGGAGGCGGCGCCGTCTCGTCTTCCTAAGCAAGACACAAACCCTGACAAAACTCAGAAGAAACATCTCAAGACGGAGCCCTCCCGCCGGTAACGGCCGAGATCCACCACGCCGCCATGGCGCTAAGGCCACCGAAGATGAGGCGGACCGGCGACAGTGACAACAGGAGGCAGAGGAAACCCTAGGCCTTTTTTAGGAGAGGCGGCTGCGTGTTTAGCATCTTTTGAGGTTTCAAGGAAGAAATTAAGCTGCATTCACATGCACTTTTGAAATAGAGAAATCTCAGCTCAGCTCCCAAAAGAGAAAGGGAGACTTTTTTATAGGCTGGCATCGGTTTTGCCGAAATTAAGCTACATGCACATGCACTTTTGAAATAGAGAAATCATACATAATATTCTCATCAAACGTAGCTAGCTAGCAGCCCCCATACTCAAGATTATTTATGTGTGTATATAATGGCTTCTTACTAGATCTATCCTGCAAAGGCCGGAAATATATGTTGAAGCATACGGAGAGGTTTTTCCCACCCTCAATGACAATGTAGTCTTCAGATAGGACCTCATATATCGAGGCTACTTTTTATTTATGGTTTTTATATTTGTTTTCAGATTTGTTGACTGTGTGCATGTTGTTATGCAGAGGTCAGGTATTCATTGAATGTTGTTATATCAAATCGATATAACATTTGAATAAAAAGGGAAAACAATAACTAGTGCTAGCCTTTTATCGGTCATATCGTGGGAGTAAGAATGAGCAAAAGCAAAACAATAAAAATGTATACTCTCAAACCACGTCTACTAGCTAGCTAGCTTTTACTTCTTCCTGGGGTTTATCGGTCATATCCCAAGTGAATCAATTGATCTTATACATATACATGATTTAGTTGATGTGCACTATTTTTTTCAATCTGACCTACGCAAGCAAATCAATTGAGTAGCGCACAGTTCACCAGTATCTTGTACAAAATTCGATATAATTGAAGACTCCGTATATTCGCACGGTTTGATGGAATTGTCCGTAGATTAAACTATCCATACAATCGATCAGGTGATGGCCCGGTCGTGCATATTCTTCTTGTGGAGTAAGAGTAGACGAAAAAGCTTTCTCCAAAGTCTCCAGCGACTTTGGACTACCTAGCTTAGCTAAGCCAGTTTAGCACGCAAGCCAATCATTCCCATGTACATCCCATCACAAGGCACCAAAGTCAAATCCGGCCTAAAAAGGATATATTAATGGTGTAAGCTAATTTCGTCTCATAGCTAGCGGCATCGCTAACAGTGATGACATGATCATGGGTAAAATTTGACACGTAAAATTTATGATGACGTGACAGAAACTAAATAATATAAGGAGAGCTATATGAAGCTTGTATTTAGATGAACCAAAATACTATGCACAAGCTCTAAGGTGGAAAAACAGCAAGCTTGAATTCTCTAACCATTTACTGGAACTTAGATCTTTCCACTGTATTTACCGTATAGTTGCTGTATTGTTTTTGTTACCACTGGGTAACCGCGTTTCTCAGTCACCCCCCACCCTCCTCTCCGCCTTTAGGTAGTTTATTGCTCGTAAAATCGGTAACATAAGATTCACAATAATGTAACAAAGAATAAATAAGGAAATAAGAAACTTTTATGTACATAAACAACCCCATGTGTAAGCTAGAGAGCAATAGAAACACTCTAGGCGGTTGTATACATTTGATGATATTAGGGCATCTCCAACAGCAATCCACAAAAAACCTCATGCATCCGTCGACGGACAGGCGGGCGCAGTCCACGGACATGGATGCGGAAGGTCGACATCCAACCGTAGCCGCTTTGCCGTGTCTTCGAGCTGATCTTCCGGGCGAGCATGATGCTTGGATCCTCCGGCACCTCCGCCGCCTCCATATCTGACAGGTTCCCCGGCGGTTCCATGCGTTCGCGGCGGAGGGAAGGAGAGGGTGGGAGAAAAGAGCAGGAATTGGGCGGAGAGCGGCGGGGAGTGGAAGAAGAGAGTGGGGGATTTTGGCGCGGAAACGATGCGGGATGCTACAAAAGCGCAAGCTCGGACTTCATTTTGGGTGGGCCAGGGGGCGGAGAGCGACGTTTCGTGTGTCCGGACACCCGCAAATCTCCCCCACGTTTGTCTCCGGTTTACGTGAGAAATCGCGTCCGGTCCGCAGAGGTCGGCGTTGGATGGCTTCCGCGGTCCGGGCAGTGCGGTCCGGACGGTTGCAGGAGGTTTACGTGTCCGCCTTGAAGATGCCCTTAATACTTCTTTTTTTTCCGACAAGATAACACACTCATTATTTTGAGATACTCTAATGAAGTTGAACATTCATTATTTTCGATCTATATTGTGGTTCATGCTCTAATTAGCAGTACGTGGGGGTAGGAGTTTCTAGGGATATATAATGATCTCATTGATTCAAATAATTTACGCTTTTGCTAATTCTTACTCCCTCGAACTCGCATAAAAATGATGTTTTGGACATGTCTTTAGTCAAACTATGAAAACTTTGATCATCAATATCACTTTATATATTTAGATTTGAAACTTGAACCATATGCATATAATAGACTCAAGGAGTATTTTCATAAATATTATAGTTGTGTTGGTTGTTATCCATATATGGCAATAGAAACTTGTTGTCAAACTTGCATTTTAAAGACCGTGTTAAGTCCAAAAATGCGCCTTTTTGTGAAGTGGTGGGAGTAGCTACGTGAAATTTTTGTGGACTCAGCTACTAAAAACTGCACACTACCAATTCTTAAGTTTCACTCTTGAAGTGTGCAAGTAGAACCTTATTGAACTTTTGAGCTTGCATGTCATATAGTGACATAGATGAGAATGATTAAATCTTGATCTAAATGCTTAGCATTTGATGGGGATATTTAAGCAATTCTCAATCAATTTGTATCTTGTAGTCTAGACATATATAGCCAATGATCTTCCGAGGTTTGCATTCCAGCCATAAATATAATTTTCTTAGATATGTCTCAGCTAGCAGCAGATGACACCTGGTATTCATGCATGCACAGGAATATTGAGTCAATTAGAACATACTCCCTCCATTCGGAAATACTTGTCATCAAAATGAATAAAAGGGAATGTATCTAGATGTATTGTAGTTCTAGATACACCCTTTTTTGTCCATTTTGATGACAAGTTTTTTCGGACGGAGGGCATAAAAACACCTGGTATTCATGTGCTATTCCTATATATGGTATTCCTGTGGGACCATCAACACTTCCCGGTCCTACAACATCGAGCTTAATATCCATCTTTTCCAACCATTAGCACAATTGATTTCTTCATCCATTTATTCTGCTTATTTCTTTTTCAGTTTTTTCCACTCTCGTTCTCATGTGGCACAAAAAAGAAAGAAAAGATTCCAACAAATTAAAAGATTCTGGCCAAGTGAGCACTGATGACGTGTCATGGATGGACACGCACGTACGGCAGGGCCCTTGCAATCATCATCCCTCTCGTCACCGGCGGCCAAAAATTACAGAGCCTGCCATGCACCGGAGCACCTCAGCGCCTTTATAACCTTACCCATCGCCTCCACATCTGAAAATTTCAGTTCTCCTCCGTCTCGACCCACCTTTTCTTCCCTTCCCTTCCCCCTCACCCCTGAGTCCCTGAGCGAGCGTTCGGGTTACGATGACGATCGAGCTGCAGACGAGGCCGTCGCTCCCGGCGCCGGCGGGTGCGCCACCGCGCGCGGGCACGGGGCTGCCGCCGGGGTTCCGGTTCTACCCCACGGACGAGGAGCTGATCGTGCACTACCTCCGCAGGCGCGCCGCCGCGGCGCCCTGCCCGGCGGCCGTCATCGCGGAGGTGGACATCTACAAGCTGGACCCCTGGGACCTCCCGTCCCGCGCGGTGTTCGAGGGCGACAACGACGAGTGGTACTTCTTCAGCCCCCGCGACCGCAAGTACCCCAACGGCGTCCGCCCCAACCGCGCCGCCGGCTCGGGCTACTGGAAGGCCACCGGCACCGACAAGCCGATCACCGCCGGCGGCGTGCCTGGCGGCGAGGTGGTCGGCGTGAAGAAGGCGCTGGTGTTCTACCAGGGGCGTCCTCCCAAGGGGCTCAAGACCAACTGGATCATGCACGAGTACCGCCTCGCCGACGCCCACGCCGCCGCCGTCGCGCACACCTACCGGCCGCCCACGCGGTTCAAGGCCTCCTCCTCCATGAGGGTACGCATGCATGTCTCTCTCCATCGTAATTTCATGCTTTATTATTTCTTCTTGATCACACATGCATGCATGTTTTCTGCGGTTGCAAATTAACGAAGAAGGCATCTCGTTCGAGCTAGCTAGGAATCTTTTGCTCTCTTCTTATTATTAGTTGCGTGTGTGTGGATGTCAGTGAGTTAAGCTCGAGCAAGCAACTCACCCTGGTCAATGAACCAGCCAGGCACTCTCCGTCCTATTAGCTATAGTTTCTTTCACCGCTGGGATCTTCTTTCTCCAAGAAAGAGACTTGCACTATTACTACCTTACAAGCCACAACCTACTAGCTAACCTAGCAGCTACTCCTACCTGTCAAGCTTAGCTAGCTAGCTAGCGACTGTTTGTTGCAACATACACGTGTGGTGCTGATTGTGTGCATGCGTGCAGCTCGACGATTGGGTGCTGTGCAGGATCTACAAGAAGCCCAACCCGCAGCAGCTGTCGCCCTTCTACGAGCCGTCGCCGTCGCCGTCGTCCATGGACGCCAGCCTCGGCCTCGGTCACCACCACCACCACCATCAGTACCAGCAGCAGCAGCAGCAGCATGAGGACACCTCCTCCTCCCGGATGCTGCCGAGGAATCCGTCCGTCTCCGACTACCTCGTGGACTACTCCGCCGTCTCAGAGCTCTTCGACAGCATGCCGCTGCCACAGCCGGAGACCGCAAGCTCTGCCGGCCAGTTCTTCCTCGGCACCATTGCTGGCGCCAGGGACGGCGACGCCAGCACGGCGCGGAAGAGGCAGGCGACGGCGGACAGCAACAACGATGGTGAAATGTCGTCGTTGCACGCTTCCAAGAGGTGGTTGGGTAGCGATGGGTCCATGACGATGATGAACGGCGGCTTCTCCATATTTGGGCCAGACCAGCCTTCCCAGCAGGACAGGATATGATCCACGCTAGCTACCGTGTTAATTAGGGCTAGGAGAAAGCAAGCTAGCGACTTAATTATAGCCACACTAGCTTGTTGATTATTCACTACTATTAGTGATGCTGATGGATCAATGGATCGAGGGGGATATTACTCATGCATAATTTGTAGGTCAGGCTAAATTAGTACACAGTATATTGTGCAAAGTTAGTGTAACATATTATAGGCCGGAGTAGAAAGAAAGAACACAATTATGTTACAAGATAGCTAGAACTGATTGTAGATGCATGTCTAATTTGTGTGTATATATATGTAGGGTGAACTAGGGTGTAAATTGTGAACATTCATTGAATAAAATTCTTATTAGTTTGAAATTTCTCTCCTGATTTATTGCAATCAAGTCTTGTACTTTTGGATGAATCAATTCAAGCTTGGAATGCTAGCACCTTATTATGCATGCTTTATGTTAGGGAAAAGAGCCGTGCATAATTGAAGTGCAGGTACTTTAAAATAAAGGGGAGGAGCAATGGCTTGTCTTTTGTTCTTCTGCCAGAAAGGTTGGATTCCTTGGGAAGTCATTGCACCCAAGGAAAGACGAGTTGATCGAGAGAGACACCCATGTAAGTATGTAGACGAACACGCAATAGCTAAGGCCATGCTTGGATCCAAGGGACTATTTTTAGTCTGACTAAAACTAGTCTCTTTTAGAGGCTAAAGTTCCAATCACCCCTGACTAAAGAGAGGCTAGAACTAGTTTTGAGACTAAAATTTTTAGTCAGGGAACCCTACTAAAATATGAATTAGTCCTCTCTCCTCATTTAACTCCTCTCCTTTAACACATGCGAGTTCGGGATTGGAGGGTTTGGAGGATAATAAATGCTCATTGACTCATTTTTGTCTATTTAGTATTTGTATCCAAGCATGGATGAGGCTAGCAAGTTTTAGTCCCACTACTTTTAGTCATGGGACTAAAACGTATCCAAGCACCCTCTAAGCTAGTTTAAAAAAAGAATAAGTGAAAAAAGTTAGAAAAAAAGACATATACTGATATTCCCATGCATGGACACCGATGGAAGCCAGTGTGTGTCCCGCCTAAAAGAGGTCGGGGCCACAAAATTCTAAAAAGACAAATCCAACTATGAATAATATCAAAAATCAAATTACAAACACCATCACGGTTGAATTTCTATTTTTTTATTTATTTTTGCTTCTTTACGTAGGTTGAATCGATTTCAACACATTGTACAAACATATCTTATTGACTCACTTGATATTTTAAGAAAAATGAAAGTCATAGAGTGGTGATATTGTGCATTGGTAGCACCGGGTTTGTACGATGACACACCAAATCCAATAATTGTTTACATTCTTGACACTCTATCGATTTCCTACTGTTGATAATATGCAATGCATACTTGGGTCGTTGAAGATATTTGTAAGCAATCAAGAACATCAAGATATTTGCCATGGAGGATACTAGAGAAGTTATTCATGGCAAAGATAAGAAACTTCTAGATCATTTGGAGATTACACAGGAGTTGATATTTCTCGCATTGTTTCTACAAAAAATGTTTGTGTAAGTTGTGTGGCAAATTGTAGAGAACTCTAGATATAAGATATTTGTATGGTTTTTTCTATGGTTATGGTGTAGGGTTTTTGATGGTTGCCACCTGACACCAACCCAAGGGTCATGTTCAACTCTAGATAGGGGTTGCCACTCCTCCTAAGAATGTAAGCAAGGTAGAAAGAGAACCAAGGTAATTTTAGGAGCTGCTATGGATGAGAAGGGTAGATAGACACCAATGAAGTTTGTACCAGAGCCACCACATGGTGGGTTCCCTACAATTGGTATCATACCAGAGGCACCCGGGTCTACATATATGAAGATAATGCAGCTTGAATTTGCACAAATGCAAGCCGGGGATGTGAAGAGCAAACTCACGTGGCACATAAACACTCATATTACATGTTCATAAATAACAACATTAGGTTTGGGGTTTAGATGGTGTTAGAAATAAATTCACATTGGGGCCACTCAGCTGTTCGGTGTCATGCTCGTATTTTGTACACATGACTCAATTGTGAGATCTATGATATGATAGCAATGCCCAATATCACTATCTATTTCGCATCCACGCCTATGATGGATGCATCGCCCTAACAATATATCTACACTTTGTTTGCTATACTTACTAGTACAAGTTGTACAAATAGTTAAATGTTATTAATGATAAAAAGTAACTAAATGTTGTGAAAGGTAATTAGACAACCATATAGGCATGCATGTATATAATCATTGAATATATGTTAGCAATTTATTTGAGAAATTATATTGGAGCAATCCAAGATTGCAACATGGATAAACATTTATAAAAAAATTGGTAGCATGGATTGAATATTTTCCGTATGTATGCATGTAACTAGATGCGGATTCATGATGTCCCATCAAAGTTTTTGCTGATTATGATTATACCAACTGAATACTAGCGCATATGAATTGGCAGACCACCGGTAGATAAAAAAACAATGGGATGGTAAATTGATACCTTGATCAACCATGCACATTTCATTGTTTTTGTTGTTTTGTTCACCTTGTGCATGCATGGTACTCATGATTGAGAATTCTCTCACGTAATGCAATGGAGTAATATAATGCTATGAGTATATTTAATCGGCCTTTTGCTTGTGCAATCGATGTGCATTACGTATAACTTGAAGGGATGAAGCTATCTCGATCCATCGGAATGAACACGCTGAAAATTAAACAATGTTTTCTACCAAGTGTTTGACCACTGCAAGTGCCAAGTAGCTAGGTAGAAACGAGACAGCTCCTTAACCTGCTTCCTAAGACGAAGCAAAAGCACACGTTGGATTGCTACTTAGCTCAAATAACTGATTAATTAAGCACTTCCTTGTGCTGAAAGCAAAGTGATGCCCCATAAGCTATGCAAGTGATGTCAACCGTAGCTAGTGGCTAATTAGCTGAGCTGCATGTGTACGGAATATACCCTCATCAGTTATTAATTAATCAACTGATGATGCATGAATGGCCCTGAGAGTTGACAAATTACTGACCAAGTTGTGCTTGCTGCCGCAAAGGGAGAACCTTTTGAGGACCAGAGATATTGTTTTTAACTACTATTAGATAATTGTCGGCCTAAGAACAAGCACAAATATTTTTGTACGCACTTATCATGATTTACCCGTCATTTTAATGATAGTGTGTAAGTGTGATTACACAGTAGCGGCTCCACATGTGTTCGGTGAAGTCAGTTGACTATACAGTATTTGTGCAAAAGCACCACATATAAGTAGAAATCAAGCAAAAAATCATATAAACACACGTATTTGGTCACAATTTTGAATTGACGTAACAAGTCTGAACTTGTGGCTTCGCCATACGAAAAATAGACTGTCAATTAAACTACTCCCTCCATCCCATAATATAAAACGCTGTTATGTTATGAGAATGTAAAAAATCGCTCATATTATGAGACAGAGGGAGTAGTACTTAGTGACATATCAAAGAAAACATAATTTTATTTGCTAAGCTAAGAAGACACGAGACAGTTGATACGTGTTTCAAGAAAAAGCAATGAGAAGAATTGGCAAAATTGAAAACATAGGTGAAGTGGGGAGGGGCGTTAAGTGTCTTTTTAAGTAGGAAAGATAGTACATCATAGAATATGTTGCTGCAATGACAACATAGTGCTATTGCTTCCTAAAAAAATGCTCTATTATCTTGCAATTTTTTCAGCGGAAAAGGAGAATTGAACATCGAGTGAACCAATTTTGTGGGCCGTGACAAGGGTGAGTACAAGCTTGGGTCGGTGCACGTAGGCCGCCACAGACTGTGTAGTGTATAAATGGGCTGAGATATAAATAGGGGTTAGGCTTAAAGAAACTATCTTCAGGGCCCCAATGCCATACTTCGTTTTTTTAGGGATCCCAATGCCATACTTCGTGGGAGCGTCTACATCCGAAAGTACCATTCTACACCCAGGAGCAAATGCTCCTGGTGTGAACAGTAAAATCAAAAAAATTCAAAAAATTCTGATTTTTTTTATGACATACTTTCACAAGTGTTTCTTGTGCATGAAAAAATTCATCACGAAATCACATTCGTGAAAGTCGTGCCGAAAAAAACAAAATCAAAGCTCCAAAATGCTTTTGTAAATAACATTTTCAGAGCATCGATTTTGTTTTTTTACCACACCTTTCACCAATGTGATTTCGTGATGAAATTTTACGTGCACAATAAACATTTGTATAAGTATGCCACAAAAAAATTCAAATTTTTTTGACATTTTTTTGAATTTTTTTATTTCACTGTTCACACCAGGAGCATTTGCTCCTGGGTGTAGAAACTCCACTTCCGTCTACATCTCGCTTTTAAGACTTCCTCGTCTCAAGCACCATGTTAGATGGGGCTGCCCTAGCGCGCGAGGTAGACATACGCCTGGCCAATCTAGCACAGGCACGCACAGTTTTTTCTCACATTTTTTTTTGCGCGTGAGTTTTTCTCACACTTTAATTTTACGAACCATCATGACAAATATCTTACTCAAGCTGCTTCCTAAGACAGAAGAAAAAGCACACATTGAATTGCTACTTTGCTCAAATAACTGATTAACTAAGCACTTTCTTGTGCTGAAAGCAAGGTGATGCCCCACAAGCTATGCAAGTGATGTCAGCCGTAGCTAGTGGCTAATTAGCTGAGTTGCATGTGTAAGGATATACCCTCACATGTTATGAATTAATCAAGTGATGGTGCATGAATGGCATTAAGAGTTGACAAATTACTCACCAAGTTGTTTTTGCTGCCGCAAAGGGAGAACCTTTTTTTTTCGGGTGCAAAGGGAGAACCTTTTGACTATTGGGAATACTGCCTTTAACTGCTACTCTCTCCGTTCCTAAATATGAGTCTTTAAAGAGATTTCACTATGAACCACATACGGATGTATGTAGATGCATTTTAGAGTGTAGATTCACTCATTTTGCTCCGTATGTAGTCTATAGTGGAATATCTATAAAGACTTATATTTAGGAACAGGGGAGTAGAATAGAATAAGTTGCTGCAACGACACCGAAGCGCTATTGCTTCATTAAAGAAACATTCTTGGGCGGGAAAAGAATAATTAAGCATAAATGAATTAGACCAGACTGGGTACAAGGGGAAGCTGCACCCATATTTAATTTGTCGTTCTGCCAGTGAACCGGGGGTTGAAACCACACTCTAGAATTTACTAGTCAAATCGATTTAATTAGTATGGAGACAGTACTCCCTCCGTCTCAGTTTACAAGTCCTGCGCGTATACCTAGATTGTCAATTTTATCACTCTAATATAAACTATATAACATAAAAATTATATCTTTTGGAAATAGAACATCTGAAGTTTATATTGGTATATTTTTTGTAATATATTACTTGTATTAGGTTGATCAAATCGACGATTTAGGGGTACGCACACGCCTTGTAAATTGAGAAAGAGGGAGTACAATGTATATTTACCATGTCGGATTCAAATTAGTACTACAGAGATAGTACAATGTATATTTACCATGTCGGATTCAAGTTAAGCCTACAACTCTAGAAGCAACTAGTTAGAGGGTACCGCTTGAAACCTCCCAGTAGAGGAGGTGTGCTTCACCATGAAACATAGGTGTGCTCCCTCCCTGGTGAAGCACTTGCAACTAAAAGAGGAGAAAGGTGAAGCATATATGTGCTTCAAAGTCGGAGCACAAGTGTGCTTCATCACAAAGCATGTATGTGCTTCACCGCGAAGCATAGGTGTACTCAGGCGGGGGTGGAGCACGGGTGTGTCTCGGAAAGGAAAAAAATAGGTAAACCACATATGTGCTCCTTGGTCGAGCACAAGTTTGCTTCGTTGTGGAGCATAGATGTGCTTCACTACGATGCGTGGGTGTGCTCCAGCGGGTGGAGCATGGGTGTGCTTGATTCTCGGTGAAGCACACCCGTGCTTTCTGGAGGAGCACACCGGTACGCCCTACGGTGTAGCATATACAACCCGGAAAGGGCAACAAGGTAAAAAAGATCAACCTGATCTCCTATCCTTCTCCTTCTGCCACATGTCGAACGTGGAGTGCACCAAAGATCGATCTCAACGCACGATGTTGTGCGACTTGTCACACACGGACGCGGTGTGGATTACCCCGTAAGGGGTCCCTTCACTAGTGATTTCCACAATCTAGAAAAATAAATAAATCATGTTATGGAAAGTAGTTACTGTTGGGTCACAGATATTAAGTTTTCTCCTCCTAATTTTTGGATGGATTCAGCTCCACCTGAGGTGCTCCCGTTACTTGTAAACGCTGCCACAATTTTGATAGCTGAATAAGGAGGAGAAATTCTGTAAAAAAATGCAGGTGCTTGACCGCATGGGCTGGCCCAAATAGAAATCACCCCTCACTCGGTTGGTATGAGTTTTCTCACTCGCCCATTGTTTCATTTTAGCTCGGCTTTTGCAGCTACTACTCTGCTTTCTCGCATAAAAGACGGATTTATTTTTATAGGTTCAAGAAATTTGTACATTGAAAAATGTAAAAAAATATGAATTTCAAGAAATGTGCAAAGATTTGAAACAAATTCACAGAATAAAAATATAATATAATTTAATAAATATGTATTTTAGAAAGTTCACATTTCCAAAAAAAGTCAACAGTTTGGAATAGTTCACGAACTGTAAACATGAAAACGATAACAGAACAAGAATTGCTAGAAAAAACACAGAAAAAAACATGCACGAAACATTCTAAAATGTTCACAAAACCGGCTGAAAAGGAGTTCAACGGTTCCCTCCTACACGGGCCGGCCCAGTAGGCAAACTAGTCAGTACATGCTAGGATATTCCCATGGTAGTTATTCCTCGCTCGTATTGAGATATACCATAGCTGGGAGTAACTAAGCAACGAGTACTTGTTGCCTCCCCCCTCACCCCCCCCCCCCCCACCCGCAAGAGTCACTTTTAGTGGGCTGGGAGTGCTCTCAACCGCCATCTCGTGCCGCGTGCTGGGCGCTTCCTCCAAAATTTGTTTTTTCATTTTTTTATATGTGTTTTCGGCTTTTAGATGATTATTTTCTTCTTTTTTAGGCTTTTGGATTCCCCCGGTTTTCCTTAGGTTTTTGACAAAAAAATACACGAAAAAACGTGTTTTCTACTCTTCCGCAAGAGGCACAGATTTACTTTTCGTGGAGGCATAGATTTGCTTCCAGGGGAGGCACAACTATGCTTCTTGAAAAAAGAAAAAACATGTTTTTTTCCTCCGTGAGGAACATATTTGCTTCTCATGGGGGCACATATTTGCTTCCGCTCATTTTTTATATATATTCGCTAGTAAAGCGGTCTCTCCCACTAGCCGAGCGAGAGAGATGTGGATATGATCGAAATCACTAATTAAGGAGTACTATTTGCAAATGTTACTCCCACCTCCTCATGTTACGATAAGTGACCGGTCTGAACCGTTCAGTAAAGCTTTCGAAGACCGCTCTACTAGGCCAACCCACTACCACGAGGCACTAGTGAGAGGAACATGGGATCTAATTTCGCTCATTTTTTTAATATATTGGCTTGTATTGGTTTTTTTCTGTGTTTCTTTACCCATTTTCTTCATGTTTTTGGTTCTCATATTTTTTCTTTTTTTGCAATACATGTCTACTTTTCCTATACATTTGTACATTTACATCAAGAAATTTTTTTTGATACACATTGAACATTTTTCTAACACATGCTTTGAACAGTTTTTTGAATAAATCCAACATTTAAAAAAATACATGTTTGAATATATTGTTTATGTTACAAAATATTCTTTCTAAACTGCGCAAACCTTTTTTTACATTTGTAGAAAAAATTAAGAAAAATTCACAAACATTCTTTTGAAGCATGTGAATATTGTTTTCAATGCCACAAGCATTTTAAAATAGAAGAAGCATGTTTTTGAATGGTATGGACATTTATAAAATAGCATCAAACATATTTTTGAATTTGTGATCATTTTTTTATAATGTCAAAAAAAATTGAATGGTAAAACAATTTTTGTTACGTTACGTGAACATTTTTTTTAATATTATATAAACATTTTCTGAAAATGACGTGGGTATACTTTTGAAGAGCGTGAACACTTATCTAAATGTCACAAACATTTTCTAAATGGTTTTGTCTGCTTTTGTCAATAGCTTTTGGTTTATACATGTGTATTTCGATTCGGGATCTGATTTTTTTAGTGATTATGGACACATGCCCTTTGAACATTCCCAACAAAAATCAGAGTTTTAAAAAAACTTGAAATTAGTTTTTTGAAAGTTTGGAGCATGGGAGCACAGGATCTGTACTGGCGGCACGCCACATGAATGCAAGCAGTTGGCATGGGCAGGAGCCCACCTCAATAATAGAGGCAGGTGTGGCGAAGTGACAACTCGTGCTCATTTGATATTTGGAAAACAGTAAAATACTGACAAATGTAACTTGGCAAACAACATCCATTAATTAGATACAAGTGCTCATGGATTACTACATAGTGGACCATATTTTGCAAGCGTGCTGACCAGACCAGACAAATGGTGGCACAGCCGCAAGTTACACACTCCATCGTCCAGCCCAAAGCTACAGCTTGCTGACACTGAAGAGACCGCACTAGTTTGACAGAGACCACACTAATCAAAGCCCATAGCGGGCTACAGCCACACTAATTAACACAGCGGGACTACTACCATGCTAATTTTAAAGAGGGCGCCGTGACAACAAGACCTACTACTGATAGTCCGATACTACGGCCGTCCACCAGCATCTAGATTAGATTACGCCATAGATGCATTCCGCTTTGCGAACAGCCGCAGCACCAGAGCCAGAACAAGCAGGTTGACGAGCAGGTTGGCCACGCCGAGGAGGAGGGTCATCCTTGCAATATCGGCCTGCGCGTACCCATCTGACCAGCGGAAGAACCAACCAAGAACAGCCTGCGAAATGGGGGAACAGATTAAGCTGCGACGCTGCGAAATGCAGGAGGACGACTGATGGAGGGGAATGGGCAAGAACACGTACGCTGCGGCGGAGTTTCTTGTAGATCTGGGTCCCGGGCCGGGAGCCGCCGCGAGAGGCAATGGTGGTGCTCTGGCCCCCGCAGTCCGGGCAGGGGATCAGGGGGAGGATGTCCCGGTCGGCAGAAACGGAGGACGAACCGGATGTGGACATCGCCGTCGGTGGAATAGCTGGGTGGGGAGGCTCTGGATTTGGGAAGTGGTGTGTGCAAGTGGAAATGGGGAAGAAGAAGGGGTGGGGGGAATCTTGTAGAAGCCGACTTGGGGGCAGATGAGGACGGGCAGCTACCCGCAATTAGTTCAACAGCCCAGATCCCTTGCAATGTGGCCCAGAATGGCCGTTGTGGCAAAAGGCTCAGATCGTTTGGGCGCCTCAATCTGTCACGGGCTGCCTCATTAAATGATTCGCAGACGTCAGCCCAAGTGTTATGTTCCACGAGAAATACTGCCGCATTACACGAAGTTCGTGTAATTTTTCTAAAAACGATTCGTACCATTCAGAAAAAGGTCAGTGACATATAATAAAATATTCGCACATTTCGAGAAAAATGTTTCGACAATGAAAAAAAATGTTCAGTAAGTTTAAAAAACAATGATTTGTGCCATTTGAAAAAAAATGAAAGCAGCATTTAAAAGAGTTCATACATTTTAGATATATGTTCATGACATTTAAAAAATCTCTCGCACCATACAAAAAAGTGTTCAATGTGCATTTAAAACTTATTAACATTTATTTGAAAAACAAAAGTCACCATGTATTTAAAAAAATCAACGTGTATAAAAAATATTGTGCATGTATACGGAAAATGTACAACCTGTATTTTAAAAAACTGATATGTATTTGAAAAAAAGGAAACTAAAAAAATGTAAGAAAAACCAATGAAGAGACTGAGAAAAAACGCATAGAAGGTTCTAAAACCGGTATAGAGAACCTTCCCAAAACCATCCTAATGAGCCAGCCTGCTAAAGCGACCGCATAGCCAGCGCCGGAGAAGAGACAGGGTTACGTCTCACACTAAGTGATACATATGGCTCCCATAAAGAAAAATTGAACATAATGAGAAAACGGAAATTTTGGGCTATAACATGAGTGAGTACAAAAGCTTGAGTCGATGCATGTAGGCTGCGGCCGATGCTATATCTCACCTGTTGCGACTCACATCTTTTGCTCACCTACGGCACTCCGATCTGTGTCGGCCCACTTCTTCTCATTTTTTTCGGGTTTTGGAACTATGTTTTTGCTTTGACTTTTTCTTTATTATTTCTTTCTGTTTTACTATTTTACTATTTGTTCTTTGAATAAATAAAATCAATTTATTTTAAATATATTTTACATTTCATATTCTTTTTATGTTTTTCCTTTTCTTTACTAATTTCTTGCTCATAACTTATTTTAAATAAATTTATTATTCTTTTGTATTCTTTTTATTTTTAATATAAAAGTTTCTTATTATCATTTTTATGGTGATGGTCCTTATTATTTTCGTCTGTCTAGAAAAATGTCCATTGCATATTTTAAGAATCTTCATCATGTTGAAAAAAAAGATTCGTCATATATTTTAAAAGATGTTGGGTTATATTTTTAAAAAGTCGGCAATGTATTTCGGAAGTGCTCATTGTGTTTTAAAAAATGATCATGTATTTTAGAATTTTTGTCATCTAATATTTCAATAACTGTTCTTCGTGTATTTAAAAATGTTCAGTGCGTACTAAAAATGTACCATGTGTATTAAAGAAGTTCATATTGTATTTAAATATTCACCATGTATTAAATTCGTTCATTGTGTATTAGAAAAATGAGTATTAGAAAAATGATATCATGTATTTTGGAAAATGTTCATCGCGCATTTAAAATTTGTTACTCCCCACGATTCATATTACTTGTCACTCAAACAGATGTATCTAGAACTAAAATATGTCTAGAACATCCATTTGAGCGATAAATAATATGGATCCGGGGGAGTACTATATAGTCTGAAAAACGTTCATCTTGTATTTGGAAACACACCCTCCAATACACTGCCTAGAATATTCACCCGTTGTTGCATACTTGTTTGAGAGGTACTATAGAGCTTTTATTGCTTTTCTTTGTGCTTTTCCTTCCATGAGAACCATACCCAACTCCCCTATCAGAATCCATAATGCCATTGCCTAAGTTATTGGCCCCGCTACCCGCAGAGCTGTTCACAGTTGAGTTGGTCCCAGGAGTTGGCGATTCTACTTCCAGCTGCTAGAGATAATATTTCCCAGCCATGAAAAGTAGTCTGTTAGGTGGAATTTTAGTGTTGTATTTGCAGGCCACTTTAACCCTGATCACACCATGGAAAAGAGCTAAACATGCCTCGTAGGACCACATCCCGCAGGAGACCAGATATAGAGGGTAATTTGATCAAACATACTCCACCCACACCATATGGGAATGGATCTCAAGAGGGAATTTGACTAAGAAGCTCCATCATCCAAGGCTCTAACCTCCATGGCCAGTTAGTCTTATAAATGTTCCCAAATTCAGTAGCAAGTTCTTGTTGTGATATTATGCATTCCTCAATTAACACCATGCCCATATTTGGGAGATGTCTAAGTAATTAGGCATTCAGGGATCTCAACCTTACAGAAGCCATGGCATGTCGCATCACTGCCGATATATCTAGAAGTGATGTGAGGTTGCTTCCTAGCTGGACAATTCTCCACCCTATTGCAAATAAAATGGGCCTTTGGTTTGGAACAATCATTTTTTTGGTGCCTAGGCTCACTACAGTTAGAAAAGATAAATTGCGGATAGGAATTGAGTTTTAGAGCGCAATCGACCTCACTATTAGTCTAGGATTCTTCTTCGGCTGCCCCTGCTTATATTTATAAGATCCTAGTAGTAGCTGACTACCAGAAGGAACAAACTTACATGCATAGCTGGGGAAGCCATTGTTGGGGAACGTTGCATGGAAAACGAAAACAATTCTACACACACGCAAGATCTATCCATGGAGATGCATAGCTATGAGAGGGGGAGATCATCTTCATACCCTTGAAGATTACTAAGTGGAAGCATTTATCAACGCGGTTGATGTAGTCGTACACCTTCACGATCCGTCCCGATCAAGTACCGAACTTACAACACCTCCGCGTTTAGCACACGTTCAGCTCGATGACGTCCTCGCCTTCTTGATCCAGCAAGAGGGGCGAAGTAGTAGATGAGTTCCGTCAGCACGAAGGCGTGGTGACGGTGGCGGTGAAGAACAATCTCCGCAGGGCTTCGCCAAGCACAACAGAAACAAGACGGAGGATAAACTAGAGGGGACGGGGTTGCCGCCACACGACTTTGGTGAATCTTGATGTGTTCCGGGTGCTAGCCCTGCCCCTCTATTTATATGTTTGAGCCCTGGGGTCGTTTCTTGAAGAGCCTCCTCAAAGTCGGTTTAGCACGCAAGGCAAGAGTCCTTCTCAGACTCTAGGACCAGACGCCAGGGTCCTCGGCGTCTATCCCAGACGCCAGGGTCCCTGGCGTCTGGCCCTCTGGCCTCTGCAAAAATCCTTTTGCACCTTCCTTAAAGCTTCGTGGGCTTTAACCCTTAGCCCAAATAAAGTGTTCTCATACCCGAGCATTTCGGGAAACACCTGAAACCCCTTCCGGTGAATTTTGGAACTCTTCTAGAGACCAAACACTATTATCCCATATATTAATCTTTGCCTCCGGACTATTCCGGAGCTCCTCGTCGTGTCTGTGATCTCATCCGGGACTCCGAACAACATTCAGTCACCAACATACATAACTCATATAATACTATATCGTCAACAAACGTTAAGCGTGCGTACCCTACGGGTTAGAGAATGATGTAGACATGACTGAGATGCTTCTCCGGTCAATAACCAATAGCGGGACCTGGATGCCCATATTGGTTCCTACATATTCCACGAAGATCTTTATCGGTCGAATCTTTATGACAACATACGTAGTTCCTTTGTCTGTCAGTATGTTACTTGCCCGAGATTCGATCGTCGGTATCTCCATACCTAGTTCAATCTCGTTACCGGCAAGTCTCTTTACTCGTTCAGTAATACATTGATAACCCACAAGTGTAGGGGATCACAACAGTTTTCGAGGGTAGAGTATTCAACCCAAATTTATTAATTCAACACAAGTGGAGCCAAAGAATATTCTTAAGTATTAGCAGTTGAGTTGTCAATTCAACCACACCTGAAAGACTTAATATCTACAGCAAAGTATTTAGTAGCAAAGTAGTATGGAAGTAACAGTAACGGTGGCAAAAGTAACAATAGCAGCTTTGTAGTAATCGTAACAGTGGCAGCGGAAAAGTAACTAAGCAAAGATCAATATGTGAAAAGCTCGTAGGCAATGGATCAGTGAGGGATAATTATGTTGGATGCGATTCCTCATGCAACAGTTATAACATAGGGTGACACAGAACTAGCTCCAGTTCATCAATGTAATGTAGGCATGTATTCCGAATATAGTCATACGTGCTTATGGAAAATAACTTGCATGGCATCTTTTGTCCTACCCTCCCGTGGCAATGGGGTCCTATTGGAAACTAAGGGATATTAAGGCCTCCTTTTAATAGAGTACCTGATCAAAGCACTAACACTTAGTGAATACATGAACTCCTCAAACTACGGTCATCACCGGGAGTGGTCCCGATTATTGTCACTTCGGGGTTGCCGGATCATAACACATAGTAGGTGACTATTGACTTGCAAGATAGGATCAAGAACTCACATATATTCATGAAAAAATAATAGGTTCAGATCTGAACTCATGGCACTCGGGCCCTAGTGACAAGCATATATTAAGCATAGCAAATTCATAGCAACATCAATCTCAGAACATAATGGATACTAGGGATCAAACCCTAACAAAACTAACTCGATTACATGATAAATCTCATCCAACCCATCACCGTCCAGCAAGACTACAATGGAATTACTCACGCAGGGCGGTGAGCATCATGAAATTGGTGATGGAGGAAGGTTGATGATGACGATGGCGACAGATTCCCCTCTCCGGAGCTCTGAATGGACTCCAGATCAGCCCTCCCGAGAGAGATTAGGGCTTGGCGGCGACTAAAACTCCATGAATCCTTCTCTCAGATTTTTTCCCTCCCCGAACATGAATATATGGAATTGGAGTTGAGGTCGGTGGAGTCTCAGGGGGCCCATGAGGTAGGGGGCGCGCCCTGCACCCTCGTGGATAGGGTGTGGGCCCCCTGATGCTAATTCTTTCACCAATATTTTTTTATTATTTCCAAAACATGTCTCCGTGGATTTCCAGGTCATTCCAAGAACTTTTATTTCTGCACAGAAATAACACCATGGCAATTCTGCTGAAAATAGCGTCAGTCCGGGTTAGTTCCATTCAAATCATGCAAGTTAGAGTCCAAAACAAGGGCAAAAGTGTTTGGAAAAGTAGATACGTTGGAGACGTAGAAACTCCCCCAAGATTAAACCTTTGCTTGTCCTCAAGCAATTCAGTTGACAAACTGAAAGTGATAAAGAAAAACTTATACAAACTATGTTTGATCTTGTTGTTGCAAATATGTAAAAGCCAGCATTCAAGTTTTCAGCAAATATTATGAACTAACCATATTCACAATAACATTCAGGCCTCATGTTTACTCATATCAATGGCATAATCAACTAGCGAGCAATAATAATAAATCTCGGATGACGACACTTTCTCAAAACAATCATAACATGATATAACAAGATGGTATCTCGCTAGCCCTTTCTGAGACCAAGAAACATAAATGCAGAGCACCTCTGAAGATCAAGGACTGACTAGACATTGTAATTCATGGTAAAAGAGATCCAGTTATAGTCATACTCAATGTAAATTAATAGTAATGCATGCAAATGACAGCGGTGCTCTCCAACTGGTGCTTTTTAATAAGAGGATGATGACTCAACATAAACGTAAATAGATAGGCCCTTCGCAGAGGGAAGCAGGGATTTGTAGAGGTGCCAGAGCTCGAGTTTTGAAATAGAGATAAATAATATTTTGAGTGGCATACTTTCATTGTCAACATAACAACCAAGAGATCTCGATATCTTCCATGCTACACACATTATAGGCGGTTCCCAAACAGAATGGTAAAGTTTATACTCCCCACCACCAACAAGCATCAATCCATGGCTTGCCCGAAACAACGGGTGCCTCCAACTAACAATAGTCCTGGGGGAGTTTTGTTTGCAATTATTTTGATTTGAGCATGGGACTGGGCATCCCGGTTATCGACCATTTTCTCGTGAATGGTGAGCGGAGTCCACTCATCGTGAGAATAACCCGCCTAGCATGGAATATATAGACATCCCTAGTTGATACATGAGCTATTCGAGCATACAAAACATAATTTTATTTGAAGGTTTAGAGTTTGGCACATACAAATTTACTTGGAACGGCAGGTAGATACCTCATATAGGAAGGTATGGTGGACTCATATGGAATAACTGTGGAGTTTATGGAAGTGGATGCACAAGCAGTATTCCCGCTTAGTACAAGTGAAGGCTAGAAAGAGATTGGGAAACGACCAACTAGAGAGCGACAACAGTCATGAGCATGCATTAAAATTAATAAACAATGAGTGTAAGCATGAGTAGGATGTAAATCACCATGAACATAAATATCGTGGAGGCTATGTTGATTTTGTTTCAACTACATGCGTGAACATGTGCCAAGTCCAGCCACTCGAATCGTTCAAAGGAGGATACCACCCTATCATACCACATCACAACCATTTTAATAGCATGTTGGCACTCAAGGTAAACCATTATAAACTCGTAGCTAATTAAGCATGGCATGAGCAACTATAATCTCTAATTGTCATTGCAAACATGTATCATTCATAATAGGCTGAATCAGGAACGATGAACTAATCATATTTACAAAAACAAGATAGGTCGAGTTCATACCAGCTTCTCTCATCTCAATTAATCGATCATATATCGTCATTATTGCCTTTCACTTGCACGACCGAACGGTGTGGATAATAATAATAGTGCACGTGCATTGGACTAAGCTGGAATCTGCAAGCATTTAATACAAGGGAGAAGACAAGGTAATATGGGCTCTTGGTTAAATCAACAATAATGCATATGAGAGCCACTCAACATTTTCATCATGGTCTTCTCCTCTCGACCCCCAAAGAAAAGAAATAAAATAAAACTATTTACACGGGAAAACTCCCAACAAACGAAAGAAGAACGAGAAATCTTTTTGGGTTTTCTTTTAATTACTACTACTACAAGCATGGAAAGTAAACTAGCTAAAAGCTACAACTAATTTTTTTTGTTTTTCTTAAGGTTTTTCAAACACACAAGAAGAAGGCTTAGAAAAGAAAATAAACTAGCATGGATAGTACAATGAAAAAGTATGAGCACCGACAACTGGCATGAGTGTGTGAACATCAATGTAATATCGGTGAGAAATACGTACTCCCCCAAGCTTAGGCTTTTGGCCTAAGTTGTTCTATGGCCACTACAGGCCTGGCAGATATCCAAAGTTGTAACTGGAGTAGTACTGAGATGCAGCGGCTACTGCCTGACGAGCTGCAGCTTGGAGGCGAGCTGCCTCCGTCCTCCTTTCATACTCGTTCGCCTCCTTCCTGGTTATAACATATCTCCTTTTTGCCTGAAAGTCAAAGAAAGTAGGAGCAGAGAGAGCAACATGGACAGTGCGACGTCTGTCAAAGATTAGTCGGTACTGGAGGAACTGTTCATTCCTCTCAACAAACTGATGGCGAACCATAGCATTATAATCTAGATAAGCAGGAGGTAACTCCATATCATTTTCATGTATGGTACATCAAGATAATTAGCTACACGAGTCGCATAAATTCCACCAAACAAATCTCCACTTGTACTGTTAAGATGCAACCTTCGTGCAACAATGGCCCCCAAGTTATATTGTTTATCACCTAATACCGCACTCTTGAGGACACGAAGATCTGGAACGCACATGTGACAAGCCTCATCTTTACCGTTAATGCATCTACCTATAAACAGAGCAAAATAATGTATGGAAGGAAAATGAATGCTCCCTATGGTAGCTTGTGTGATTTCTCTAGATTCCCCCACAATGATACTAGCAAGAAAGTCTTTATATTCAGATTTGCGAGGTTCGCTAACATTGCCCCACTGCAGGAGTTTACGAGCAGTATTAAAATCTTCTAGGTCCATGGTATATGATTTATCATAAAGATCAAATAAAACAGTGCGAGAATTGCTTGAGGATGTAAATTTAAACCTTCTCACAAAGGAATCAGTTAGGTAGTAGTATTGTGGGCACTTATCTGACACGAAGCCCTCAAGATCAGTGTTACGCACATACGTGTTAAATTCATCCTTGGTGCCTGCTTGGACCATAAACTCCTCTGGCGGCCATTCACAAGGCCGCACTTGAGCTTCCCTCGGTGGTTCATCGTCCGGCTCACGTATCGCGAGCCTTGGTCCTTGCTTCCTTGAGGAACCACCTTGGTACATTTTCCTGAAAAATTTCTGAAATTTTAGTGACTCAAAATAAAAGTGAACCAAACTCAACAAGATTGATAGCAACTACTCCCACAAGTGCCTAGAGGCTATATCATGCATTAAAACTACTTTGGACCATATAAATTTGACATGTAATCTCAAGAACAGGGTTACCTTAGCAGCAAAAATTTGCAATAATTAAAGCACTAGAACAAAAACTAATTGAACCATTGGAGGAGTCACATACCGAAGAACAATCCCCCAAAACAGTTTTGTGAATGAAGCTTTGAGCAAGGAGATAAAAAATGGCAGCAAGATGAGCTAGAACACGGGTTTGAGCTATAGAAGGATTTTTTCTACAGGAAGACGAAGTGAGTGGGTGCTGGAATAAGTGGAGGGGGCCCACATGGGGCCCACGAGGCAGGAGGCACGCCCCAGGGGGGTGGGCGCGCCCTGTACCCTCGTGGCCAAATGGTGGGTCCCCCTGGTGTGTTCTCAATGCCAGATATTCTTAAATATTCTACAAAAAATTATATTTCATTTTCGGGATGTTTGGAGAACTTTTATTTTTGGGGTATTTTTTGTTACAAGGATAATTCAGAAAACAGACAGGAAATACTATTTTTGCTTTATTTAATCTAAATAAAAGAAAGTAAAAGGAGGGTACAGAGAGTTGTGCTTTCTAACTTCATCCATTTCATGCTCATCAAAAGGAATCCACTAACAAGGTTGATCAAGTCTTGTTAACAAACTCTTTCCGAATCGCATGAAACCGGAGAATTTTCGAATAACACTAGGTTACCTCAACGGGGATATGCATGTCCCCAACAATAAGAATATCATATTTCTTCTTGATAGTAGGAAGAGGAAATTCAAAACCTCCAATAATAATCGTTGAAGTTTTTCCAATAGAATTGCTACCGTGGACTTGAGGTTGTTTCCTCGGAAAATGTACCGTATGCTCATTAATGTTGGGGAACGTAGTAATTTCAAAAAAAATCCTATGCACACGCAAGATCATGGCGATGCATAGCAACGAGAGGGGAGAGTGTTGTCCACGTATCCTCGTAGACCGAAAGCGGAAGCATTATGACAACGCGGTTGATGTAGTCGTACGTCTTCACGATCGACCGATCCTAGTACCGAACGTACGGCACCTCCGCGATCTGCACACGTTCAGCTCGGTGACGTCCCATGAACTCATGATCCAGTAGAGCTTCGAGGGAGAGCTTCGTCAGCACGACGACGTGATAACGGTGATGATGAAGCTACCGGCGCAGGGCTTCGCCTAAGCACTACGACGATATGACCGAGGTGGATTATGGTGGAGGTGGGCACTGCACATGGCTAAGAGATCAATGATCAACTTGTGTGTCTATGGGGTGCCCCCCTCCCCCGTATATAAAGGAGTGGAGGAGGGGGAGGGCCGTCCCTCCTATGGTGCGCCCCATGGGGAGTCCTACTCCCACCGGGAGTAGGATCCCCCCTTCCATGTAGTAGGAGTAGGAGAGAAGGAAGGAGGAGAGAGGGAGAAGGAAAGGGGGGCGACACCCCCCTTCCTAGTCCAATTCGGACCAGAGGGGGAGGGGGCACGCGGCCTGCCCTGGCAGCCCCTCTCTCTCTCTCCACTAAGGCCCATAAGGCCCATTAAACTCCTCGGGGGTTTCCGGTAACCCCCCCGGGTACTCCGGTATATGTCCAAATTCACTCGGAACCCTTTCGATGTCCAAACATAGTCATCCAATATTTCTATCTTTATGTCTCGACCATTTCGAGACACCTCGTCATGTCCGTGATCATATCCGAGACTCCGAACTACCTTCGGTACATCAAAACACATAAACTCATAATACCGATCGTCACCGAACATTAAGCGTGCGGACCCTACGGTTCGAGAACTATGTAGACATCACCGAGACACGTCGTCGGTCAATAACCAATAGCGGAACCTGGATGCTCATATTGGCTCCTACATATTCTACGAAGACGTCAAACCGCATAACAACATACGTTGTTCCCTTTGTCATCGGTATGTTACCTGCCCGAGATTCGATCGTCGGTATCTCAATACCTAGTTCAATCTCGTTACTGGCAAGTCTCTTTACTCATTCCGTAATGCATCATCCCGCAACTAACTCCTTAGTCACATTGCTTGCAAGGCTCATAGTGATGTGCACTACCGAGAGGGCCCAGAGATACCTCTCCGATACACGGAGTGACAAATCCTAATCTCGATCTATGCCAACTCAACAAACACCATCGGAGACACCTATAGAGCATCTTTATAATCACCCAGTTACGTTGTGATGTTTGATAGCACACAAAGTGTTCCTCCGGTATTCGGGAGTTGCATAATCTCATAGTCATAGGAACATGTATAAGTCATGAAGAAAGCAATAGCAACATACTAAATGATCAAGTGCTAAGTTAACGAAATGGGTCAATCACATCATTATCTAATGATGTGATCCCATTAATCAAATGACAACTCATGTCTATAGCTAGGAAACTTAACCATCTTTGATTCAGCGAGCTAGTCAAGTAGAGGCATACTAGTGACACTCTGTTTGTCTATGTATTCACACATGTACTAAGTTTCCGGTTAATACAATTCTAGCATGAATAATAACCATTTATCATGATATAAGGAAATATAAATAACAACTTTATTATTGCCTCTAGGGCATATTTCCTTCAGTCTCCCACTTGCACTAGAGTCAATAATCTAGTTCACATCGCCATGTGATTTAACACCAATAGTTCACATCACCATGTGATTATCACCCATAGTTCACATCGCCATGTCACCAATACTCGAAGGGTTTACTAGAGTGTAAGTGCATCTAGTGCCCCTTAGTGATTTTGGTGGATTGAAGACTTATAGGTTAAGGAACTAATGCGTTTGTGAGTGTACACAGGTCTATAAGTCTATGAGGAGTTTGATATTTACAGAGAAAGTCGAATTCCTAAAAATGAAGTTCTTCGATCAAGACTTTGATATTCTCAAGACTTTCTGAAGACTTTGAAAGTGAAGAAATTGGTGTGACCTTGAAGACTTGGTATACATTTGAGGAACATGAAGCGTGAAGACTTTTGTTTTCGTAGTTTCATTTTCTCTTTCTTGAGTCATAGGAAACACCTTACTGTTAAAGGGGGTCGAGGAAATACTAAGGAAAAATTTCCATGTGATGCTCAACTCAAAATCCTACACCTACAAATCCCTTCGAGTGAAGCCTTTGGAAATCTCATACAGTTCACCAATTTCTTCAAAGGATGTGAGACGAGGTTCTTCCGGTCACGAGGAATTTGTTCTCGACCGAGGAGTTAGAATTCGCCAAAGGCGGATTGCCTACACAAAGGAGGAACATGATAGCCCCGAGGAATTTGAGATTCAAATTTCCGACCGTTCTTTATCTTTGTCGCCACTGTCCCAAAATATCTTATCCACCTAACGGTCATATCATTGAAGGGCATTTATGTCTTATCATGTCGGGCTGCTCCCTAGGCTATAAATAGCCGCCCCTACAACCACTAGCTGGTTGGCTGCTCCGAGAGAAACTTGACACTTGTCATTTGAGAGCAACCCATCCTCTGAGGACTTTGAGCGAAAATCATCAAGTGAGGAAAAACCCCAAAACCAAACTCCTACAAACCCAAAGTGATTGAGCATTACTGAAGAAATTGATCCAGCGTGGATCCGATGCTTGTTACCTTTGAAAACCGCGCTTCTTCCAGACGGTTAGGCGTCATGGTCTAGAGCATCCAAGAAGAATTGTGGATCACCGAGTGACCAAGTCTGTGAAGGTTTGGAAGTCGCCTGAAGACTTACCACGAGTGATTGGATGAGGTCTGTGTGACCTTAGTTCAAGGAGAATACGGTGAGGACTTGGTGTCCTGAGCTGCGTGCTCAAGGATCGGGTGTCCGGACTGTGTGTCCTCGAGTTTAAATACTCAGCCGCTTCCAACCAGACGCATAACCGAGACAAAGCAGCTTGAACTGGTCTACCAAATCATTGTCTTCAAAGAACCTTATCGGTTCTATCTCCTCAACCCTTTCATTTCCTCATTACCTTGTGTTGAGTGTTTGTTCATATCTGTGTTTGAAGACTTTGACCAAGACTTTCTCAATTTCCTCAGTTCAATTTCTTCACCGGTTTGTCTTCATCTTGTGTTATCCTGTGATTACGCTTTTCAGACTGTGTTTTTCTTCATTTCATCATGATGACAATGTGTATTCTGTTATGCTTACTTCTACTTATTCCGCTGCAAGTAGTTCTTCGCTAAGGAATTTCCTCACCGGCAAATTCCTCAGTGAAGAATTCATAAAAATCGCCTATTCACCCCCCTCTAGTCGATATAACGCACTTTCATAGAGTCAATAATCTTAGTTCACATCGCCATGTGATTAACACCCAAAGAGTACTAAGGTGTGATCATGTTTTGCTTGTGAGAGAAGTTTAGGCAATGGGTCTGCCATATTCAGATCCGTGTGTATTTTGCAAATTTCTATGTCAATAATGCTCTGCACGGAGCTACTCTAGCTAATTTCTCCCACTTTCAATATGTATCCAAATTGAGACATAGAGTCATCTGGATCAGTGTCAAAACTTGCATCAACGTAACCCTTTACGACAAACCTTTTGTCACCTCCATAACCGAGAAACATATCCTTATTCCACTAAGGATAATTTTGACCGCTGTCTAGTGATCTACTCCTAGATCACTATTGTACTCCCTTGCCAAACTTAGTGTAGGGTATACAATAGATCTGGTACACAGCATGGCATACTTTATAGAACCTATGGCTGAGGCATAGGGAATGACTTTCATTCTCTTTCTATCTTCTGCCGTGGTCGGGCTTTGAGTCTTACTCAATTTCACACCTTGCAATACAGGAAAGAACTCCTTCTTTGGCTGTTCCATTTTTAACTACTTCAAAAATTTGTCAAGGTATGTACTCATTGAAAAAACTTATCATCTTGATCTATCTCTATAAATCTTGATGCTCAATATGTAAGCAGCTTCATCGAGGTCTTTCTTTGAAAAACTTCTTTCAAACACTCCTTTATGCTTTCCAGAAAATTCTACATCATTTCCGATCAACAATATGTCACTCACATATACTTATCAGAAAGGCTGTAGTGCTCCCACTCACTTTCTTGTAAATACATACTTCACCGCAAGTCTGTATAAAACTATATGGTTTGATCAACTCATCAAAGCGTATATTCCAACTCCGAGATGCTTGCACCAGTCCATAGATGGATCGCTGGAGCTTGCACATTTTGTTAGCATCCTTTGGATCGATAAAACCTTTAAGTTGCATCATATACAACTCTTCTTCTAGAAATCCATTCAGGAATACAGTCTTTACATCCATTTGCCAAATTTCATAATCATAAAATGCGGCAATTGCTAACATGATTCAGACGGACTTAAGCATCGCTACGGGTGAGAAGGTCTCGTTGTAGTCAACTCCTTGAACTTGTCGAATACCTTTCGCAACAAGTCGAGCTTTGTAGACAGTAAAATTACCATCAGCGTCAGTCTTCTTCTTGAAGATCCATTTATTCTCGATGGCTTGCCGATCAACGGGCAAGTCAACCAAAGTCCACACTTTGTTCTCATACATGGATCCCATCTCAGATTTCATGGCCTCAAGCCATTTCATGGAATCTGGGTTCATCATCGCTTCCTCTAAGTTCGTAGGTTCGTCATGGTCAAGTAACATGACCTCTAGAACAGGATTACCATACCACTCTAGTGCGGATCTTACTCTGGTTGACCTACGAGGTTCGGTAGTAACTTGATCTGAAGTTACATGATCATCATCATTAACTTCCTCACTAATTGGTGTAGGAGTCATAGGAACAGATTTCTGTGATGAACTACTTTCCAATAAGGGAGCAGGTACATTTACCTCATCAAGTTCTACTTTCCTCCCACTCACTTCTTTTGAGAGAAACTCCTTCTCTAGAAAGGATCCATTCTTAGCAACGAATGTCTTGCCTTCGGATCTGTGATAGAAGGTGTACCAACTGTCTCCTTTGGGTATCCTATGAAGACACATTTCTCCGATTTGGGTTTGAGCTTCTCAGGATGAAACTTCTTCACATAAGCATCGCAACCCCAAACTTTAAGAAACGGCAACTTTGGTTTCTTGCCAAACCACAGTTCATATGGTGTTGTCTCAACAGATTTAGATGGTGCCCTATTTAACGTGAATGCAGCTGTCGCTAATGCATAACCCCAAAACGATAGTGGTAAATCGGTAAGAGACATCATTATATTGCACCATATCTAATAAAGTACGGTTACGATGTTCGGACACACCATTACACTATGGTGTTCCAGGTGGTGTGAGTTGCGAAACTATTCCACATTGTTTCAAATGAAGACCAAACTCGTAACTCAAATATTCTCCTCCACGATCAGATCTTAGAAACTTTATTTTCTTGTTACGATGATTTTCTACTTCACTCTAAAATTATTTGAACTTTTCAAATGTTTCAGATTTATGTTTCATCAAGTAGATATACCCATATCTGCTCAAATCATCTGTGAAGGTCAGAAAATAACAATACCTGCCGCGAGCCTCAACACTCATCGGACTGCATACATCAGTATGTATTATTTCCAACAAGTCTGTTGCTCGCTCCATTGTTCCGGAGAACGGAGTCTTAGTCATCTTGCCCATGAGGCATGGTTCACAAGCATCAACTGATTCATAATCAAGTGATTCCAAAAGCCCATCAGGATGGATTTTCTTCATGCGCTTTACACCAATATGACCTAAACGGCAGTGCCACAAATAAGTTGCACTATCATTATGAACTTTGCATCTTTTTGCTTCAATATTATGAATATGTGTATCACTAGGATCGAGATTCAATAAACCATTCACCTTGGGTGTATGACCATTGAAGGTTTTATTCATGTAAACAGAACAACAATTATTCTTTGACTTTTAAATGAATAACCGTATTGCAATAAACATGATCAAATCATATTCATGCTTAACGCAAACACCAAATAACATTTATTTAGTTTCAACACTAATCCCGTAAATATAAGGAGTGTGCGATGATGATCATATCAATCTTGGAACCACTTCCAACACACATCGTCACTTCAACCTTAACTAGTCTCTGTTCATTATGCAACTCCCGTTTCGAGTTACTAATCTTAGCAACTGAACTAGTATCAAATACTGAGGGGTTGCTATAAACACTAGTAAAGTACACATCAATAACATGCATATCAAATATACCTTTGTTCACTTTGCCATCCTTCTTATCCACCAAATACTTGGGGCAGTTCTGCTCCTAGTGACCAGTCCCTTTGCAGTAGAAGCACTTAGTCTCAGGCTTAGGTCCAGACTTGTGCTTCTTCACTTGAGTAGCAACTTGCTTGCCGTTCTTCTTGAAGTTCCCCTTCTTCCCTTTGCCCTTTTCTTGAAACTAGTGGTCTTGTCAACCATCAACACTTGATGCTTTTCTTGATTTCTACCTTCATTGATTTCAGCATCATGAAGAGCTTGGGAATCGTTCCGTTATCCCTTGCACATCATAGTTCATCACGAAGTTCTAGTAACTTGGTGATAGTGACTAGAGAACTCTGTCAATCACTATCTTATCTAGAAGATTAACTCCCACTTGATTCAAGTGATTGTAGTACTCAGACATTCTGAGCACATGCACACTAGCTGAACAATTGTCCTCCATCTTGTAGGAAAAGTGCTTTTCAAAGGTCTCATACCTTTCTACATGGGCATGAGTCTAAAATACTAATTTCAACTCTTGGAACATCTCATATGCTCCATGGCGTTCAAAACGTCTTTGAAGCCCCGATTCTAAGTCGTAAAGCATGGTGCACTAAACTATCAAGTAGTCATCATATCGAGCTTGCCAAACGTTCATAACGTCTGCATTTGCTCCTACAATTGGTTTGTCACCTAGTGGTGCATCAAGGACATAATTATTCTGTGCAGCAATGAGGATAATCCTCAGATCACGGATCCAATCTGCATCATTGCTACTAACATCTTTCAACTTAGTTTTCTCTGGGAACATATCAAAAATAAAACAGGGGAGCTAAACGCGAGGTATTGATCTACAACATAGATATGCTAATACTACCAGGACTAAGTTCATGATAAATTTAACGTTCAATTAATCATATTACTTAAGAACTCCCACTTAGATAGACATCCCTCTAGTCATCTAAATGATCACGTGATCCAAATCAACTAAACCATGTACGATCATCACGTGAGATGGAGTAGTTTTCAATGGTGAACATCACTATGTTGATCAAATCTACTATATGATTCGCGCTCGACCTTTCGGTCTCCAGTGTTCCGAGGCCATCACGTGAGATGGAGTAGTTTTAACCCGAGTATTCTGCGTGTGCAAAACTGGCTTGCACCCGTTATATGTGAACGTAGAGCTTATCACACCCGATCATCACGTGGTGTCTCGGCATGAAGAACTATCGCAAGGTGCATACTCAGGGAGAACACTTATACGTTGAAATTTTAGTAAGGGATCATCTTATAAAGCTACCGCCGAACTAAGCAAAATAAGATGTATAAAAGATAAACATCACATGCAATCAAAACATGTGACATGATATGGCCATCATCATCTTGTGCTTTTGATCTCCATCTCCAAAGTACTGTCATGATCTCCATTGTTACCGGCATGACACCATGATCTCCATCATCTTGATCTTTTATCAACGTGTCGTCACATGGTCGTCTCACCAGCTATTGCTTTTGCAACTATTGCTATCACACATCGATAAAGTAAAGCAATTGCATGGCACTTGCATCTTATGCAATAAAGAGACAACCATAAGGCTCCTGCCAGTTGCCGATAACTTTAACAAAACATGATCATATCATACAAAAATTTATATCTCATCACGTCTTGACTATATATCACATCACAACATGCCCTGCAAAAACAAGTTAGACGTCCTCTACTTTGATGTTGCAAGTTTTACGTGGCTGCTACGGGCTGAGCAAGAACCGTTCTTACCTACGCATCAAAACCACAACGATATTTCGTCAAGTATGTGATATTTTAATCTTCAACAAGGACCGGGCGTAGCCACACTCGATTCAACTAAAGTTGGAGAAACTGACACCCGCCAGCCACCTGTGTGCGAAGCACGTCGGTAGAACCAGTCTCGCGTAAGCGTACACGTAATGTCGGTCGGGGCCGCTTCATCCAACAATACCGCCAAATCAAAGTATGAGATGCTGGTAAGCAGTATGACTATTATCGCTCACAACTCACTTGTGTTTTACTTGTGCATATAACATTTATGCATAAACCTGGCTTGGATGCCACTGTTGGGGAACGTAGTAATTTCAAAAAAATTCCTACGCACACGCAAGATCATGGTGATGCATAGCAACGAGAGAGGAGAGTGTTGTCCATGTACCCTCGTAGACCGAAAGCGGAAGCGTTATGACAACGCGGTTGATGTAGTCGTACGTCTTCATGATCGACCGATCCTAGTACCAAACATACGGCACCTCCGCGATCTGCACACATTCAGCTCGGTGACGTCCCACAAACTCACGATCCAGTAGAGATTTGAGGGAGAGCTTCGTCAGCACGACGGCGTGATGACGGTGATGATGAAGCTACCGGCGCAGGGCTTCGCCTAATCACTACGACGATATGATCGAGGTGGATTATGGTGGAGGGGGGCACCGCACACGGCTAAGAGATCAATGATCAACTTGTGTGTCTATGGGGTGCCCCTCCCCCTTATATAAAGGAGTGGAGGAGGGGGAGGGCCGGCCCTCCTATGGCGCGCCCCATGGGGAGTCCTACTCCCACCGGGAGTAGGATTCCCCCCTTCCATGTAGTAGGAGTAGGAGAGAAGGAAGGAGGAGAGAGGGAAAGGAAAGGGGGGCGCCGACCCCCTTCCTAGTCCAATTCGAACCAGAGGAGGAGGGGTGCGCGGCCTGCCCTGGCAGCCCCTCTCTCTCTCCACTAAGGCCCATAAGGCCCATTAAACTCCCTGGGGGGTTCCGGTAACCCCCCGGTACTCCGGTATATGTCCAAACTCACCCGGAACCCTTCCGATGTCCAAACATAGTCATCCAACATATCGATCTTTATGTCTCGACCATTTCGAGACTCCTCGTCATGTCCGTGATCATATCCGGGACTCCGAACTACCTTCGGTACATCAAAACACATAAACTCATAATACCGATCGTCACCGAACGTTAAGCGTGCGGACCCTACGGGTTCGAGAACTATGTAGACATGATCGAGACACGTCTCAGGTCAATAACCAATAGCTGAACCTGGGTTCTCATATTGGCTCCTACATATTCTACGAAGATCTTTATCGGTCAAACCGCATAACAACATACGTTGTTCCCTTTATCATCGGTATGTTACTTGCCCGAGATACGATCGTCGGTATCTCAATACCTAGTTCAATCTCGTTACTGGCAAGTCTCTTTACTCATTCCGTAATGCATCATCCCGCAACTAACTCCTTAGTCACATTGCTTGCAAGGCTCATAGTGATGTGCACTACCGAGAGGGCCTAGAGATACCTCTCCGATACACGGAGTGACAAATCCTAATCTCTATCTATGCCAACTCAACAAACACCATCGGAGACACCTGTAGAGCATCTTTATAATCACCCATCTACGTTGTGACGCTTGATAGCACACAAAGTGGTCCTCCGGTATTCAGGAGTTGCATAATCGCATAGTCATAGGAACATGTATGAGTCATGAAGAAAGCAATAGCAACATACTAAACGATCAAGTGCTAAGCTAACGGAATGGGTCAAGTCAATCACATCATTCTCTAATGATGTGATCCCGTTAATCAAATGACAACTCATGTCTATGGCTAGGAAACTTAACCATCTTTGATTCAACGAGCTAGTCAAGTAGAGGCATACTAGTGACACTCTGGTTGTCTATGTATTCACACATGTATTAAGTTTCCGGTTAATACAATTCTAGCATGAATAATAAACATCTGTCATGATATAAGGAAATATAAATAACAACTTTATTATTGCCTCTAGGGCATATTTCCTTCAATTATTATTAACATGAAAAGTGACATTGACTTTGTTGCAATCAATAAAAGCCCCTGCAGTATTCAAAAAGGGTCTACCAAGGATAATCGACATACTATCGTCCTCGGGAATATCAAGAATAACAAAGTCCGTTAAAATAGTAACGTTTGCAACCACAACAGACACGTCCTCACAAATACCGACATGTATAGCAGTTGATTTATCGGCCATTTGCAAAGATATTTCAGTAGGTCCCAACTTATTCAAATCAAGTCTACGATATAAAGAGAGAGGCATAACACTAACACCGGCTCCAAGATCACATAAAGTAGTTTTAACACAGTTTCTTTTAATGGAGCATGGTATAATTGGTACTCCCGGATCTCCTAGTTTCTTAGGTATTCCACCTTTAAAAGTATAATTTTCAAGCATGGTGGAAATCTCAGCTACCGGTATCTTTCTTTTATTTGTAACAATATCTTTCATGTATTTAGCATAAGGATTCATTTTAAGCATATCAGTCAAACGCATGTGCAAAAACATAGGTCTAATAATTTTTGCAAAGCGCTCAAAATCCTCATCATCCTTTTTCTTGGATGGTTTAGGAGGAAAATGCATTGGTTTCTGAACCCATGGTTCTCTTTATTTACCGTGCTTCCTAGCAATAAAATATCTCTTATCATAACATTGATTCTTTGATTGTGGGTTGTCAAGATCAACAACAGGTTCAATATCTACATCATTGTCATTGCTAGGGCTGAGCATCAACATGAACATCATCATTAACATTATCACTAGGTTCATGTTCATCACCAGATTGTGTTTCGTCATCAGAAATAGAAATATCATTGGGATTCTCAGGTGGGTCAACAACAGGTTCACTAGAAGCATGCAAAGTCCTATCATTTTTCTTTTTCTCCCTCTTAGAAGGACTAGGTGTATCAACATTAGTTCTTTGAGAATCTTGCTCAACTCTCTTAGGGTGGTGATGAGGATACAGACCTAGGGTAGGGTCATAGGCCTGACCTACACGTCCTACCCAAGGTCATTACCCCAGAAGATAAGAAGACCAAGAATCCACTCGACGATGTAATCACTCGACCGTCATTCCCCACCTTCACTCGACCATATGGGGAATGACTCGACTATATCGAAGACCAGGAGTCGGAAGGACGCACAACGGCCGGGCATTCACTCCTTAGTCTTCATGAGCATTAAGAACATTTAAGACTGCCGTTACCTGTAACGCCTTCTCTTTATGTACATTAAGCCCTTTGTAATGGAGGTGGGCGGGGGTCCTGGCGCACTCTATATAAGCCACCCCCTCCTCTGGGATAGGGGTTCGCACGCCCTGTAACACAACACAAATAATCCAATCGACCGCCTTCGGGCACCGAGACGTAGGGCTGTTACTTCCTCCGAGAAGGGCCTGAACTCGTAAACCTCGTGTGTACATCTTCGCCATAGCTAAGATCTTGCCTCTCCATACCTACCCCCCTTTCTACTGTCAGACTTAGAACCACGACAGTTGGCGCCCACCGTGGGGCAGGTGTCTTAGCGACTTATTGGTGAAGTTGCAAGTTTTTCCGATCATCAACATGGTTTCCAGCGGCGAGATGGTTGAGGGCCACGAGATCCGTCTCGGCACGCTCATTTTCATCGCCGACGACCCGGCGTGGCTTCAGGAAGCTCCGCTCGATGTTGAGGCGCTCCCCGTCCGAGGGGCGACACACTTTCGTGCGTGTGTTCGTGGCGTCCTTCTCCGGCAACCGTTGACTCAGTATCAGTCGACTCTGATGGTGTTTTCTCCCCCCGCTGTTCACCGCCGCAAGCGGTTCGGTCGATCACGGCTTCAACGCTGGGTGAAACACGCGGTGGCTCAGCATTCGACCACCCATCAAGTCGCGGCAATCGAGCCCGACGAAACTCTCCATGGCCTGTTCGATCTGTCGACTGGCTCCGTGGAGACTGCATCCGAGTGCGATAGCAGCGATCCTACAGCCGAAGTCCTGATGGTCGATGGTCCTCGCAGCCGCTTCGTTCCGCCATGACGGGCGGCGGGACGGAGGCGACAATCCTTCGCACGTCCATGAGGAATACCGACCCGAGCCCCTCTCTTCGCAGCAGAGGGAAGAACTTCGTCGCCGCAACATGGATGCACTCCACACGCCCATCGTTGGAGAAACCCCTGAGGCTCGGGCCTTGGAGGAGGTGCGCCTAGCTAACTTGGCTGAGCGCACTCGACTGGATAACCTTCAGCATGCTCTCGACGAGCGCGCCCAGGAGCGTATCCATGAGTCCAGTCGACGACAGCTTTTTCCGCCTCCACCTAAGGTATACCGCACTCTGATTCAGAATCTCACAGCTGTGGCCCGAATAGCAGAGTCGATCCAACCTTCCCAGTTAGAAGCTGGCAGAGGGTTGATGCAGATCAGGGCCCTGCTCAGGGCGGCAGGAGAGCAGAATACAACAGTATCTCAGTCGCGGAATAGGATTCACAACAGATCCATCGCAACGGACACGGTTCAGTCGGCCGACAGCCCAAGATCGCCTCCGCGGCGTGAAGGCCGTGGACAGTATGATCATCCACTCGACCGCGACAATCATCGTCGGGGACCCACGCCTCCTCCGAGGAGTGCGTCGTATGTGCCTTGGCGGAACGACGACACACGCCGGCCACAAGCAGGAGCGCAGGAATTCAGTTGACCCAAGAGAACCGGGCTTCGACGCGAGGTCTATCCTCGTTCAAGGCCTGGTCGACCGGAACAGAGCACACAGAGAAGACGCTGGCAGAGATCGTCCGAGCGGCAGCCGAGTGCATGTATCTGGTCCCGAATGTTTTAGCAGAGCCATCAGGGCAGTAGTGATACCTCCCAACTTCAGGTTGGCGTCCGGGGTTAGTAAGTTCACCGGTGAATCCAAGCCCGAAACTTGGCTCAAGGATTACCGAGTGGCTGTGCAGATTGGAGGCGGCAACGACGAGATAGCGATGAAGCATATCCCTCTTATGTTGGAAGGGTCGACCCGAGCGTGGCTGACTCAGTTGACTCCGGGCAGTATTCACAGTTGGTAAGAGCTATCCCGAGTGTTAGCGAGAACTTTTGAGGGCACGTGCAAGCGACCAGCAGGATTGCCCGAG
This sequence comes from Aegilops bicornis, assembly GCA_021605145.1. Classification (NCBI taxonomy): domain Eukaryota; kingdom Viridiplantae; phylum Streptophyta; class Magnoliopsida; order Poales; family Poaceae; genus Aegilops; species Aegilops bicornis. The sequence goes on along the minus strand of CM038671.1, from coordinate 74,800,279 downwards.
TTGCAAAGATCGCGTGTGCGGTTTAATGAGACTTTGAGAGAGTTCATCCAGAGATGGTCCACTTTGCATCACACCGTCGAGAATGTTTCAGAACATCAAGCTGTCTGTGCTTTCAAAGAAGGCGTCAAATACAGGGAGTTGGTCTTGAAATTTGGTCGGACTGGCGATATGACTCTGACTCGAATAATGGAGATAGCCACCCGGTCGCTAACAGGGAAGAAGAGGATCGACTCCGTAGTGGGAAGAGCAAACCAGTCGGCCAAGAGGCCGGAGGAGGTAACTCCAATCGGAAACAGAAGCGTAAGGCCGAGCCAGCGGCGCCTGGATAGATTGTGGCAGTGAATCAAGGAAAGTTTAAGGGCAAACCTAAGGGCCCTGCCCCCCTAAGAAGGTGAAGGATCAAGATGGTAATGACATGCTGGATTTGCCGTGTCACATCCACACGAAGAAAGATGAAGAAGGTAATCTGATTTACCCGAAGCATACCACTCGGCAATGTCGACTCTTGATCCAACAGTTCCAGGAGAAACAACCCAATGAGAAGGAGAAAGAGTCGGACAGAGATGAGGAAGAGGAAGAAGACGATGGCTACCCCAAGGTCAATTCCACTCTCATGATTTTCGCTGATGTTGAGAGCAAGAGTCGGTTGAAGGTTATCAATAGAGAGGTGAATATGGTTGCTCCGGTGACATCGACCACATACCTGAAATGGTCCCAGACAGCCATCACATTCGACCAGTCGGACCATCCTGCTCGCGTAGCCACCCCTAGGAGGCAAGCCCTGGTGGTCGATCCGGTGGTCGGTGGCACTCGGCTGACTAAAGTGCTGATGGACGGTGGTAGCGGTCTGAATATCCTGTATGCGGAAACCTTGAAGGGGATGGGCATCCCGATGTCCAAGCTTAGCGAGAGCAATATGAGCTTTCACGGTGTTATCCCCGGAAATAAAGCCGAATCACTTGGCCAGATCACTCTCGACGTGGTTTTCGGTGATTCCAAGCATTATCGTAAAGAAAAGTTGACATTTGAAGTCATGGATTTCCAAAGTGCTTATCACACCATCGTAGGGAGGTCGGCATACGCACGTTTCATGGATTGACCGTGCTATGTGTACCTTAAGCTGAAGATGCCTGGTCCCAAAGGTGTGATCACAGTTACGGGCAATCGGCAGAAAGCAGAAGAGTGTTTCCAGAAAGGTTCCAAAATCGCCGATGCACAAATGGCGGCAGTTGAATTCCAGGAGTACCAGAAGAGTGCATATCCGAGTGATTTGCTCCGAGCCAAGAAGCCTGCTACAGACTCTGCATTTCAGTCGACTGGTGAAATGAAGCCGATTCATATTCACCCGACCGACCCCAATGCTGCCCCGACTCATATATCGACAACACTCGACAACAAATAGGAAGAAGCGCTCATCCAGTTCCTCCGTGAGAATTGGGATATCTTCGCATGGAAACCCTCGGACATGCCAGGTGTACCCAGAGAATTGGCTGAGCACCGTTTGCGCGTCGACCCCAAGGTAAAACCCGTCAAAGAGCACCTTCGGCGGTCCGCCGTTCAGAAGAGAAAAGCAATCGGCGAAGAAGTGGCTCGACTATTGGCAGCAGAGTTCATCCGTCAAATCTACCACTCCAAGTGGCTTGCCAATGTCGTCATGGTCCCCAAGAAGGACGATTCACTTTGCATGTGCATTGATTTCAAGCATATCAATCGGGCCTGCCCGAAAGATCACTTCCCTCTCCCCCGTATCGATCAGATTGTTGACTCGACTGCGGGGTGTGAGCGCCTGTCTTTCCTAGATGCGTATTCCGGGTATCATCAGATCCGACTGTATGGTCCCGATGAAATAAAAACAGCTTTCATCACCCCATTCGGGTGTTTTTGCTATGTCACCATGCCATTGGGTCTTAAAAATGCCGGAGCCACGTTCATGAGAATGATCCAGAAGTGCTTGCTCACCCAAATCAGTCGGAATGTGGAGGCTTACATGGATGACATCGTGGTCAAGTCTCGCAAGGGTTCCGACCTATTGACTGACCTCGCAGAAACCTTTGCCAACCTAAGAAGGTACGATATCAAGCTTAATCCGTCAAAGTGCACATTCGGAGTTCCAGGAGGAAAGTTGCTCGGTTTCCTTGTTTCCGAATGAGGGATCGACGCCAATCCAGAAAAAGTTGATACCATCCTCCAAATGAAACGCCCCGTGCGAGTGCATGACGTTCAGAAGCTGACTGGTTGTTTGGCTGCCTTGAGTCGATTCATTTCTCGTCTTGGTGAAAAGGCCTTGCCTCTTTACCGATTGATGAAGAAATCTGATAAGTTCGAGTGGTCTGAGGAAGCTGATGCAGCGTTTGCAGAGCTCAAAACCCTGCTTTCCACCCAGCCGGTCCTTGCTGCGCCAATCAGCAAAGAGCCTTTACTGCTTTACATTGCAGCCACTGGACAGGTCGTCAGTACAGTACTCATGGTTGAGCGAGAAGAGGAAGGAAAGGCTTACAAGGTTCAACGCCCAGTTTATTATCTCTCTGAAGTTTTGACTCCGTCCAAGCAACGATATCCTCATTATCATAAGCTTGTCTATGGAATCTACATGACCATGAAGAAGGTTGCACATTACTTCTCTGATCACTCTATTACAGCCGTCAGCGACGCACCGTTGTCTGAGATTTTGAACAACAGAGATGCAACTGGTCGAGTAGCAAAATTGGCGATTGAACTCCTTCCACTGGACATCAAGTGTGAGGCAAAGAAAGCTATCAAGTCCCAAGCAATCACGGATTTCCTTGCCGAGTGGGTTGAGCAGCAACTACCGACTCAAGTTCACTCGGAACATTGGACTATGTTCTTCGATGGCTCCAAGATGCTAAACGGATCGGGTGCTGGAGTAGTATTGGTGTCCCCCCGTGGAGACAAGCTCAACTATGTTCTCCAGATTCATTTTGATTCCTCCAATAACGAAGCAGAATACGAAGCACTTTTATATGGGTTGTGTATGTCCATATCACTCGGCGTCCGTCGCCTCATGGTATATGGCGATTCAGATTTGGTGGTTAATCAGGTGATGAAGGAATGGGATGTCAGAAGTCCAGCCATGACTGGTTACTGCAATGTCGTTAGGAAGCTGGAAAATAAGTTTGAGGGGTTGGAACTTCACCATGTGCCCCGATTGAAAAATCAAGCTACAGATGAGTTGGCGAAAATAGGCTCAAAGAGAGAGGCCATTCCCCGCAATGTGTTTCTGGAACACATTCGTTCACCTTCGGTTCAGGAGGATCCCTTCACAGAAGAGTTGCCACAGCCCAAGAGTGCCGCAGATCCTACTGAAGTTGAAATCCCAGCCGTGGTCGACTTGGTCATGGAGGTTCTGGTCATCACTCCTGACTGGACAGTGTCGTACATTGCATATATTCTTAGGAAAGAACTTCCGAAGGATGAAGAAGAGGCTCGACAGATCGTCCGGCAATCCAAGGCTTTTACTGTAATAAAGGGGCAGTTGTTCAGAGAAAGTGCAACTGGAGTTTGCTAGAAGTGCATCATGCCAGAGGAAGGTCGAGTGATCCTCAATGATATTCACTCGAGGACCTGTGGTCACCACGCGTCCTCTCGGACCATCGTGGCCAAAGCATACCGAGCCGGATTTTACTGGCCGTGGGCCAACGAGATGGCTAAAGAAATAGTGGACAAGTGTGAAGGCTGCCAATTTTACTCCAACATGTCTCATAAACCCGCGTCAGCTCTGAAAACAATTCCACTCGTCTGGCCTTTCGCCGTCTGGGGACTGGACATGGTTGGACCTCTGAGGACGGGCAGGAGTGGATTTACTCATGTCTTTGGTAGCGATCGACAAGTTCACCAAATGGATCGAAGCCAAGCCCATCAAAAGCCTTGAAGCAAGCACATCCGTGAGTTTCATCAGAGAGCTTATATTCAGATATGGCGTCCCGCACAGCATCATCACGGATAACGGCTCGAACTTTGATTCTGAAGAGTTGAAAGCCTTTTGTGCCTCCCAAGACACGAGAGTCAACTACGCTTCAGTCGCTCATCCTCAGTCGAATGGGCAGGCCGAGCGGGCAAATGGGTTGATTCTCAAAGGATTGAAGCCTCGGTTGATGCGTGACCTGAGACATGCAGCAGGAGCTTGGGTCGACGAGCTTCCATCCGTACTGTGGGGGTTGAGTACAACCCCTAACCGGTCGACTGGAAGGACTCCATTCTTCTTAGTCTACGGAGCCGAAGCCATGCTCCCCAGTGATTTTCTACACAATGCACCTCGAGTCGAACTCTTTTCAGAAGAAGAAGCAGAACAAGCCCGACAAGATGCAGTCGATCTCCTAGAATAGGAAAGAGAGATGGCCTTGATCCGGTCGACCATTTATCAGCAAGACTTGCGTCGATTTCATGCTAGAAACGTGAGAGGTCGTGCATTTCAAGAAGGAGACCTGGTTCTTCGAGTGGATCAGCAGAGACCTCACAAGCTCGCTCCTGCTTGGTAAGGCCCTTTCGTCATCACCAAGGTGCTCCACAACGGAGCATACCGTCTCTTCAACGTCGAACATAATAAAGATGAGCCACGCACCTGGAATGCGGATCTGCTCAGCCCTTTCTATTCTTAAATATCTAGAGTGATGAGATGTAATAAGAAATACCTTTTAGTTTGGTTATCAAAAGACATAATTTACTTCCTCCGAATGGTTGTTGTTTATTTCTTTTGTACGCATTACCTTAGCTGCTCACTCGGGGGGCTTAGATGCAGCCCAGTGCTCGCCTAAGTGATAAAAATCCTACCGAGTGACGAGTCTGCCTCTCACTCGGAGGCTTAGCTGCAGCCCAGTGCTCGCCTAAGTGATAAAAATCCTACCGAGTGATGAGTCTGCCTCTCGCTCGGGGGCTTAGCTGCAGCCCAGTGCTCGCCTAAGTGATAAAAATCCTACCGAGTGATGAGTCTTCCTCTCACTCGGGGGCTTAGCTGCAGCCCAATGCTCGCCTAAGTGATAGAATCCTACCGAGTGATGAGTCTGCCTCTCACTCGGGGGCTTAGCTACAGCCCAGTGCTCGCCTAAGTGATAAAAATCCTACCGAGTGGGGAGCAACCCTCCCACTCGGGGGCTTAGCTGCAGCCCAGTGCTCGCTTAAGTGATAAAAATCCTACCGAGTGGTGAGCAGCCCTCTCACTCGGAGGCTTAGCTGCAGTCCCGTACTAGCCTAAGTTTGAAAAATCCTACCGAGTGGTGGGCAATCCTCCCACTCGGAGGCTTAGCTGCAGCCTAGTGCTCGCCTAAGTTTGAAAAAAAAACCTTACCAGGTGGTTGACAGGAACGTCAGGACCATTGCTGAGTTCCTTGCTGATGAGCTGATCAATGCTACTCAAAGATCACCCAATCAGTTGACAGGAATGTCAAGACCATTGCTGAGTGCCTTGCTGATGAGCTGACCAATGCTACTCAAGGATCACCCGATCGGCCGACTGGAACGTCAAGACCATTGGTGAGAGCCTTGCTGATAAGCTGATCAATGCTACTCGAGGGTCACTTGATCGGTTGACTGGAATGCCAAGACCATTGCTGAATGCCTCGTTGATGAGCTAATCAATGTTGCTCAAGGATCACCCGATCAGTCGACCGACCATTCTTCTCCAGAAGCTGCATCAAGCAAACAGACAACAATTCGAGAGAAAAACGAATTCCGTTCGAAGACAGACGTAATTTATGAAATGATAAATCCAAAGTTTCTTAACCACAGAATAAAGTGCTCGGGCATCAGGCCCGAAGGAGTTTTAACGGTTACAAGTTCACTCGGCATTCCGAGGCAAATAAAAGTGAAGCATAATGTTTTTAATCACTCGGCAGGAGAAGGACTAGCCGGGTCGCAGAAGCTGTCGAGGTCGATGCTGTCGGCGATGCGAGTGGCTGCCTCAAGGAAGGTGTCCATGAAGTCCTAGAAAGAGTGCTTCTTAGTGTTTGCCACTTTGAGAGCTGCCAGTTTGTCTTCTTTAGCCTCCTTGCAGTGCACTCGGACCAAAGACAAGGCGACATCGGCACCACAGCGGGCAGAAGATTTCTTCCACTCTTGCACTCGGCCTGGATTCTGATTTAGTCGAGTCATCAAAGACTCGAGATCTTGAGACATTTCCGCCCGAGGCCAGAGTTCAGCATCCACTTGGGCCATCGCCGCCTTCAGCCGAACCAGATAAGCAACCGCACCATCTAAGCGCGACTCCAATCGAAGCAGATTCATTGCGGTGTCATCTTTCACTGGACAGTTGATGGGGTCAAGACCCGTCTCCACCCGCCCAGTTTCAGCCTCAACGTCCTGACACAGTTCTGTCCCATTGCAAAAAGTGATGAACCGACGGTGTAACAATAGAGTTCAATCGGCAACAAAGTGATGAGTCGACTGATCATACCTTCGAGCTTCAGAACAAGTTTGGCGGCGAGTTGCTCCAGATAGGACTCTAGCTTGTCGGTCTTGGTCTTGAGGCCGCCAACTTCAGTGGTCAGATTTTCCTTGTCCTTCTTCAGCTGCTCGACTTCCCGATTGGCGTCTGAGATAGCAGTCTTTAGCTTCGCGTTCTCCTCCTCCAGTTTGCTGACCGAAGCCAGCTTCTGGTCCGCAAGCTTCGTCTTCTCGCATGCTTCCTTCTGAGCAGCTGCCAGAGATCCTTCTGCTCCAACGCCTCCTTCATCCTCTCTAAAGAAACAACACTCTTCAGACGAGACTGAAGTTGATGATTTTCACTACGCACATCTGCTCATGTGAAATCACTCGGTTCAAAGAGACTGAAGAAAAATCTAGTGTGAAGTGCGAAGCTACAAAACAGACAAAATGGCCGAGTAATCACCTCCCATGATGGCCATTTCTTGTTGGGCGGTCTTCAGATTCTTCTTCGCAAGTTCGGGGTCAAGTTCAACGCATGCTTCTTCTTTAACTCGGTGAGCCGAGCTCCGAGATCACAAGACCTCTATAGCCGTAAAGATGTATATGTCACGATGATACAAGCAACAGTGAAAGAAAAGAATTACTCTAAGACTACTGCCGAATCAAATATTCAACAGTAGTCTCGGGGACTACACCCAGTGGGTGCACTTAGCGTGCCCCCACTGGATCAGATCAATATGCATCATGAGTTCAAAAAAAAAGAGGGAGAGATACATCACTAGACCTCAGTCGACTGCCAGCAGTCGACCGTGGGTGCACTCGACGTGCCCCCACTGACTCGAAAAGTGCAGAATTGAATAATCCCTGAGTTCTAAACGAAGGAACACCCAGTGGGTGATCAAATATAAAGCGACATTCAAAAGTTCAGTCGGAATTTTGCTGACCTGAACATTGGTCTGAAGGGAAGTGCTGGCGTTGTAAGATATCTGACTGGCTTCATGCATCACTTTCACCTGCTCCATGACAAGGTTCGCCTGGCGAAGAGCTTCCCTAGCGGCACCCGACAAGTCGTCTGGAGTTTGATATGTAGCAAAGAAGGATGGCTCCAGAGGGGTCGAAGTAGTTGCTGGGTCGTATGAGTGGAGTTGCACCGGTGCAGCAGGTGTCTGTGCAGTCGATCCCGACAGACGATCAGTCATCAACGGGTTGGTGAATGTGACATTGGTCTGGACTATCGCTTTAGGCGTCGGTGTCGACTGAGGGACCTGGACTTCAAGCTTCCTCCTGCTTGAGCCTCCACTCATGTTCTTCCTCTCCTGAAGAGGCACTTCTTCTTCTTCGTTGTCAGGAAGCACAACGATATATTGCGGAGCTACATAAGAAGAGAAGTATCAAATTTTTAGTCAATCGACCACCCACTCGACTAAACAGAACTCGGTCAAACAAACTTACCAGCTCGTGAGGTGGCCTCTTCGTCTCCTGGTGCCTTGTCAGCGTCCATGTCAGTGGCAGCAGAGGTGGGGCTGGGAGGACACAAGAATTGGTCGGTCAGATCAAGAAAACCTTTAGTCGACTTACAGAAACACAAACAAGATACCCACCTTGAGGCAACGGGGACGTCCATCTTGATTCGCGGCAATGTCTTCCGGGTCTTGGAGGGAGCAACTTTAGGATGCTTTGCCACCTTCTCTGTCGGCTCCGGAGTCGACGTCCGAGTGCGCTTCTGAGTATTGGCACTCGGACCCACGCCTTTCCCACGCCCGCCGGCCGGATCATGCTGCTGTTTGGATCGACGTTCAGAGCGTGGCGGCGAGTCGACTTCCTCCTCCTCGTCCGACTCCTCGCTCTCCTCCTCCTCGTCATCTTCCTGAGAATCCCATTTGGCACTATCTTTCGCGCTATCCTCCCCCTCCTGGGCCTGCTCCAAAGCCTGTTCGCCATTGGGCATCGAATGCATCTCAGTGAACACCTGCAGAACAAATTGGTCGAACGAGAGTCGGTCAATATCAAGTGCAGTCGGAGCATGAGTGAGAAGCAGTCGGAACGAAAAGCGTACCTTGTCGGGTAGGTTTACGCTGCTAAAAGGAATGACTCACCTAGATCCTCTGGGATTGTCCTAATTGCCTGTGATGCTCCTCAGCCACAAAGCTATTGTTTCAGACGGTACTTCTTCTAGATGGACCCGAGCGGTGTCGTCCGGTCCGGAATACAGCCACATCGGGTGATCGCGGGCTTGGAGAGGCTGGATGTGTCGACGGAGGAACACCTCCAATAGATCCAGACCAGTAACGCCATCATTGATAAGCTGAACCACCCTATCCACCAACATCCTCGTCTCCATGGTCTCGCCGGTAGTCACTTTCAGTGGAGCAGGAGTCTGGACTCGGTCAAACGAGAAGTGGGGAAGGCCGGTCGACTGACCTGGAGCCGCGGCATCCTGGCAATAGAACCAAGTCGACTGCCAACCTCTAACGGAGTCAGGAAGAGTCATGGCAGGAAAGGCACTCCCTTTCCTCTTTTGGATACCCAAACCTCCACACATCTGGATGACATGGGTTTTCGAGTCACTCGACTTCACCTTTTTTACCGATTGGGAACGGATGGTGAAGATGTGCTTGAAAAGACCCCAGTGCGGTCGACACCCCAAGAAGTTCTCGCACATCGACACAAAAGCAGCTAAATACGTGATGGTGTTGGGGGAGAAATGATGGAGTTGAGCACCGAAAAAGTTCAGGAACCCCCGAAAGAAAGGGTGCGGGGGAAGCGAAAAGCCGCGGTCGACGTGGGTGGCGAGCAGAACGCACTCACCCGGTCGAGGCTGAGGACTCATCTCCCCCTCCGGCAGCCTCGCCGCTCCCTTGGCGATTAACCCCGACTCCGCCAGCTCGTCCAGGTCCGCCTGCCGAATCGAAGACCGGATCCAATCGCCCTGGATCCAGCCCGGCGGCAGCCCCGCGCGCGACGACGACCCGCGTTGCTGCTTCTTGCCCTTCGCCACCTCCTTCGTCTTCTTTGTGCGCTCTAGCGCTGCCGTCTTGTCCTTCACCATGGCGACATGGCAGCAGCGTCGGAGCGGAAGAGTAAGGTGCGGTGGAGGAGCGGAGAAAGAAGAAGGAAGAGAAGATGTGCACAGTGCGGACGCATCGGTCCTGTCACCTTATAAGAGATTATTTCCGAGTGACTGGCGCGTGGGACCGGACGATCCCGTCAAATCCCGCAACAGTCGCGCGCAGCGTACATGGCGAAAAAGGCGGCGCGGGAATCGAGGAATTACTGTTTATCTGCTCCGCCCACTTCGGCACTCCCCGTCTGGTGCGCTTCCCCGAAATTTTGTATCACATGAAATCCGGGATACGCTGCAGACAATCGCGCCCAGGACCCTGCGCTCCAACACAAAACTCGACACATGAGATCAACAGTTCACTCGACTGTCCACTGAATGGATCAAGGTGGCTGAGTCGACACCAAATACCGACGAAGGCGTTCGGACTTGCAAAAAACACTCGCGAGGTCCCAAAGCTCGGAACAGGGTCAATTTCAGCCTATTTTGCACTCGCACCTTAATCCATTCGGGGGCTACTAATGAGGATACAGACCTAGGGTAGGGTCATAGGCCTGACCTACACGTCCTACCCAAGGTCATTACCCCAGAAGGTAAGAAGACCAAGAATCCACTCGACGATGTAATCACTCGACCGTCATTCCCCACCTTCACTCGACCATATGGGGAATGACTCGACTATATCAAAGACCAGGAGTCGGAAGGACGCACAACGGCCGGGCATTCACTCCTTAGTCTTCATGAGCATTAAGAACATTTAAGACTGCCGTTACCTGTAACGCCCTCACTTTATGTACATTAAGCCCTTTGTAATGGAGGTGGGCGGGGGTCCTGGCGCACTCTATATAAGCCACCCCCCTCCTTTGGGACAGGGGTTCGCACGCCCTGTAACACAACACACATAATCCAATCGACCGCCTCCGGGCACCGAGACGTAGGGATGTTACTTCCTCCAAGAAGGGCCTGAACTCGTAAACCTCGTGTGTACATCTTCGCCATAGCTAAGATCTTGCCTCTCCATACCTACCCCCCCCCCTTTCTACTGTCAGACTTAGAACCACGACAGGTGGCCCTCAGGATACAAAGGTTCCTGAGTCATTTTACCCCCTCTAGTCATAACTCTAACAACATTATCATTTTTCTTATTATTTAATTCATTGAGCAAATCATCTTGAGCTTTAAGCACTTGTTCTACCTGAGTGGTATCCATAGAAGCATGTTTACTAATAAGTTTAAGGTCACCTTTAACTCTATACATATAATCACTCAAGTGTTCAATCATATAAGCATTACGTTTCAATTGTCTACCAACATAAGCATTAAAATTTTCTTGTTTAACAATAAAATTATCAAACTCATCCAAGCATTGGCTAGCACACTTATAACAAGGAATATCACCTTCATCAAATCTATAGAGATAATTTACCTTTACTACCTGTGTTGGGTTAATAAGGCCATGTATTTCTTCAATAGCAGGTAAATTCTTAACATCTTCAGCTTTAATACCCTTTTCTTTCATAGATTTCTTTGCCTCTTGCATATCTTCAGGACTGAGAAATAGAATACCCCTTTTCTTTGGAGTTGGCCTAGGAGTTGGTTCAGGAAGTGTCCAATCATTATCATTACTCAATATATTATTCAATAGCAGTTCAGCTTGCTCAACAGTTCTTTCCCTGAAAACACAACCAGCACAACTATCCAGGTGGTCTCTGGAAGCATTGGTTAGTCCATTATAAAAGATATCAAGTATTTAATTTTTCTTGAGAGGGTGATCAAGCAAAGCATTAAGTAATCGAAGAAGCCTCCCCCAAGCTTGTGGGAGACTCTCTTCTTCAATTTGCGCAAAATTATATATTTCCCTTAAAGTAGTTTGTTTCTTATGAGTGGGGAAATATTTAGCAGAGAAGTAATAAATCATATCCTGGGGACTATGCACACAATGAGGAGTAAGAGAATTAAACCATGTTTTAGCATCACCCTTTTACGAGAACAAAAATAGCTTAAGGATATAGTAGTAACAAATTTTTCCTCATGAGTGAATAGGGTGGCTATATCATTTAATTTAGTAAGATGTGCCACAACAGTTTCAGATTCATAGCCATAAAAAGGATCTGATTCAATCAAAGAAATTAACTCAGGATCAAAAGTGAAGTCATAATCCTTATCAGAAATACAGATATGTGAAGTAGCAAAATCAGGGTCATATTTCATTCTAGCATTCAAAGACTTTTCTTCCATCTTAGCTAACAATTTCTCAAGATTATATCTATCTTTGCAAGCAAAAAGGTCTCTAGCAGTTTTTTCATCCATAACATAACCCTCAGGCACATCAGGCAAGTCATATCTAGGGGGAGAAACTTCATCATAACTTTCATCAATATTATCAGTTTCAATAATATCATTCTCTCTAACCCTAGCAAGTTATTCATCAAGAAATTCACCTAATGGCACAATATTATCAAGCATAGAAGTAGTTTCATCATAAGTATCATGCAAAGCAGAAGTGGCATCGTCAATAACATGCGACATATCAGAATCAATAGCAGGAGTAGGTGTCGCAAGTTTACTCATAATGTAAGGTGAATCCAGTGTAGAGCTAGATGGCAGATTTTTACCTCCCCTCGTAGTTGAGGGATAAATCTTGGTTTTTTCATCTTTCAAGTTCCTCATAGTGATCAACAGATATACATCCCAAGTGACTCAAAGAATAGAGCTATGCTCCCCGACAACGGCGCCAGAAAATAGTCTAGATAATCCACAAGTGTAGGGGATCGCAACAGTTTTCGAGGGTAGAGTATTCAACCCAAATTTATTGATTCGACACAAGGGGAGCCAAAGAATATTCTCAAGTATTAGGAGTTGAGTTGTCAAATCAACCACACCTGGAAGACTTAATATCTGCAGCAAAGTATTTAGTAGCAAAGTAGTATGGAAGTAACGATAATGGTGGCAAAAGTAACAATAGCATCTTTGTATTAATCGTAACAGTGGTAGCGGAAAAGTAACTAAGCAAAGATCAATATGTGAAAAGGTCGTACGCAATGGATAAGTGATGGATAATTATGTCGGATGCGATTCCTCATGCAACAGTTATAACATAGGGTGACACAGAACTAGCTCCAGTTCATCAATGTAATGTAGGCATGTATTCCGAATATAGTCATACGTGCTTATGGAAAAGAACTTGCATGACATATTCTGTCCTACCCTCCCGTGGCAGCGGGGTCCTATTGGAAACTAAGGGATATTAAGGCCTCCTTTTAATAGAGTACCGGACCAAAGCATTAACACTTAGTGAATACATGAACTCCTCAAACTACAGTCATCACCAGGAGTGGTCCCGATTATTGTCACTTCGGGGTTGCCGGATCATAACACATACTAGGTGACTATTGACTTGCAAGATAGGATCAAGAACTTACATATATTCATGAAAACATAATAGGTTCAGATCTGAACTCATGGCACTCGGGCCCTAGTGACAAGCATTAAGCATAGCAAAGTCATAGCGACATCAATCTCAGAACATAATGGATACTAGGGATCAAACCCTAACAAAACTAACTCGATTACATGATAAATCTCATCCAACCCATCACTGTCCAGCAAGCCTATGATGGAATTACTCACGCATCGGCGGTGAGCATCATGAAATTGGTGATGGAGGATGGTTGATGATGACGATGGCGACGGATTCCCCTCTCCGAGGCCCCTAACGGACTCCAGATCAGCCCTCCCGAGAGATTAGGGCTTGGCGGCGGCTCCATATCGTAAAACGCGATGAATCCTTCTCTCTGATTTTTTTCTCCCCGAACGTGAATATATGGAGTTGGAGTCGAGGTCGGTGGAGTCTCAGTGGGCCGGGGCGCCCCTGCACCCTCGTGGATAGGGTCGGGCCCCCTGATGCTGATTCTTTCGCCAATATTTTTTATTATTTCCGAAACGTGTCTCCGTGGATTTCCAGGTCATTCCGAGAACTTTTATTTCTGCACAAAAATAACACCATGGCAATTCTGCTGAAAATAGCGTCAGTCCGGGTTAGTTCCATTCAAGTCATGCAAGTTAGAGTCCAAAACAAGGGCAAAAGTGTTTGGAAAAGTAGATACGTTGGAGACGTATCATACATCATCCCGTAACTAACTCCTTGGTCACTTTGCTTGCAAGCTTCTTGTGATGTTGTATTACCGAGAGGGCACAGAGATACCTCTCCGTCATACGGAGTGACAAATCGCAGTCTTGATCCATGCCAACTCAACAGACACCTTTGGAGATACCTGTAGAGGACCTTTATGATCACCCAGTTACATTGTGATGTTTGATGGCACACAAGGCATTCCTACGAAGTCCGGGAGTTGCATGATCTCATGGGCGAAGAAACATGTATTTGACATTAAGAAAGTAGTAGCAATAAACTGAACGATCATATGCTATGATAACAGTTGGGTCTTGTCCATCACATCATTCTCCTAATGATGTGATCCCATTATCAAATGAGAACTCATGTCTATGGTTAGGAAACCTTAACCATCTTTGTTTATGTATCCACACATGTATTTAAGTTTTCAGTCAATACAATTCTAGCATGAATACTAAACCTTTATCATGAATAAGGATAATAATAACAACTTTATTATTGCCTCTAGGGCATATTTCCATCAGTCTCCCACTTGCACTAGAGTCAATGATCTAGATTATATTGTAATGAACCTAACACCCATGGAGTCTTGGTGTTGATCATGTTTTGCTCGTGGAAGAGGCTTAGTCAACGGGTCTGCTATATTAAGATCCATATGCACTTTACAAATTTCTATGTCTCTGTAACACCCCAAAAATTTAACCATGATTTGTTATTTAAAATTTTGCCAAGAAATTAAAATTTTATTTTCTGGATCTATCCTTTGATTTCAGAACCTCTCTTTTCTTTGATTTTATAGAGTTTTTACCCCAAGTGAAAACTTTCCAAAAATATTAATGGACTTGTATGCCCTCTCAAGAAACATTTCTTTTATCAGTGGATATATTTGCATAATTGTTTTCCCTGAGCTTTATTCTTTTAAAAATGATTTTTTAAGTTTTAGAGGCTCTTTTGCACTGCAACCCCTTGATAAATTTATTTAAAATTCCAACCAGAATTTGGGGATGTCATGTATGTTTCCACATCACTTTTATGCAAAGATATCTTTTGGTCATTGGAGATTTTGAGCTCTACACCAAATTTTCAAGTCTGGTCTAGTTGGTAATTTTTCACTACAACCTATATAAATATTTCTTTAAGAAAATTTCCAAGTGTTTGGAGATGTCAGTAGATGCATATAATTCAACTTTATGCAAAAACCCATGAGTGTTCTTTGAAAAATTTGAGCAAATCATCCTCTTTTGCTCTCTGGTCCAGTTTGGTACTTTATACTGCAACCCTTTTTTCGTTTGCTCTGTTGCCCATGATTCTTTTTCCTGCTTATAGTCCACCCTGCAAAACCCTTAAGTCCAGGAGATTGGACCCATTGGTATATTTTTGACCCATGAAATGATAGCCTTTAGTTTCTGTCCAGATTTGGTTTTCTCAAAAACTTGCACTAACAAGTTTTTGTTTTTGACAGACTAACCTTGCCACCCTCTTTATCATTCAAAGAGACTAGGATCTGGAGTTTTTGGCCACCCCAAGAGTTTCCTAGATGCCCATAGCATTCTGTCGAACACCTTGAGTGCATGAACAGATTTGGCATAGTTTCATATTTGCATTGTGATCTTGACCACCTGACCCAGCTCCACCCAAGCCTCCTGGCATGCCTTGGCATTTTGCCGAACGCCTGGCATGCGTACTCTAGGTGCGCCCAGAGTGCACGTTTTGCACGCGCGCGTGCAACCGAGCCGCCGCGTTCACTCACCCCGCCCCCTGGCCTTTGCTCGTCCGCAGAGCCACGCCCGTCCTCATCCACTCGCCAGAACCATCCAAGTCCCCCCTGGCGCCCTCTGTCCCGCCCGTCGAATCGGCCAAGGCAGCGAGCGGGAGGCCGCAGCAGCCTCTGCCATGGATGGCGCCGCCCAAGCCACACACGCGCGACAGCTGCCCCTGCAACAACTCGAGTCCATCCGCAAGCTCGTCTGCAAGCGCTCGTCGCCGCCACGTCGCCCTGCAACAACGGAACGGCGGTTCGCCGTCGATCTTATCCCCGGCCGCCGCGGAACCGACCTTGGCCGCCTATAAAAGGAAACCCCGAGCACGTCTACGCCCTCAGGCAACCTCAAGCCATCCCCCTAGATCCCCCACGGCCAGAAATCGACAAAGGGAAGGCTTTCTTCCTCGACTCCGACCAGTTCGGCCGCCGCCGCGTCCCGGTCCCGCCCGTCGCAACCAGAGCCTTCCCCGTCCATTCGGAGCCACCGTTCAACCCCCCCTGAACCCTGCAGAGCCGCCCTACCTCTCAAACACGATCGGGAACCACCGTAGCCCAAACCCCCAAAACCTCCCGAAGCCACCTCCGCCGCGCCTCTGTTCGGCCAGAGAAGGAGGGAGACGCGGCGACTGGTCAAACCTGACCAGTGGGCCCAAGGGACCCACTGTCAGTGACCCACGCGCCGGTCCACGCTGGCATAAGTGGAAGCGTAAAGTGCAGAGTACGCTTTCCCCCTGAACCGTTTTTCTTTTTCTATTTCTTTTATTTAATTATTTAAAACAGATTTTGACCAAAACTTTGACTGGCTATAACTTTTTAAATATAAGTCCAAATGATTTGATTCTTTTTCTGTTGTTCCTCAAATTTGGTCTAGTTTATTTTCATAGTTATTTGAAAATGTTCCAAAAAACTTTTTTGCACTGTTTTAAAACTATGTGTTAATTTGAGTTTTCTCAAATAGGATTTTTGGAGAGAGAAGAAAACTTTCAAAAAGTTTTGGAATGCACCCTACCTCTCCACAACTTGAAGGCAAGCATTCGGAACCCTGGCATAATATTGTGTGTTATTAGACACAGTTACAACACCACCTTGACACGGAGTATCCGCTATTTTATGTGATGATATGATCATACTCATGAGTGCATATTAATGATTTCATGCTATTGGAGTTTGATATGTTTGTGATAGTAGTCACCATCATATGCCTTTCATGCATACCGGAAGGAATCCGGGAAAGCCTCTGTCTTGGGTAGACACGGGCTTGTCTCTAGTCCTCCTCGAGACGATTGTGTCCAGACGGCATGCATGATGAGGTATGACGAGTGGTGATTCTGTGCATTGGTTGAAGTATAAATTGTTATGCTAATCATGCAGGGAATACTTAAACCTCCCGAGTCGACCATAGATCGAGTCTTGTTCCAAGAACCCCATACTTGTTTCAGACTACCACTTGCCCTCGCCATAGGTAGGGTACGGTTCAGTAAGTCGCCAACCCCTTTCCTAGCACACACCGTACAGAGAGGCCATGGTGGAAGATACCGGAGGCATCCGGTAGGCATGCCACCTGGTCCGGGGGCATGGGTCTTTTCGGTTGGAGCCGAAGGGGTAGCTCCCCTAGTTTGCGCGTGGTATAACTTGTTTTGATCCCATGCTAAGTCGAGGTTGTAGCCTCCCCACTTAGAGTTTCGCTTAACGGGTGTCGTGGGTTATTCCAGACACCGGTGAGTTAGGCTGGTGTGTGCTGTTAGGTGTGTTTTCAATTAAAAGACCGTAGACGGAATTAGCCCCGATGGACTAAAGGAATCCGTTACCCGTGGGTAAAGAGTACACCCTCTGCAGAGGATAAATCTATTCGAATAGCCGTGTCCATGGTTAAGGACTACAGTCTGGGATGGGTCAAGTGTCGGTTTTAGTGTCGGTCTTCGGAGGAAAAATCTACTAAACCCGAACATGGATCATGACTTGTGACTCCTGATGATTATTATTACTATTATTATGGACTAACTATTTATATTATTTGAATCATTGAGTATCCCTGGGATGGTTCTACCTCCTGGATATTCATGGTGATTATTTCTTTATAAGCCCTTTATGCGGTGTCGCACAGACGCCCGACTGTGGCATGTTTGTTACTTATTTCACTTATAAGCCCTTTATGTGGTGTCGCATAGACGCCCGACTGCGGCTTGTTTGTTATTTATTTACTTTATAAGCCCTTTATGTGGTGTCGCACAGACGCCCGACTGTGGCATGTTTTGTTACTCCCTTTATGTGGTGTCGCACAGACGCCCGACTGTGGCATGTTTGTTATTTACTTTATAAGCCCTTTATGTGGTGTCGCTTAGACGCCCGACTGAGGCATGCTTTATATCATTATCCTTTCGAGGCGTCGCTTGCATAAACCGATCGGTACATTCTAGTTCTGCTTTCTGATTGCATACTCATGTCTTATATAAACAACCTGCTTGCGTGCATCATGGATTTTTATTTCGTGTCTGACGTTATGATCATAAAAATTTGTCGGAGCATGATTATTATTTGTTATATTATACCTGTGTTCATAATGTTTGCGAGTACATTCAAAAGTACTCACTGGCTTGTCCCTGGCTATTGTCTTGGCCAGATTTCTTGCATGGAGAGGAGCATGGCGATGACAGCCCCGGAACCTACGCAATGATGATAGCAGCCTCGTGAGGATAGGAATTATCCTGGTCAGCTGTTCCTGTGAGAAATGGAGTCCCACAGACGCAGATGAACCACAAACCGCTTCTGCCATCAGCCACTAGAAACCATTTGTTGTACTCATAGGCCACAATGGTCTTGTACTACGCATTTTGTATTTTGCTTGGAATTTCTGTATCAAGGGGTGCCTCATCAGCTAACAGTAATCCTGGGGCTTGTGAGCACAAGGGCCATGTTCTGGGAAATCAATATCCTGAATTCCGGTCCTGACAACCTTGGTATCAGAGCCAGGCTGACCATTGGCTAATCCTATCTTAGCCAGGTCAATAAACCTAGGGTAATCAACCCACCAGACCTTAACCTAGCCCCGACCAAGCTTCTCGTGTAAGATAGCCACATAGTGACCCCAACGCTTTTGGCAGTCGGTGCCCAACCTATCAGCCTAGCCTGTCGATCACGCGCCAGTGACCGACACCTAAAATGTCTCATTCGCAAGCGTGCGAAGGAAGACTCTGTCCCCTTTTTCTATAAAAAGGGCACGCTAGCCTCAACTCAGCACATCACAGCCTCTATCCCAAAGCAAAATAAAATGCCCGGACCCATTGTTCACAATGAGGCCACAACAACCAACCTTGCAGGTTTTGTGACCGTGCTAGCAAACCTCACCCGCTGTGCCTTTGCATTAGAAGAGCCTCCAGAATATGTTGTGTACCAAGGACCCATGAGCGGTGAGAGCCATCAATTCTGGGCCATAGTGCACATCTATGGTAGGGGTCTACCGCCAGAACGCCCCTACAGATTCACCGGAAGGACAACTTCCTTTGAGCCACAAGCCATCCAACTAGCTGCTCGAGAGGCTGTAGTTCAACTCCGACACTTGTCGCCCAGAGTTAACTGTCGCTCGTTCTACTACTACCCTAGCTGTGACGGGTATGGTAGGCCACCCCAGGTTGCCAACGGAGATCACGAGACGGATCCTGCATTATTGCATCTGGTACGCTATGTCAGTGCACTAGAGGAACTGTTCGATCAAGTCACCCTTGATCTGATCGCGGCTCGTGGAGAGCTGATCCGTCGAGCCCCAGCGAGAGGAGAAGATGAGCCCGATGCTGACAACCCAGTCGTGTTGTTCGGACAACCGATCGAGTCCTTAAGGACTGCCCCAGCCATCAACCAAGGTGATTTGGTGTCCCCGGAACTGCTTCGTCGCCTCTTGGGAACACGCTCCAACGGGACCATGGCCAACAACCACCGCGATGGTCATCATCGCTACCCTGACCCTGCAGTTCCTCAACCACCTCCAGCTAACCCCGACGGTGAAACCCGTGGAGAAGCCTCGACATCCACAAGGCACACCCGCTTAGATATTATCGAGGTAGACTAAGTCACTCGAGTGGTACCGAGCCTTAGTATTTCTACGCCCTGTAATTGTGTGATCTTGTATCACAATAATTAAATGCTGCCTGCTTGTATGCCCCTATTTTTAATAATAGCCATGCATAAGTATGTTGGTGTATGATTGCATTTTTATTCCGGGCGCAGCTACCAAAAACCACCCCGACGACACCTACAGTAATATGTCACTTTTGTGAGATATGTGTATTTGTGGCTTTGACCCGACCCCATAGAACAGAACCGACAAACTAGATGCCCCTCACCGCGGTAAATAACCCAGCCCGGTCGCTATATAAAAGGCCACCTCGTGACCTTGCCAAGTACCCCTCACCTTGTGCACAGCTCTCACAACTAGTCCTTTGCCATGTCGAGCCCTAGTATTTATCTAAGAACTCCAGATGCCACCCCAGGTAGTTTTGTTAAAATATTGTGGGACTTAACCTGCAGTACCATGAGTGCTATCCATCCACCCCAGTATGAGTTGCTCAAGTCGAGGATCACCCCATCCACCTCGAAATATTGGGCAGTGGTACACATCCCTCCCGCAAACCCGAATCAAGACCCAACGGAAGTCTCCTTCGTGGGGAAATCTATGCCGACTCCTCATATGGCCATAGAAGCTGCTGCATACGAAGCACTTGCTCGCCTTCGATTCGCGGTACCCTATGCCAGCGAATGAGGGTATTATTACTTCCCGAGTCATGCCGCACCCAGAGAAGTAGCATCTTTTCCCGGTGGACGAATCGAGAGAGACCCAGTCCTGGCCAACCTTGCCCAGTATGTCATCGCTCAAGAGCATTTGACCCAGCGAGTGATGGGTTATCTCCAGAGCCTCGCTGATTTAAATCCTCAGATCGCCATTGGCAGGCCACTGAGGCCCGAACAGGAGAGGTGCATCCATCGACTAGTCAATCCGCTTCCCCCGATCGAAGAGGAGTGTGCCCTAGTAACAGAGACGTTTTCTCAGGACCCTGTCCATTTACCGTTTTCATTGTAGACGTCACTGCTATGCTCATTGTTCCAGCATTTGTGTATGTGTTGCAACTTAAGCATTGTGTCCTAGATTTGTGTGATTAATTCAATATTTGGTTTTAATTAATGTAAGTAGTTTGTACTGCTGTTGATTTTGATTAACTGTCTTCACTCCCAGTAAATTTTGGAATGAGATTTTTCTTCCCTGAGTGGTTGCAGCATATATCGCTTCACGTCAGAGATTTTTTCATTCACGCAGCACCATAACAGAAGACTCACAACCACGACCACTCGACCACGTGCGCTAAGTGCAAATCCTCGCGCACATACTGCACCTAACTGACCACCTCCCTAACACACCACAGTCTCTGAAGTAGAGATTAGTGGGTAATCATCCAGGTGCAAGTTGCCTCCAGCACACCGACGACAGTTAGCACCCGACACCGCACTTAATCCTCATGATCAGCGCCACCGTGGAGAGCTAACACTCGAGCGGCAGCATCACAACGATCATCGAGGATCATCACGCACAGGAGCACGGAGAACCCCAGCAATGCCGCCAACCCTCCGCACACCAGGATCATGCACCAGTCCGACATCACCTCCGCCATTAGAGCCTCATCTCGAGCTCCTGCAAATAGAAATGGAGGAGAAGGAAGGAGAAGGAGAAGCGAGGCCAGGTGTGAGGAAGAAGAATGGAGCACCGCGGTCATTTTATAGCTCGAGATCGGTGTACGGTGGGCGAGGTCCACCAGCGCCGCTCGTCGCTCGATCGCCGGTGTTCGGAGGTGAATCATGAGTAGTGCCGACAACAAGACTGCTCATGAGGTGAGTGCATGCTGCACCAGCAGCTAGCACGCCACAAGACTACCGCAGACGACCTAGATACCCTCACGCCGCTAGACGTCGCTTCAGGAGAAAGCGCGGAAAGCCAAGGAGAGGAAGAAGAAAGAGCCAGAGGAAGAAGAAGATGCTGACAGTGGGCCCCGGGTCCACCTGTCAGCCAGAGGGAGCACTGTGCTCTCGGGTACGACCAGCGTATTTTAGAAATTTAGAAGTTATTCTAAATTTACTGTATCCGACGTAAAAACCTCCCTTTTCCCCAAACCATGGATTTTTCCACGCAATGCCAGTATGCCACATTGTAGCTTTACAACACATAATTGCCCACTCACTGTAGCCACGTTTTAATTTCATAAGTAGGATGGTTATTTTTGTGATGGTAGGAGTAATTTTTTTTACAGCCCTTAGCAAATCTCGAGGACGAGATTTTTTTTCTTAAGACGGGTAGTGTTGTAACACCCCAAAAATTTAACCATGATTTGTTATTTAAAATTTTGCCAGGAAATTAAAATTTTATTTTCTAGATCTATCCTTTTATTTCAGAACCTCTCTTTTCTTTGATTTTGTAGAGTTTTTACCCCAAGTGAATACTTTCCAAAAATATTAATGGACTTGTATGCCCTCTCAAGAAACATTTCTTTTATCAGTGGATATATTTGCATAATTGTTTTCCCTGAGCTTTATTCTTTTAAAAATGATTTTTTTAAGTTTTAGAGGCTCTTTTGCACTTCAACCCCTTGATAAATTTATTTAAAATTCCAACCAAAATTTGGGGATGTCATGTGATGTTTCCACATCACTTTTATGCAAAGATATCTTTTGGTCATTGGAGATTTTGAGCTCTACACCAAATTATCAAGTCTGGTCCAGTTGGTAATTTTTCACTACAACCTATTTAGATATTTCTTTAAAAAAATTTCCAAGTGTTTGGAGATGTCAGTAGATGCATATAATTCAACTTTATGCAAAAACCCATGAGTGTTCTTTGAAAAATTTGAGCAAATCATCCTCTTTTGCTCTCTGGTCCAGTTTGGCACTTTCAACTACAACTCTTTTTTTGTTTGCTCTGTTGCCCATGATTCTTTTTCCTGCTTATAGTCCACCCTGCAAAACCCTTAAGTCCAGGAGATTGGACCCATTGGTTTCTGTCCAGATTTTTGACCCATGAAATGATAGCCTTTAGTTTCTGTCCAGATTTGGTTTTCTCAAAAACGTGCACTAACAAGTTTTTGTTTTTGACAGACTAACCTTGCCACCGTCTTTATCATCCAAAGAGACTAGGACCTGAAGTTTTTGGCCCCCGCAAGAGTTTCCTAGATGCCCATAACATTCTGTCGAACACCTTGAGTGCATGAACAAATTTGGCATAGTTTCATATTTGCATTGTGATCTTGACCCCCTGACCAAACCGACATGTCCACTAAGTCCCTAGATTACTCTAACCTAGACCTATTAAACCCCAGCTCCACCCAAGCCTCCTGGCATGCCTTGGCATTTTGCCGAACGCCTGGCGTGAGTACTCTGGGCGCGCCCAGAGCGCACGTTTTGCACGCGCGCGTGCAACCGAACAACCGCGTTCGCTCACCCCACCCCCTGGCCTTTGCTCGCCCGCAGAGCTACGCCCATCCTCATCCACTCGCCAGAACCATCCAAGCCCCGCCCTGGCGCCCTACAGCACCACCGTCAGGTCGGCCATGGTAGCGAGCGGGCGGCTGCAGCAGCCTCTGCCATGGACGGCGCCGCCCAAGCCACACGCGCGCGCTAGCTGCCCCTGGAACAGCTCGAGCCCATCCGCAAGCTCGTCTGCAAGCGCTCGTTGCCGCCACGTCTCCCTGCAACAATGGAACGGCGGTTCGCCGTCGAACTTATACCCGACCGCCACGGAACCGACCTTGGCCGCCTATAAAAGGAAACCCCGAGCACGTCTACGCCCTCAGGCAACCTCAAGCCATCCCCCTAGAGCCCCCACGGCCAGAAATCGACGGAGGGAAGGCTTTCTTCCTCGACTCCGACCAGTTCGGCCGCCGCCGCTTCCCGGTCCCGCCCGTCGTAACCAGAGCCTTCCCCGTCCATCCGGCGCCACCGTTCAACCCCCCTGAGCCCTGCTGAGCCGCCCAACCTCTCAAACACGATCGGGAACCACCGTAGACCAAACCCCCAAAACCTCCCGAAGCCACCTCCGCCGCGGAGCTCGCCGCCGGCGACTCCCTCCACCCCCGCCAACCTAGCGACCACCAGGAGGACCACCCTGGACTGCGGATCCATCCCCGCCCTCAGAACCCCGCAAGGACCCGCTGTTCGCCGGTGTCGATCGCTGGAGCCCCGCCTCTCTTCGGCCAGAGAAGGAGGGAGGCGCGGCGACTGGTCAAACCTGACCAGTGGGCCCAAGGGACCCACTGTCAGTGACCCACACGCCGGTCCACGCTGGCATAAGTGGAAGCGTAAAGTGCAGAGCACTGTTTTGAAACTATGTGTTAATTTGAGTTTTCTCAAATAGGATTTTTGGAGAGAGAAGAAAACTTTCAAAAAGTTTTGGAATGCACCCTACCTCTCCACAACTTGAAGGCAAGCATTTTGAACCCTGTCATAATATTGTGTGTTATTAGACACGGTTACAACACCACCTTGACACGGAGTATCCGCTATTTTATGTGATGATATGATCATACTCATGAGTGCATATTAATGATTTCATGCTATTGGAGTTTGATATGTTTGTGATAGTAGTCACCATCATATGCCTTTCATGCATACGGAAGGAATCCGGAAAGCCTCTGCCTTGGATAGACACGGGCTTGTCTCTAGTCCTCCGTCGAGACGGTTGTGTCCGGTACGGCATGATGAGGTATGACGAGTGGTGATTCTGTCTGTTGGTTGAAGTATAAATTGTTATGCTAATCATGCAGGGAATACTTAAACCTCCTGAGTCGACCATAGATCGAGTCTTTTTCCGGTAACCCCCATACTTGCTTCGTACTACCACTTGCCCCTGCCATAGGTAGGGTATGGTTCAGTAAGTTGTCAACCCCTTTCCTAGCACACACCGTACAGAGAGGTGATACGTCTCCAACGTATCTATAATTTATGAAGCATTCATGCTATTTTACTATGTGTTTTGAATGATTATGGGCTTTATTATAAACTTTTATATTACTTTTGGGACTAACCTATTACCAGAGGCCCAGCCCATATTGTTGTTTTATTGCCTGTTTCAGTACTTCGAGGAAAAGGAATATCAAACGGAGTCCAAACGGAATGAAACCTTCGGCAGCGTTATTTTTTGGAAGATTATCACCCAGGAGACTTGGAGTTCACGTCAGAAGAGCCTCGAGGAGGCCACGAGATAGGAGGGCGCGCCCCTCACCGGGCGCGCCCATCTCGTGGGGCCCCTCGAGCACCTCCGATCGACTTCTTTCGCCTATATATTCCCTCGCACCCTAAAAACGTCGAATATCAAGATAGATCGGGAGTTCCGCCGCCGCAAGCCTCAGAGCCACCAAAAACCTCTCGGGAGCCTGTTCGGCACCACGCCGGAGGAACCCATCACCGGTGGCCATCGTCAACATCCCGGCGCTCTCCAAGACGAGGAGGGAGTATTTCACCCTCTGGGCTGAGGGTATTTACAAGTAGCTATGTGTTTGATCTCTCTCTCTCTCTCGTGTTCTCTCTCGTGTTCCCTCTATGGCACGATCTTGATGTATCCCGAGCTTTGCTATTGTAGTTGGATCTTATGATGTTTCTCCCCCTCTACTCTCTTGTGATGAATTGAGTTTCCCTTTGAAGTTATCTTATCGGATTGAGTCTTTTATGAGAACACTTGATGCATGTCTTGCCGTGCTTATCTGTGATGACAATGGGATATCATGTGCCACTTGATGTATGTTTTGGTGACCAACTTGCGGGTTCCACCCATGAACCTATGCATAAGGGTTGGCACACGTTCTTGACCCTCCGGTAGAAACTTTGGGGCACTCTTTGAAGTACTTTGTGTTGGTTGGATGGATCTGATATTGTGTGATGCATATCGTATAATCATGCCCACGGATACTTGAGGTGACAATGGAGTATCTAGGTGACATTAGGGTTTTGATTGATTTGTGTCTTAAGGTGTTATTCTAGTACGAACTCTTTAATAGATCGATCCGAAAGAATAACTTTGAGGTGGTTTCGTACCCTACCATAATCTCTACGTTTGTTCTCCGCTATTAGTGGCTTTGGAGTGACTCTTTGTTGCATGTTGAGGGATTGTTATATGATCTATCTATGTTATTATTGTTGAGAGAACTTGCACTAGTGAAAGTATGAACCCTAGGCCTTGTTTCCTATCATTGCAATACCGTTTACACTCACTTTTATCATTAGTTACCTTGCTGTTTTTATATTTTCAGATTACAAAAACCTTTATCTACCATCCATATTGCACTTGTATCACCATCTCTTCACGAACTAGTGCACCTATAAAATTTGCCATTGTATTGGGTGTGTTGGGGACACAAGAGACTCTTTGTTCTTTGGTTGCGGGGTTGTTTAAGAGAGACCATCTTCATCCCTCGCCTCCTCTGATTGATAAACCTTAGGTCATCCACTTGAGGGAAATTTGCTACTATCCTACAAACCTGTGCACTTGCAGGCCCAACAACATCTACAAGAAGAAGGTTGTGTAGTAGACATCAAGCTCTTTTCTGGCGCCGTTGCCGGGGAGGTGAGTGCTTGAAGGTATATCTTTAGATTTTGCAATCGAATCTTTTTGTTTCTTGTTTTATCACTAGTTTAGTTTATAAAAGAAAATTACAAAAAGAAATGGAATTGAGTTTGTCTCATACGCTTCGTCTTTTTAATATATTTTGTGAGAATGATGGAAAGGAAAATTGTGCTCAAGTGCTAGAAGAAGAATGCATTAAAATGCTTGGTACTAAATCTTTGAATGATGAGCATGTTTGCAATGTTATTAGTATGAACTCTTTGAATATCCATAGTACTAATGATGATTGCACTAGTTATGATGAAAATGTCTCCTATAAGCATGTTGATTTTTGTGGAGTAGATTGGATTTGCATGGACACACCAAATAGAGAAAATAGATATTGCAAGAGCCATAAGTATTTAAAAACTAAAGGGTTGCAAGAAAGCCTTGATGAGTGTGCTAGAAGATTCAATATTTTTCGCACTCCTTGTGAACTTTGCAATGAACGTGGTCATTTAAATCTCCAATGCAAATTGTTTTATGATCGAATCGTGTCAAAAAATTGTGATAGCTTGATTACCCTTGGGCATCATAAAGAGATTAGTCTTCTTTCGGGGTATGAAGAAATGAAACGTATAACTGAGGGTATTCCAAAGTTTAATCTTGATAGATTTCTTGATTTTGATCTAGAGGATATTTATATGTTTTGTGTAGAGAATTGCATTGAAAATCCTTATATTTCCAATTACATAAAGAAAAGAAAGCAAATAGAAGATGATGAGAATATTAATGAAAGGGAAGAGACTTCCCAATCTCCTCCTATTATTTCTTATGATGAATCAGGTAACGAGGAGGAGCTTTCTATTCAACCAATCTCATCAATAAGGAGCTCAAAGAGGAAGGTTGAACCTACACATAATGTGAAGAAGAAAAGAAAAGAAGGAGCAACAATGGTAGAAAGGTATCCCTCCCAAATGATGTTGCTCCTACTACTCATTGTGATGATGATAATTGCTTTACTATTGGTGCTATCCATATTTTTAGTGATGAGAGTGATTATGCTTATGATATGAAAGAGCTCAAGCTTGGGGAAGCTATGTTTGATGAGGATGAAATATTTGAGAATATATTTGCTGAAATTAATGTTTGTCCCAAGCTTGGGGATGCTATGTTTAATGAAGATGATATTTTTAGCACCCCAAGTTTTGATATGCAAAGTTGTTATGATGATAGCATGCCTCCTACCTATGATGATTATATTGATGAAAGAGGGTTCTAAGAGTGTCAACTTTAGGAAGTAGTGATCCCACTATTTTGGAGGATGTTGAATTTTATTGTGATGAATATGAAAGTGGATTTGGAAGAGTGTCAACTTTATTTTGTGATTCCACTATCTTGGGAGAGGTTTCAATCGATTATGATGAGAACGAAGTTGCTTATGATGATTATTGTGATGAAACTTATGCTATAAAAAGTAGTGATGATTATATTTATAAAACTTGTCATGATTATGATTACCCTTTTTATGAACATTACTCTTTTAATGTGGAAACAATTTTTAGTGTTCAAGTCTCTTATGATACTCCCACTATTCCGAATGAGAAGAATTTTGCTTATGTGGAGAGTAGTAAAGTTTCTATGAAAGCAGATCATGAAAAGAGTGCTTTAGGTGCTGGTTATATTGTTGAATTCATTCATGATGCTACTGAAACTTATTATGAGGGAGAAATATATGCTTGTAGGAGTTGCAATAATATCAAGTTTCCTCTCTATGTGCTTCAATTTTTGAAGTTATGCTTGTTTTGCCTTCATATGCTAGTTGATTATTGTTCCCATAAGTTGTTTGCTCACAAAATCCCTATGCATAGGAAGTGGGTTAGACTTAAATTTGCTAGTCATATTCTTCATGATGCTCTCTTTATGTTTCAATTCCTATCTTTTATGTGAGCATCATTGAAATCATCATGCCTAGCTAGGGGCGTTAAACGATAGCGCTTGTTGGGAGGCAACCCAAATTTATTTTAGTTTCTTGCTTTTTGGTTCTTTTTAGTAATAAATAATCCATCTAGCTTCTGTTTAGATGTGGTTCTATGTTTTAATTAGTGTATGTGCCAAGTAGGACCTTTGGGAAGACTTGGGTGAAGTCTTTATGATCATGCTGTAAAATACAGAAACTTTAGCGCTCACGAGATTAGCTTCAACTTTTTACTGGAGAGTGTTATTGAGTTGATTCTTTTTGAAGATGATTACTAGAAAAATTCCTCAGGTCCACCAATTTATTTTAGAATTTTTGTAGTTCCAGAAGTTTGCGTTAGTTACAGATTACTACATACTGTTCTGTTTTTGACAGATTATGTTTTCTATGTGTTGTTTGCTTATTTTGATGACTCTATGGCTAGTAAAATAGTTTATAAACCATAGAGAAGTTGGAATACAGTAGGTTTAACACCAATATAAATAAATAATGAGTTCATTACATTACCTTGAAGTGGTGTTTTGTTTTCTTTCGCTAACGGAGCTTACGAAGCCATCGTTAAGTTTTGTGTTGTGAAGCTTTCAAGTTTTGGGTAAAGATTCGATGGACTATGGAATAAGGAGTGTAAAGAGCCTAAGCTTGGGGATGCCCAAGGCAACCCAAGTTAATATTCAAGAGTAGCCAAAAGCCCAAGCTTGGGGATGCCCCGGATGGCATCCCCTCTTTCGTCTTGGTTCATCGGTAACTTCACTTGGAGCTATATTTTTATTCACCACATGATATGCGTTTTGCTTGGAGCGTCATTTTCTCTTGTTAGTTTTTGCTTGATGTTATTTATAATAATGTTTTTCATCTTTAGTTCCAATAAAAAAGTCAAGGATAGCCTTTGCCATGCTTATTTTGCTAGTATATATGTTGCTGTTTGAAAACAGAAAGTTTACCGCTGTTGCAAAAATTCTCTAGAAAAGTCAGAGAGTGGTATAATGTTGAATATTTTTGCATATTGAGATCTGATAAATTTATTACAGTGGGAATTTTAGTTCATAATTTTTGGAGTTAGGGAAGTATGGATACTCTTGCATTTTTTACAGACTGTACTGTTTTGGCAGATTGCTGTTATGTTTGCATTGTTTGCGTTTGTTTGCTTGTTTAATGATTCTATTTGAGGATAGGAGTATTAAATATGCAGATACATTTAGTATTCAATGTTGAATAATAATGTTAGTGATTTGTTACAGTAGAAAATGATAAGGTTTTGCATTGGTTTATACTAACCTATCTCACGAGTTCTTGTTGAGTTTGTTGTGGATGAAGCTTTTGATAAAAGAGAAACCATGATATGAGAGGAATTAAGGAGACACAAAAGTTCAAGCTTGGGGATGCCCACGGCACCCCAAGATAATATTTCAAGAAGTCTCAAGCATCTAAGCTTGGGGATGCCCCGGTAGGCATCCCACCTTTCTTCTTCAATAACTATTGGTTAGTATTGGTTGAGCCTAAGTTTTTGCTTCTTCACATGAGTTGTGCTATCCTTTCAATGTCATTTTGTTTTGTTTTGCTTGCTGTTTGAATACAATACCAAGATCTGAAATTCTTTAATGAGAGAGAGTCTTCACATAGTTACATAATTATTTAGCTACTCATTGATCTTCACTTACATCTTTTTGGAGTAGTTTTTCATTTACTCGTGTGCTTCACTTATATCCTATGAGTAAATGGTTGAATGAGTTGAATGTCATAAATCTGAAATTATATATGTTTCATTTGCTTATCCCATGGGGATTAATGACTTCACATCTAAGGAGTAGAGGTTGTAAATTTATTGACGGTTAGCAAGCATTGTATTAGTCATTTGAACAATTCATGAAAGAATATTGAAGGAAGAGAGATTTCACATATAAATATACTATCATAGACACCTTTTATGATTGGGAGCACTCATTAAGTATGACATGCTAAAGAGTTGATGTTGGACAAGGAAGACAACGTAATGGTTTATGTTTTCCGACATCTCAGTTAAAGTATATTGTCATGGATCATTCAAACATGTTGAGCTTGCCTTTCCCCTCATGCTAGCCAAAATTCCTTGCACCAAGTAGAGATACTACTTGTGCTTCCAAATATCCTTAAACCCAGTTTTGCCATGAGAGTCCACCATACCTACCTATGGATTGAGTAAGACCCTTCAAGTAAGTTGTCATCGGTGCAAGCAATAAAAATTGCTCTCTAAATATGCATGACTTATTAGTGTGGAGAAAATAAGCTTTGTACGAACTTTTTATGGAAGCAATAAAAGCGACGGACTGCATAATAAAGGTCCATATACAAGGGGCAATATAAAGTGACGTTCTTTCACATTAAGATTTTTTGTATCCAACCCTAAGAGCGCATGATAACCTCTGCTTCCCTCTGCGAAGGGCCTATCTTTTACTTTATGTCTTTTACTTTATGCAAGAGTCAAGGTGATCTTCACCTTTCCCTTTTTCATTTTATCCTTTGGCAAGCACTTTGTGTTGGGGTGATCCTGATATATATATCCAATTGGACGTAAGTTAGCATGAATTATTATTGTTGACATCACCCAAAGGTGAATACGTTTGGAGGCAACATTATAAGCACCAATCTTTCTCCGTGTCTGATTAAAACTTCATAACCACAAGTATTGCATGAGTGTTAGCAATTGTAGAAGACTATATGATAGTTGAGTATGTGAAGTTTGCTAAATCAAAGCTCTGACATAGACCCTTCCTGAAAATAGGATGAATTGCAATTGTTTGATGACTAAGAATGAAGTTTGCTAGTTTTCAAGAAAGTTTATGGTCTATGCTTTAACATGTGAATTGCTTGTTACTTTATCGTGAGAAGTTTTATGAGATGAACTATTGTTATGACATATTATCATGCTAGAAAAGGTGATTGAAATTATTATTGATCAAACTTGTGCACCTTCTAGCATTCACACATCATAAATTCTTTCTTTATCATTTACCTACTCGAGGACGAGTAGGAATTAAGCTTGGGGATCTTGTCGTCTCCAACGTATCTATAATTTATGAAGCATTCATGCTATTTTACTATGTGTTTTGAATGATTATGGGCTTTATTATAAACTTTTATATTACTTTTGGCACTAACCTATTAACCGGAGGCCCAGCCCATATTGTTGTTTTATTGCCTGTTTCAGTATTTCAAGGAAAAGGAATATCAAACGGAGTCCAAACGGAATGAAACCTTCGGCAGCGTTATTTTTTGGAAGATTATCACCCAGGAGACTTGGATTTCACGTCAGAAGAGCCTCGAGGAGGCCACGAGATAGGAGGGCGCGCCCCCCTGTCTCGTGGGCCCCTCGAGCACCTCCCGACTGACTTCTTTCGCCTATATATTCCCTTGTACCCTAAAAATGTCGAATATCAAGATAGATCGGGAGTTCCGCCGCCACAAGCCTCTGTAGCCACCAAAAACCTCTCGGGAGCCCGTTCCGGCACCCTGCCAGAGGGGGAACCCATCACCGGTGGCCATCTTCATCATCTCGGCGCTCTCCATGACGAGGAGGGAGTAGTTCACCTTCGGGGCTGAGGGTATGTACCAGTAGCTATGTGTTTGATCTCTCCCTCTCGTGTTCTCTCTCGTGTTCCCTCTATGGCACGATCTTGATGAATCCCGAGTTTTGCTATTGTAGTTGGATCTTATGATGTTTCTCCCCCTCTACTCTCTTGTGATGAATTGAGTTTCCCCTTTGAAGTTATCTTACCGGATTGAGTCTTTTATGAGAACACTTGATGTATGTCTTGCCGTGCTTATCTGTGGTGACAATGGGATATCATGTGCCACTTGATGTATGTTTTGGTGACCAACTTGCGGGTTCCGCCCATGAACCTATGCATAAGGGTTGGCACACGTTCTTGACTCTCCGGTAGAAACTTTGGGGCACTCTTTGAAGTACTTTGTGTTGGTTGGATGAATCTGAGATTGTGTGATGCATATCGTATAATCATGCCCACGGATACTTGAGGTGACAATGGAGTATCTAGGTGACATTAGGGTTTTGATTGATTTGTTTCTTAAGGTGTTATTCTAGTACGAAATCTTTAATAGATCGATCCGAAAGAATAACTTTGAGGTGGTTTCGTACCCTACCATAATCTCTACGTTTGTTCTCCGCTATTAGTGGCTTTGGAGTGACTCTTTGTTGCATGTTGAGGGATTGTTATATGATCTATCTATGTTATTATTGTTGAGAGAACTTGCACTAGTGAAAGTATGAACCCTAGGCCTTGTTTCCTATCATTGCAATACCATTTATACTCACTTTTATCATTAGTTACCTTGCTGTTTTTATATTTTCAGATTACAAAAACCTTTATCTACCATCCATATTGCACTTGTATCACCATCTCTTCGCCGAACTAGTGCATCTATAAAATTTGCCATTGTATTGGGTGTGTTGAGGAGACAAGAGACTCTTTGTTATTTGGTTGCAGGGTTGTTTGAGAGAGACCATCTTCATCCTACGCCTCCTACGGATTGATAAACCTTAGGTCATCCACTTGAGGGAAATTTGCTACTGTCCTACAAACCTGTGCACTTGCAGGCCCAACAACGTCTACAAGAAGAAGGTTGTGTAGTAGACATCAAGAGGCCATGGTGGAAGATACCGGAGGCATCCGGTAGGCATGCCACCTGGTCCGGGGGCTTGGGTGTTTTCGGTTGGAGCCGAAGGGGTAGCTCCCCTAGTTTGCGCGCATTATAAATTTTGCGATCCCATGCTAAGTCGAGGTTGTAGCCTCCCCACTTAGAGTTTCACTTAACGGGTGTCGTGGGTGATTCCAGACACCGGTAAGTTAGGCTGGTGTGTGCGGTTAGGTGTGTTTTCAATTAAAAGACCGTAGATGGAATTCGCCCCGATGGACTAAAGGAATCCGTTCCCCGTGGGTAAAGAGTACACCCTCTGCAGAGGATAAATCTATTCGAATAGCCGTGTCCATGGTTAAGGACTACAGTCTGGGATGGGTCAAGTGTCGGTTTTAGTGTCGGTCTTCGGAGGAAAAACTACTAAACCCGAACATGGATCATGACTTGTGACTCCTGATGATTATTATTACTATTATTATGGACTAACCATTTATATTATTTGAATCATTGAGGTATCCCTGGGATGGTTCTATCTCCTGGATATTCATGGTGATTATTTCTTTATAAGCCCTTTATGCGGTGTCGCACAGACGCCCGACTGTGGCATGTTCGTTACTTATTTCACTTATAAGCCCTTTATGTGGTGTCGCATAGACGCCCGACTGCGGCATGTTTTTTATTTATTTACTTTATAAGACCTTTATGTGGTGTCGCACAGACGCCCGACTGTGGCATGTTTTGTTACTTTATAAGCCCTTTATGTGGTGTCGCACAGACGCCCGACTGTGGCATGTTTGTTATTTACTTTATAAGCCCTTTATGTGGTGTCTCTTAGATGCCCGACTGAGGCATGCTTTATATCATTATCCTTTCGAGGCGTCGCTTCAGACACCCGATCGGTACATTCTAGTTCTGCTTTCTGATTGCATACTCATGTCTTATATAAACTACCTGCTTGCGTGCATCATGGATTTTTATTTCGTGTCTGACGTTATGATCATAAAAATATGTCGGAGCATGATTATCATTTGTTATATTATACCTGTGTTCATAATGTTTGCGAGTACATTCAAAAGTACTCACTGGCTTGTCCCTGGCTATTGTCTTGGCCAGATTTCTTGCATGGAGAGGAGCATGGCGATGACAGCCCCGGACCTACGCAATGATGATAGCAGCCTCGCGAGGATAGGAATTATCCTGGTCAGCTGTTCCTGTGAGAAATGGAGTCCCACAGACGCAGATGAACCACAAACCGCTTCCGCCATCAGCCACTAGAAACCATTTGTTGTACTCATAGGCCACAATGGTCTTGTACTACACATTTTGTATTTTGTTTGGAATTTCTGTATCAAGTGGTGCCTCATCGCCTAACTTGATAATCACAGGCTGGTGAGCACAAGGGCCATGTTCTGGGAAATTAATATCCCGAAATCTGGTCCTGACAGTCTCCATTCTCGACATATTCACAAATGGAGTTGAAGCGTGGCTTGATGTGTTTGGTTCTCTTGTGAAACCTGGGCTCCTTGGCTATGGCAATTGCTCCAGTGTTGTCACAAAAGATTGTCATTGGACCCGATGCACTGGGTATTACCCCTAGATCGGATATGAACTCCTTCATCAAGACTCCTTCATGCGCTGCTTCCGAAGCAACTATGTACTCCGCTTCACAAGTAGATCCCGCCACGACGCTCTGCTTACAACTACACCAACTCACAGCTCCACCAATTAATATAAACACGTATCCGGTTTGCGACTTAAAGTCATCCGGATCTGTGTCGAAACTAGCATCAATGTAACCCTTTACGATGATCTCTTCGTCACCTCCATTGGCGGGGGTTTGGTGCGACATATGCCAAAGGATGGCTTATCATGATGGGGGCTAGTAAGATGTCGCCGGTGCCAGGAAGCGGGATGAGGCGACGACATGCACGCCGGCGAATCTTACCCAGGTTCAGGGCTCTCCGTGGAGATAGCACCCCTAGTCCTGCTCTACGGGGTCTCCACATGATCACTCAAGCAACAATGGTGGCTACAAGCTTGCTCCTTGAGCTGTTTCTCTAGAGGGGGGGGGGAGAACAAGTCTAGCCCTAGCTTCCTCTCTCTATATGGGTATGTGGGTGAACAAGAGGTTGTACCCTTTGAATGGGTGCCCTGGGGGGTTTATATAGGCCTACCCCCCAGGGGTACAATGGTAATCCGGCCGGGTGTAGGCCCGAACCGTCAGTGTATTTGGTCACCGGCTTCTTCACTGGCCGGTGGGGTCCGCCGCCTGGTGGGTCCCGCCATCTGTCCGGTACTTGGCCGATAGTACGTACCTGCCGTCTGCCTGATACTGTAGCGATGCGGCTAATGATGCGTGCTTTGTCGGAGGAGGCGTGGCTACAGTGCCGCCGCCTGGCGGGCGTTCACTGTAGCCATTCCCCGTATTGTCTGGTTAATGGCGCACGGGTCCCCAGTAGGGGAAGGGCCGCCTGGTCATCTGCCGGCCTCTACAGAGCCGACTGGTCAGGGACGGCCGCCTTCTGGTCTTCTTGTTGTTAAGTGGGGCCCGCCGTCTGCGGGCCGTACCGACAATCCGTCGTGGGGGCGCAGCCCCCTCTAACAGGGGTGACATCAGGGTAGGCGTGGCAACAGTGCCGCGCCGAAAGGAGGAGCCCCGCTTGGTACGGCGTACTATTGCCTTGCCATGCCCTAGGCTAGGGGCGGCGAGGCGTGCTGTAGCCATGCCCCATCTCGTTGTATTGATGAGGATGCAGACTCTGAGAGCGCTTGGGGCCGCCTGCTGGGAGCCGGCCTCTCTAGAGGCCGGCCCCCAGGAGTCGGCCCATCTTGAGGCCGCCTTCTGGGCCATGCCGCCTTCTAGCAGCCGGCCGCCTGGACCAGCCGACAGCAAGAAGGCGGCACTTTTGTTTTGGATCCTTGAGGGGCGCAGTCGGCCCCGATGTCTTGGAACGCCATGGGGAGCTAATGAGGCTACCCATGGCTAATTACTCCGACAGTAGTCTCCAAAGCTGGTGGGGCGCCGCGGCTGAAAGTGACGTGGGGCCGCAGCAGCTTCCTACTATGAGTATTCTGTTGATCTTGCTTCATCCGACTTCTGGAGCGCTGACTGTCAGGAGTTGTACACGACCAGGCGGCTGCCTGGTGATTTTCGGATCGTCGAGGCGGGAGCCAAGCGGCGCGCTAGCCTATCCCTAGGCTAGCCGCCAGCTATTAACGCGCCATGTGGCGCTAGCAGGCCAGGGGTTCTGCCAGCCCACGCGCGCGATGGGACGTGGCCGCAGGCAGGGCCTCGGCCCGCGTGCGGATCCGCTGCGGCCGAGGCAGACGGTTGGGTTTTTGGAGCGCATTTACTCCGCACTTTTTACTGCGCGGTTGCTACGGGGACGTGGGGTGGTGGGCATAGTTAATCCCACGAACCCCACACCCCGCCCCCTCGGCTTCGCAGCCCGGGCTAAAAATAGGGGGAGGAAGGGGGCGGCACTAGCACGCGTGCCCACTTCCTCCTTTTCCTTGCTCTTCTTCTTCTTTCTCTCCGCTGCCACTGCACCCCCGCAGTCTCGCTGGAGCGCCGTCGTGGCTTCTCGTGGCCAAGTCTTTCTCCCCCGCGGCGCTGCTGTTCCGCCGCGGATCCGCTCCTCCTCCACCATGCCGCGCTTCCATCGAGCCTTCGACATCCATGGCGCGTGACAAGGCAAACTCCGGCGCCTGGGATGGCTCCAACGTCCAGCAGGACCACCTCGACTTCTTGCGCGACACAAGGCGGCTGCCCGGCGCGGGCTATGTTGAGGCGCGCATCCCGTCGGAGAAGGAGATCACACTGGCACCGAGGGACGGCGAGCGCATCGTGTTCCGGACGCATTTCCTTCGCGGCTTCAGCTTGCCGGTCAGCGGTTTTCTTCGCTCCTTCCTCGAGTTCTACAACCTCCAGCTGCACCACCTCACGCCCAACTCGGTGGTGCTGCTGTCGTCCTTTGTCACGATGTGCGAAGGCTACCTCGGCATTCTCCCCACACTCGAGCTATGGGGGGAGTGTTTCTACACCAAGCTCGGCGTCGCCGCCAAGGACGAGGCGGCCGAGTGCGGCGCCTTCGTCGCCGTGCGGCGCCCAGGAGCCGGCAATCGCTTTCTCCCCATCACTCTGATCCAGTCTGTCAAGCTGTGGCAGAAATCGTACTTCTACGTGAAGAACGTTGACCCCGCGGTGGACTTCCTCAACTTGCCGCCCTATGAAGCCGGCCCGCCGGCTGAACCGCGCGCCAGCTGGACATACAAGCCGAAGCACCTATTGGCCACCGGCGCGGCCGCTGTCGCCAGGCTCGAGGAGATGACGGACCTGGAAGGCCTCCAAGCGGCCGACTTGCTGACGGCTTTTGTGACACGCCGGGTTCTCCCCCTCCAGGGCCAGCCTCACATGATTTGTCAGAGGAGTGGTCACCGGGACCCATGCCGGCTATCCACCCGTGAGATGCCGGTCACGAAGGTGGCCCACATGGTGAATGAGATCGCGAACCTCAAGCTCGCAGAGGACTGGCGGTTTGGCAAGACGCCATACTCCCGCTCCAACCCGCCTCCTGCCATAAGTTCCCGATTCTTCTCTCTTTTTTGGTCCTTATTTCTTCTACCGAGTTCTGGCTTGCCGACTGATCAGTCGGACGTGTTGCAGCTCCTCACGATCCAGCCGGCAGCCGATGCCCTGGCGCAAGGCCAGGAGTACCTGCCGGACCGAGCGGTGAGCGACGCGGACGACCCCGACTTGGGGGCGGCCACCTTGGAAGACGACGCCACGGGTGGTGGCGATGGGGCAGGCGGCTCCGGTGGAGGAGGTGGCATCGAGGCATGGTCAGGCGACGACGCAGAGGAGGTCGGGCAGCGCCGCCAGCCGGCCGGCAACAGGAGGGTGAGCTCCTCGGCGGCGCCATCCGCACCAGGCGGCGCGCCGAAGCGCCGAGCCGGCACGCAGCTGCATGACACCTGGCCGAAGAAGCCCAAGGGCCCGGCTGTGGTGACCAGACGAGAGGAGGCCGCCGCGAAGGCCGTCCGGTTCCAGAGGACCACGAAGCAGCCACCGACTGTGCATGCGTGAGTGCTCACTCTTCTTCATGCTTTCTCTTGTTTCTTGTAAACTTCTACTGAATTTTCTTCAACTCGCGCAAATCAGTGCACCGCTCTCTCTTGAGCGGTCGACCTCCGCCTCCATCATCGGAGGGCCAGAGGGCTCTACCAACACCTGCCG
The DNA here is from genome assembly GCA_021605145.1 of Aegilops bicornis. Classification (NCBI taxonomy): domain Eukaryota; kingdom Viridiplantae; phylum Streptophyta; class Magnoliopsida; order Poales; family Poaceae; genus Aegilops; species Aegilops bicornis. The sequence goes on along the minus strand of CM038671.1, from coordinate 74,762,527 downwards.
TGTCGACCCGCGCACCAAGCTCCAGGAGGCAACGGAGCGGAACGTGCGGGAGGCGCGTGAGGAACAGGAGAGGGCGAATCAGGCGAAGGCGGACGCCGCTGGGGCAGTACAGGAGGAGGCGGACGCGGCGGCCAGGGCCCTGGCCGATGCCTCAGCAAAGGCCCAGGCGGAGAAGGCGGCCAGGACCCAAGCGGATGCGGACATCGGGGTGCAAGTGGGGGAGGCCACAGATGGCCAGGCCCCACTGATGATCCTTCCACTGCGCTCCATGCTGCCAGCGACGGAGGTCCTGGCGCCGACTGGAGGGGCTGGCATTGACCAGCCGGCCATGGAGAGGGAGGGGGAGACGCCATCGTCCCAGGGCCGCAGGCGTCCCAGCAGACGCCGGCTGCCGAGGCCCAAGACGGTCGGCCCAACGCGCCGCCGATGTCTCAAGGCGGTGGCGAGCTGGTGGTAGGGGCGACTTCTGCCGTTGGGACCCCGACACGCCGGCGCGCGGCAAAGGCGTCCTCGGCTCCGCGGCCCCTGGAGCCTCGAGCTCGTTGGTGCCAGACGCCGAAGCCACCAGCTCTGCGCCGACGGAGTGGTTGCACGGGGGCGGGATGAGCACCCTAATCAACGCGGTGCAGGACGTCCAGGCCGACTTCAGGGCTGAAGCCACCGCCCTCCAGCAATGCATGAAGGCGTTCATGAAGACGCGGGCCACCGTTCGGGTATGTAACTTGCTTCTTGTTTTTGATTCTTGGAGTCTTTGGCGGGGGCGCGCCAGCGCACCCGCTGGGTGTAGCCCCCGAGTTCCGGTCCAACTGCTGAAGCGATCGGCGAGGCTTTCTCGATGAGCTCTGAGCTCTGACTCCCCTTTCTTTCTGTTGCTTCGTTGTAGGATTACCACAACGTCTGTGCAGCCACCTTCAACGCCCAGATCAAGTAGCTGGACAAGCGGACCTGGTTAAGAGCCGGAGTAAGCACTCCATCCTCTTGCTTCTCGCGGGGGTGAGGCAGCGCACCCGCTGGGCGTAGTCCCCGAGATTCAGGCCTACTGCTGAGCAGTCGGGCCGGATCTTCCAGCAACCACCTCTTCTTGCTTCTTTGTTGAGTTGTACAATCCGTCGTGGGGGCGCGTCAGCGCACCCGCGGGGTGTAGTCCCCGAGATTCGGGTCGACTACTGAGCAGTCGGGCCGTATCTTTCCGGCATTTGCTTTGTCTTTGTTGATCATTGATTTTTCTTCTTCTTTGCCTTCGTAAGCGCCAATGCCTCCTTGCAGCAGCAACTCGGCGAGGCTCAAACCGTGCTACGTGCTAAGGAGGCGGCATGCCTCCAGGCGGAGCAGGAGCGTGACCGCCTGGCCAAGCAACTGGATGACCAGGCGGACACCCATAAGGTGGAGCTGCAGAAGCTCAAGGACGGGGAGGAGGCGCTCCAGGCCGAGTTCGAGAGTTAGTGCTCGAACTGGGTTGACATGCAGAAAGCCCTGGAGGCCGGCTATGTTGAGATCAAGGATCTGCTTGATGGTACACTGCTCTTTCCTTGTTCTGCCTGCCGACTTCTCCTGCGTGCCTGCCGCCACCTTCTCATTTCTTTCTTCTTTTTCTGATCAAAGTACTTCCTCGGCTACTCCGTCGCCGCCAACCAGGCCGTCGAGGCCCTCCACGATGAACGGAGGCAGGCTGGCGTGATAGTTGCGCCCAATGGCCCATCGAGGCTCGTCTCCAGCCAGCGCATCGGGCTCTTCGCCGTGTTCAGGGTGCTCGAGCTCAAGTGATCTCCGCCCTTTGGCCGGGCACTCCTATTCTTCGCACCACCAGCCGGACCTCCGACTGGTTGGAGGTGGCCATCGGCTGTATCGAGGCGTGGAAGGGCTCCTCCGCTTGGGCGGGTGCGCGCTGAGCTTTGGAGTTTGTCAAGGGGTGGTACCCTGGGCTGAACTTGGACCAGCTCACCACCCTTTGCGCCGAAGCCAGCGCAGAGCAGGAGGCGGTGGCGCCTCAGCTTCGTCATCGTGCTGCGGTGATCACCGAGTATACGGACACTAGCGTCTTCCTCCCTGAGCTGGAAGAAGCGGGCGCCTAAGTGCCGCCCGAATGGTTCGGGCTGAACCCAGAAGGCGGCGAAGACTCGGTGGAGGAGATCGTCTCTAGCGATGAAGGCGAAGAAGAGGAGGATGAGGACGAGGGCGGCGAAGGCGATGCGCCGGGTGGTGAAGATGACGGCCGACCTCAGTCTGACCAGGTCTCGACCAACGGGCGAGATGTTGGCAAGCCGACTGCTGCCGGCGCTGACCAGACCGAGACCCACTAAGCGGCTGCTCCACCACCCGAAGCCTCTACGTCCGCCGGCCTCTCCGATCCGGCTGCTGCTCCTTTGGCCAAGTTATCTTTCTTTTCCCTGTTTTGTAATTCTCGAACAAAATTTGTTAAGTTCACGCAATTCCACCCGCTGGGGGTGTATTCAAACTCCGTTGAATCCTGGCTAAGGGCCTTTTGCTGTAAAAAGTAATCTTTTGCCGATTTCTGACTTGTCTTGCTCTTCTACTTCTTTAGCTTTTTTCCTTTGCCGTCTTCCCTTGGCTGCCGTCTTGCCAGTCGGACTGCCGCTCTATGGTCTGTGACTGGATCAAGTACTTGGCCGTTTTGGGAAGAACAAGTACTTCAGCCGTTCGGTAGTACTTGGCTAGGAAGGAGCCGACTCGGCCTATGCAAATGTTTTAGCCCTTAGCCATTTTTCATGTGGGCACCGTTTCCTGCCTTCATCTCTTGCCGGCCGGACAGCCGCTCTGCGAGCTACGGCTTGTGGCAAGAGAGGGCTTAGGTGCCAGCACACTACTTGTCCGATTGCAGGTAACATTGGCATAGTACAAGGCAGCAAGCCCCCGGGCCGACTGGTCGAACCCGGTGCAAGGAAGACTAGTGAAATAATGCATCCATAGGCGTAAAACTTGTCAAATAGATAAAGGAGGTAGCCCTTGAGTGCTCCTCAAGGGCCCCGATGTCTTAGTGCTTTAGTACAAAAGGCAGCGTGATACATAATGAATCAACTATAAAATCTTCGGAGGAGGTTTGCATTCCACGGGCGCTCCGATTCCTTGCCCGAGTCGTCTCTCTTGCGTGCTCTGGGCTTCTGTGCGTCGATGAGGTAGTAGGAGTCATTCCCCAACGCTTTGCTGATGATGAAGGGACCTTCCCAAGGTGTTGAGAGCTTGTGCTGGCCGACTGTTCGCTAGATCAGTCGGAGCACAAGGTCTCCCTCTTGGAAGGATCGTGGCTTGACCTTCCGGTTGTGGTAGCGGCGCAGACTCTGCTGGTAGATGGCGGACCGGCTGAGTGCTAACAGCCAGCTTTCTTCCAACAGATCTACACCGTCTTCTCGCGCTTCCTTCGCCTCTGCCTCGGTGTACATGGTGACATGAGGTGAGTCAAACTCAATGTCAGTTGGGATGACGGCCTCAACATCGTACACGAGGAAGAATGGGGTGAAGCCGGTTGACTTGTTCGGAGTGGTGCGGAGGCTCCAAAGGACGGACGACAGCTCATTGATCCAGCAGCCGGCTGCTACGTCTTGAGCTTGCGTTGGTTTTCCTCGAAGAGGAGAGGGTGATGCAGCAAAGTGTAGCGTAAGTATTTCCCTCAGTTTTGAGAACCAAGGTATCAATCTAGTAGGAGGCTCCTCAAAAGTCCCACGCACCTACACAAACAAATTAACTGAGAACTCGCAACCAACGCAATAAAGGGGTTGTCAATCCCTTCACGGCCACTTCATGAAAGTGAGATCTAATAAAGATAGTAAATAATATTTTGATATTTTTGGTATAGATGCAAAAGGTAAAGATGCAAATAAAAGTAGATTGAAAGTAAATATGATAAGAGATAGACCCGGGGGCCATAGGTTTCACTAGAGGCTTCTCTCGAGATAGCATAAGTATTACGGTGGGTGAACAAATTACTGTCGAGCAATTGATAGAAAAGCGCATAGTTATGAGATTATCTAGGCATGATCATGTATATAGGCATCACGACCATAACAAGTAGACCGACTCCTGCCTGCATCTACTACTATTACTCCACACATCGACCGCTATCCAGCATGCATCTAGAGTATTAAGTTCATAAGAACAGAGTAACGCTTTAAGCAAGATGACATGATGTAGAGGGATAAACTCATGCAATATGATATAAACCCCATCTTGTTATCCTCGATGGCAACAACACAATATGTGCCTTGCAACCCCTTCTCTCATTGGGTAAGGACACCGCAAGATTGAACCCAAAGCTAAGCACTTCTCCCATGGCAAGAAAGATCAATCTAGTAGGCCAAACTAAACCGATAATTCGAAGAGACTTGCAAAGATAACTCAATCATACATAAAAGAATTCAGAGAACATTCAAATATTATTCATAGATAAACTTAATCATAAACCCACAATTCATCGGATCTCGACAAACACACCGCAAAAAGAGATTACATCGAATAGATCTCCACAAGAGATGGGGAGAACATTGTATCGAATAGATAAAGTAGCATGGATCAATCAAAAATTATAGATACGTTGGAGACGTATCACCGGCCGACCACTCCAAAGGCTCGACCAGTCAGGGCTTGATGCCGGAAAGGATGAGGCCGTTTGCTCGCTCAACTTGGTCGTTTGACTGCGGATGGGCAACGGATGCTAGGTCCAGTCGGATGCCCTGCGTCGCGCAGAAACGGGACAAGGCTCCTCTGGCAAAATTTTGCCATTATCAGTGATGATGCTGTGTGGTACTCCGTACCGAGTGGTGATGTCTGCAATGAAAGTCATAGCAGTCGGTCCATTCAACTTCTTGATTGGTTTTGCTTCAATCCACTTGGCGAACTTGTCCACGGCAACAAGCAGATGGGTCATGCCGCCGCGTGCTGTCTTGAATGGTCCTACCATATCCAAGCCCCAGACGGCAAAGGCCCATGCCAGGGGAATGATATTGAGTGCAGAAGTCGGTAGATGTTGCTGCGAGCTAAACTCCTGACACCCTTTGCAATGCTTAACTAGATCCTTGGCATCCACCAAAGCAGTCGGCCAGAAGAAACCGTGGCGGAAAGCTTTGGCCACGAGTGATCTGGAAGCTGCGTGGTGGCCGCACTCGCCTTGGTGGATATCTTTGAGGATTGCTTGGCCCTTCTCTACTTCTACGCAGCGCTGGAAAACTCCAGTCACGCTGCGTCTGACGAGCTCTCTGTTCACTATCGTGTAGGCTCCTGCTCGGCGCTGTACTTGTCGGGCCGAGATCTCATCAGCCGACAGTTCTCTATTCACCAAAAACTTAAGGATGAGCTCTGCCCATGATGGTGCTTGAATCTCATCTACTGCCACTACAGCCACTTGTACGAGGGCGGTTGGGCCGGGAGGAGGCGGGTTGGCGTTGATTGCTGCTTGCTGCATGGCTGAAGTCCCCGGGCCGGGTGCGACTGCTGCAGTCCCTGAACCGCTTGGTGAAGTCCCCGAGCCACTTGGTGAATTCCCCGGGCCGACTGTTGCAGTCCCTGAGCCGGGTTGTGAAGTCCCCGGGCTTGGGCGGTCGCTTGTACGTGCTGGTGAAGTTGAGGACGAAGGCTTCGGTGAAATCTACCCAGCTGCTGATGCTGCGGGGCTTCAGGCTGTTCAACCATGTCCGGGCGGTGCCCTGGAGCATGAGTGGGACATACTTCATTGAAGGAAATATGCCCTAGAAGCTGTAATAAAGTTATTATTTATTTCCTCATATCATGATAAATGTTTATTATTCATGCTAGAATTATATTAACCGGGAAACATAATACATGTGTGAATACATAAACAAATATAGTGTCACTAGTATGCCTCTACTTGACTAGCTCGTTAATCAAAGATGGTTGAGTTTCCTAAACCATAGACATGAGTTGTCATTTGATTAACGGGATCACATCATTAGGAGAATGATGTGCTTGACTTGACCCATTCTATTAGCTTAGCACATGATCGTTTATTTTACTGCTATTGCTTTCTTCATGACTTATACATGTTTCTATGACTATGAGATTATGCAACTCCCGATTACCGGATGAACACTTTGTGTGCTACCAAACGTCACAACATAACTGGGTGATTATAAAGGTGCTCTATAGGTGTCTCCGGTGGTACTTGTTGAGTTGGCATAGATCAAGATTAGGATTTGTCACTCCGATTGTCGGAGAGGTATCTCTAGGCCCTCTCGGTAATGCACATCACAATAAGCCTTGCAAGCAATGTGACTAACGAGTTAGTTGCGGGATGATTCATTACGTAACGAGTAAAGAGACTTGCCGGTAATGAGATTGAGCTAGGTATTGAGATACCGATGATCGAATCTCGGGCAAGTAACATACCGATGACAAAGGGAACAACGTATGTTGTTATGCGGTTTGACCAATAAAGATCTTCGTAGAATATGTGGGAGCCAATATGAGCATCCAGGTTCCGCTGTTGGTTATTGGTCGGAGATGTGTCTCGGTCATGTCTACATAGTTCTTGAACCCGTAGGGTCCGCACGCTTAAAGTTCGGTGATGATCGATATTATGAGTTTTTGTGTTTTGATGTTTGATGTACCGAAGGTAGTTCGGAGTCCCGGATATGATCACAGACATGACGAGGAGTCTCGAAATGGTCGAGACGTAAAAATCAATATATTGGACGACTATATTCGGACACCGGAAGTGTTCCGGGTGGTTTCGGAGAAAACCGGAGTGCCGGAGGGTTACCGGAACCCCCCGGGAGAAATAGTGGGCCTTATGGGCCTTAGTGAAGAGAGAGAGAGGGCTGGCCTAGGGCAGGCCGCGCGCCCCTCCCCCTCTGGTCCGAATTGGACTAGGAGAGGGGGGGGCGCCCCCTTTCCTTCTCCCTCTCCCCCTTCCTTTCCCCCTCCTAGTAGGAGTAGGAAAGAAGGGAGTCCTACTCCTACTAGGAGGACTCCTCCTCCTGGCGCGCCCTACAGGGGCCGGACGGCCTCCCCCCTTGCTCCTTTATATACGGGGGCAGGGGGGCACCTCTAGACACAGAAGTTGATCTGTTGATCTCTCCCAGCCGTGTGCGGTGCCCCCCCTCCACCATAATCCACCTCGATCATATCGTAGTGGTGCTTAGGTGAAGCCCTGCGTTGATAGCATCATCATCACCATCATCACGCCGTCGTGCTGACAAAACTCTCTGGCGAAGCTTTGCAGGATCAGAGCTCATGGGACGTCATCAAGCTGAACATGTGCTGAACTCGGAGGTGCCGTGCGTTTGGTACTTGGATCGGTCGGATCGTGAAGACGTACGACTACATGAACCGCATTGTGCTAACGCTTCCGCTTTCGGTCTACGAGGGTACGTGGACACACTCTCCCCTCTCGTTGCTATGCATCACCATGATCATGTGTGTGCGTAGGATTTTTTTTGAAATTACTACATTCCCCAACATTCACGGCAACACGCTTGTTGCCGTTTGCAATGTTGACGGCTGTGGAGTAGTCGAACAGCCAGTCTTCCAGCTTCACGGAGCCGGTGTACTTGGGCGTATCTCTTGGGAGCGTGAACCCTTTAGGAAAGGGCTCGTCATGGATGCGGGGACCGAAGCAAGGTGGGCCCAGCGCGTCTTCTTCTTCTAGCGCCAGGGATCGGTTGAGGTGGTCGATCCGGTGGCAGACATCGTTCTCTCCGACTCCTTCTCGTCGGCCAAGACGGTCGCCGAGCGTCGGGTGGTCAACAGGCGGTGGGGAGGTGCGCCTCTCCCTTCGGGGAGGAGGGGAGGCGGACAGTCGTCCCGTCGTTCCCCTGCTCTTGGGCGACCGTCTTGGTCGCGCTCGATGGTGATGCAAGTCCGACTGCGGCTAGCAGCCGGCTCATTGTCTCTTCTGTCGCGGACGCCACCAGTCGGTGTTCAGGATGTCGCGCCTTGATCTCGGCGGGGAGGCGGGTCGTCGTTCCGCCGGTTGGGTGCTTCAGTGCGGTAGCCGACTTCTTGCTGCTCAGCAACCGCATCAATGAACCGCTGGACACCCTCCGTCATGTGGCGACGCTCATCACCCCCGAGCTTGTCTAGCTCGTCTGCTGCCGCCTGGGTAGCTTGTATGTTCTCTGCAGGCGTGGCGTAGATGGGGTGGTCTGCCCTGAACATGCTGGCGATAGCTGCGCCATGCCGCGCTGCCAGATCGTGCCGATGCGGCTGGGCCCGCCAGGAGCCGACGTGCCACCTACAGCACGGTCCATCTCGCGCTGGTAAGACTCTGAGAGGCGTCTCATGCTGGCTAGCTTCTTGGCGCTTTCGACGAGCTGGACTCGGCGGGCTTCCAGCGTCTCGGCGTCGGCATCTTCTGCGAAGGGTGCAGACAGGTCTTGCAGCGCTGCCTCAAGCGGGTGTCGGGCACCGTCACCGGAAACTCCATCATGGCTGATGACGAGCACCTCCATGACGGTGCTACCGCCGTTGTCGGCACGGGGGAGAGGATCATCAACGACCACCACGTTGGTGGGGAATGCATCGAGCGACACTGTGTCGGAGTTGACGAGCATCGGGTCGGTGGAGCCAACCGACTCTGAGTCGACGGCTAGCTCATTGGCGACGTGGAGCTGGTCGAGGAGTCTGACGAGGCGGCTCTCTGAGCCGTCAGTGCCTGCGTCGGATGCAGGTTCGTCGGAGAGGCGGATCTCGTCAACAAGGTCGGCGAGGTAGCTTGCCGCGCAGGCGACCTCCGCGCCAAGCAGCGCGTCAGCGCAAACACCGTCTGGCGTGCCGGGCTGGCTGCGCTCGGGGGGAAGGAAGAGGGTTCCTGTCCAGAATAGATCTCTGGAAGACGGTGCACCTAGCCCCACGGTGGGCGCCAAATGTCGGGGGTTTGGTGCGACATATGCCAAAGGATGGCTTATCATGATGGGGGCTCGTAAGACGTCACCGGTGCCAGGAAGCGGGATGAGGCGAAGACATGCACACCGGCGAATCTTACCCAGGTTCGGGGCTCTCCGTGGAGATAACACCCATAGTCCTGCTCTGCGGGGTCTCCGCATGATCACTCTAGCAACAATGGTGGCTACAAGCTTGCTCCTTGAGCTGTTTCTCTAGAGGGGGAAGGAGAACAAGTCTAGCCCTAGCTTCCTCTCTCTATATGGGTATGTGGGTGAACAAGAGGCTGAACCCTTTGCATGGGTGCCCTGTGGGGTTTATATAGGCCTACCCCCCAGGGGTACAATGGTAATTCGGCCGAGTGTAGGCCCGAACCGTCAGTGTCTCTGGTCGTCGGCTTCTCCGCTGGCTGGTGGGGCCCGCCGGCTGGTGGGTCCCGCCGTCTGTCCGGTACTTGGCCGACAGGCCGTACCCGCCGTCTGTGGGTCTTGCTGGCTGCCTGATACTGTAGCGATGTGGCTAATGATGCGTGCTTTGTCGGAGGAGGCGTGGCTACAGTGCCGCCGCCTGGTGGGCGTTCACTGTAGCCATTCCCCGTATTGTCTGGTTAATGGCGCACGGGTCCCCAGTAGGGGAAGGGCCGCTGGTCGCTGCTTCTCTGAGCCGAAGGTCGAGGGGGCCGCCGTCTTCTCGTTGTCAAGTGGGGCCCCGCCGTCTGCGGGCGTCTGACAACCCGTCGTGAAGCGCAGCCCCCTCGGCGAGGTGACATCGCAACAGCGATGCGCCCGAACGGAGGAGCCCCGCTTGGTACGGCATACTGTTGCCTTGCCATGCCCTAGGCTAGGGGCGGCGAGGCGTGCTGTAGCCACGCCCCGTCTCGTCGTATTGATGAGGGTGTAGACTCTGAGAGTGCTTGGGGCCTTTCTTGCGGCGAGCCTCTTGAGGTCATATACAGGCCATGCCGCCTTCTAGCAGCCGGCCGCATGGACAAGCCGGCAGCGAGAAGGCGGCGCTTTGGTTTTGGATCCTTGAGGGGCGCAGTCGGTCCCGATGTCTTGAAACGCCATGGGGAGCTGATGAGGCTACCCGTGGCTAATTACTCCGACATCCAATAACGAGAAACATATCCTTGGTCCTTTTTAGGTACTTCAGAATATTCTTGACCGCTGTCCAGTGATCCACTCCTGGATTACTTTGGTACCTCCTTGCCAAACTTATGGCAAGACACACATCAGGTCTGGTACATAGCATGACATACGTTATAGAACCTATGGCTGAGGCATAGGGAATGACTTTCATTCTCTCTCTATCTTCTTCCGCGGTCGGGCTTTGAGTCTTACTCAATTTCACACCTTGCAACACAGGGAAGAACCCTTTCTTTGTCTGGTCCATCTTGAACTTCTTCAGAACTTTGTCAAGGCATGTGCTTTGTGAAAGTCCTATTAAGCGTCTCGATCTATCCCTATAGATCTTAATGCTCAATATATAAGCAGCTTCACCGAGGTCACTAGGAGAGGGTCAACGGATCAGTATGGTTGACTGGAGGGGGTAAATAGGTGACTAACAAATGTTAATCTCTTTTCCAATTTTAAGGGATACAACAAGAATATAGCTTATCTTTATGTGCCCAAATAACATCACGACCAATCAACAACCTACATAATGAGTCTATTCTCTAATCAAGGACCTTACAGCCGTGCTGGGTTACCTCGATTATTAAGGATTTCTTCCAATGCATTTGTCGTTTAATGATTGCACCTCATGATCCCTAGAGAGTTACTTTCGGCTACTATACAAATCATTACTATCATCGGCGTTTGGTGTAGCCTCCCATGTATCCCTGCATTAACTTCTCATGAATTGATCTGAAATATTCTGGGTACCCGCGGAGTCTTAGGACGAGAATAAGACAAGAGGAAAATGTGTTGCAGATAACACACATACAAATAACGTCAATTTAAGTAAAGTCATACCAACGATCCCAAGCACAGGCATAGAGGGTTGCAAGGCTTATGTGTTAGCCCATTGCATGAGGGGATTGTCCACACATCGCAATCAAATCACAGATGGAAAACATTGTAGATAACATTTATGATAGATGAATGATTGTATAAAGTCTTACAATGTTGTCGTATGCGATGTATCAATTACAACTACGACAAACTATGGGGAGAATTGCTATGGAGATGGAGATGACAGCGACTAGGGTTTCTAGGGATGTATGATGATGATCTTAAATAGGCCCTCGTTCCTTTTATGAAGGTTAGCACGAATGACGTTATGGTGCCAATGGTGCATGGTTCAGGCGAGTCCGCTCATACCAGACACCGTCTTTCACTCTGGATAGCCTGTGGCGCCTTCCTTTGATATGACTTGATCTCCTATCTTTTGTTTTCCATGTATTACTCAATTTCCTCCCCTTTATGGTCCAAAAGCTGCAACAACAAATTATAAAAAAGGATTACAACATTTTGCATTTATTAGTCATTAGTGACAAATCAGAGTGATTATCCTGGAATACCCGGTTTAAACAATGGTTTAGTGAGTGTAAAAAATACACTCATTAGCCGCCAATGTGAGGATCCTCTCCGCTGTCAACGGTCCTCTCTTCCTCGTTGGTTCTCGACATGGCCAGAACCGCTAAACTGAACCTTTCCAACTTCGTAGCCTGCTCCGCCCGATCTAGCACCTCCAAAAGCTCCCGAATCTACTAATCTGACATCACTCCCCCAAATGCACCACATCCATCCATAGAGGTAGAAGAAGATGACACTGCCCTCCCATATCTCGCTGAACTGGGTCCCAAGGCAACTCCTAGCCCCACATCCGAGCAGAGAGTGGGATGGTGCAACTCCTAGTTTATATCTCATTTAAATGAGTTCTAAGTACTACCAACAAGAAATCAAATCACAGCTGCAACAACCGCACTATCCATGTTTTATGGGCCATAGCGTACGCATCACATCGAAACCTTTTTCTGCCTTTTCCTCTTTCTTGAAATTCAAGCAATAATTGAGTGTTTGGTTGATTTTTGTTGAGCTGGTACTTGACTGATTTGGTTCGATACGATCTGATCTGCATCTGATGGAGGAGATACGATCATGATTTTCAACGCCGAGCCGATCCGCGACGTGTGTAGTGCACAAGTGAAGTCTGTATGCGTCGAGCTGTGCACGTGGTGGACACCTCCCCGGCCCACCGATCGCTATCGCCTAGTTGCGAAATTGAAGCGGTCGGTCGTATGAGTGCGTGCCATTGGCGCCACGTCGCGCACTCACCGTCCGTCGACATGTACTCCGGCGACGCGACGTATATAGGCTGAGCTTGGCCCGGATCAGATCCACCTCCACACTCCCCCGCGTTCCCATTTCCAGACCACCGACAGCCGACAGGCCAATCAATCATGGACTTCCCGCACCGCCACGGCCACGGCCACGGCCGCCGCGACGACGACGACGAAGACCGCCGCGGCCCCGCCCCCTACGGCCGCCACGAGCCTGATGCGTACGGCGCCCCTCCCCCGTCCTACGGCCACCGCCCCGACGACGACGCCGGCGACGCCTACGGCCGACACCCTCCCGCCGCCTACGGCGCTCCTCCCCCGTCCTACGGTGCCCCGCCTCCCGCCTACGGGGGCGGCCGCGAGGATGAGTACGGCGACCGCGCCCCGGCCTACGGTGCTCCTCCTCCCGCCTACGGTGGAGGCCGCGAGGACGACTACGGACGCCACGCGCCCGCCCCGGCCGGCTACGGCGGCGGTGACTACGGGCGCCACGCCCCTGCTCCGGCCTACGGAGGCGGCCGCGACGAAGGCTACGGCGCACCCGCCCACGGCAACGTGGTGCACGTCTCCCACGAGTCCGGCGACGAGAGGCCGCAGTACGGGGGCGGCGGATCCGGGGGCTACGGCCACGAGACGCGCCCGCACCACGGCGGCGGCGGGATGGCGCCCCCGGCGACCAGGCAGCCGACGTACAGGATCCTCTGCAAGGCCGGCGAGGACAGCTTCAGCCTCGCCGCCAGGGACGGCAAGGTCTGCCTCGTCCGCACCGACCGCGACGACGACACGCAGGTACACACACATAACACCTCTGCAAGATCGATCGAAGATCGGCCACACATGCTTCCATGATCCCGATCCAGAATAGTATAGTGAGCTTGCCATCGGGATCTGAGAACTTGGTGTTTCTGCCTTGTCCTTTTCTAATTGGGGAAAAGCAACAATCCTGTTTGGCTTTTGCTCAAGCAAATGTTTATGTATTACTCCCTATGTAAACTAATATAAGATCGTTTAGAGTATTCTAAACGCTCTTATATTAGATTACAGAGGGAGTATTTCTTTCCTGATCTTGTGGTTTGATGGATTTGAATATACACCTCTGATGCAGCACTGGATCAAGGACATGAAGTACAGCACGAGGGTGAAGGATGAGGAAGGCTACCCTGCCATGGCACTCGTCAACAAGGCCAGCGGAGAGGCTCTCAAGCACTCCCTCGGCCAATCTCACCCTGTAACTAACCTCCTTTCTTCAGTTCATCCATCCATCCAATGTGTGTGCACGCACGGTAGATCTTACATGATTTTGGCAAATTTAGAACATATCAGAGTATCTGCAAGCACACCACACACCACACATTCCAAATGCCTACTTCCTCTGCAATCATACTAGCAGCGATTCTGCAAACAGAATGGGCAAAGCTTGAATGAACAGAAGCACTTTGAGCTTATTGGCAGTGTGACCTGTGGTGTTTCAGTGAATAATCACCACTAGGAGTATAAACTAGTCCAGCATGAGTGAAATTTCTCCATGTTCTTGGGGATAATATTTGCCTAGTAGGTGTCATGTTCAGAAAACGTAGTAGATTATGTCAGTGTCAAAAACTTAAATTCGCTACGGTTTTCACATTACCATACAAGACCATAACTATAACAATACTTCCACGCGTGTTCATGTGCACTGTCATGTTCCGCAAAATCTGTAAGAAGATGTCATTGTGCCTGCTGTGACTGATCTAGTATGGCCTTCCACATCAGCATCCATGTGCACATATATCGCAGACTTCTACCCTTGTCCATGTGCACACTAGCTCTAAAATAATATGGTGAACTCGTTAGACAACACTGGTTCCAGAATAATTTGGTACGCCATGAGTTGTCACATGGTCATGAGCTCATGCTCAACCCTGAAGTGCAGCTCTAGTATTGCGAATTTGCTTACCTTCTGGTTTGTTTTTTGGATCCTAGGTTCGTCTGACCAGGTACAATCCAGACACCCTGGACGAATCGGTCCTTTGGACCGAGAGCAGGGACGTCGGGGCAGGCTACCGCTGCATCAGGATGGTGAACAACATCTACTTGAACTTTGATGCGCTCCATGGCGACAAGGACCATGGCGGTGTGCGCGATGGAACCACCCTCATTCTGTGGGAGTGGACTGAGGGCGACAACCAGCGCTGGAAGATCGTTGCCTGGTGTAAGTTCTCCTATTCTATCTCCTGCGCTTGCCGTTGCTCCAGTTCAGTTTCACTAGAACAGTTTGATTAGTCAATTGCCATTTGTTTCTTCTCATGCAAATAGACATACCCGCAAAAACATAAAGTAGATGCATGCTACATGACACGAGCAAGGTATTTCTGTTACAATTGGGGATTGATTTGTGTCTTGTACTGATGGCAGGAACGATGCATATGCTACAGTTTGTTGGGCGCCCTCTTAATAATAAGCAAGTACTGAATGTTTCTGGAATAAAAAGGATGGCGCCGACATGAGCAGTTATATATATATTAGTTTACTTGTAATGATGGATTTATTGGCGTCGATTATATGTGATGGATGCATGAACAAACCAGTGCTTGTTATTATGCATGCATATACATGCCGTGTAACATGTTTGTGAACTACTACTGTATAATAGAATTGGTTTATCCCATCATATTGCTGTAACGGAGATCTATCTATATAGTTGTGGCGGATATTCAATTCGGCTCAAGGTAGCATATGCTCCTGCGTGCCAAAAATGATTTTATAAATGTGAAAAAATATGAAAAATTCAGACATGTACATGTCATTTGCAAATCTCTACGGTGAAAACCCAAGCATTTCGACCAGTACAAAAACAACTTCTGTGCTTATTTTTTGGCGCTTAAACTGTCTTTTTTTCCCTGAGGAAGCATAGTTGTTCCTTTTTTGCATGAAAAACGACAGGAGCTGAATTTGTTTGAATTTGTAAAAAAAAAAAAGGTATTATCCTCCAGTTTTTGGTGAGATCTTTGAGGTGCAGACACTTTGATCTTGTCTGGGATCAGGGATTCCTCTTTTCTTGTAAAAATGTGTTGAAGGTCCCTCCAAAACAAAAAAGAAATGTACTCAAGGTCAATTCCTATGTCGCTTCTCATGAAGTTGATATGATTCGCTGCTTTATTTTGATTCCACTTTTCTCATTCCAGCTTTAGCAATAATTGTTGGTATCATGTCCTGTCCACTAGAGAGTGTCTGGCTCGCCCTGGTAGTTGCCTGTTGCCATCTGCCAAATAAATCACAGTAAATTTGATGTGAGATGCCATATGCTACACGAATTATGCCGATGACCGATCCAATGGAGCCCTTTCAAATAAGGGGCTGCCATCTGTTCGGACTCTTAATTGTCTATATCATCATAGCAATAGACTTTTGCAAAAAGAAAGAAACAAATATTGCAATAGGTTTAACGTGGGATACTTTTGGTTGCAATTGTCCAGACATACTACCTATGTTATTTGTATGACTCTAATCACATGCTTACTAGATCGCCTTGGCGCGAAGGTAACGATCCCAACGTTATAATTAAGTAGGTAATGCTCGGTCCCAATGTTATAATTAAGTAGGTAATGCTCAAATTAGTAGGAAGGTTTGAGGAACTGTCTACATCTAAAAAATCAAAGTAGCCATCCATGATAGATGAGCTTACTACATGTCACAAACAACAAAATAAACCCAAAGCAAGGTAAGCAAGGCTTAGTCAATTCACAGGATAATTGATTTGCATGGTAGCAACAAAAGCAGTAAGAGAATCGGCAGTGAACTGGACACTAAAACTGAACATATTTATGATATTCTAGAAGCTTTCACACACATAAACATGCATTTCACAAGGGACTGAAATATACCAGCACATGGGTGTCACATGATTAAATTGAAAAACCCTCCAAAGGACCACTTAAATTGGTTTCAAACATGGGTACAGGAATGATAGATATGACAAAAATACAAATTGCAGTCACATATGCACAAAAAACAGCAATGTACTAATGCATTTCCCTATAAAGTAAGAGATCATATAATGCATAATTTTGTTTGGACCTCAACCTTGACTATATTCAAGCACGACTGGCAAGATTGAGGCAAACAAAAATGGCATCAAAGACATCACAGACCTCATTTCACAATAAAACAACAGCATATCTGGTGCAGTATCAGTGAGATCCAAATCCAATATAATGCTTCCAAGCTCCACATCTCTACTCTGCAGATATCAAGTGGGAAAAAAAATCAGAAATAACAAATGTATTGGAACAACTGAAATCTATAGGCCATAGTAAAACAATCACTAGTACAAAAAGGCCCATTTGTCCCGGTTCTGGAACCGGGACTAAAGGGTCTCTTACAAACTGGGACAGATGGTGCTTCACGTGGCCGCTGCGGCGAGCCCAGGCAATAGGGCCTTTGGTCCCAGTTGGTAACACCAACCGGGACCAAAAAGCATCCACGCGTCAGCAGCTCAGGAGCTGGGGGTTTTGTGTTTTTTTGAAAGGGGAGGGGGGGGGGGGGGCTGGGGGTTTTGGAGGGTTAATGTAGGGTTTTCATATATTGTGTTAGCTAACTAATAGAGAGAAGTGACCTCTCTTATCTCCGTGCTTGGTCGACGCTAGGTACTATATGTATAGAGAGAACTCGACACGCTAGCTACTAAGCAAATGAAGGAACCATTAAGTACACAAGATCGTCATGAACATATGCAGAGAGAAGTGATCGACCTCTCCTTCTCCGAGAGATTGGTCGAACAACAAGTTTTCGTATATCTATCCGACGCTACTAGCTACATATATACAATATAAGATCTCATACAATCCCTAAAATCTGAAGTCAATTTCCACATGGTATTCTCCGGCTGGATTGATGACGTGGTCAAGAAAGAATCCTGCCAATTCTTCTTGAATTGCTCGTATGCGATCTTGTGGTACGAGTTCATCCCGCATCTGCCTGATCTAAATTGAAGAAGAGGGTGAATACATGTGTATGAATGAAACTCAACACAAATGATGGTAATAAAATAAAATTGTGATTTTTTTTTTGCTTACGCACTTCATATTGTTTTTCAGAGTAGCCCCGCTTATTAGAGACCGTCGCGTTGTAGATGAACTCGCAAACGTAGTATCCACAGAAATCATTCCCGGCTTCTTGCCACAAGCACTTTACGAGAAATAAAGGTCAACCAAAATGATAAGCAAGCATGTTAAATGGTATTGATGAAACTAGCTAGAATCAATGGGAGATGCGCGGAACTAGGTAGTAGTACTTACTCTCGGGTGTTTAAACCGTAGCTCGGTCGGCAGTCCCGGAGAAATTGCGGTGAACTCTTTCCAAACACTGCCAGACAAAGAAAATAATTACTTGATATGAGGAAATGAACAAAGTTGCTGATATGGTGCGATAATGATCGATTGAACTTACACTGGTGCAGAACCGGGCTATAGCACCGGTTCTGTAACCGGCACTAAAGGGTGAGGACTAAAGACCCCCTCTTTAGTACCGGTTCTGCACAAACCGCCGCTAAAGGGCCACCACGTGGCACGAGCCAGTGCCGGGGGCGGGGAGTCCTTTAGTACCGGTTTGTAACACCAACCGGTACTAAAAATGTTTGGGGGGGGGGGTGGTTTCATGATTTCTTTTTCCTTTAATTTTGTGTTTTCCATTTAATTCTTTTTCGTTTGCTGGTATTTTACGATACTACATATTGTACACATTATGCCATATACATAAATAGAATTTCTCGTAGAACCAATAATAATTAATCAAGCATGATAATTAATTAATGGTATTGAAACAAGAATTAAAGAGATGGTAGCTATCTAGTACTACTTAATTACTTACCTTGGGTCGGAACCAAAACAACTTTTGTTGCCATTTGCCTGGAGTCACCTTGATGAACTTTGCCCAAGCCCTACTCGCCGGCAAAGAAAATGAATAAAGGGGTTATTAAATATTTCGTATCAGGAAATGACGAACTAAAAAGGCCAAGATATAGTTAATAATGATTGAAATTACCTGCCGACTATCCCCTTCACGATGGTGAAGTCACTTTCTTTTTTAAGTAGTGAGTCCAATACTTCAACTGTTCCTTCTTCAACTTTAATAACTAACAAGATCCAGTGGTAACTGCATGCGCACACGTTTGCATGTCTTAATTAAGCGGGCATGTGCATAACACTAATCAACTACCCTCAACCCTATACACTTAATTATTAATATGTAGCTAGCTAGTAAGCAAAAACAAAATTTGTAGTACAAGACAGTGTGACTCACAGGAAGTTGTAAGGAAGTAGTATATCTTCATTGATATTGAGGCGCTTGAAGAACTCTAGCATGTTATTCTCTACATCCTTTTTATACCATTCGTATTTCCATGTGTCTTCATTAATGGAATTTGGGTCAATGAACCCAATGCCATAGCGTCCAGCTTTTTTCATTTCATACATCTTCATCCTGCATAATACCACAGCAAATAATATAGTGAGGATAATTACAGTTAATGATCGATCAATGAGCACTATAGCTAGCTTGAGACTTAAATTACAGAAAGAAATCACTTACAGACAATAGCAACTGACGATAGATTTGTCGAGTGCATCTTGATTGAATAACTAAAATAGTTCTGAATACTCAACGGAGACAGCTAGCCCATGGAAGTAATGCTCCTCCTAGACTTTCACCATGAGGGACTCTCGATTGGAACTCTTGGTAATTTTCATGTCCCAATCATGCAATTCATACATTCTCGTTGGGAGTTTCTTGACCTCCTCAGGCTCGACCAAAGGTTGGCTGCGGACATATTTCCGTCTTATGTCCTCCTCTCTAAGCGGAGACATGGGCTCAATCTCGAGGAGTTGTCCAACAGTGATACCGAGCATTTTAGCCTGGATTCTATGCTCGTCGATTATTACCAGCTGATTGCCCAGCTGGGGAATGGTTTGCCCACATGGGGCGCCAGTACTCTCATGTGTTGGCACAACAAGTGGGGGGGGGGGTCGATTGCGCCGCCTGTTCTCCCAGCTGGGGAACGGTTTTCCCGCATTTTTTGCCAGCTGCTTGGCTCGAGCTCGAGCTCGACTCCTTCTGTAGTCACGCTCGATGTGCCTTCCTGATTTGGTGCTCATAGTCTGAGTCAATAGGCTTGGGAGCTGGTGGTCTAGCTATACGAATAAAGTGGTCAATCTTTTCCTCAGGCACTTTCTCGCTTGGCGGCGGTGCCGGTTTCGGTCCAAAATGGGCGTCCACTTGGGCCTTCACTATGGCTGCGTTTCGCTGCTCGGTCATGTTGTAAGGCCTCTGAGGAAGAGGGGTGAGGCTTGGACCATATTTATATCGCTTGCCTCCGCCTATACCTCCTGTACTACCTTGACTCGTACCGCTACGCACCATAGCTGCGGCGACTCTCTTCCCCGATTGCTGAGGCGGCGGAGATGGCTGACGTGGCTGAGTTGGAGTAGGAGGAGTGGCCTGACGCTATGCCGGACTTGAATCAGGAGGAGTGTCCTGACGCGGTGTCGGACTTGAAGCAGGAGGAGTGGCCTGACGTTGTGCCGGACTTGAAGCAGGAGTGGCCTGACGCTGTGCCGGACTTGAAGTAGGAGGAGTGGCCTGACGTTGTGCCGGACTTGGAGGAGGAGGAGTGGCCTGACGTGTTGGTGGACTTGGAGGAGCGGGAGTCTGCTGATGCGGTGGTGGACTTCGAGGAGGAGTCGGCTGACGTGGTGTCGGTGGCCTTTGAAAGATGATGCAATCCTTTCTCCATAGGATGATACGATGTATGGCCTCTCCCAGTGTGTGCTCCTCGTCACCTCCAGGAATGTCAAGCTCTAGCCCCGAATATTGGTCCACCACCTCATCAACCAAGACACGAGCATAGCCCGCTGGAATCGGGTTGCAACGGAAGGTTGCTTCGGGGGATTTGTAAAAGCAATGGCGTCCGCCACCTTCATGGATATGTTCTTCATTTTGAAGTGTAGCTCACAATTAGTGTTCTCCATGATGTCATCCACATGGTATCTATCTAGCAGTGTGTCGTGCGGGGCGGAACCCATGCTACTTACCGGCATGGATGGGACGGTGCTATCCAATGTTGGATCATCCGCTAGCTGCTGCCGCTGCTGAGACCCCCTTTCCTGGCTAAGTGAGTCGATCTGCTGCTGCCACTGGAATTTGAGTGCCAAGTCCGCGTGCCGCTTGAAGGCGTTCTGCTTCCTGCGTCCTCTGCTCCTCCTCCAGCTTCGTCCTTCTCGCACGGCTTCAATAGTCGGCGTTCCAGTCCGAAAAGCCCTCATACCACGAAAGAACGCCCTTGCCTCGTGTTCTTCCCTGGTGTTCAGCATTTCCCAGGGCGCGCGTAAGCTCGTCGTTCTCTCTGTTGGGCGTGAACACCCCCTTACGAGCATCTTCTATTGCTTCAAGTAACTTATCTTCGGCTCCTTTAAGACATGCCTTCTTCGTAACCAGGCCTATCCTCGGGTCCAACGCCCCCCATGCGCATAGAACAAAGTTCTGCACCTGGGAGGCCAGCTCCTAGTAACTGGAGTGACCTCTGCATCCAGCATCTCTTGCTCAGACTTATCCCACTTAGGCATTGCCACCGCGTAGCCACCTGGCCCCAGCCTATGGAACTGCTCCTTTTTTGCGGCACTGGCCTTGTTTTTTCTCGACCGTTCCTTAGATAATTCTGATTCCTTGAATTTCACGAAAGCAGACCAGTGTTCTCTTTGCTTCTCCAGTGTTCCCTTGAATTCTGGAGTCTTCTTTCCTCCTTTGACGTAGTTGGCCCATACAGTTTTCTTGTGGGTGTTGAATGCAATTGCCATCTTCCTAAGAGCAGCTTCCTTGACTTTCTGCACATCTGCATCCATGAAATGATCTGGTAGGGTGAAATGTTCCATGAGTTTTTCCGAAAGCATAGATTTTGCTTCGTCGTCGACAAATGTAAGATCTGGACGTTTCTTTGCTGGCTCTTTCCATTCTTGAATGGAGATAGGGAGTTGGTCCTTCACAAGAACACCGCACTGACGAATGAACTTGTTCGCAATTTTCTCAGACGCGCTTGGTTCGCCATTAGTTTTGATGGCATCGATGTTGTACTTTACGCCCTCCTTCAACTTTTTGCCCGGGCCTCGCACTGTCCTGCTGCCTGTAGAAGCAGATTTGCTCGATCCGGATGGCTGAAAGAAGAAAGATCGATTCGTTAATATATCTTCAAATCATTAAAAACATGTGATGATCACCAGATGCCTGCTTATATAAATATACCTCGCCGGTCTCTGTTATTTCAAGATCAACATTGTCGGGGTCATCATAATCATAGTCGTCCATGACTTCATCAATTCGGTCATCGCGATCGAATATCATATCATCACCCTCCCCGGTATTGTTCAGATATTGGGAGCCGTCATCTTCTTCATTCTGATCATCTGACAAGTGAGGGGTGCGTATGATCTCGAACAGGGCCCCTTCTCCCTCTCTGCCGGTATTGTCCACCATAGCTTTTATTTAACTAATCCAGAAGAAATATAAAACAATTTAGTATTCAAATTACAATGCATGGATGCAATCAATAAGCAAAACTGGATCATAGTACATAATATATGCATCATCTGGAATAATATATAATCTCGAATACATCACTACTAGGAAAACGGCTATAGCTAATATGGACATAAATGGCGCACCATGTATGTGGTGCGCCAACGCTATAGCGATGGCGCACTGCAGAATGCACGCCATTATTGGCCACATTACTAATGGCGCACCTGGTGTGTGGTGCGCCATTACTAGTTTTGAAAAAAAAAGATAAAAAAATTGTTAGCAGTGGCGCACCAGGGGATAGTGCGCCATTACTAGTTAAAAAACTAGTAATAGCGCACCAAACACCAGGTGCGCCATTAGTAACCCTGGTTACTAATGACGCATTCTTAGGTGGTGCGCCATTGGTAACCTGGAAGCAGCTAGATATTTTGGACAGCCACCTACCACACTCACTTTCCCCACTTCATTCTCTCCACCTCTACCAAGCTTGGTCTCGGCTGCCTCCTCCTCCTCACCTCATTTGCACCATAGATTCACCCAAATTAAGTGGTTAAATTTCCTTTTTTTGATAGGTAAGTAAGGGGAAAGCTTTCTTTATGTTCTAGATCTACCTTTTTCTCCCTCCAACAACGTACACACTTTTTACGGCCTAGATCTACGTATGTTTGCGGTGTTGCATATGTTTGTGGTGTTGCATATGTTTTTGTTTGCAGGTACCGGTATTTGAAATGCGATAGTTGCCAATATTTTGCCGGAATGTTGATTCATTTCTGTTTCAGCGAGAATTTGGCACTATGCATTCTTTTTGGTCCTATTTTTAGGCAAAGTCATGCCAATTTTTTTTGGTTCTAAAATATCGTTTTGCTCTACCCATGACGACCATGGTCTGCACGATGACCGAAGGCATCGTGAATAGGTTTTTGAGCTCCGCGAAGGCCGAGATGCTTCAAAAGAACGAGATGGAGATAAGATGTCCGTGTCGAAGATGCAAGTTGAAGAGCCTTATGGACCAGGATTCCGTACAGGTGCGGGACCACCTGCTCTTGTGTGGTTTCATGGATGGCTATCGGTGGCAAGCTGATGAAGATGATTATGAAGTCGGCCATGGGGGCCGGGCAAGAAATGAGGAAGGGCAGCAAGACAACCGCGGCGAGGGCGGGCAAGAAGACGAAGAATCTGCAGGACATGATCACGAAGTAGATGCAGTACACAGTCATCATGTAGAAGATGCCGGACATGATGATGAGGACGATCAAGATGAAGGGAATGATCATGAAGATGAAGATGCCGGAGCAGACGACGATGGACCATCGATGGGCTGGGTGCAGGACCCTCGTATTCAAGAGCTGCTTCTCAAGCAGTCGGATAACGCAAGAGCTGCCGCCCGAGAGAAAGCCAAGCTGGATCAACTGGAGATAGACGCGGTTACTCCATTGTATGAAGGATGCAGGCCCGAGGATACCTGCCTGAAAATAACGCTCATGGCTCGAGATGAAGGTAAAACACAAAATGACCGGCGCGTAGCTTCGGCGAGAACATGTCATTACAGCACGTCACGTCTTCCCAAGGGGAACAAGTGCCTGACCAGTTTCGAGGAGGCGAAGAAAATCGTGTGTCCTCTGGATTTACCGCACGTGAAATACCATGTGTGCATGAACAATTACATCATTTATCGGGACGAGCACGCGGAGTCTACCATATGTCCGATGTGCGGCGTCACTCGATGCAAGAAGAGGAAGAAAGCTCCTCGAAAAGTGGTGTGGTACTTTCCGATCACTCCTCGTGTGCAGCGGTATTTCGTGGACCCTAAGGTAGCAAAGCTCCTGCGTTGGCACGCGGATAGGGAGGAGAAGAAGCGAGAAGATGACGTAAATGATTCGGAGATAAATAAAAAAGACAAGATGCTGAGTCACCCTAAGGATGCGAGCTAGTGGCAAGCGTTGAACGCAGAACGGGGCGACAGGGGCGGCGACAGCGCGGGACGGGGCAGCAGCAGAGAGAAGTGGGAGATGAGAAACTGATTTTTTTGAAGTGTTTCTTATATAGGAGGCACCTTTAGTATCGGTTGCAGCCACCAACCGGTACTAAAGGCCTATTTTGGCCAGGCCAAGCGGCGGGAACGGCAGGCCTTTAGTACTGGGTTGTGGCTACAACCGGTACTAAATACCCCCCCCCCCAATTTAGTACCGGTTGTAGCCACGACTCGGAACTAAAGGGGGTGCGCTGCCAGGTGAGGGGCGCAGAAGTTTAGTCCCACCTCGCTAGCCGAGGGGCGCTCGCACCTGCTTATAAGCCCCGCCGCCACTGATGTCTTGAGCTCCTCTCTAAAGCAGGCCTTCTTGGCCTACCTCTGCTGTGATGCCCTGTTTGGCCTACTAGTCTAGTGGGCCTGCATCCTGGCCCAAGTAGAATTTGGGTTTCTAGTCTTATGCAGGCCGCTGTGGCCCAGTAGGTGGGCTTTTTTGCATTTAGTTTTTTTCTTTTCTGCTTTATTTATTTTGTTTTATTTATTTTAGTTGTTTTTTGCTGTATTTAGAATTTCTTTGTGAATATTTTTGCTTTAGGTACAAAAAATTACAAACTTTCTGTTAGTGCCGGTAGTTTTCAAATTTGAATAGTTTAAATTTTGAATTATTTGAAATTTGTGTGAATCACTAGTTTGTGAATAACTTAACTTTAAAAATAGAATTTTCAGTGATTCTTTTTTCTTATGTTTAATATTAGTATGTTTTATCATTATATTCAATTTGGTAATACTTAGGTTATTTAAAAAATGAAATGCCTTTGTAACAGATGAGTTTTCGTTCGAAACCCTGATACTTCGAAAGAGATTGTCCATTTTGTACACAAACTGCATCCAGTTTTTGCCGTAACCCTCTCTAATTTTTTGCACATGCTATGTGGGTGAAATTATGATACCGTGCCAACTTTCAACCTTTTCGGAGTTCATTTGAAGTGTTTTTCAATTTCAGGGTAATTTAGCTGGAAAAATTAGTAAATGCATGAAAGAATTTGTTTGAACATAAAATTTCTTCGCGTTTCAAATGCCAAAACACATAACTACCCTAACTTTTACAAAGATTCCCTCATAGGTGTGAGACACAGAAGAAAGTGATCATAGTGAAGCCGATCACATCCCAGATCTTTGAGTGTGAAACTTTTTCTGCGTGTGTGTTCCTTTGCGCCGTAACCATGGAAAATCTTCATCATTTAACTGGATGCTCGGGTCAATATTCACTGTGAATGGAGAAATTTCATCAAACTTTTCATAATCTTCTGACATGTCTGTCTTGTCATTCACTCCCACGATGTTTCTCTTCCCAGAAAGAACTATGTGGCGCTTTGGCTTATCGTATGATGCATTCGCTTCCATATCTTTTCTTTTTCTCGGCTTGGTAGACATGTCCTTCACATAGAAAACATGTGCCACATCATTGGCTAGGACGAATGGTTCGTCTGCATATGCAAGATGGTTGAGATCCACTGTTGTCATTTCGTACTACGGGTCTTCTGTTACCCCGCCTCGTGTCATATTGACCTATTTGCACTGAAACAAAGGGACCTTCAAACCACGTCCATAGTCAAGTTCCCATATGTCCTCTATGTAACCATAATATGTTTCATTTCCCGTCATGGTTGCTGCATCAAAAGCGGACACCACTGTTTTGGTTGGTGCTCTTCTTATCTTGGGCGATCGTGTAAAATGTATTTCCATTTATCTTGTACCCTTTGAAAGTCATTATATTCGAAGATGGTAACTGGGACAGCAAGTACAGGTCATCTTCAATAGCGGCGTCATGCATGGCACGTGTCTGCAACCAGCCGGCTAAAGTCCCTGTTTGTTCACGTGTAATCCAGTCATCGGACCGCTCCAGGTGTTTGGAGCGTAGAAAATTCTTGTGTTCATCCATATACGGAGCCACCAAGGCGGAATTTTGTGAACTGTGTAGTGTGCTTGAGTGAGAGAATGCCCGTCCATACATATTATTTGATCCCCTCTGGCGTGCCTTTTCCATCGATGCGCCCTTATGCCGCGATTCAGGAACACCAATCGGCTTAAGGTCAGGAATGAAGTCAATACAAAACTCAATGACCTCCTCATTTTCATGGTCCTTGGAGATGCTTCCTTCTGGCCTAGCACAATTATGAACATATTTCTTTAAGACTCCCATGAACCTCTCAAAGGATAACATATTGTGTCGAAATACAGGACACAAAACATTAATCTCTTCGCATAGGTGAACTAGGACGTGCGTTATGATGTTGAAGAAGGATGGTGGGAACACCAACTCGAAACTGACAAGACATTGCACCAAATCATTCTCTAACCTTGGTATGATTTCTGGATCGATTACCTTCTGAGAGATTGCATTGAGGAATGCACATAGCTTCACAATGGCTAATCGAGCGTTTTCCGGTAGAAGCCCCTCGATTACCGGAAGCGATTCGCGTCATAATCACGTGGTAGTCATGAGACTTTAGGTTCGGAACTTTTTCTCTGCCATATTTATTATTCCCTTTATATTTGACGAGAAGCCGACGGTACCTTAATCGAGAAGGCATTCAAAGAAGATTTCCTTCTCTTCTTTGGTAAGAGCGTAGCTGGCATGACCACGATGTATGCCGTCTTTTTACGTGCATACGTTGCTGGTCCTCCCGTGCCTCCGGTGTATCTTTTGTCTTCCCATACACGCCCAAGAAGCCAAGCAGGGTCACGCAAAGATTCTTCGTCACGTGCATCACGTCGATTGCGGAGCGGACCTCTAGGTCTTCCCAATAGGGCATGTCCCAAAATATAGATTTATTCTTCCACATGGGTGCGCGTCCGTCAGCGTCATTCGGAACAGGTTGTCCGCCAGGACCCTTTCCAAAGACTACCTTCAAATCCTTGACCATATCATGTACATCAGCACCAGTATGGTGGTGGGGCTTCGTCCGGTGATCCGCCTCACCTTTGAAATGCTTGCCTTTCTTTCTTACGGGATGCCTGCTCGGAAGAAATCGACGATGTCCCAGGTAAACATTCTTCCTACAATTATCCAAATATATACTATCGGTATCATCCAAACAGTGCGTGCATGCGCGGTATCCCTTGTTTGTCTGTCCTGAAAGGTTACTGAGAGCAGGCCAATCATTGATGGTCACAAACAACAATGCCTTTAGGTCAAATTCTTCCTGTCCGTGCTCATCCCACGCACGTACACCTGTTCCATTCCACAGCTGTAAGAGTTCTTCAACTAATGGCCTTAGGTACACATCAATGTCGTTGCCGGGTTGCTTAGGGCCTTGGATGAGCACTAGCATCATAATGAACTTCCGCTTCATGCACAACCAAGGAGGAAGGTTATACATACATAGAGTCACATGCCATGTGCTATGGTTGCTGCTCTGCTCCCCAAAAGGATTAATGCCATCTGCGCTTAGACCAAACCATATGTTCCTTACGTCACCTGCAAACTCCTCCCTGTACTTTTCTATCGATTTTTCTCCACTGCGACCCGTCAGTGGGTACTCTCAACTTTCCGTCTTTCTTACGGTCTTCTCTGTGCCATCGCATCGCCTTGGCATGCTCTTTGTTTTGGAAGATACATTTCAACCGTGGTATTATAGGAGCATACCACATCACCTTGGCAGGAATCTTTTTCCTGGGGCGCTAGCCCTCGACATCACCAAGGTCATCGCGGCTGATCTTATAGCGCAATGCAGAACATACCGGGCACATGTTCAAATCCTTGTACTCACCACAATAGAGGATGCAGTCATTATGGCATGCATGTATCTTCTGCACCTCTAACCCTAGAGGGCAGATAGCCTTCTTTGCTTTGTACGTACTCTCGGGCAATTCGTTGTCCTTTGGAAGCATATTCTTTATCATTACCAGTAACTTTCCAAATCCCTTGTCAGATACACCATTCTCTGCCTTCCATTGCAGCAATTCGATTGTGGTGCCCAACTTTTTCTTGTCGACCATGAATTCAGGTACAACAATTTCTTGTGATCCTCTAACATGCGCTGCAACTTCTTCTTCTCCAAATCACTTGCGCAGTTTCTCTTTGCATTGGCAATGGCCCGACCTAGATCACTAGCTGCCTCTTCTTCAGCTTCTTCCCGCATTGCCGGCTTAGCTTCTTCCCCCATTGTTGTATCATCGTATTCAGGGAACCCATGGCCAGGATAGATGTCGTCGTCCTCTTCTTCTTCATTGTCTTCCATCATAACCCCTCTTTCTCTGTGCTTGGTCCAAACATTATAGTGGGGCATGAAACCAGACTCAAACAGGTGGATGTGAATGGTTCTTGAGTTAGAGTAATTGTGATCATTCTTACAGCCAGCACATGGACAAGGCAAAAAACCATCCGCCCGCTTGTTTGCCTCAGCCGCAAGCAGAAAAGTATGCACGCCATTAATGAATTCGGGAGAGCATCGGTCATCGTACATCCATTGTCGGCTCATCTTCATTACACAACACCGAAAAGACCAAATTAATACAAGTTCATACATAAAGTTCATACAACACTTAAATGCAACAAACAAATAACTCTCTAGCTAAAGCATTTAAATGCAACAACAAATGCGATCAAGATTGCAACTAAGGTAACAATTTATCCAACAACATAATGATACCAAGCCTCACTATCAATGGCATATTTTCTAATCTTTCTAATCTTCAAGTGCATTTTCTCCATCTTGATCTTGTGATCATCGACGACATCGGCAACATGCAACTCCAATTCCATCTTCTCCCCCTCAATTCTTTTCAATTTTTCTTTCAAATACTCGTTTTCTCTTTCAACTAAATTTAACCTCTCGACAATAGGGTCGGTTGGAATTTCTGGTTCACATACCTCCTAGATAAAAATATCTATGTCAACTTGATGGGCATAATTTGTCATAAACACGAAATGCAACAAATAGTTTTAAAAGAGAATATACCACATCCGAATCATAACACGGACGAGGGCCGACGAGGACAGATATCAAAACCATGGCACTATGTATAACAAACAACGTACAGGTAAGATAATTATACGAGTAACTATATATCCAAATCACACAAACATGAATTTTTATATAAAAAAGATAAGAACAAGAGGCTCACCACAAAGGTGGTGCTGGTGACGGGACGGTGCGGGTGATCGACGGTGGTTACGATGGAGATTTAGAAGGCACTAAGTAAACCACACCTACATATGCAAACTAAGTGTTATTTTGACCTCAAATTGCATATAAATCAAATACTACCACATATAATTCCTCCCAAATTACTAAAACCCACAAATTAATCACTATATAAACCATTGCAAGAGCTAATCTAGCAATGAGAGATGTAAGGACAAAATTGCTAACCTTTGTGATCATTTGAATGGATGGGGGACTTCAAATCTTGACAAAATTTGGGCAAAATTTGTGATGAGCTCGAGAGGAAGAAGGGAAGAACAGAGGAGAGGGGAAAGGGGGAAGAACAGAGTGCGGGTGGACGAAGGGTTTTTATAGGACCACCTTTAGTACCAGTTCGAGGCACGCACCGGTACTAAAGTTGCTGGAGGGGCCCCAGACTGAGAACATCCTGCCACCACTCTCTTTAGTACCGGCTCGTGGCACGAACCGGTGCTAAAAGTTTGGCAAGAACCGGTACTAATGAGAGCGGCCCACCTAGCCATTGGAACCGGCACTAATGGTCACATTAGTGCTGGCTCATCAAACCGGGACTAATGAGCTGAACATTTGACCCTTTTTCTACTAGTGTTACTTCTGGAGCATTCGAGTCATGTCCGCATAGTCCTCGGGATCTTTTCGTCTCGAGTCTAAGACGGTTACTACTCCCGGCTCAAGCTTAATCTCTAGGTGAATAAAGTGGAAGCTGCGCATGCATGCATAACTCATCAGTTATATTACTATAACCTCGAGTAATAAGGGAAACCGAATATGCACAATACAGTAACACTCACTTGAAGTTGTAAGGAAAGAGTATTTAATCTTTGCTTTGATTTTTGAGCAACGATTGTAGCAAGTTGTCCTCAGTTTCTGTGACATTCTTTTTAACCATCCATTCATGTATGACATTTGGGTTAATGAACCCAATGTCATAGATTTGTGCTTTTTTGCATTCGGCGATCTTCAATCTGCATAATATAGTGAGGATAATTATATATACATGCAATGAAAGAGTTGAGCTATATATAGAGACTTAATTATAGAAAGTAGTACTTACAGACAGTAGCAAGCCATGAGTGATTTTTCGAGGGCCTTCTGATTGTAGAACTGGAAAAACTCGTCAAAATCAACAGCTAACAGATCTTGTCCAATGAAGTCGTGGTCATCTTTAATTCTCATCGACAAAGCATCCTTCCCAGACTCGCTGCAGGTTTTCATGTACCACTGATGGAATCTTTGCATCATCGTTGTTAGAGGAGGACTTCCATCTTTGTCGAGAGGCTTCCCGTACTGGTATCTGAATTGGTCCACCTCCATTGTATCAAAATGTACATGGTCGCCCAGGTAATCACCAGGATTGGTACCGGGCACCACCCCCGGCAGATTTGCGGCCATATCGCTAGACACCTTGAGAGGGGGGCACGATTGGTTTGCCTGTACGCCGAGCTGGGGATTTTTTCCCACTTCTTCGTTCTGCTAACCTTTTATCACTTGAAGTAGTTCCCGACCGGCGCGCATCTTCCAATGTCTTTTAAGACAGCGGACATGGTTGTCATCCGGCGAAGGCGGTGGTGGTCACTTCAGGGCATCGATAGTGTGCTTCACTTTCACTGGATCTATCATCTATTTCGGAGGTGGAGGTTTCTTTGCAAAAAAGTCCCTCACTTCGGCTTGACTGATCTCCGTGTTTTCCTCCTCGGTCCTCTCATATGGTAACTTTTCAGGAGTCTTGAGAGATGGACCGTATCTGTATTGCCTCCCACCTCTAGCTGTACTGCTAGCCGCCGGAGCAGCGACGTCTCTCTTCTGTTGTTGCTTATGAGGGGGAGTGCTCTGATGCACCGGAGCAGCCGGAGCGGCGGCGTCTGTCGTCCGCCATTGCTGACGAGGCAGAGGAGGAGGCGAACTTCTTGGATGTGCCGGAGCAGCCGAAGAAGGAGGCGGAGTGTCGGACTCACGCGCCGGAGAAGCCGGAGAAGGAGGCGGAGTGCCCTGATCACTCGCCAGAGGAGGAGGAGGCGGAGTGCCCTGACTCGCCGGAGGAGGAGGAGGAGGCGGAGGCGTCCAGTTCGGAAGCTTGATGTGCTCCTTCCGCCATAGACATGGAGTCTATAGAGAAAGACCCAGCTGAGTCTCCCTTTCACCTGTAGGGTGGTCAAGCTCGAGCTCCTCAAATACCTCCGTTACTTCATCCACCATCGCAATAGCATAGCCATGTGGAATCGGATGGTAGTGAAAAGTTTCGTCGGGTTGAGAAGGTGCAACAGAGTCGATAGCCGCCTTGACTTTGAGGTTCTGCCATTGCGTCATAAGCTGGCAATGTTAAGCCTCCGTGATAGCATCCACGGGGTAGCTAGGAGCCGTGAAGTCAGCCTGCTAAACGAGCTCGGTGGAAGCCACACTGATTCTCCGCTGAGATGGCGGGGTAGCTTCAGGGGTAGCTCTGGAAGCTCGCTAGCTCTAACCTTGTTCTTCTAGCTTTTGTACTCCTGCATTCAGCTTCTACATTTCGCTCTGCTCCAGTTTCCTCTTCCCCTCCCGAGTTTTGTAACCGCCTATGTCGGGAAACCCAACCTTCCACGCAACGGAGCCTAGCGTGCCTCGTGTTCGTCCAGGGTGCTCAGGATTCCCGAGGGCCTCGGTCAGTTCGTCATTCTCTCTGTCGGGAACGAATGTCTGAAGCTTCTTGACGGGTGTTTCCAGGGTCCAAGGTTCAGACATCCGAACGAATGCGGGCCAGGGTCCAGGAGATCACTGGCCTGCATTTGACGAGATCACCGACTCCAGAATCCGTCCAAACACACTTACCTGTTCCAGGGTCCAAGGTTCCCCCAACCCCGAAGAACCAAGTCCTTGAATGGTCTGGCCAGTTCAATGTCTTTGGTTCGACCCCTTTAGCAATCAGGTCATTCGCAGCTTTGTCCCACAACGACCGGGCTTTGAGGTAGCCACCTGATCCCGTACGATGGTGAAACTTTTCTTTGAAGCATTGTTCTTGTTTGTCTCTGACATCTTCTTACTCATGTCCGATGTCTTGTAGGCCACAAATGCGGGCCAGTGATCTCGTATCTTCTGAAATCGACCGGTGAATTCTGGAGTCTTCCCTTTGTCGACATCCGTTGATTTCAACTCATTCTTCCACCTCCTGAATAGATCTGCGATCTTCTTAAGAGCATGAGCCTTGACCAATGGCTCTATAACTAGCTTATTCAGATCCTCCTCTGGTGGTAGGGTGAAATTTGCCTTCAACGAGGTCCAAAGATCATCTTTATGTATATCATTGACATAAGGAACTTGAGGGTCTTCGTTCTTAGGCTTATTCCATAACTGGATGCTGATCGGGATCATGTCCCTAACAATAGCCCCGCACTAAGCAGAAAATGCTTCCTTGGTCCGCCTGGGTTCAATCGGTTGGCCATCGTCTGAGATTGTTGTGATCGTGAACCTTTCATTCGGGCGCAACCTTTTCTTCGGGCCTCGTCTCGTTATCAAAGTTTGGCTCGATCCGGAGGGCTATAAAAGAAGAAAGAGCAGTTAATATATGTACATACCAAAACAATTAATGCATCAATTAGCTAGTCAGCACAGGTTTAATTAATATATATACCTCACCGGACTTTGCAACAGCTCCCTCCTCTGTCGGTCACCGGAGCCGTCATCACCGTCTGCTTCTTCCACCGGCATTCGGTCACCGGAGACATCATGATCATGTCCTTCATCCTCCATTGTTCGATCACCAGAGCCTTCACCCTCTCCTTCCAGACCATCGGTGTCATTGAGATACGACAAGGTATCACCTCCATCGAGGATTATGTCCCCCAACAACTGTTCTGTTTCCAAGTCTCTTTGCTCCATAATTTCTGCAAATATTACAACATGGCAATTAATATACAAACATGAGAGATGGATATATTAGTGGCAAACATAGACCTAGCTAGCTAATCACAACAAGGAATATTAATTAGTGGCCTCGACGCTTCTACGGTTTGGGGTGGCCTCGACAACGCTTCTAGGGTTTGGGGTGGCCTCGATGACAACGCTCTTTTAACTTGGTAAATCTGGGTGGCCTCGGCAATGCTCCTAGGGTTTGGGGTGGCCTCGATGCTTCTAGGGGTTGGGGTGGCCTCGACAACGCTTCTAGGGTTTGGGCCGGACTGCCTCTCTCATGAATGTCCGACGCCCGGACCGACAAGGGATTTAACAAAATGGCGCAATTCTGGATGTGCAGAAAATGGTCCCTATTTTTCCTGATCTCATCTACCCTTCTATATGTCATGTTGTCTAGTGTCAAAGTATTCAAGAAAACCATGGCTTGATCATTAGCTGGAAGGTGCATGATGGTATGAAGCTCTCCAAAGTTATTTTGGAACGGAGTCCTGATAGGATAATTCACTTTTTGGTATGAAGTTCATCAATAGCCTTTCGAATATCTCTATTTGGAAGGCCTTTGCTGAACTTCGTACCAAAAAAGTGAATTATCCTATCAGGACTCCTTTCCAAAATAACTTTGGAGAGCTTCATACCATCATGCGCCTGTTACTTTCGGCTAATTATGAAACCATGGATTTCTTCAATACTTTGACACAAGAGAACGTCCACATATAGAAGCGTAGTTGAGATCAGGAAAAATATGGATCACCTTAATTATGCACAACCATAATGGGGGCACTCTTGAAAAATCTCTTATAAACTCGAGAGAGTTTGTCGGGTAGGGGCGGGAGGGCGTAGGAGTTCGACAACATTTTTTTCTAGGGTTTGGGTGTCCTCGAGAGTGGGTCGAGCGAGAGGGGGTCGATCGATGTCCCCCTCTTGACCCCTCGGCGATCCTCGACCCTCGACCCCTCGACGACCCTCGACCCTAGTTCCCGACCCTCGACCGCTCGGCGATCCTCGACACCCTCGTTCCCGATAAAAAATATGAAGAGGAAGAAGAACAAAAAAAAAGAGGAGAAGAAGAAGGAATAGAGGAGAAGAAGAAAAAATAGAAGAACAAAAAAAAGAGGAGAAGAAGAAGAAATAGAGGAGAAGAAGAAAAAATAGAAGAAGAGAAAAAAAGAGGAGAAGAATTCCTTCTTCTTCTCCTCTTTTCTTCTTCTTCTTCTTCTTCCTCTTATTTTTTCTCCTCTTGTTCCTCTCCTCTTCTTATCCTTCTTCTTCTCCTTCTTCCTCTTCTTATTTTCCTTTTTCCTCTCCTTCTTTTTCTTCTTCTTCCTTTTTCGTTCTTCCACTTTTCTTCTTTTACCTTATTTTCCTTTTTCCTCTCCACTAACCTAAAATCTACTAACCTAAAATGCACTAACAATACAACTAACGTAAAATGCAGTAAATCAACTAACCTAAAATGCACTAACCTAAAATCGATATCTACTAACAACCTAAATAAAAAAAATAATACATATATGAACAAAAAAAATGCTATGAACATCCATATATACATACATAGCCACATCCATACATACATATATACATTATATATATGAACAAAAAATCACATAAAGTTTTCATCATACAGAGAGCCGGGCGGCGGCTCACAGCAGGGGCTGCCGGCGAGGGAGATGGTGGGGGCAGCGAGGGCACGGCAACAGCGAAGGTGGGGGCTGGCCGGGGCAGGGGCGCAGCCGGCCGGCGCGCTTGGGGGCAGAGGCGTGCGGGCTCGGGGACGACGGCGGCGACGGCGATTGCTACCTCTTGAGAACTGCGTTTGATTTCCCCGAAGAGGAGAGGATGATGCAACAAAGTAGCATAAGTATTTCCCTTAATTTTTGAGAACCAAGGTATCAATCCAATAGGAGGCCACGCACAAGTCCCTCGTACCTGCACAAAACGATAGCTCCTCGCAACCAACACGATTAGGAGTTGTCAATCCCTTCATGGTCACTTACGAGAGTGAGATCTGATAGATATGATAGATAATATTTTTGGTATTTTTTTATATAGATGCAAAGTGAAAAGTAAAAGGCAAAGTAATAACAAAGCAAGTATTAAAGTAATGGAGATTGATATGATGAGAATAGACCCGGGGGCCATAGGTTTCACTAGTGGCTTCTCTCAAGAGCATAGATATTCTACGGCGGGTGAACAAATTATTGTTGAGCAATTGACAGAATTGAGCATAGTTATGAGTATATCTAGGTATGATCATGTATATAGGCATCACGTCCAAGACAAGTAGACCGAAACGATTCTGCATCTACTACTATTACTCCACTCATCGACCGCTATCCGGCATGCATCTAGAGTATTAAGTTAAAAAGCAGTAACGCCTTAAGTAGATGACATGATGTAGAGGATAAATTCATGCAATATGATAAAAACCCCATCTTGTTATCCTCAATGGCAACAATACAATACGTGCCTTGCTGCCCTTACATCCTTTGGGAAAGGACACATAAGATTGAACCCAAAGCTAAGCACTTCTCCCATTGCAAGAACTACCAATCTAGTTGGCCAAACCAAACGGATAATTCGAAGAGACTTGCAAAGATAACCAATCATACATAAAAGAATTCAGAGAAGATTCAAATATTATTCATTATAAGCTAGATCATAAACCCACAATTCATCGGTCTCAACAAACACACCGCAAAAAGAAAATTACATCGAATAGATCTCCACGAGAGAGGGGGAGAACATTGTATTGAGATCCAAAAAGAGAGAAGAAGCCATCTAGCTACTAGCTATGGACGCGAAGGTCTGAAGTAAACTACTCATACTTCATCGGAGGGGCTATGGTGATGATGTAGAAGCCCTCCGTGGTGGATGCCCCCTTCGGCGGAGCTCCGGAACAGGCCCTAAGATGGGATCTCGTGGATCTGAGAAAGTTGCGGCGGTGGAATTAGGTTTTGGCTCCTGTTACGATCGTTAAAGTGCGTAGATATATATAGGAGGAAGGAGTACGTCTGTGGAGCAACAGGGGGCCCACGAGGCAGGGGGCGCGCCCTAGGGGGGGCACCCTCGTGACCGCCTCTTCTGTTCCTTGGAGTAGGGTCCAAGTCCCCTGGATCACGTTCGGTGAGAAAATCACGTTTCCGAAGGTTTCATTCCGTTTGGACTCCGTTTTATATTCCGTTTCTTAGAAACACTGAAATAGGCAAAAAACAGCAATTCTGGGCTGGGCCTCCGGTTAATAGGTTAGTCCCAAAAATAATATAAAAGTGAAAAATAAAGCCCAATATAGTCCAAAACAGTAGATAAAGTAGCATGGAGCAATCGAAAATTATAGATACGTTGGAGACGTATCGGGCATCCCTAAGCTTCATTCACCTTTCGTCCTCGAGTAGGTAAATGATAAAAGAGAATTTTTGATGCGGAGTGATACTTTGGCATAATTTCATTGTAAATCTTCTTAATTGTGGTATGAATATTCAGATCCGAAGATTCAAGACAAAAGTTCATATTGACATAAAAATAATAATACTTCAAGCATACTAATCAAAGTAATCATGTCTTCTCAAAATAGCATGGCAAAAGAAAGTTCATCCCTACAAAATCATATAGTTAGGTTATGCTTCATTTTCGTCACACAAAGATGTTCCCAACTTCTATACCCCGATGACAAGCCAAGCAATTGTTTCATACTTAAATAATCTCAAACTTTTTCAACCTTCACGCAATACATGAGCGTGAGCCATGGATATAGCACTATGGGTGGAATAGAATATGATGATGGGGATTGTGTGGAGAAGACAAAAAAGGAGAAAATCTCACATTGACGAGGATAATCAACGGGCTATGGAGATGCTCATCAATTGATGTCAACATGAGGAGTAGGGATTTCCATGCAACGGATGCACTAGAGCTATGAATGCTCAACAAAAGAAAACTAGTGGGTGTGCATCCAACTTGCTTGCTCATGAAGACCTAGGCCATTTGAGGAAGCCCATCGTAGGAATATACAAGCCATGTTCTATAATGAAAAATTCCCACTAGTATAAAAAGACAACTTATGAGACTCACTATATGAAAACACATGGTGCCACTTTGATGCAAAATATATGAGACTCACTACATGAAAAACATGGTGCTACTTTGAAGCACAATATATGAGACTCACTACATGAAGAAGAAGGTGCTACTTTGAAGCACAAGTGTGGAAAAGGAGATAGTAGCATTGCCCTTTTTATTTATTTTCTTTTTTTTGGGCCTTTCTTTTTTTTCTTTTTGGCCTTTCTCTTTTTTTTGATTGGGAAATGCTCTAATAATGATGATCATCACACTTCTATTGATTACAACATAAGGATTACAACTCGAAACTAGAACAAGATATGACTCTATATGAATGCCTCCGGCGGTGTACCGGGATGGTGCAATGAATCAAGAGTGACATGTATGAAAAATACTACATGGTGGCTTTGCCACAAATACGATGTCAACTACATGATCATGCAATGGCAATATGACAAAAGTAAAGTATGTCATGATGATGATGAATGGAACGGTGGAAAGTTGCATGGCAATATATCTCGGAATGGCTATGGAAATGCCATAATAGGTAGGTATGGTGGCTGTTTTGAGGAAGATAAAAGGAGGTTTATGTGTGATAGAGCGTATCATATCACGGGGTTTGGATGCACCGGAGAAGTTTGCACCAACTCTCAAGGTGAGAAAGGGCAATGCACGGCATCAAGAGGCTAGCAAAGGCGGAAAGGTAAAAGTGCGTATAATCCATGGACTCAACATTAGTCAAAAGAACTCATATACTTATTGCAAAAATTTAGAAGTCATAAAAAATCAAGTACTACGCGCATGCTCCTAGGGGGATAGATTGGCAGGAAAAGACCATCGCTCGTCCCCGACCGCCACTCATAAGGATGCACAAGCCAGGTACACTTCATATTTCAAATTTGTTACACAACTTTAACCATGCGTGCATGCTACGGGACTAGCAAACTTCAACATAAGCATTTATCAAATTCACAACTACTCAACTAGCACGACTTTTGATATTATCACCTCCATATCTCAAAACAATTATCAAGCATCAAACTTTTCTTAGTATTCAACCCACTCAAAAGAAATTTCACATATCTTCAATACCAAGTATATTAATATTAAGAAAATTACCATGCTAATAACGACTCTCAAAATAATCTAAGTGAAGCATGAGAGATCAATAGTTTCTTTAAAACAAATCCACCACCGTGCTCTAAAAGATCTGAGTGAAGAACTAGGGCAAAAATTATCACGCTCAAAAGATATAAGTGAAGCACTATGAGCAAAACTATCAAGCTCAAAAGATATAAGTGAAGCACATAGAGTATTCTATAAAATTTCAATTCATGTATGGCTCTCTCAAAAGATGTGTACAGCAAGGATGATTGTGGTAAACTAACAAGCAAAGACACAAATGATACAAGACGCTCCAAGCAAAACACATATCATGTGGTGAATAAAAATATAGCTCCAAGTAAATTACCGATGGAAGTAGAGAAAGAGGGGATGCCTTCCTGGGCATCCCCAAGCTTTGACTTTTTGGTGTCCTTGGATTATCTTGGGGGTGCCATGGGAATCCCCAAGCTTAGGCTCTTGCCAATCCTTGTTCCATAATCCATCAAAAGAATTTACCCAAAACTTGAAAACTTCACAACTCAAAACTCAAAAGAAATCTCGTGAGCTCCGTTAGAGAAAGAAAACAAAAGACTACTTTAAGGTACTGTAATGAACTCATTATTTATTTATATTGGTGTTAAACCTACTGTATTCCAACTTCTCTATGGATTATAAACTATTTTACTAGCCATAGATTCATCAAAATAAGCAAACAACACACGAAAAACAGAATCTGTCAAAAACAGAACAGTCTGTAGTAATCTGTAACTAACGCAAACTTCTGGAACTCCAAAAATTATACCAAAATTAGACGACCTAGAAAATTTGTTTGTTGATCAGCAGAAATTCAAATCAGTATTTTATCACGTTCTGGTGATTTTTAATAATTCGGTCACTGAACACAAAGTTTCTGGAAATTACAGCAAGATCAAATAACTATCATCCAAGAAGATCCAATAGGTCTAGCTTGGCACAAACACTAATTAAAACATAAAAACACATCTAAACAGAGGCTAGATGGATTATTTATTCCTAAACAGAAGCAAAAAGCAAAAAAATAAAATTGGGTTGCCTCCCAACAAGCGCTATCATTTAACGCCCCTAGCTAGGCATAAAAGCAAGGATAGATCTAGGTATTGCCATCTTTGGTAGGAAATCCATAAATGGCTCTCATAATAGATTCATATTGTAATTTTATTTTCTTTCTAGGAAAGTGTTCCATGCCTTTCTTTAATGGAAATTGGAATCTAATATTTCCTTCCTTCATATCGATAATTGCACCAATCGTGCTAAGGAAAGGTCTACCAAGAATAATAGGACATGAAGGATTGCAATCTATATCAAGAACGATAAAATCTACGGGCACATAATTCCTATTTGCAACAATAAGAACATCATTAATTCTTCCCATAGGCTTTTTAATAGTGGAATCCGCAAGATGCAAGTTTAGAGAGCAATCATCAAAGTCACGGAAATCTAGCAAATCACACAAAGTTTTGGGAACAGTAGAGACACTAGCACCCAAATCACACAAGGCATGATACTCATAATTTTTAATTTTAATTTTAATAGTAGGTTCCCACTCATCATAGAGTTTTCTAGTGATAGAAACTTTCAACTCAAGTTTTTCTTCATAAGATTGCATCAAGGCATGAACAATGTGTTCGGTAAAGGCCTTATTTTGACTATAAGAATGAGGAGAATTTAGCACGGATTGCAACAAGGAAATACAATCAATTAAAGAGCAATTTTCATAATTAAATTCCTTGAGATCCAATATAGTGGGTTTAGCAACATCTAGGTTTTTATTTCTTTCAATCCCACATTTATCAATTTCATCATCAAGATCTAAAAACTCCAAATTCTTAGAACGCCTTCTAGGTAAAGGAAGATCATATTTAGTTTCATCAAGATTCATATTGCCAAACAAAGATTTAATAGGGGACACATCAATAAGTTTTAGATCTTCATCTTGATTTTCATAGGAATTCGGTTTAGCGACCATCTTATTGACTAAGGTAGCTTGCATATCCGAGATTTCAGTGGTCAACTTTTCAAGACGAGCAATTTGGGATCTTATACCATCAAATTATTTAGACATATCATCAAGCTCTTTATTCATGTAACTCATAAACCTTTTTGTTCCTTAAGCTTGTTTCTAAAGAAATTATTATGCTCAAATTGAAGAACCATAAACTTCCTGACATTGGTTTCGATCTCCTCTAACCTTTTAAGGTGAAGATCACCAAATCTAGGTAGAGTCATCGCGACAAACAAGCAATCCAACACACGAGAAAACAAGCGGACGAGGAAAAAGGCAACGGGAAAAGAGGAGGAGATTGGGAAAGAGAGGGCGAATAAAATGGCAAGGGTGAAGTGGGGGAGAGGAAAATGAGAGGCAAATGGAAAATAATGTAACACGAGAGATAGGGATTGTGATGGGTACTTGGTATGGTGCTTGACTTGCTCTTGCGTGAGCCTCCCCGGCAACGGCGCCAGAAATTCTTCTTGCTACCTCTTGAGCACTGCGTTGGATTTCCCCAAAGAGGAGAGGATGATGCAGCAAAGTAGCGTAAGTATTTCCCTCAGTTTTTGAGAACCAAGGTATCAATCCAGTAGGAGGCCACGCACAAGTCCCTCGTACCTGCACAAAACGATAGCTCCTCGCAACCAACGCGATTAGAGGTTGTCAATCCCTTCATGGTCACTTACGAGAGTGAGATCTGATAGAGATGATAGATAATATTTTTGGTAATTTTTTTATATAGATGCAAAGTGAAAAGTAAAAGGCAAAGTAAGAACAAAGCAAGTATTAAAGTAATGGAGATTGATATGATGAGAATAGACCCGGGGGCCATAGGTTTCACTAGTGGCTTCTCTCAAGAGCATATATATTCTACGGTGGGTGAACAAATTACTGTTGAGCAATTGACAGAATTGAGCATAGTTATGAGTATATCTAGGTATGATCATGTATATAGGCATCACGTCACAAGTAGACCGAAACGATTCTACATCTACTACTATTACTCCACTCATCGACCGCTATCCAGCATGCATCTAGAGTATTAAGTTAAAAACAGAGTAACGCCTTAAGTAAGATGACATGATGTAGAGGGATAAATTCATGCAATATGATAAAAACCCCATCTTGTTATCCTCGATGGAAACAATACAATACGTGCCTTGCTGCCCTTATACATCCTTTGGGAAAGGACACCGCAAGATTGAACCCAAAGCTATGCACTTCTCCCATTGCAAGAACTACCAATCTAGTTGGCCAAACCAAACGGATAATTAGAAGAGACTTGCAAAGATAACCAATCATACATAAAAGAATTCAGAGAAGATTCAAATATTATTCATAGATAAGCTGGATCATAAACCCACAATTCATCGGCTCAACAAACACACCGCAAAAAGCAAATTACATCGAATAGATCTCCACGAGAGAGGGGGAGAACATTGTATTGAGATCCAAAAAGAGAGAAGAAGCCATCTAGCTACTAGCTATGGACCCGAAGGACTGAAGTAAACTACTCATACTTCATCGGAGGGGCTATGGTGATGATGTAGAAGCCCTCCATGGTGGATGCCCCCTCTGGTGGAGCTCCGGAACAGGCCCCAAGATGGGATCTCATGGATACAGGAAGTTGCGGCCGTGGAATTAGGTTTTTGGCTCCTGTTCTGATCGTTTGGGGGTACGTAGGTATATATAGGAGGAAGGAGTACGTCGGTGGAGCGGCAGGGGCCCACGAGGCGGGGGCGCGCCTAGGGGGCACCCTCGTGACCGCCTCTTCATTCCTTGGAGTAGGGTCCAAGTCCCCTGGATCACGTTCGGTGAGAAAATCACGTTTCCGAAGGTTTCATTCCATTTGGACTCCGTTTGATATTCCGTTTCTTCGAAACACTAAAATAGGCAAAAAAACAATAATTCTGGGTTGGGCCTCCGGTTAATAGGTTAGTCCCAAAAATAATATAAAAGTGGAAAATAAAGCCCAATATAGTACAAAACAGTAGATAAAGTAGCATGGAGCAATCAAAAATTATAGATACGTTGGAGACGTATCAGCGATGGCGACAACGGGGCACGGACAGGGGCGGCGTGGGGCAGCCTAGCGGCGTCGATGTCGTCGGCGTCATTGGGGGCAACTGTGAGGTGAGAATGAAAATTTTCACAAATGTTAGCTTGTATACCTAGAGCATTGGTCCTGGTTCATGGCACCAACCGGGATGAATGCCGCCCTTTGGTCCCGGTTCGTGCCACCAACCGGGACCAAAGGTCTCTTTTCAGCAGCCCAAAGGGCGGGAAACAGAGACCTTTGGTCCCGGTTGGTAGCATGAACCGGGACCAAAGGTGGGTATTCGTACCGGTTCGTGCCACCAACCGGGACGAAAGGTGGGCATTGGTCCGAGTTGGTGCCACCAACCGGGACGAAAGGGTGGCACAGCGATGGTGTGGTGGGAGTTTAGTCCCACCTTGCTAGCTGAGAGAGCTCAGCACCTGTTTATAAGCTGCTTTGCGGCTCAGGTGCTGAGCTCCTCTCCAATTTGCAAGCAGTACTTGCCTACCCTTGTCACTGCCATGTTGGGCCTGCATCCGGGCCCATGTACAGATGGGTTTCTAGTCGTATGCAGGCTGTGTGGCCCACTAGGCGGCATTTTTTAATTTTTTCCAGTATTTTTGTTTTGTTTTTTGCATTATTTATTTTCTTTAGTTTTTTGCTTTATTTTTTAAATTATTTTTTCTTTTAGGTCAGAAAAATTATAAACTTTTTGTTAGTGCCATTAGTTTTCAAATTTGAATAGTTTA
Source organism: Aegilops bicornis (assembly GCA_021605145.1). Classification (NCBI taxonomy): domain Eukaryota; kingdom Viridiplantae; phylum Streptophyta; class Magnoliopsida; order Poales; family Poaceae; genus Aegilops; species Aegilops bicornis. The sequence continues at coordinate 74,719,835 of CM038671.1, read as the reverse complement.
AATTTGAATTCTTTGAAATTTGTGTGAATCACTTGTTTGTGAATAACTTCACTATGAAAATATATTTTTGAGTGATTCTTTTTCCTGCCATTTAATATTACTGTATTTTATCATTATATTCAAAAATAGATTTTGTTATTTCAATTTCTATCAAAAAAATCTTTATGAAAAATCTTTTTGCTATTAAAATTTCTAACAAAAAATTCTTTATGATAATTCTTTTTGCTTTTCATGTTTTGAACAGAAAATACTTTGATAATTTTAGTTGCATAAATTTTATATCATTTTAGTTTTAAAAATACTAGAGGTTTATAAAAGCTTTTTAGTTGATTGCTTTTTCTATTAGAGTTTTATAAAAGCTTTTTATTTTATTCTTTTTGCTATTGAAGAATATTATAGTATTGTTTTAGTTGGTTATGATAGAATATTTTAATAGATTAGTTTTAGTTCATTCTTTTTGCTATTAGTTCATTCTTTTTGCTATTAGTTCATTCTTTGAGCTAAATGACCCTGAAATTGAAAATCACTACAAATGAACTCTAGAAAGGTTGAAAGTTGGCATGGTATCATCATTTCACCCCCATAGAATGTGCTAAAAAGTTGAGAGGCTTACGGCAAAAACTGGATGCACTTCGTGAACAAAATGGACAATCTCTTTCGAAGTATCAAGGTTTCGGACGAAAACTCATCTGATACAAAGGGATTTTATTTTTTTGAACTTATTTGAACTCCAGACTTTTTGTGTGTTCAAAATGAACCATTCATAGCCAGATCATCAATTTTCAACCCTTTCTAACTTCATCTGGTATTTTTCATGCATTTACTGATTTTTTTAAGCTAAATGACAATGAAATTGAAAAGCACTAGAAATGAACTCTGAAAAGGTTGTAAGTTGGCAGGGTAGCATAATTTCACCCACATAGCATGTGCTAAAAAGTTGAGAGGGTTACAGCAAAAATTGGATGCACTTCGTGTACAAAATGGACAATCTCTTTCGAAGTATTAGGGTTTCGGACGAAAACTCATATGTTACATAGGGATTTCATTTTTTTGAAGTAATTTGAACTCCAGACTTTTTGTGTGTTCAAAATGAACCATTCAAAGCCACATCATCAATTTTCAACCCTTTCTGACTTCATCTGGTATTTTTCATGCATTTACTATTTTTTTGAATTAAATGACCCTAAAATTTCTAAAAAGGTTGAAAGTTGGCAGGGTATCAGCATTTCACCCACATTGCATGTGCTAAAAAGTTGAGAGGGTTACGGCAAAAACAGGATGAACTTCCTGTACAAAACGGACAATCTCTTTCGAAGTATCAGGGGTTCATACGGAAACTCATCTGTTACGAAGGGATTTTATTTTTTGAACTTATTTGAACTCCAGAGTTTTTGTGTGTTAAAAATGAACCATTCATAGCGACATCATTAATTTTCAACCCTTTCTGACTTCATCTGGTATTTTTCATGCATTTACTGATTTTTGTAAGCTAAATGACATAGAAATTGCAAAGCACTACAAATGAACTCTGAAAAGGTTGAAAGTTGGCAGGGTATCATCATTTCACCCACATAGAATGTGCTAAAAAGTTGAGAGGGTTACGGCAAAAACTGGATGCATTTTGTGTACAAAACGGACAATCTATTTCGAAGTATCAGGGTTTCATACGGAAACTCATCTATTATAAAAGGCATTTCATTTCCTCACATGTAACTGCAGTTATATTCTAGATCAAAGGCATCATCATAATAGTTGTGGAGAGAAAGTCTTCACTTTTTTTTCCGCTTGTGTCCTTTGCTTTTTGCACCGTAGCAATGGATAATCTGCATCGTTTAACAGGGTGCTTGGGTCAGCCTTGACTTTGTAGGTAGGAATTTCATGAAACTTTCCATAATCTTCAGACATGTCTGTCTTGCCCTCCAATCCCACGATGTCTCTTTTTCCTGAATGAACTATGTGGCGCTTCGGCTCATCTTATGATGTATTCGCTTCCTTATCTTTTCTTTTTTTTGGTTTGGTAGACATGTCCTTCACATAGAAAACCTGCGCCACATCATTGGCTAGGAAGAATGGTTCGTCTGTGTACCCAAGATAGTTCAGATCCACTGTTGTCATTCCGTACTATGGGTCTACCTGTACCCCGCCTCCTGACAGATTGACCCATTTGCACTGAAACAAAGGGACCTTAAAATCATGTCCGTAGTCAAGTTCCCATATGTCCACTATGTAACCATAATATGTGTCCTTTCCCCTCTTAGTTGCTGCATCAAAGCGCACACCACTGTTTTGGTTGGTGCTCTTTTGATCTTAGGCGATTGTGTAAAATGTATTCCCATTTATCTCGTACCCTTTGTAAGTCAATACAGTCAAAGTTGGTCCCCTGGCCAACGAGTACAACTCATCAGAAACCGTGTTGTCACCCTTGAGACGTGTTTGCAACCAACTGCCGAAAGTCTTGATGTGTTCACATGTAATCCAGTCATCACACTGCTCCGGGTGTTTGGAGCGCAAAATGTTCTTGTGTTCATCGACATACGCGGTCACCAAGGTAGAGTTCTGTAGAACTGTGTAGTGTGCTTGAGACCAAGAATGCCCGTCCCTACATATTATTGAGGGAGACCAACCTTCTTAAGGTCAGGAATGAAGTCAACACAAAACCCCATGACATCCTCTGTTTGATCGCCCATGGAGATGCTTCCTTCTGGCCTAGCGCGGTTACGGACATATTTCTTTAGGACTCCCATGAACCTCTCAAAGGGGAACATATTGTGTAGAAATACAGGGCCCAGAGCGACAATCTCGTCGACTAGATGAACTAGGACGTGCATCATGATATTGAAGAAGGATGGTGGGAACACCAACTCGAAACTTATAAGACATTGCGCCACATCAGTCCTTAACGTTGGTAGGATTTCTGGATCGATCACCTTCTGAGAGATTGCATTGAGCATGGACATAGCTTCACAATGGCTAATCGAATGTTTTCGGGTAGAAGCCCCCTCAATGCAGCTGGAAGCAGTTGCTGTTGGGGAACGTAGTAATTTCAAAAAAATTCCTACGCACATGCAAGATCATGGTGATGCATAGCAACGAGAGGGGAGAGTGTGTCCACGTATCCTCGTAGACCGAAAGCGGAAGCGTTAGCTCAACGCGGTTGATGTAGTCGTATGTCTTCACGATCCAAGCGATCCAAGTACCAAACGTACGACACCTCCTACTTCAGCACACGTTCAGCTCGATGACGTCCCGCGAACTCCGATCCAACAGAGCTTCACGGGAGAGTTTCATCAGCACGACGGCGTGATGATGGTGATGATGTTGCTACCGACGCAGGGCTTCGCCTAAGCACCACTACAATATGATCGAGGTGGAATATGATGGAGGGGGGCATCGCACATGGCTGGGAGAGATCAACAGATCAACTTGTGTGTCTTGGGGTGCCCCCTGCCCCCGTATATAAAGGAGCAAGGGAGGAGGAGGCCGGCCCTAGGAGGGGCGCGCCAAGGGAGTAGGATTCCTACTCCTAGTAGGAGTAGGTTTCCTCCTTTCCTAGTCCAAATAGGAGAAGGGGGGAAAGGAGGGGAGGGGAGAAGGAAGGGAGAGGGGGGCCGCGCCCCAAACCCCTTGTCCAATTCGGACTGGGCTTGGGAGGGGCGCGCGCCACCTCCTGGCTGCTGCCTCTCCTTCCCACTGAGGTCCATTAAGGCCCAATACTTCTTCCCCGTATTTCCGTAACTCCCCGGTACTCCAAAAAATCTCCGAATCACTCGGAACCTTTTCGATGTCCGAATATAGTCGTCCAATATATCGATCTTTACGTCTCGACCATTTCGAGACTCCTCGTCATGTCCCTGATCTCATCTGGGACTCCGAACAACCTTTGGTACATCAACACACATAAACTCATAATACAAATCTTCACCGAAAGTTAAGCGTGCGGACCCTACGGGTTCGAGAACTATGTAGACATGACCAAGAGACGTCTCCGGTCAATAACCAATAGCGTAACCTGTATGCTCATATTGGCTCCTACATATTCTACGAAGATCTTTATCGGTCAAACCGCATAACAACATACGTTGTTCCCTTTGTCATCGGTATGTTACTTGCCCGAGATTCCATCGTCGGTATCTCAATACCTAGTTCAATCTCGTTACCGGTAAGTCTCTTTACTCGTTCCGTAATGCATCATCCCGCAACTAACTCATTAGTCACATTGCTTGCAAGGCTTATAGTTATGTGCATTACCGAGAAGGCCCAGAGATACCTCTCCGACAATCGGAGTGAAAAATCCTAATCTCGATCTATGCCAACTCAACAAGTACCATTGGAGACACCTGTAGAGCACCTTTATAATCACCCAGTTATGTTGTGACGTTTGGTAGCACACAAAGTGTTCCTCCAGTATTTGGGAGTTGCATAATCTCATAGTCATAGGAACAAGTATAAGTCATGAAGAAAGCAATAGAAACATACTAAACGATCAAGTGCTAAGCTAACGGAATGGGTCAAGTCAATCACATCATTCTCCTAATGATGTGATCCCGTTAATCAAATGACAACTCATGTCTATGGTTAGGAAACTCAACCATCTTTGATTGACGAGCTTGTCAAGTAGAGGCATACTAGTGACACTATGTTCGTCTATGTATTCACACATGTATTATGTTTTCGGTTAATACAATTCTAGCATGACTAATAAACATTTATCATGAAATAAGGAAATAAATAATAACTTTATTATTGCCTCTTGGGCATATTTCCTTCAGTTGCGTCATAATCACGTAGCAGTAATGAGACTTTAGGTTCTGGAACATTTTCTCTGGCATATTTATTATTCTCTTTATATTCGACGAGAAGCCAGACGGGACCTTTATACTGAGCAGGCATTCAAAGAAGATTTCCTTCTCTTCTTTGGTAAGAGCGTAGCCGGCAGGACCTTCATACAGCTTTGGAGGCATGCCGTCTTTTTCGTGCACACGTTGCTGGTCCTCCCGTGCCTCTGGTGTATCTTTTGTCTTCCCATATACGCCCAAGAAGCCTAGCAGGTTCACGCAAAGGTTCTTCATCACGTGCATCACGTCGATTGATGAGTGGACCTCTACGTATTTCCAGTAGGGTAGGTCCCAAAATATAGATTTCTTCTTCCACATGGGTACGCGTCCCTCAGCGTCATTCGGAACAGATAGTCTGTCGGGACCCTTTCCAAAGATTACTTGTAAATCATTGACCATAGCAAGTACGTGATCACCGATACGGATGGTGGGATTTTTCCGGTGATCTACCTCGCCTTTGAAATGCTTGCCTTTGTTTCGACATTGATGGTTGGTGGTATGTCTCCAACGTATTTATAATTTTTGATTGTTCCATGCTGTTATATTATTGATCTTGTATGTTTCATAATCATTTTATAGTCATTTTATATCATTTTTTGGTACTAACCTATTGACATAGTGCCAAGTGCCAGTTGCCGTTTTCTTCATTTTTTTTACATCGCAGGAAATCAATACCAAATGGATTCCAAATGCAACAAAACTTTACGGAGATTTCTTTGGGACCAAAAGACACCTAATGGGCCAAGGCTGCACCTGGGGGTGCTTCGAGGAAAGCACAACCTACCAGGGCGCGCCAGGAGGCCCAAGCGCGCCCTGGTGGGTTGTGCCCACCTCGGGTGCCCCCCGGACCGCCTCTTTGCTCTATAAATACCCCAATATTCCAGAAACCCTAGGGGAGTCGACGAAAATCAATTCCAGCTGCCGCAGAGTCCAGAACCACCAGATCCAATCTAGACACCATCACAGATGGGGTTCACCACCTCCATTGGTGCCTCTCCGATGATGCGTGAGTAGTTCTTTGTAGACCTTCGGGTCCGTAGTTAGTAGTCAGATGGCTTCCTCTCTCTTGTTTGATTCTCAATACAATGGTCTCTTGGAGATCCATATGATGTAACTCTTTTTGCGGTGTGTTTGTTGGGATCGGATGAACTTTGAGTTTATGATCAGATCTATCTTTTTATATCCAGGAAAGTATTTGAGTTTCTTTGATTCTTTCATGCATGATTGCTTATAGCCTCATATTTATTCTCTGATATTTTGGTTTTGTTTGGCCAACTTGATCTATTTATCTTGCAATGGGAAGAGGTGCTTTGTAGTGAGTTCGATCTTACAGTGGTTGATCCCAGTTACAGAAGGGGAACCGACACATATGTATAGTTGCTACTAAGGATAAAACGATGGGTCTATATCTACATAGATAGATCTTGTCTACATCATGTCATCGTTCTTATTGCATTACTCCGTTTCTCCGTGAACTTAATACACTAGATGCATGCTGGATATCGGTCGATGTGTGGAGTAATAGTAGTAGATGCAGGCAGGAGTCGGTCTATTAATCTTTGACGTGATGCTTATATAATGATCATTGCCTGGATATCGTCATGATTATTTGAAGTTCTATCAATTGCCCAACAGTAATTTGTTTACCCACCGTTTGCTATTTTTCTCGAGAGAAGCCACTAGTGAAACCTACGGCCCTCGGGTCTCTTTCTCATATTATTTGCCTTTGCGATCTATTTTCCTTTGCTTTTATTTTTGAGATCTATTAAACCAAAAATACAAAAATACCATGCTGCGTTTTATTCTCATTTATTTTATTTGGCGTTCAGTCTATCAATCTACTACAATTTTATCTCACGTCTGTTTTCCTATCTTGAGGCGCCGTTCCCCTAAAGGGATTGACAACCCCTTTAACACGTCGGGTTATGAGTAGTTGTTATTTGTGTGTAGGGGTTGTTTATGTTCTGTTGCTAGGTTCTCCTACTGGTTCGATAACCTTGGTTTCATCACTGAGGGAAATACCTACCGTCGCTCATCCCGCACACGTACACTGTTTTCATTCGAAAGCTGTAAAAGTTCTCCAACTAATGGCCTTAGGTACACATCAATGTCGTTCCCAGGTTGCTTAGGGCCTTGGATGAGAACTGACATCATAATACTGCTTCATGCACAAACAAGGAGGAAGATTATAGATACATAGAGTCACGGGCGAGGTGCTGTGATTGCTGCTCTGCTCCCCAAAAGGATTAATGCCATCCGCGCTTAAACCAAACCGTACGTTCCTTGCGTCACTTGCAAAGTCCTCCCAGTTCTTTCTCTCTATTTTTCTCCACTGCGACCCGTCAGCGGGTGCTCTCAACTTCCCCTCCTTCTTACGGTCCTCTCTATGCCTCGCATCAACTTGGCATGCTATTTATTTCTAAATAGACGTTTCATCCGTGGTATTTTAGGAGCATACCACATCACCTTGGCAGGAACCCTCTTCCTGGGACGCTCGCCGTCAACATCACCAGGGTAATCTCCTCTGATCTTATACCACAATGCACCGCATACCGAGAATGCGTTCAAATCCTCGTACGCACCATGGTAGAGGATGCAGTCATTAGGGCATGCATGTATCTTCTGCACCTCCAATCCTAGAGGGCATACAACCTTCTTTGCTGCATACGTTCTGTCGGGCAATTCGTTATCCTTTGGAAGCTTCTTCTTCAAAATTTTCAGTAGCTTCTCAAATCCTTTGTCTGGTACGCCATTCTCTGCCTTCCACTACAGCAATTCCAGTATGGTACCGAGCTTTGTGTTGCCATCTTCGCAATTGGTGTACAACCCTTTTTTGTGATCCTCTAATATGCGATCGAATTTCAGCTTCTCCTTTTCACTTTTGCAATGTCTCTTTGCATCAACAATGACCCGGCGGAGATCATCATTGGGCACATCGTCTGGTTCCTCTTGATCTTCAGCTTCCCCCGTTGCAGCATCACCGTATTCAGGGGGCACATAGTTGTCATCATCCTCTTCTTCTTCGCTGCCTTTCATCATAACCCCTCTTTCTCCGTGCTTGGTCCAAACATTATAGTGTGACATGAAACCCTTATAAAGCAGGTGGGTGTGAAGGGTTTTTGAGTCAGAGTAAGACCTCGTATTCCCACAGCTAGGGCATGGACAACACATAAAACCATTCTGCTTGTTTTCCTCAGCCACTGCGAGAAAATTATGCACGACCACAATTTACTCGGAGGTGCGTCTGTTACCGTACATCCATTGCCGGTTCATCTGCGTGCATTATATATAACTAGCAAAAAGGCCCGTGCGTTGCAACGGGTAAAAATAGAAAAATGCGAGCACCTTTTACCTACAAAAACCGCAATCGATGATTAGTTTTCCACTGTATAAATAGAGTGGAGCAAAAGTTTTTGAGGAATTAATCTAGAAGGTATGTAATTTTATTCACTGTTCGGAAATATGATGCAGCAAAAGCTAAGAATGATGTGGCTGATAAATCACATCTTGTCGAATATATATGACCATTGATGTGGGTATAAACATTAAGGGGCAGCAGAACTACTTGGCTTTTTTCGCGGGTTATAACTCAGAGGTAAGATTTTCTCTATTGATGAAGGTCCTTGATCCAACCACACATTCGTGCTAAGCAATCTGCTACCTCTATTTTGATCTCTATGAATTTTATGAGGAATAAACTCCGTAGGCGGAACATTCCAAGCTATTACCAGAAAGAATGGACAACACCATCGCTAAATCCGATTGCACGATGATAGGAATGTCAGAATATTTTATAGCTAGCCCCATGCAAATTATTATCGCATGTATCTTCGCTTCGAGAGCTTCGTTGCAATGGAATAACTATCGGTATGCAGCGAATATCACCAAGAGTCATCCTGCTTTCGAAGCACCATTCCGGCCATTGCTGGCCGTCAGCTTCCACGAACACACCGTCAACTGGGAGAGCGACCATGTTTACCGGCAGTGCTGCAGCGAAACTACTATTTTCTAGAATAATACAGTATTGTACACCTAATTTGTAGAACAATAGGAAAAAACCCGTTTAAATTTATGTATGTATGTTGATTGAATCGTAATGACATGGAGCCCATAGCTGACATATCTTTTGTAGTCTAATAGTGAAAATCCTAGGCATCAATTTTGATGTACTGATATGTTAATCAAAATCAAACTATTAACACTCGGCATAACACAATAAAGTTTGTGTTGTAAAAAAGATCTCTGGTGCATATATAATATCTGTATAGCGCATATGTCTGTGTGTTGCAACGGAAGAATTATATAACTATGCTCTCCAATAGCATGTATTAATCTCCCAAATTATTCCAATTAATATCCACGTATGCTCACGATTAAAGGATTCATCTCCTCCGTTCTGGTTGATTCCCGAGTTCGCTTGTTGCCAGGCCACTCGCGAGTAGCGACTCTATAATAATTGATGTAAAGAGCTGAAATGGGACTATTAAACTGTGGAAACCTCACATAAAAAAAACTGTGGAAACCTATCCGTCCTCCATCTATAATGCATTTTCTAAATCTTTTCATTGTACTTGTGAATAGATGCTTAGCATAGTTGGTAACTGCAATTCTCCTAATACAGGAGATCCTTCATTCGATTCTTCACCCTGATGATTATTATTTTTCTTCATTTTGCAGCAGTATGGCCACTTGCCTGCCCGACGGCCCATAAGGGTAGCGTGCAACATGTACCTGGCCAATTATGCAGAATCTTTTTTGTTTCTTATAGCAGAAAAGGAATTAGTACCACTTCAGACTTTTTAAAATTTTTCTAAAAAATAGAATATGGGTGAACGGATGAAAAAACCCACAGAAACACACCTGGAAAAAGTGCGCATGCGTTGCAGCGGGTACAAAATTAATAACAATTAGTACCTCCCTTCTTCCCCATTGCTTAAACCGACCAATTTTTCTATTTTTCCAGAATTCGTTTGGGTGTTGTTTTAAAATAATCACTCAAATAATTAGTATGACCTTATTGAAGTAATCATTATCACTTTGTTGAAATCATCCTTTTGAAATAATGAAATCTTTAGTTATTATAGAATTAGTAAAAAACTTGCATATGATTAAAAAGACATACATAAGAATATAGAAAAACTAAATCGCATATTGCCTGGAGTACATTTTTTAAGCAAAGCCTGGGGTACATAGAAGCCTCCATATGCATGCACTCTCTAGCCGATCCATGCGTAGGATCAGGTAATTGGACTAATTAATAGAGGCCTGCATATGACCTTTTTTTCCAAATCCCTACCTGCCCGCTTACTCCTTTGGTCTTTGCATGCAGCCTCCTATATTTATGGGGTATCTTTTTTATATTTCTCCTATAGCCCAATATCCCATCATTTATCCTTGCCTTATTCTTCTTCATGCATATATGTCTCACGGCACCCTCTCTGTGAGTCTTTTTTGCCATTAATTTGATCTATTTTTTATCTATCATTAATTCCTTTCCTTCTTCATGCATGCCTCAGGAAACCAATTTTTTCAAATCCCTGCCTGCCCGCTTACTCAATTCCTTTCATTCTTCAGGCATGCTTGACGAATCTGTGTGTAAACGGGCCCAACTCTTTACCCTTTCCTCCTTATTAATTCCCAAGGCTGCTTATTGATTTGAACTCACCAACGTATATAAATTGGTTGTATTGCCTGTAAAAGAGCGAGGTCGTAGTATATAAGATAAACACATCCTATTTTCATTACGCAAGAGGGCTGCCACATGTGGGCGAGACGTGAAAAAAGGCCACGAGCGACGGCCCAAGCTGGCCCATGTGTGAGCGACGTGGCCTTAGTGTGTTAAACTGAAGGTTTTGAGTTCAATTCTGGATAGAAGAATTTTTTTTTCGCATGATTTTTTTATAAACGGGCTAGATGGTGGGCCGACTTCATTGGGATAGAGCATGGGCTGCGTGCTTCGGACGGGCCAATGGCCAGTTGTCATTATTATTTTAGATGAGCGTGTGCAGAAAATAGTACCACCTCGGATACTAAAAAAAATCTAAAAATTAATATAGGTGAACGGATGAAAAATTTGAAGAAACGCACCTTGCTTTATTAATAGGTATAGATTAAGTGTGTCAAAAACCATTACAAAACATCATGAATAGATAAGTGACCAAATTAATAGAAGTTTATCGTCACATTAAAACCAAAGTACATACATAGTTCTCATTGAACAACATATAGCTCTCCAGATCATCTAATTAAATCATATATTAAAACTATCTAAAACATTTTAATGCAACAACAAATGCGATCATAATCGCAACCAAGGTAACAATTGATCCAACGGCATAATGATACCAAGCCTCTGTATGAATGTCATATTTTCTAATCTTTCTAATCTTCAAGCGCATTGCATCTATCTTGATCTTGTGATCATCGACGACATCCCCAACATGCAACTCCAATATCATCTTCTCCTCCTTAATTTTTTTTAAATTTTCCTTCAAGTAATTGTTTTCTTCTTCAACTAAATTTAACCTCTCGACAATAGGGTCGGTTGGAATTTCCGGTTCACATACCTCCTAGATAAAAAAATCTATTTCACGTTGGTCGGCATAATTGTCATAAACAATAAATTAACCAAATAGTTATAAAAGATAATATATACCACATCCGAATCATAGAAAGGACGAGGGCCGATAGAGACGGATACCAAAACAATCGCACTATATAATAACAAACAATAATAAAAGTAAGAAAATTACACAAGTATCTATCTAAATCATACAAGTAAGAATTTTTTTATTTTAGATAAGATCAAGAGTGTCACGCCCAATATGCGACCCTATCCAAAAGGAACTCGACGGTCCCACCAAGGATAGACCCGCATATTGAAACGCTTTTGCAAGGTGGATATCATTACATCAACATTACAAAATGGATGGGGATACATACATAAGGCACAAATGCCACAAGAATACATCAACATCATATACAAGTCATGCATCCGACTACGGATGAAACATAAACAGAAGCTCAAACGACATCCACCCTGCTAGCCCAGGCTGCCGACACGGAACCTATCCTCGATCGAAGAAGAAGCGGAAGAAGAACTCCAATACAAGCAAACATCGCTCTCGCGTCAAGATCATCGCAAAACCTGTACCTGCAATCGTTGGTGTAGTAATCTGTGAGCCATGAGGACTCGGAATCCCATTACCATGGGTATCAAGACTAGCAAAGCTTAATGGGAAAGGAAGGGGTAAAGTGGTGAGGTTGCAGCAGCGACTAAGCATATATGGTGGCTAACATACGCAAATGGGAGCGAGAAGAGAAACAAAGGAACGGTCGCCAACTAGTAATGATCAAGTATTGATCCTGAACTCCTACTTACGTCAAACATAACCCAGAAACCGTGTTCTCCTCTCGATCAACCCCGAAAAGAGACACTCACGGTTACGCACACGGTTGGTGTAATTTAGAAGAGAATGCTTCAAGTTTACTACAACCGGATATTAACAAATTCCCATCCGCCACATAACCGCGGGCACGGCTTTGAAAGTTCAAACCCTGCAGGGTGTCCCAACTTAGCCCATGATAAGCTCTCGCGATCAACGAAGGATATTCCTTCTCCCGGGAAGACCCGATCGGTCTCGGAATCCCGGCTACAAGACATTTCGACAAAGAATAAAACAAGACCAGCAAAGCCGCCGGATGTGCCGACAAATCCCGATAGGAGTCGCCGTACCTCGTTCTCGGGGCACACCGGATGAGCAAGACGTCGGGTTGGCATAGACCACGATTGCCAGGCGCCGGACATCGCTTCGGTTTGGACCAGCACTCGAGGAGAACCGGCCGGGGGCTAAAATAAAGATGACCCTCGGGCTCCGAAACCCAAGGGAAAAAGGGCATAGGTGAGGCAAATGGTAAAACCAATGTTGGGCCTTCTTTGGAGGAGTCTTATTCAAAGCGAACTGTCAAGGGGGTCCCATAAATCACCCAACTGTTAGGGACGCAAAATCCGGGAACATAATACCGATATGATGGAAACTAGGCGGCAAGAGTGGAACAAAACACCAGGCATAAGGCCGAGCCTTCCACCCTTTACCAAGTATATAGATGCATTAATTAAACAATAGATATTGTGATATCCCAACAAGTAAACATGTTCCAACAAGGAACAACATCTCCATGTTCCAACAAGGAACAAACTTCATCTTCACCTGCAACTAACAACGCTATAAGAGGGGCTGAGCAAAGCGGTAACATAGCCAAACAACGGTTTGCTAGGAAGGGTGCAAAATGTTAGAGGCTGACATGGCAATTTGGGATGGCTTGATAAACAGGTAAATAGGTAGCGCAGCAAAGCGATAGAACGAAGCAACTAGCATAGAAATGATAGTAGTGAGATCCAGGGTAGCGGTCATCTTGCCTGAAATCCCGCAAGGAAGAAGAACGAGTCCATGAAGAAGATGAACGGATGAAGCCGAACCAAGCGTAGACGAACGAATCCTCACGATCGCAACGAAACAGGAACTAACAAGAAGAAGCACACAACATAGTAAACACACCACACATAGACAAGACATGATGCACAACCAAGCATGATGCATGAAAAAGCTACATGAAGATACTCATGGCAAGAGATGATGCAAACAAGACCAACACATCAAAGCAAGTTTAAATGAGGCCGGAAACAACATATAACAATTTCGGTAAGTCCTCATATGCTAATTTCGAAATTGGTCCAGATCTGAATAAACCTTATGTTCAAGTTGTTAAACAGCAAGTTAAGATGCACCAAGATGATCTACACGAAATTCTAGTCAAGTTACATATAAAGTTCATTTAATTCAGAGCTACGGCCTAGAAGATATGAGCAAAACAAGTTAAACATGGCATTGATGCAAAATGCATACAAACATCAAGCAAACACCTCAAAACGAGGATGCAACATGATAATATGAAACTACATGCAAAATCAAGCAAGTTTCATATAGAGCACACTCAAAACGGAGCAACGGTGCAACACATACACCCTATACAAGACATAACAAACTGTCCAAAACAGCAACTAGGCATATTGCAAGCATCAAAACAATATGCTACAGGACCTCAATATGAAAACAAAAGGCATGGATATGATGTACAGGTAAAGCATTATAAAACATGAACACTGAGCTATCTCCAGAAATCACTAGAACATGCTCAAACACACATGGCAAGATTGCAAATAAAATCAGGTTCAGACTTTAGCAGATATTAACATCAGGTTGCAATGTTTAGAGCTATCAAGCAACATGTTACAAGAAGTTACCATGGCAAAAAAAGGCATGGCATGAAACTACTAATTGCATAGAACAAAAGTCCCTTACTGACCATGAGCCAAAAAGGATCAGAAAATATGATGGCACCCGTGTAAACATGGCAAGTTATATTACAGATTCATACATGGCAGGAACAACAATAAGTAGGCATGTTGGTGAGCTTGAACCACTCACCACAGAGCAATACATGGCATGGCAAGGAAACTCACAGTAAGAAGACATGGCATAGAAGCTATACATGGCAAGAACAACATCATAGCATACACGGATCAACTACAACCACCTTGGAAAAATTGAATATGATGTAAACAACCTGCCAGGAAACATTTTATAGCAAAAGTAGAGCTCGATTGACTCAAGCTATGGCACTCCATAATTGCAAACAAGGGCATGTATGGATAGAGCATAACCATATGTTCAAAACATCCTTACTGAAGTATCTCAAAATAAGCATGGATCTCTCGGTAGCATCAAGTTAACATGGCATAAAAATATCAGCAGAACAGGGCTGAAATCAGCAACATCATGAAGCCTAGTTTGCATGCTTGTGCTAGTCACCACAGAGATCACAAAAATACATGGCATACACCCCTGTAAAGATAGCATGGCATATTACAAAACACATGTAGGACTCAAGTTCATAGGATGCACACATCAATCATGGCAAAAATGACAAAAGTGCATGTTCTGATAAGAATCTGAAACTAACATCACATAGCACTCTTCTAACAGTATTTAGGGAATCAATATGAGCTCAAATGTAAATGATGCAATGTAAAGAAATGATTTACTCATCGAGGCGAACAATTTGACATATTACACGCACGAAACGGAGCTACGGATGCAAAGATATGACATGATGAAAATGCATGAAAATATTAGCAGATTCGGGACTTAGTGGAAAACGGAGGGGGGGGGAAGTCAACCCTCGTGCACGGACGACGAGGACGGCCGGAGGACGAGGGGAGGGCGCCGGTGGAGGCCGGGGAGCTCGGGGCCGCGGATCCGTCCGCCCGACCGGATCCGGCCGGATCCGTCCGGCCCGGACCGACCGATCTGGCCAGCGCTGGCGGCCGGGCGCTGCCGGGCGGCCGGCGGCGGCGCGGCGGGCGCTGGGCGGGGCGCGCCGGTGGCTGCGGTCGGCGGCGGGTCGCGGACGGCGCTGGCGGCGGGAGCGCGGGCGCGGCGAAGCGCGCGCGGGCTCGCTTCAAACCCCACGGCTGGACGGCGGCGGCCGGGCGGGTGCCACGTGGCAGCCCCTGGTTCGCTGAGGGCGGCGGCGCGGAGGGGGCGGACACGTCCGTCGGCGCGGGATGAAAGGTCCGGCGGCGGCGGGGAAGGTTAGGGTAGGTTTGGACCCGGAATTTTTGGGGGAAGACACATATTTATAGGTAGAGAGAGGTAGGAGAGTCCAAATGAGGAGCGGTTTTCGGCCACGCGATCGTGATCGAATGGCCGAGAGCATGGAGGGGAGTTTGTTGGGTTTTGGGCCACTTTGGAAGGGTGTTGGGCTGCAAGGAGAAGGAGGCTTTTACGGTTACCCGGTTAACCGTTGGAGTATCAAACGACCTCCAAATGACCCGAAACTTGACAGGCGGTCTACCGGTGCTATACCAAGGCTGCTTGGCAAACCTCGGTCCATTCCGAGACCGTTTAATACCCGCACACGAAAAGAGGTAAAGGGGGGCGCCGGGAGACATAGGAGCGCCGGATTGCAAAACGGACAACGGGGAAAATGCTCGGATGCATGAGACGAACACGTATGCAGAATGAAATGCACATGACGACATGATATAAAATGCAGATGATGACATGGCAAAGTGCAACACGCAAGCACATGACATGGCAATGACGGCAAATAACTGACAGACACCTGGCGCATCGGATCCGGGGCGTTACAAAGAGGCTCACCACGGTGGTGCCGGTGACGAGATCGGCGTGGGCGATCGACGGTGGTGAGGACGGGAACGGGACAGGACGGACCGCCAAACCTAGACAAATCTCGAGGAAAATGGAGCTTGGACAAGGAGCTTCGAGAGGAGAAAGCTTAAGTATGGCTCGGGCATTTCATCGAACACCTCATGTTCATAGGAGGTGAGCTAGAGCACCACAAAGCTCTCCCCTCGCCGGCCAGAAAAACAGAGCAGTGGAGTGCTCTGCTCGCGGGTGAGAGGCTAGATATAGGCATCTCATTAGTCCCGGTTCGTGGCTGGAACCGGGACTAAAGGACCCCCTGTGGTACCGGTTCTAGCCACGAACCGGGACCAATGGTTGTGGGCCAGGAGTGAGGCACATTGGTCCCGGTTTGTGTCGGGAACCAGAACCTAAGGTGTTGGGGAACGTAGTAATTTCAAAAAATTTCCTACGCACACACAGGATCATGGTGATGCATAGAAATGAGAGGGGAGAGTGTGTCCACGTACCCTCGTAGACCGAAAGCGGAAGCATTAGCACAATGCGGTTGATGTAGTCGTACGTCTTCACGATCCGACCGATCCGAGTACCGGACGTACGGCACCTCCGAGTTCAGCACACGTTCGGCTCGATGACGTCCCTCGAACTCCGATCCAGCCAAGCTTTGAGGGAGAGTTCCGTCAGCACGACGGCATGGTGACGGTGATGATGATGCTACCAGCGCAGGGCTTCGCCCAAGCACCGCTACGATATTATCGAGGTGGAATATGGTGGAGGGGGGCACCGCACACAGCTAAGAGATCAAGAGATCAATTGTTGTGTCTCCAAGGGGTGCCCCCTTCCCCGTATATAAAGGAGTGGAGGAGGGGGAGGGGGCCGGCCACCCTAGGCGCACCCCATGAGGAGTCCTACTCCCATAGGACTCCCCCCTTCCAAGTGGGAGTAGGAGAGGAGAGGGAAGGAGATATAGGGGGAAAGGAAAGGGGGGCGTCGCCCCCTCCTTGTCCAATTCGGACTAGGGGGGGGGGGGAGGGGCGCGCCGCTGCCCTTGGCCGCCCCTCCTCTTCTCAACTAGGGCCCAATAGGCCCATTAGTCTCCCCGGGGGGTTCCTGTAACCCCCGGTACTCAGGTATGTGTCCGAAACTCCCCGAAACCATTCCGGTGTCCGAACATAGTTGTCCAATATATCGATCTTTATGTCTCGACTATTTCGAGACTCCTCGTCATGTCCGTGATCATATCCGGGACTCCGAACTGCCTTCAGTACATCAAAACACAAAACTCATAATACCGATCGTCATCTAACTTTAAGCGCGCGGACCCTACGGGTTCGAGAACTATGCAGACATGACCGAGACACGTCTCCGGTCAGTAACCAATAGCGGAACCTGGATGCTCATATTGGCTCCTACATATTCTACGAAGATCTTTATCTATCAAACCGCATAACAACATACGTTGTTCCCTTTGTCATCGGTATGTTACTTGCCCGAGATTCGATCGTCGGTATCTCAATACCTAGTTCAATCTCGTCACCGGCAAGTCTCTTCACTCGTTCCGTAATACATCATCTCGCAACTAACTCATTAGTCACAATGCTTGCAAGGCTTATAGTGATGTGCATTACCGAGAGGGCCCAGAGATACCTCTCCGACAATCGGAGTGACAAATCCTAATCTCGAAATACTCCAACCCAACAAGTACCTTGAGGGACACCTGAGAGCACCTTTATAATCACCCGATTCACGTTGTGACGTTTGGTAGCACACAAAGTGTTCCTCCGGTAAACGGGAGTTGCATAATCTCATAGTCATAGGAACATGTATAAGTCATGAAGAAAGTAATAACAACATACTAAACGATCAAGTGCTAAGCTAAAGGAATGGGTCAAGTCAATCACATTATTCTCCTAATAATGTGATCTCGTTAATCAAATGACAACTCATGTCCATGGCTAGGAAACTTAACCATCTTCGATTAACGAGCTAGTCAAGTAGAGGCATACTAGTGACACTATGTTTGTCTATGTATTCACACATGTATTATGTTTCCGGTTAATACAATTCTAGCATGAATAATAAACATTTATCATGATATGAGGAAATAAATAATAACTTTATTATTGCCTCTAGGGCATATTTCCTTGATCTACCACTTGCACTAGAGTCAATAATCTAGATTACACAGTAATGATTCTAACACCCATGGAGTTTTGGTGCTGATCATGTTTTGCTTGTGGAAGAGGCTTAGTCAATGGGTCTGCAACATTCAGATCCGTATGTATCTTGCAAATCTCTATGTCTCCCACCTAGACTTGGTCCCGGATGTAATTGAAGCGTCTCTTGATGTGCTTGGTTCTTGTGAAATCTGGATTCCTTTGCCAAGGAAATTGGACACGATGCACTATGTATGACACCTAGATCGGATATGAACTCCTTTATCCAGAGTCCTTCAGTTGCTGCTTCTGAAGCAGCCATGTACTCTGTTTCACACGTAGATCCCGCCACGACGCTTTGTTGAGAACTGCACTAACTGACAGCTCCACCGTTCAATGTAAACACGTATCCGGTTTACGATTTAGAAGCAGGTCAGTTTCAAAGCTTGCATCGACGTAACCATTTACGACTAGCTCTTTGTCACCTCCATAAATGAGAGACATATTCTTAGTCCTTTTCAGGTATTTCTGGATGTTCTTGACCGCTGTCCAGTGATCCACTCCTGGATTACTTTGGTACCTCCCTGCTAGGCTAATAGCAAGACACACATCAGGTCTGGTACATAGCATTGCATACATGATAGAGCCTATGGCTTAAGCATAGGGAACATCTTTCATTCTCTCTCTATCTTCTGTAGTGGTCGGGCATTGAGTCTGACTCAACTTCACACCTTGTAACACAGGCAAGAACCCTTTCTTTGCTTGATCCGTTTTGAACTTCTTCAATACTTTGTCAAGGTATGTGCTTTGTGAAAGTCCTATCAAGCGTCTTGATCTATCTCTATAGATCTTGATGCCTAATATGTAAGCAGCTTCACTGAGGTCTTTCATTGAAAAACTTTTATTCAAGTATCCTTTTATGCTATCCAGAAATTCTATATCATTTCCTATCAGCAATATGTCATCCACATATAATATCAGAAATGCTACAGAGCTCCCACTCACTTTCTTGTAAATACAGGATTCTCCAAAAGTCTGTATAAAACCATATGCTTTGATCACACTATCAAAATGTTTATTCCAACTCCGAGAGGATTGCACCAGTTCATAAATGGATTGCTGGAGCTTGCACACTTTGTTAGCTCCCTTTGGATCGACAAAACCTTCTGGTTGCATCATATACAACTCTTCTTCCAGAAATCCATTTAGGAATGCAGTTTTGACATCCATTTGCCAAATTTGATAATCATAAAATGCAGCAATTGCTAACATGATTCGGACAGACTTAAGCATCGCTACGGGTGAGAAAGTCTCATCGTAGTCAATCCCTTGAACTTGTCGAAAACCTTTTGCAACAAGTCGAGCTTTATAAACAGTAACATTACAGTCAGCGTCAGTCTCTTCTTGAAGATCCATTTATTCTCAATGGCTTGCCGATCATCGGGCAAGTCAACCAAAGTCCACACTTTGTTCTCATACATAGATCCCATCTCAGATTTCATGGCCTCAAGCCATTTTGCGGAATCTGGGCTCACCATCGCTTCTTCATAGTTCATAGGTTCACCTTGGTCAAGTAACATGACCTCCAGAATAGGATTACCATACCACTCAGGTGCAGATCTTACTCTGGTTGACCTACGAGGCTCGATGAGTAACTTGATCTCAAGTTTCATGATCGATATCATTAGCTTCCTCACTAAGTGGTGTAGGTGTCACAGGAACCGGTTTCTGTGATGAACTACTTTCCAATAAGGGAGCAGGTATAATTACCTCATCAAGTTCTACTTCTTCCTCCTACTCACTTCTTTCGAGAGAAACTCCTTCTCTAGAAAGGATCCATTCTTGGCAACGAATGTCTTGCCTTCGGATATGTGATAGAGGGTGTACCCAACAATTTCCTTTGGGTATCCTATGAGTCACATTTCTCCAATTTGGGTTCGAGCTTATCAGGTTGAAGCTTTTTCACATAAGCATCGCAGCCCCAAACTTAAAAAAATGACAACTTTGGTTTCTTGCCAAACCATAGTTCATAAGGCGTCGTCTCAACGGATTTCGATGGTGCCCTATTTAACGTGAATGCAGCCGTCTCTAAAGCATAACCCCGAAACGACAGCGGTAAATCAGTTAGAGACATCATAGATCGCACCATATCTAATAAAGTACGATTATGACGTTCGGACACACCATTACACTGTGGTGTTCCGGGTGGCGTGAGTTGCGAAACTATTCCGCATTGTTTCAAATGGAGACCAAACTCGTAACTCAAATATTCTCCTCCATGATCAGATCGTAGAAACTTTATTTTCTTGTTACGATGATTTTCCACTTCACTCTGAAATTCTTTGAACTTTTCAAATGTTTCACACTTATGTTTCATTAAGGAGATATATCCATATCGGCTCAAATCATCTGTGAAGGTGAGAAAATAAATATACCCGCCGCGAGCCTCAACATTCATTGGACCACATACATCAGTATGTATGATCTCCAACAAATCAGTTGCTCGCTCCATAGTTCCGGAGAACGGCGTTTTAGTCATCTTGCCCATGAGGCATGATTCGCAAGTACCAAGTGATTCAGAATCAAGTGATTCCAAAAGTCCATCAGTATGGAGTTTCTTCATGCACTTTACACCAATATGACCCAAACGGCAGTGCCACAAATAAGTTGCACTATCCTTATCAACTCTGCATATTTTGGCTTCAACATTATGAATATGTGTATCATTACTTTCGAGATTCACTACAATAAATATGTCAACTTATGACCTTCTCTTAGTGACCCCAGCTGATTTGGTCGTAAATTCACGGCCATTTCTCTTGGAAGAGCTCAAACCCTGAAATTGCTTACACCAAATGTTCACAAAGCAGACAAGAGGCGCCAATGACCTTATTTCTACCTGATTACGACCAATATAAATGGTCATGAGGTTGTGAACGTGGATGCATTGGTACTTATTGCTATGACAAGGCGCCACCTCATCAGTTTTGCCTATGTGTCATGTCCATGTGTCAATTTTTTCCCTAGGTTGTGAAGCAACCTATATTTCTGTCATTCCCAAAATTCCCCAAAAAATTGGGCATTCTTTACTATCCAAATCATTGCCTCATGAAAATATTCAACTCCATTTGCCTGATAAATCTACCTCGGCAAATTTGAAGTTTTTGTTGAACTCGAACTGTTGTGAAGGAAGTACTAGCTAGGCATATCCTAATGAGCTGAATTTTGCCACATCTTCTATATTCCCAAATCATTGCTCTCCACAAAATTTGAGCCCCATCTAACAATACATGTGAGTGTGGCTTCAACATTCATATTTCTGTCCAGTGTGGTATGTTGCAAAGCAAGTGACACCTAGGATCCTCCATTTGAGCTGCAAATTTTCCAAGATAGTGTCCTTAGCAGATGATCATACTCAGCCAAAACTCAGGCCCATTGGCCATGTGCATTTCCCGTACCACTAATCAAACACTTGGGTGCTAATTCATGTTTGAGCATTGTTCGGTCTCCTCGTGAGATTCTTCTGTTGTTATTTTCTTCCAAGCATCTACCTGGGGAGTGCCAAACCTGCTAGACATGCCTAGGCTTCCGAGAACGCATGGCAACGCCACGGTCATGCGGTGACCATGCGGCGGGCATGCGAGTCTACGCGCTTTGGAGTTGGGGCCCTGGGCCACCGTCCAAACCTCAACGTATCACCACCAAACCATGTATTTATGCTTAAATAGATACTTATGTACCTAGAAATGATTTTTGGAAAAAATAAAGAGCAAACTATAAGGCAGCTGCAGTTCAAATTTGACCCGCTTCCTACTGAATCGGCGGAAATTTGTCTTTTTCACCAGAGGTGGATACAACTTTTTTACACCCAACCATTTTGTCAACTGTGCATTACCCATGGCCTAGTATTTTATAAAATTAATTTAGTCCATTTTTGCAACAATTATTTGGTAGTTCCTTCACAAAAAAACCTCATAGCGGGCACTCGAAAAATGAAAAATGAATTTTCCGTGCAAAGAAAATGAAAAATCCCTTAGGCAACATTGTTTGGAATTCCAAGATGCACCCGTCTGCATAATATGAGGTCATTTGAACAAACTATGCCATGAATGTGGCCATAAGATTGATCACATGGCTTGAAAGCCATGGATCTTCACGCATGATAGCTCATTTCTGAGAACACTTTTTTTAAATAATTGTCGTATTACAAGTTTATTATTTTTCCTAGAAACTTGGTCACATATGATGACACAATGCGAAGGTTTTCCAATTTTTTAGTTTTTTAATTTTTTATGCCTGTTTCAAAATGCGGTCAAAACGGCGGGAATGACCGTTCCTAGCTAGAGGTTGAATCTTGGATTTTTTTTTGTTTCTATAATTAAATAGATACCTAGGTACCTAGAAATGATTTTTGGAAAAAATAAAGAGCAAACTATGAGGCAGCCACAGTTCAAATTTTACCCGCTTCCTACTAAATAAGCGGAAATTTGTCTTTTTCACGAGAGGTGGATCAAATCTTTTGACACCCAACCATTTAGTCAATTGCGCATTAAATATGGCCTATTATTTTATAAAAATGATTTGGTCCAATATTGCAACAAATATATGGTAGGTCCTTCACAAAAAAACTCATTTTGGGCATTCGGAAAATAGAAAATGAATTTTCGTCCAAAGAAAATGAAAACTTCCTTAGTAAACATTGTCTGGAATTCCAAGATGCATCCTTGTGCACAATATGAGATCATTTGAACAAACTATGCCATGAGTGTGGCCATAAGATTGATCATTTGGCTTGAAAGCCATTGATCTCCACACATGATAGCTCGTTTCTGAGAACATTTTTAAGTAATTACTGTATTATTTACAAGTTTATTATTTTCCTGGTAACTTGGTCACATATAATGACACAATGCGAATGTTTTACAATTTTTTGAATTTTTGTGAATTTTTTATGCCCGTTTCAAAATGCGGTCAAAACGGGGGGCATGATCGTTCCTAGCTAGTGGTTGAATCTTGAATTTTTTTTTGTGTTTCTCTGATTAAATAGATACTTTTGTACCTAAAATAGATTTTTGGGAAAAATAAATAGCAAACTATGAGGCAGCTGCAGTTCAAATTTGACCCGCTTCAAACTGAGTCGGCAGAAATTTGTCTTTTTCACGAGAGGTGGATAAAAGCTTTTGACACCCAACCATTTGGTTAATTACGCATTAAATATGGCCTAATATTTTTGAAAATTGTTGCGGTCCAATTTTTTAACTAATATTTGATAGGTTCTTCACATAGGTGAAACAAAAAGAAAAAACACATTTGCATAAGCTTAATTGTCATTGGTGGAGATGTTTGTGCCATGGATTGATGACATGGCACACATCCATCCATCCATCCACCCACCCGCTGCCCAAACCCTAACTCCACTCCTCCCGTCAGATCCCTCTCCCCCGATTTAGATCCACTCCTCGCCGCCGCTGCCACCTACCTCAAGCCGATCCCGCCGCTCGCGCCCGCGCGCCACCACGCGGAGGAGCAGACCCCACACCGCTCTTCCTCTGCCTGCCGACCCACCCCGTCCCGGAGGCCTCACTCGCCGCCTTCCACAGCGGGTCCGCCGCGCTCGTCCGCCTTCCACCCATTCCCCCCCGTTCGCGGTCCAACCGGAGGAAACGCGCAACCGCGATCGCAGAGCATCGCATGGCGTCCCCGGCGCGGCCAGCCTCCGTCTCTGGCCCCTTTGGCTTTGCCGCCGACCTCGCCATCTTCTCCACTCCGGCCATGACGCGGCGGCCGGATCCAGCTCGTGCGGGTGCGACGGCGGCCGGATCCATGATGGCGATAACACGCAGCGGTCCCTGCCGGCCAGATCAGGTCCGTCTCCTCCCGCAACCGAGTCATTTTGTCATCGATTTGCCTCGCATGGCCACGACCTCTGACCCCTTCTTGCTGATTCCATTTCGTTTTGGAATCCATGTTGATTTGACACCCAAGCCGCCGAGTTGAAGCGTTGAATGTTCCTTCCGTGTGCTTGTGCTTCAAACTGTGGGCTGAGATGAGACGGTTGGTTGTGTAGGTGGGGAGAGGAAAGACGAGGAGGAGGAGGAGGAGGATCGGGAGGAGAAGCACGCCAAGGTCACGCTCCCGACCATCTCCAATTAAACACCATTCATGACGCCGAGGACGCCGAGAATGCCAAGCAACAAGGTACCACCTGCATTTATTCGATGACTACTAGTTGTATCCAATTCTTGTGCATCGGCCGACACCCATTTGCTACTCTACTTGGTTAGCCAGTCCATCTCGTTCCATTCCCTGTTACCATCTGCAATCTTTGACGCATCCATCAAGAACTTGATTCCTCTGTTTCTAATGGCAGAACCGAAGTAGTACCACCAATTAGTAATTTATGAAAAGAAGTGGTACTGTCAGAGTAGAACTGAAGTGTTGATGGTCTACTATTAGCACAAGCTATAACAATGTAGTAGTGGTACGTAGTTTAATCCGAGTTACAGTACCGGTAGTGAAAATAGACCGCCAATGTAGACGTCCAATTCAAGTTACTATATCTTTTACGCCCACTTGGAGCATTGATTGCTTCGCATTATTGTTGGCCCATTATTGCTACATTTTGATCCTGGTGATGCTCTGTACTTGTTTCTACTTGCAATCAACATACAATTTTGCTCAAATAGTCAAATGTTTCCTTGATTCTGTAGGATTAGTGCGTCATGTTGCTTGTTGCTAGCTGTAGGATCTGACTTTTGGTTATTGTTTTGGTGATGTAGGCCAAGGGAAATGACTACCGTTCCAGGGTCTCTGGTCTGGGAGCTCGTGAAGAAGAACAACTGCTTCTTGATAAAATAGTTCGGCAACAGCAATGCCAAGGTGCGGTTTAGCAAGGAGCCCAACAACCTCTACAATGTCCACTCCTACAAGTTCTCGAGTCCATAGCTCTTTGCAGTGTTTTTAACCCTTTTGTTTGCAAGTGTCTCTGGAAGGAGATAACTTGCTGTGGGGCTGATGTGGTTTCAGGCTTGGCGAACAGCAAGACCGTGGCGGTCCAGCCATCAGTGGAGAGGAAAAGGCTGTTGTCCTGTCCACGACCAAGACCAAGAAGTAGAACAACCCTGCCAAGCTCCAGCACAAGACTCTGATGCACAAGGAGTTCCGCAAGATGGCGAAATCTGTCAAGAATCAGGTATTAACTCCAGAGTTTTGTACTTGAATTGCCCTTATGCTTGGTTTCTAAGCTACAACTGTAAGTCACGGCTTGTCTCTGCTTCCTCCTTGAGTTTAGAGTTGTGGCATGGCATGCTTGATTTTGTGGTGGACTTGTGGCACTAATGATGCACCATTGTTGCACTGCCTTGTCTTGACTGAATGCGTCTTGTCAGGTCATCCTAAGTTCAAGGATGTATTCTCTGGTTAGGAAATGATAGACGCATATGCAGTTATTATGCTTCCCAGTTTGTTGACGAGCTATTTGTTTCAACCATGGAAATATATTTATAGTGTAATCAATCTCTTGTCATGCCATCTTCTGAAGTGACCAGTAAATGTGTAGCTCATCTCTATATCAGTTGTCCAGTACTCACAGGTGTATGTTTAATACATCTTGGAGACCATTCTCTTACTGTAGTTCAACAATGTTTTCCCTCAATCATTACAACTTGTTATTTTGAGAAGTCACTTCGTTCTGCAAGTTGTACATAACTTCAGAAAACTCTGATGCTTGCTAGGGTTGTTCCCTTAATTATGCAAAGTTTGAAAAGTTTGAGACTGGTCTTCTAGTGCTAAGTTTTGAACAATAACTTTAATTTATGTTCATGCAGGAAATGGACTGATTCCTTTGAAACTCCTATGTTGTAAATA
This sequence comes from Aegilops bicornis, assembly GCA_021605145.1. Lineage (NCBI taxonomy): Eukaryota > Viridiplantae > Streptophyta > Magnoliopsida > Poales > Poaceae > Aegilops > Aegilops bicornis. Next base: position 74,693,750 of record CM038671.1, on the reverse strand, counting down.
GTCCCTTACTCCACTCAGGTAACTCTATAATCTGTCCTGCTTCTAGGTTTCCAGCACTCGAATCTTTCGTTAGGAGAGTTTGAAGTTGTTGGTGTATTCTCAACCATTGAGCGATTTTAGTCATCTTCTTCACTGGAGTAACAATGGTCAGAACAACTCTTGTCTAGTCTCCAGGATAATAAATCATGTTCTTCCATGTTTCCAGAAATACTTGTACTCCATGTTTCCAGAAAACAGCAGCAACACACATCTCCAAAAATACTGGAATAAATTAGCTATGGTCTGAATAGCCTTTATATTAGGATCTGGTTGAGTCTCTATGATGTTCTCTCATAGTGTCATGTCATGTCATGAGTTGTGAGTCGTGAATATATAACTGAGTCGTATAATCCTTTCCAGGTGAGGACTTTGACCACAGAAGTACAACCAGGACAATCGTGCTGTTGGTGGTAGCTCCCAAGGTCCAAGGACGACTATATACTTTGACAGCAAAGAGCCAAGCAAGGGTGTGAACCATAGTTTCGGTTGATATTTGCCACCATGTTTTGGATTGCACGTACACTTCTTGGATATAAACTGTAATTAGGCTTGTTCAAGCTATGTTACTGCGGACGTGCAGTCTTGTATGTTTTTGTGAATGTTGATCATATGAGTTCTGGATTTGATCATTTAATAAGAGAATTACTGATTGTTTGATTTTTAAATGTGTATAAATTGGAATCTGTGAATTAAAAAGACCAAATATTCTACTGGACCAAACAATATTTGGGCTCTAGAAAGGCTATGGCCCAAACAAATCACTTCGTGCATTTCTAAGAATCCAGAACAAAAAGGATAAATGAAATGGACATAAAAATGTTGGGCTTGGCCCATGAAGCTGATAAAAAATTGATAGAAAAAAAATATAAAAAGGCCGAATTGTTGGGCTAGGCCCATGTAGAATACCGAATTGGACCGGGCTGAATCTTATCCATGTCAGCTTGCCACGCTGGATCCTACGTGGCTTGGGGAGGTTGCTAGTGACCAAAAATTTGGTCAAAGAACCAACGACCTTAGAAAGAAGGTCGTTAATTTCAGTTTACGATCGCCAGCTTTTGACCTTTTGTTTTTGGTCAAAAAAGGTCGCAAATGAAAAACTATGACCTTTCAGCAGCCAATAGTGAGGGTCACAAGTTGACATATTTCTTGTAGTGATTCAACAAAAATAGACCACTCTTCAAGGGTGCATGACCATAAAAGATATTAGTCATATAAATAGAACAACCATTATTCTCAGATTTAAATGAATAACCGTCTCGCATCAAACAAGATCCGGTTATAATGTTCATGCTCAACGCTGGCACCAAATAACAATTATTCAGGTCTAAAACTAATCCCAAAGGTAGATGGAGAGGTAGCGTGCCGACGACGATCACATCGACTTTGGAACCATTTCCCACGCGCATCATCACCTTGTCCTTAGCCAGTCTTCGCTTAAACTGTAGTCCCTGTTTCGAGTTGCAAATATTAGCAACAGAACCAGTATCAAATACCCAGGTGCTACTGTGAGCTCTAGTAAGGTACACATCAAGAACATGTATATCACATATACCTTTGTTCACCTTGCCATCCTTCTTATCCGCCAAATACTTGGGGCAGTTCCGCTTCTAGTGTCCAGTCTACTTGCAGTAGAAGCACTCAGTCTCAGGCTTAGGTCCACACTTGGGTTTCTTCTCTTGAGCAGCAACTTGTTTGCTGTTCTTCTTGAAGTTCCCCTTCTTCTTCCCTTTGCCCTTTTTCTTGAAACTGGTGGTCTTGTTGACAATCAACACTTGATGCTCCTTTTTGATTTCTACCTCCGCAGCCCTTAGCATTGCGAAGAGTTCGGGAATTGTCTTATCCATCCCTTGCATATTATAGTTCATCACGAAGCTCTTGTAGCTTGGTGGCAGTGATTGAAGAATTCTGGCAATGACACTATCATCCGGAAGATTAACTCCCAATTGAATCAAGTGATTGTTATACCCAGACATTTTGAGTATATGTTCACTGACAGAACTATTCTCCTCCATCTTCCAGCTTATTGGAGACTTCATATCTCTCAATTCGGGCATTTGCTTGAAATATTAACTTCAACTCCTGGAACATCTCATATGCTCCATGACGTTTAAAATGTCGTTGAAGTCCCGGTTCTAAGTCGTAAAGCATGGCACACTGAACTATTGAGTAGTCATCAGCTTTTCTCTGCCAGACGTTCTTAGCATCGTCAGTTGCATCTGCAGCAGGCCTGGCACCCAGCGGTGCTTCAAGGACGTAATTCTTATGTGCAGCAATGAGGATAATCCTCAAGTTACGGACCTAGTCCGTGTAATTGCTACCATCATCTTTCAACTTTGCTTTCTCAAGGAACGCATTAAAATTCAACGGAACAACAAAGACGGGCCATCTATCTACAATCAACATAGACAAGAAAAATACTATCGTGTACTAAGTTCATGATAAATTTAAGTTCAATTAATCATATTACTTAAGAACTCCCACTTAGATAGACATCCCTCTAATCATCTAAGTGATCACGTGATCCAAATCAAGTAAACCATGTCCGATCATCACGTGAGATGGAGTAGTTTTCAATGGTGAACATCACTATGTTGATCATATCTACTATATGATTCAAGCTCGACCTTTTGGTCTTAGTGTTCCGATGTCATATCTGCATATGCAAGGCTCGTCAAGTTTAACACGAGTATTCTGCATGTGCAAAACTGGCTTGCACCCGTTGTAGATGAACGTAGAGCTTATCACACCCGATCATCATGTGGTGTCTCGGCATAACAAACTTTGGCAACGGTGCATACTCAGGGAGAACACTTTTATCTTGAAATTTAGTGAGATATCATCTTATAATGCTACCATCAATCAAAGCAAAATAAGATGCATAAAGAATAAACATCACATGCAATCAATATAAGTGATATGATATGGCCATCATCATCTTGTGCTTGTGATCTCCATCTCCGAAGCACCGACATGATCACCATCGTCACTGGCACGACACCTTGGTCTCCATCGTAGCATCGTTGTCGTCTCGCCAACTATTGCTTCCTACGACTATCGGTACCGCTTAGTGATAAAGTAAAGCATTACAGGCGATTGCATTGCATACAGTAAAGCGACAACCATATGGCTCCTGCCAGTTGCCGATAACTCGGTTACAAAACATGATCATTTCATGCAATAAAATACAGCATCATGCCTTGACCATACCACATCACAACATGCCCTCCAAAAACAAGTTAGACGTCCTCTACTTTGTTGTTGCAATTTTTACATGGCTGCTACGGGCTGAGCAAGAGCCGTTCTTACCTACGCATCAAAACCACAACGATAGTTCGCCAAGTTAGTGCTATTTTAACCTTCTCAAGGACCGGGCGTAGCCACACTCGGTTCAACTAATGTTGGAGAAACTGACACCCGCCAGCCACGTGTGTGCAAACCACGTCGGTAGAACCAGTCTCGCGTAAGCATACGCGTAATGTCTGTCCGGGCCGCTTCATCCAACAATACCGCCGAACCAAAGTATGACATGCTGGTAAGCAGTATGACTTGTATCACCCACAACTCACTTGTGTTCTACTCGTGCATAAACATCTACGCATAAAACCAGGCTCTGATACCACTGTTGGGGAACGTAGTAATTTCAAAAAAAATCCTACGCACACACAACATCATGGTGATGCATATCAACGAGAGTCGAGAGGGTAGAGTGTGTCCACGTACCCTCATAGACCGAAAGCGGAAGCGTTAGCGCAACGCGGTTAATGTAGTCTTACGTCTTCACAATCCGACCGATCCGAGTACCGAACGTACGACACCTCCGAGTTCAGCACATGTTGAGGTCGATGACATCCCTCAAACTCCGATCCAGCCGAGCTTTGAGGGAGAGTTCCGTCAGTATGACGGCGTGGTGACGATGATGATGATGCTACCGACGCAGGGCTTCGCCTAAGCACTGCTACAATATTATCGAGGTGGAATATGGTGGAGGGGGGCACCGCACACGGCTAAGAGATCAATTGTTGTGGGTGCCCCCTTCCCCGTATATAAAGGAGTGAAGGAGGGGGAGGGGGCCGGCCACCCAAGGCACACCTCATGAGGAGTCCTACTCCCACCGGGAGTACGACTCCCCCCTTCCAAGTGGGAGTAGGAGAGGAGAGGGAAGGAGAGAGAGGGGGAAAGGAAAGGGGGGCGCCGCCCCCCCTCCTTGTCCAATTCGTATTGGGGGGAAGGGGGCGGGCGGCTGCCCTTGTCCTCCCCTCCTCTTCTCAACTAGGGCCCAATAGGCCCATTGGTCTCCCCGGGGGGTTCCGGTAACCCCCCGGTACTCCGGTATGTGTTCGAAACTCCCCGAAACCATTCCGGTGTCCGAACATAGTCATCCAATATATCGATCTTTATGTCTCGACCATTTCGAGACTCCTCGTCATGTCCATGATCATATCCGGGACTCTGAACTACCTTCGGTACATCAAAACACAAAAATCATAATACCGATCGTCATCTAACTTTAAGCGTGCGGACCCTAAGGGTTTGAGAACTATGTAGACATGACCATGATACATCTCCGGTCAATAACCAATAGCGGAACCTGGATGCTCATATTAGCTCCTACATATTCTACGAAGATCTTTATTGGTCAAACCGCATAACAACATACATTGTTCCCTTTGTCATCGGTATGTTACTTGCCCGAGATTCGATCGTCGGTATCTCAATATATACCTAGTTCAATCTCGTTACCGGCAAGTCTCTTTACTTGTTCCGTAATACATTATCTCACAACTAACTCATTAGTCACAATGCTTGCAAGGATTATAGTGATGTGCATTATCGAGAGGGCCCAGAGATACCTCTCCGACAATCGGAGTGACAAATCCTAATATCGAAATACGCCAACCAAACAAGTACCTTCGGAGACACCTGTAGAGCACCTTTATAATCACCCAGTTACGTTGTGACGTTTGGTAGCACACAAGGTGTTCCTCCGGTAATCGGGAGTTGCATAATCTCATAGTCATAGGAACATGTATAAATCATGAAGAAAGCAATAGCAACATAATAAACGATCAAGTGCTAAGCTAATGGAATGGGTCAAGTCAATCACATTATTCTCCTAATAATGTGATCCCGTTAATCAAATGACAACTCATGTCCATGGCTAGGAAACTTAACCATCTTCGATTAACGAGCTAGTCAAGTAGAGGCATACTAGTGACACTATGTTTGTCTATGTATTCACACATGTATTATGTTTCCGGTTAATACAATTCTAGCATGAATAATAAACATTTATCATGATATGTGGAAATAAATAATAACTTTAGTATTGCCTCTAGGGCATATATCCTTCAAAAGGGTCCAGACGAACCGGGACCAATGCCCCACAAGGCCGGCCGACCCCCTGGCCTCACGAGTCGGGATCGTTGCCCCCATGGGTCCCGGCTCGTGAATGCACCGGGACTAATGGGCTGGCCCGGCCTGGACCAAAGCCCTGTTTTCTACTAGTGAATTTAACCGGAAGCTGATAGACAACCTCTTAATCTTGCAAGTAGCCAACCAATTTTTAGAAACGAATGCAAATTTGCACCACTCACAAAAAATGGACACATTAGTTTGGTAGTTGTGTTGCATGCATACTCATTCCATCACACAGTACACCTTGAGGTAAACTTGGAGAAACATGAGTGTTAGCCATTTAAACTCAAGGGGAAGAGAGTGTTCCATAAATGCATTTGTCTCTTAACATGATGGACTCTTTGCAAAACTGAGTTTTCCCTGTCATAAATGCATCTGTCTCTTAACATCATGTGTTATGCATGCCTACTTATATAAACGTGTGTGCAGGTTCCACTGGATCCTGCTAGTCATTAAAGTTGACGCTGGAACTGTTGAAACCCTAGACTCACTAGGTAAAGACCCTCGAGAATACACCAGCGTGTTGTTGATGCTCGACAGGTAATTTCAATCATTATCGCACTATATCGGCTTCTTTCGTTCATTTCCTGATATCAAGTAATTAATAACTCCTTTATTCATTTTCTTTGTCGGGAAGGGTTTGAAAACGGTTCATCAATGATGTCGTCGGTGAATGGAAATCGAAGCTGCATCGGCGAAGGCCCAAGGTAATTAAGTAGTACTAGCTAAGTCCGCGCATCTCTTTAATTCTAGTTTCAATACCATTATCATGCTTGATTATTATCTGGTTGAGTTCTTTTCTCGCAAAGTGCATGGGGCAGAAACATGGGACTAATTTATGTGCATACTAAGTTTACGCGAACATTTGCATGAGACTGAATGACGCAGAGATGTAAGACAACTTCAGGTACGTAAACACTATTCACAATTTTTTTATGATGATCTAATATATATATATATATATATATATATATATATACACACACACAACTAATATATTCATATTGATCTCCTTCTTTAAAGATGGAAGAGATGCGGGAGAAGCTCCTACCAGAGAACTGCATACGAGCAATTCAAGAGGAAATTGTTGGATTTTTGCTTACGGAGATCATACTGAAAGCGGAGAATACCATTGCCACTAATGCCTACATGTAATGTTTGAAATTGTAGGAGAAATTATATATACCAAATTATATTATATATGGTCGTACGAGAAATTATATTATATATGTATGGTCGTATGAGAAATTATATTATTTATGCATAACGTGTACAGTATGTAGTAGCATAAAATATGTTTGAAATAAAAAAGAATTGAATGGAAAACACAAAATGGAAAGGAAAAATAAACTATAAACTCTAAACCCTAAAACCCTAAACCCGAACACAAAATCCTCCAGCCCTCGACGCTAGCTTGCGGGCACGTGGGATCTTAGTCCCGATTGGTGTCACCAACCGAGACTAAAGGTCCTCCAGCCCCCAGAGCACGCTCGCGGCCACGTGGAGGGACTTTAGTCCCAGGTTGTGGCCAACAGGGACTAGAGGGTGCGGGCCTTTAATCCCTATTTCATTGTCCCGGCTGGTGACCCGGGACTAAAGGCCATTGCCAACCGGGACTAAAGCCCCGTTTTTCACTAGTGCATGTACCCTTATAAAATCTAACAAGTACGGAAAATTACCTCTACCCTTTATCGTGAGTTTGTGAACGTAAATGTATGACTATTTACTACTATTTATGACTATGTGTTGATTTTTTTGATGTGTTGTTGTTTACAAGAAAGTGTTGGTGTTTATGAAATGTGTTGTGTTTATGATGTGTTATTGTTTACAAGTTTGTATTATGTTATTATATGTTGTTGTTTATAAATTATGATTGTATGTTGTTGTTTATGATTATGTGTCGCTCAAATTTGTGTTATGCAAACATGGATATTTTTACCTGCGGGTACCCATTTACCCTGTCGGGTGCCGTTTTTGGAAAAATTTGTATCCACTAGCAGGTCTGGGTGGTGGGTAAGCTTAAATGGGACGGTAAAGGTATGGGGTGGCTCCAGCCATACCCAAACCCCGTGGGTGCCATCCGTACGGGCCGTAGAACACGCTCCCAGACTCGGTCACTGACAAAGGTGGGCCACAGGAGATTCCACATGGTCAGTAAGACCCAGTTGGGAACCAGGGAGTGAGCGGCAAGATGATACGTCTCCAACGTATCTAAAATTTATGAAGTATTCATGCCATCTTTACAAACATTCTATATGGTTTTAGTATGATATATATGGAACTAACCCGACCGACGCTATTTTCAGCAGAACTACCGTGGTGTAATTTTTTGTGCAGAAATAAAAGTTCTCAGAATTGGACGAAACTTTTTGATGATTTTTTGGAAGAAAAGAGAAATAATGGAGTAAAGAACCACCAGAGGGCCCCCCTGCTGCACACAAGACACCAGGACGCGCCAGCCACCGCTGGCGCACCCTGGTGGGTGGTGGGCCCCTCAAAGCCCATCTTCGCGTGTAACCAATGCCAAACAATCCTATAAATACAGAAACCCCCAGAAATAACCCTAGATCAGAAGTTCCACTTCCACAAGCATCTGTAGCCACGAAGAACCAATCGGGAGCCCGTTCCCGTACCCCGGCGGAGGGGAAATCATCACCGAAGGCCATCCTCATCATCCCTATGGTCTTCATGATGAGGAGGGAGTAGTCCACCCTCGTGATTGAGGGTTTGTACCAGTAGCTATGTGTTTAATCTCTCTCTCTCTCTCTCTCTCTCTCTCTCTCCCTCTCTCTCGTGTTCTTGATTTGGCATGATCTTGATGTATCATGGGCTTTGTTAATATAGTTGGATCATATGGTGTTTTCCCCTCTATATCTTGTTGTGATGAATTGAGTTTTCCCTTTGAGATTTCGTTATTATCGTATTGAATCCTTTTATGGTTTTGAGAGCACTTGATGTATGTCTTGCTATGAATACCCGTGGTGACAATGGGGTATCATATTGATTCACTTGATATATGTTTTGGCACTCAACTCACGGATTCTCGACGTGACATTGGGGTAATATATGCATAGGGGTTGATGCACGTTTTCGTCCTTGTTTCTGCGGTAGAAATCTTGGGGTACTGTTTGAGGTTCTTTGTGTTGGATTGAGTATTATGAATCTGAAATTGTTTGATGCATATCGTATAATCAAATCACGGATATTCGTGGTGACATTGGAGTATCTAGGTGACACTAGAGTTGGTTGATGTGTATCATATGGTGTTATTTTAGTAAGAACTCTTCTATAGATCGATCGGAAAGGATAACTTGGTATTATTTTAGTACAAACTCTTGGATAGACCGATCGAAAAGGATAACTTTGAGGTGGGATGATTATATGATCCAATTAAATAGAAACCCTACAAACAATTTCTTCTTATGTTCTCCGCTAAATAGAAACTTTGGAGTGATTTTTAATCGCACGTTGTGGGATGATTATATGATCCAATTATATTAGCATCGTTGAGATATTGCACTAGAGAAAGTATGGACCCTAGGCCTTGTTTCTAAGCATTGCAATACTGTTTGTGCTTACTTTTGTTACTTGCTACCTTGTTGTCTTTGTTGTTTCTATTACAAAGATCAATATCTACTATCATTACTACACTTGTATCACCATCTCTTTGCTGAACTAGTGCACCTATACAAATTATCATTGTATTTGCTGTGTTAGGGACACAAGGACTCTTTGCTATTTGGTTGCAAGGTTGTTTGAAAGAGACCATCTTCATCCTACGGCTTCCACGGATTGATAAACCTTAGGTTATCCACTCGAGGGAAAATTGTCACTGTCCCACAAAACTCTGCGCTTGGAGGCCCAACATGAGTCTACAAGAATAAAGTTGCATAGAAGACATCACAATGCGTGGAAGTAGTAACTATTCATTGCTACAGGTACACCGAGTCGATCTGATAGCGCAGGTCATCCGGGAGCTTGGTCGGCGGCTTGAAACGCATGAAGCAAACCAATTCGACGGCTAGAATGTCTAATCATTGTGAGAGCTCTGTTTCCCCCTAGGTTCTTCTTTCTTGGTGCATAAGGGAGCTCCTATACGGCGCCGCAGGCGCCCGTTGGCGCCCCTGGCGCTCAAAGAGGATGCGAGTGGGCCGGCAATAACCTGTTCGAAGGGAATGTAAGTCAGAGAAAATGACATCGAAAGGTATCAAAACATGGAGTTGCTGGGATACAAACCTAGCATAGCAATGTTGTGAGCCAACCACACTAACCACTAGACCGAAGCAACATTGTTGTCTACAACAAGAAAACAATTCTACTTAACCTTTTGATTTAGTGAAACATTACATATACCTAATATAAATTATTTGAAAAAATAAAATATAAATTTTGAAAACAATTTCATGGATTTTAAAATAAGTTCATCAAATTTTAAGAAATTTCAAAAAATTGAAAAAGTACATCGATTTTGAAAAAAGTTCATTGAGTTCAAAAAAACGTTCATTGAATTCGAAAAAAGTTCATTGAATTCAAAAAAAGTTCATCGGTTTGGCAAAAAGTTCACTGCTTTTAAAAAATTCTCAAGTTTTTGAAAAAAGGTTCTCTAATTTTGAAAAATATTCACAAATTCAAGAAAGGTTGGCTCGCATTCAAAAAAATTCATCGATTAAGTAAAGAATTTTATCAGATTTGGAAAAAGGTTCATCGATTTTGAAAAAAGTTCATCAAATTAAAAAAAGTTCGTCAAAATTGAAAAGGAATTCATCAAATAAAAAATAATTCATCAAAAAAAGTCCGTTGATGTTAAAAAATAAGTCTCGATTTTGAAAAAAAGGTTAACTAGAGTTGAAAAAAGTTCACCGATTTTGAAAAAACTTAATCTAATTAGAATTAGTTTGTGTATAGAAATTAAGGAAAAAATATGAAAGAAATGAAAAAAACAAGAATGAAAAACGGTACAGAAAAAACACAACAAGAAAGAGAAAAAACCGCCTGGCAAAGTATAAAAGATGAAAAGGAAGTGAATTGCCACGACCTGTTGTATTTTCGGGTTGGCTGAAGCGATTGGAACTACAGGTCACGGGTTCGAATGAAATCACTAATTGAGGAGCGCTCCCCGCAACGATTAGTCAGGGAGCGCTCCCCGTGCGCCAAGTGTCACGCGTGGAGCGGTCGTGAGACTTTTCCGAGGTGCTCCGCGCGCGACACTTATCGCGCGCACGACGTTTCCCGTGATTTCCGGTTTCCGCTTTCCCTTTCTGGTTTTTCCTTTTTTCACTTTAGTCCTTACACTTTTAATGTTTTGTAAAACCTTTTGATTTGTTTTGAGATCTGTTTCTCTCTGGTGTGGGCGAACCGTCGTGGAGCACTGTTCTTTCTTTGCCGTCGTCTCTGATCGTCGCGGCCGCCGCTCCTGTCGCGTGGTTATGGCGGCCCCTGTCCCGGCCGCCGCGCTTGTTGCATACTCTTACGGCGGTCCTTCTTTAGCGTCGGCCGTGCTTCCCCGTTCACGATATCGTCGTTGCCTACCGGTTGCCTTCGTGGGTTCCCTATTTCCCTTTCTTGTTTCTCGTTTTGTTCCCATTATATTTCCGGGTTATGGAGATTTATGGGGTAGTTACGGGTGGGGACTACCAACACTATCAGATTTCAAGTTTCAACTGGGTTTTGTGGGATAGTTCTTGATAATCATTGTGTTCCTTGCAGTTATGGCTTGTCCTTTTTGCCGTATGCCTGGTGGCCCGTGTTCTTCTGTTGGTTCTTCTATAGATGGGTTCAGTGTTGTCCTGGATCGGCGTTGTTGGAGGCGTGTTGTAAGAATATCATTTTATAATTTTTCAATTTTTGGCACACATGCTTATTTCTTTTGGTGCTACTCATGTTGTTTAGGTTTTGATTATGATCCTTGTTTTGATTTGTTGTGCAGTATGTTCCGTGCAGTGTTAGAGATCATCTTGCTCGTTACATCGAGGAGTGTAGGGCTTTAGCCATAAGGAGGGGTGACGAAGATACTGATCTTGCTCTACAGTGCAATGAGGGTTATTTGTAAGGTGTTCTGTTTAGTCATGGTCAGGTGAGGAGAAAATTCCATGGTACTTCATGGGAATGATTGGTCAGTGATTATGGTGTTCGTCCTTGTGATATAATGACCATTAGGCTTGAACATTATGGGACGTGGATTGGTATTGAATTTTATCGTGTTGGGCGTGGAGATGCGTTGTCTCCTTTACCGTCTGTTGGTAAGGTTTATTTTTAAGGAAGTTTTTAGCTTGTTTTATTGCACATGATGATTTTTCTGTTCCCTTGAGCCTGTGTAATTATATTTTGTAACTCTTGATGGTTTGAGCGACTCCGAGATGGAACTTGTTGGGAGTTGTTATTACACCTGTGGTGTTTTTCTTAATTATCAGCAGATGTATTTCATGAGGTGTCAACACTTTGATGATGACTACATACACTGTTGTCCTTTTGTTCACAGGATTGATTCCATGAATGTTAATGGTCATCATATGGTCAGAATTTTTTGTCACTGTTTTTTCTTTTTTCTGTTTATTTATTTATTTTTATTATCTCTTCTATTTATAATTTTGAATTTTTGTTCTATGTCTGATAGCTTGATGTTTTTTGTCAGGTTATTCCTGGTATTGTTGTGAGGAGTTTGAAGGAGTTTGTGACTTGTCCTAGGACTGGCGTTTTAACCCTTGAAGTTACTTTGGAATCTGGTGATGATGATATATATGTGAGCACTCCTTGCTCCTACTTCATGGGCTTGGGTAGTAGAATGGTGTTCAAACAGGAAGATTTCAGTGATTTTCTCCAGGCATCGTCTATTGAAGTAAACAGCTTGGTGCTGATAACTTTCAAAGAGCGTGATGGGAGGCTTGTTGTTATCTTCAATCTTCTGCCACAGTGATGTTAGTTATAGCCTTTGAACATAAATGGATTTTGTTTAAAAATCTATGCTACGATTTAATGTTATCTAGATATATGAAACTATATGCACCAAAGTGTTCATTGCTGTTGTATGTTTGTAGAAGAGGTATGGCTGTGCATCTCTTTTAAAGATGTTTTTTTTGGACCGATGTTATTTAATTGGGGTCATAGTTATCAATACAGTAGAGGCATGTGTGTTGTTTACTCTGAGGCACGACTGTGCATCTCTTTTATGTGAGGCATGTGGATTAAGCAAATGAAGGCACATAATTGAAGTCGATCAGAACGCGGTCGTGAGGAAACGCAGGTATCTTGAGAGGTATGCGTGTGTGCAGCGCCAAAGTTGTACGGGCGAGATACTATGGGTTTCATGCGAGAGGCACGCGTGTGTGTGTAGCACGAGAGTTACTGTTGGTTTTATGTGAGGCACGTGGATTGAGCAAAGCGGAGGCATGGAATTATAGTCGGTACAAGCATGGTTACGTGGAGAATGCGGGTATCTTGAGAGACGGCGTCATGCAGCACCAAAGTTGCATTGGCGATCACGCATGCGAACACGTGGGTTCTTGTGGGTTTCATGTGAGGCACGTTGATCAAGCAAACAGAGGCACGGAAGTGAAGTCTGTACAAGCACGGTTGTGTGGAGGCACGATTTTGAACCCTCTTACTGCTGTCAAGTTTCTAGAGGCACGGATGTACAACAGTAGAGGCATCGGTCCGAATATCTGGTTAGAGGGGCTCGGTTGTGGATGCACATATGTGAAGTCTCTAGGGTCACGGGTGCGTGGCACCACAGGCATGGATTGAGTAGACACTTAGTGAGCCACGCTTGTACATAGGTCAGTTGCACACGGTAGTGTAGTTTTGTGGCATCGTGCAGAACTGGTGTACTGAGAGGAACCTGTGTGCAATAACAAGGATGTTCTGAATGGACGGAGCGGTGTTTGATGTGAAATGGAGGCAAGGATTTTTTTTCAATGTGGTTAAAGTAACAAAGTTCTTGTTGCTTGTGACTGTGTACCGAATGATCTTCTGCAATATTTATGAATTGTTCACGCCAATGTTTAATAAGCATTGTACTAAAAATTTACAACGATATCCTCACATATTCTTGTAAATGCACGATGCATCTTGTAAAGGTTGAGTATGAAAATTATAATACAATATCGTGCGAGATATCTCTCGTTCTATAATCATGGATACAATATATGCTTGCTTAGTACTGGGACATAACTTACTAATTGCATTTAGACATGCAAAACGTAGTATTCATTTGTACATGAGCACACCATTGTGCTCAAAGTTCAAACATAAAATAGTAATACAATACACACATCATCTTTGAGCAACAACAAACATATTTACAACATAGGTTCATACAATCTAAATTATGATAATAGTAGTTCCTACTAGTTTAATGTAGACATCCATTTACTCACAATTTACCAACCACTGTTTCCCTTCCGGCGCTTCCAGCCGCTGGAAGATCCCTCGTCATTTCTCTTACCAGCGCGGAGTCTTTCTTTCATTGGTTGTTGGTGGAGGTGACGTAGCCCGTTCTTGATGATTAGGATTCTACGGTACAACTCGTAGCTAACATACCCGTCCTTTGCCGCGTACTCAAGGTGTATCGGGGAAAGTGGCTTCCACTCCCAGAACTGGTGCTTCTCCTTTGGGAATGATTTCTTCATGTTCTTGTATGAGGGGTCGATGATGGCCGCTGCAAGCTCACCCATGGAGTCCCTTTCTCCACCACCCTTGATGCAGAATAGCCTCTGGATGTCGACTTGGTGCTCGTGTGGAATTTTGATCCATGCACGGGCAAGCATGGTCTTGTAGTTCCTAGTGTCGACGCTAGTGAAAGTTACCACTTTCCATTGCAGAAGTCAACTAACGCCTGGGAGCGCTCGGATCTACAGTAGTGGTATACAAGGACATGCTCGCGCATGGCAAGTTGGACGACGGCGATCCCTTGTCGCATGTAACTGCTCTTACGTGTGTACTCGAGGTCGAGGCCGACAAACTTGTTCTTCTCCTCCTTTAGTCATTGTTTGTACCTTTTGTTGATCCGCTCCATGGTCCTTGGGTCGTTGGTGTACACCACCTCGAGCACGGTTGTACCGTGGGTAGTGGTGTGTTCGGTGAGTGTTGTTAGTTTCCCGTCGTCCATGGCTGGAGGTGTGTGGTGGTGAACTGCGGCCGGCGAGAAACTTTCGAGGAAGAGGATGAAATGGAGTCGGAAAAGTGAAAGGGTTCTTTTGTCGTGCAAAAAAGGAAACCACCAAAGAGCAGTTACTAGTCACGCGGCGGTTCCAGGAGTAGAATTTCAGAAACAGGGGTTTGTTTTATCTGTTTTTTTAAGATTTTCACTTGTTTTGTTCATTGAATTTTTTTTATTCGTTGCGTGCTGCCTGTGTCATCCATATGTGCGTATTTCATCTTTGGCTATGAAAGTAGTCGTGTAAACGGTAGAACACTCAGCAGATGCATGGTCGTGCCTTTGTTGTGAAAACATGTTTTTCAATTAATAATCTTCCTTGGTTAGGGAGGCACAGTTTTTATGTTATTCGGTGCACAAGTGTGTGTTTAGGAAAAGTTGAAGTAAATATAGTTTGGACTTGAAAACGGAGTCCTGTTTGGTTTTTAATTGAGATATGTTTCACTAGATGGTTTGAATAAGTTTGATAACATGGCATTGCTAGAGGTTTTGTATCACAAACTGATTCTTGTTTCGTTTGATTTTTTTAAATGAATCTTTTTGTTTTTTGGTTTTTTGAATTGTGAACTTTTCAAAGGATAAGAACTACATTTTTTCGAATGAATCATTTTGATAGTTCAAACAACATTTGTTGCAAAGGATCATTCGGATGGTTGAAACAGCAAGTTGAGTGTCCGTAAGAGCTACATAAGTTGCAAAAGATCATTCTGATAGTTCAAGTAAGCACATGGTCCATAATAGTTACATTACTCTACCATCCTAACTAGCAAACTTATAGTAATCAATGTTTTTCTCCTGGAGGCGTCATCATGAAACGAGCGTTGAACATTCTAGGAGATACACTGTTTGCTTCCATTTTGGTTGCTGGTTCCGACGGAATCTACATAATGCGCTGAATGATGATGGACACAGAACGGTCAGGAGCTCTTTGAAAGTGATTAGAACAACGTTCTTTTCAACGAAGGATGCAGCTGATATGAAGTCTCTGAAAGAATACTTTTCTATTACCATCCTGCTGTCGTTTTTGGAGATGTAGTACGACGAAGGAGTGATGACATGTGTAGGTTCATCAGGAGCTTCAAGGGTTACCCTGCCATTTGTTGGCATGTCCACCCATCTCTTCAGTGTTGAGACAACGCTCCTCGGAATTTTCTAGAAGAAAATTGAAATTAAATATAAATTTAAACCGTTGATTTGTCACTTGGACAATAAATAAAAGAATGGCTGAATAAGGTGAGTGCACAAACATTAAGAAATTCCATATTGGAAGTAATATAATTTCTGGCATGTTCAGGTTTGTGTGTAAACAAATAAAACAACATATTAAGAGAACAATGGAAGTTTTGTTGTTTTAGGTTTGAATAAATAGGTTCTTTATAATTTTTCATATAAGCAATATTACGTTAGTATTGTTTATATTACATATGAGCAAAATACGTTTTGTATTTTAACAAGGACAGTTGTAACCAACCATGACGTAGTCTTTGGTGTTAGTGGGAGTCAAGACATGGACAAATGGACGGCAACGGATGAAAGTATCTCCGAAAAGGTGTTGTATAAAAAATCGTGTCTGGTCGTAGGTAAGCTCAATATCCTTAGAGTAGACACAGCAGTGAACATGGTCAAAATCGTCAGAAGAAAGATCGTCGAGAGATAAAAAAAAAGATTTTAAAGTTAGATAAAGTTATATCCAACACGGGGTTAATATTATTCAGTTCGATTCATGCATATAAAATTACAGCGAAAGAAGATAAGTTTGTAATATAAAAATATAGCGAAAGAAGATAAGTTTGTAATATTAAATACCTACCAACGTGGGGTAATGGAAGCAGCCTTTTATCATCCCGATATGTTTGTATTTCGAGATTGAGACCCTCGTTTGGTAGTTCAAATTCTATGCGGTCTCCAGCATGAAGTTCATAATCATCCGGAATGGTGTTCCACTCACCACCATAGAACTTTGTGTAGTTCGCCCTATGCTTAAACAAAGCATTGTAAGACTTTCCTTCATGTGTAAGAAGGGCTGGCTCTACCTGCTCTTTACGTAATTTTCTTGCTTCTTTCTTCCTCTCGTCTATGTATTCAGTGAGAAAAGCTCTGACATTACAAGGTACATACTGGAAAAAAGTACAAATAACAACCTGTAAGTATAAATTTGAACTCGCGTATTATTAATTTTAAATTTTTTCTTAAATTGGATATGAATTTTTGATAAGAATTACAGATTTTTGGCATATGTTGACTAATTTTAATTAGAACTGAAAATGCACTATAGTAATCAAGGTATGGGCAGGCAAACTAATGGAAACTGAAAATACAAGACATGTGCGAAGAAGTGACAGCAGGGGAACCTAGTGTAGGTGCAAGGGGGTATGAGTAACATCGACGATTTCTACTGTGTTGTAAGCAACTAATACATTGGTAATGCTTACTAACCATGCGGCTCCAGCAATTTTCATCAAGAATAACCTCAAAGTGCTGGAGAACTTCAGGGTGTGGTTCGCAAGGGCCGCCTGGTTGGCGGCAGGTAGGGAAAATCATACCTAAATAATTCAGAACAACTATGTTAGGAAAACAAGAATATCATAACAATTTAAAACAAGCTTCAACGTTGAAGGTAGACAACGACTAGCTTCAGCTACGTTAGCCGTATTAAAAATATCCGTACGAAGGCAGAGAACAACTACAAATTTACCAGAAAACTTCTAATCTAGTCCTTCTAGAAAAACAGTATGACAGAGTTTAGATCACTTGTTTAAATTTTCAAATGGTTTTTATTGCTTTAGAGAATGAAGTCATTGTACCGGATCTGATGCTTCAATAACTATCAAATGGAAAACCTAAACATAAAATAGTAATAATTTAAATATCTTTTTCAAAACATAGATACGGATCGGAGCATGCTGCTTACGCATATGCTTTTTGCCTGCGAGAGAAGAAGAACGGGTGTCGACGAACGGAGATTGTGGTATGGGAAGCTTAGGGCAAGTACCCACGGCCAGCAAATCTACGAGAGAAGCATGGCTTAGAAGTTAATCGAGAGACCCAATAAAAACTAGAATGTGTGCAAGAAAGAAGCACGAACCCTAGAAGTAGGCGGACAGATAAGCCAGATGGTTGTGATGGGAAGCTTATGGCAAGCACCCATGGACAGCAATCTACGAGAGAAGCACGACTTAGAAATTAATCGAGAGATCCAATAAAAACTCTACAATAACTTGTTTCAAATCAGATTGTGTGCGGGGAAAAAGCACGAACCCTAGGCTAGAAGAAGGGGACGGAGAAGGCAAGTGAGTTGTGATGTGGCTGAGGTAGTCGGAGTTTATTTAAATATAAAGCAGTCTTGAGAGAGAAAGAGTAGTAATGAGTCCTTCTTGTTTCATTTTTTATCCTGCGAAATGGAATGAACGCTTGTTTGTGGATGGTGTGCGTGTATTCCGAGGTTTTATGGGGACGCGAGACGTTTGACTCGTCCAGCTGCCTCTCACTGTAGTTGTACAGCTGTGCTGCTTCCTAGCGGAGTCTTCTACGTGCCTATCCTGCCTCACATACTTTCTGTGAGGCACGGTTATACATGCTGAAAAGCATGCTCGTGGTTCTGTGTTTTTTTAATCACATGTTTAATCAGATATGGTTGGGTGTTTCTTTAGGAGAGGACCGGTGATGATGTTATTAGATGCACGGTCGTTGTAACAGGAGAGGCCTGGTCGATATGTCGGGGGATGCAAATTGACGGGAGGCATGATGGTTCCTAATGAGAGGCATGTTTGCATCTGAAATCGAGTCACGGTTCGTGACTTTGGTATTGCAATTTTTTTTCAGGCACTCGATTACCCAGGGGAGTCATTGTTTTATGTACGCTGGCTTTAGGCGGGAATATGTATGATAGCCCACGGCTATATGTATGTCAGAAGCATGGACGTGCTTTTGTTTTGTCAATGTTTCTGGTGGTACGCAGACGTGGTGCGTTGATGTTACTGAGGTTTGTCTTTAACCAAAGTGGAGGCACGCGTGTGGCTTTTGTTCTGGCGAACCGTGCTTCTATTTTTGTTCACTCCCAGTGTAGTATTTGTACGACAGGGTCATCTCGTTTGCCTCTTCGCATTGTTCTCTTGGTCAAAAGATGTGCTGATGACCAATGGGATGGCTATTTATTGATAATATTTATGGAGCCAGATACCGTGCTAGAGTTAACCTAGAGGATCCTCGATTACAGCATGGCAGTCATGACTTTTGAAGTGCATGGTTTCACAAGCTGCATAAGCAAAATCGTCCATTCACCGTTTCCGGTGCAATTAAATGGGCGCATGGTAACTGAGTCGTCTCTCCCCAAAGGTTAAGTAGTGGTCTATTCCTGGAGGTTATCGCGTCTTATTCCCTCCAGAGAAGTGCAGGTAGCTCCCGTCATCCTCGCCTCATACGAGAAGCACAGTCAAAATCCATTGTCATCTCAGCCTCGGTTCCATGGACGACTTCAGGAACACTACTGAGCGTCTCTTTATAGATGCTGATGGTAATACCAAGCTCGAGGTGTTGTACACCAACGAGCCCTACAAGGTGGAGGAGATTCTTACTCTCTATGAGGAATGGCTGCGTGAGGACAGGTACAAGTTTGTTGGTCTTGATCTGGAGTACACACGAGATGATTATTTTGATCAAAGTAGAAAAGTTTCCGTTATGCAACTGGCGATGCACAAGCATGTTCTTGTCTATCACTTGTGCAAGGCCAGGATGGAGTGCGCTGCTCTGAAGGATTTCCTTCGGAACAAAGGTATAATTTTCGCTAGTGCCGACGTCAGGAATGATAGGAATGTTCTCGCAAACAGTTACCTCAAAATCCCAAGAGAGTGTCACATCGACCTTCAAGAGAAGCTCATAATCAAAGGAGGCAATCTAAGGGATTCCATGGTAGATTTGGCAGGAGCCGTCATAAACAATCTTACATGAGTATGAAGTCGTCTTTTCCACAAGGTCTGCATGACTACCGGTAATGGAAGCCGCTTTCCCTTGAACACCTGAAATATGCGGCAATTTTAAGTGAAAATTTTGTCTTTATATTTTTTTATTGCACCAATAGTACTTTTTCCCCTTTACGTATATCTTCATTCTCATCTGGTTTTTATTTTAGGATGGGTATGTCAGCTACGAGCTCTACCGTCGAGCTCTGTCTATGAAGGACATGATGCATCCTTGTTGTCTTCCCGACCGCGGACACCGTTGATGCTTTTGAGCACAACTCCAACTGAGTAGAATGGTCCCGGTGGTCTGAGCAGAATGGACTCCTGGAAGACTTTCATTTCTTTTTTTGTATAATTAATGAGTACTTTTAGTTCAAACCTATGGAGTACCGTCTTATGTTATGTGAATATAATTTCTTATGTTTTTTCATGTTACAAGTTCATTGTTGATGTTTGCGCGAGTTCATGTATATTTAGAGAATCTGTTGAAGTGGCGCATATGTATTGTTTGGGAGAAGCGCGCTTTGTGTTTGGCTTATATTCAGTGCCGTTTGTTTGTGTTTGTATTGTTGTCTTTTACACGTTCGCACAAGAGAGGCACGTCTGCTAACGTACGAGGCAACATTTTAGTTTCGTGTCTTTGTGTGCTTTAGGACCATGCCTCGAGAATCCGAACATCCGTGTCTGTTCAGGCTTCACTTTCGTGGCTTCTTTCTGTCTATGCATGTACATCCGTGACACACGCCATGTCTGTCACGTGCTGGTTTGACACGGCAGTTCTTCTTGACACTACACAACCGTGCCTTTGCCACCACTCTTTTGTGCATCCAGGTGGTTTGTACCCGTTCCTTCACAACTACGAGAAGCCGCAATTCCGTGCCTATATACGCTTTAATTCCGTGTCTCCCGTACGTGCATTTGCGTGTCTCAGGCGTCATGCTGGCTGTGACTCTGCGTGCCTCTGGTGCCAGACGCCCGTCCGCGAGGGACGCATATGTATTGTTTGGGAGAAGCATGTTTTTTTGGCTTATATCACCGCCGTTTGTTTGTGTTCATATTGTTGTGTTTTACACATTCGCACAAGAGAGGCACGGCTGGTAACGTACGAGGCAACATTTTCAGTTTCCTGTCTTTGTGTTCTTAGGGACCGTGCCTCTAGAAGCCCGGCATCCGTGTCTGTGGAGGCTTCACTTCCGTGGCTTCTTTTCCGCTATTCATGTACCTCACGTGACACGCGCGATGTCTCTATGTGGTGGTGTCACGCGACAGTTTCTATTCAGACTACACAACCGTGCCTCTGCCACCACTCTTTTGTGCGTCCAGGTGGTTTGTACCCATGCCTCGAGAACGCCAATTCCAAAGCGGTACCTGTGTGCCAAAAGCCGGAAATCCGTGCCTGTATACGCTTCAGTTCCGTGCGTCCTATTTTGGCCTTTGGATCTAAGGTGTACGACTGGATGTTTGTTTGCTTCATTGGATTCTTTCGTCGGTGGTCTTTATTCAAAGGAGGAATTGTTGACCGATGTGCCGGCTGTTTGATGTGACTATTCAGTGTGTCAGTTACCGTAAAATAAAGTTAGAGGTTCCTCGATTTCTCCACGGCATCAAATATTTGTGCACAGCCGTTACTTTACGGAGTGCATGGTTTTATGAGCTTCAGAAGCACATACGTCTATTCGCTGTTCCTAGTTCACACGTTAATGCGCATTGTAACTCAAACATCCCTCGTCAAGGTTAAATACTGGTCGTGTTTGTGAGGTCTTCACGTTGTATTGTAGCCACAGAACATCAGTCAGTTCCCACCCTCCTCGCCACTCCCCAACCTTGTCGCAGGGTCTCAGGAATCTCCATTGGCACCTTGCTGCTCGCTGCCATGGACGACTTTTTGAACACCACCGAGTACCATCCTATAGTTGCCGATGGTAACACGAAGCTCGACGTGTGGTACACCAATGAGCCTCGCAAGGTGGAGGAGATCATTGGCTTGTAGGAGGACTGGTTGCACGACGAGAAGCACAAGTTTGTTGGTCTCGGCATGGAGTTCACGCGAAAGGATTGTTTCGGGCGTAGAAAAGTCGCCGTCATGCTACTGGCTATGCGGAATCATGTTTTGCTCTATCACTTCAGCAGGGCCAGGATGGAGTGCCCTACCCTGAAGGATTTCCTTGAGAATAGAGGTATAACTTTCTCTAGTGTGGGCGTCAGGAATATTAGAGATGCTCTTTTTCAAGATTTCATCCGAATTCCAGAAGGTTACCACATCGACATCCAAGAGAAGTTTATGATCAAAGGCGGCGAAGAAAGGGACTCCATGGAGGACTTAGCAGGAGCCATCATTGACGAATCTTATTCGAAGCTGGAGTCATCTTTTCCAGAACTTCTTCGTCACTACTGGGATTGGAAGCCACTTAATTTTGATCACCTGAAATATGGAGCTACTGTAAGTGAAGATTTCATTTTTTTAGTTTCTACCTTTGTTGCTAGAACAATACTTGTTTTTTTTGTATATTCATGTTTTCATTTTCTTTTCCTTTAGGAAGGGTATGTGAGCTATGAGCTATACCGCCGGTTTCTGTCGATGAGGGACATCCAGCATCGTCGCTGTCTTCCTGATCTCAGATTACGAGGATGTTTCTGAGGCGTTGTCCAGGTGGAAGTGCTGGCAAGATGGATTGTGTGATGAATTGGTTATTTGATAGTTATTGTATGGGGTAATTTACATAGAGTGATGAATTTGTAATTGTGGTGGTTTTATTTTGAACCGGATGGAGTTGACTAGTTTGGAAATTTAAGTTTATTTTCGTTCCACTATGTTTTTCTTGATTGGGTGCTTTCAAGAATATTTTCGTCTATGATTTTTTGCTACGAGTTGGTATAAGATGAGATGTATTAAGGGGAGAACTCAGATGTGCACTTTCGTGATTCTAGGCAGCACACAGTCATTTGTTCAGGGAGGCATTGTTTTTGTTTATAGGCAAGGCATGCTCTGGTGTTATTAGTTTGCTAGCTGCTTCAGTTCTTCTCTCAATATCATTACACTGACAGGTAGGGGCTTTACTTTTGCTTTGTGTTTGTACTGTGTTTGGCATGGTTGCTTTTATATAGAATATACGGTTGTGGTTATGTGTTTGAAATGTTTTAATGCAGAGCTTGAGTGTGTTTAAAATTCTTCAGATTTTCTCACTTTGCCATCTGTTTCAATATATGTTGTCTGTTTCAATATATGTTGTCTGTTTTAGGGACGGTAATCCAGTGTGATACTTTCTGTGGGAGTATTGTGTTATCGACGGTTGCGTTTCTGTGTTTCAATTATTGTGGTGGTACTTTGATTTTGAAAGGCATGGCTGTGAAGGCATTGGATGCATTGTCGTATTTTTGGTAGAGGCGTTATCCTTCCTTTGGGTATTAAATTCGGAGAGGAACTACGTTATGTTAGTATGAGTCACTGTCATGGTTGTATGTTCTGTAATATTTCTAGTTAGTCTGCTAGTGAAGTCACATCTGTCTAGTTAGTGGAGGCATGTGCTATGTGATGTTGAGTCAGAGTTCTGTCTGTTGTTCTCAAATGCTTTCTCTTACACGTTTGCTCGAAGATGCACGTCTACGATGTTACTCAAAGGCACGGTCGTGCCTTTCTTTCGAAACGTTTTCTTTCACTTATTTACTAAGAGAGACTCGTTGTTGAGGTCACGGACGTTTTACAGTTGAAGCCACGGTCGTTCTTCTGTTTTGGTATTTTTTTCAGTTTACTTGTCTATGACAGAGGATGGTTCTTCTTTCGTTAACTTGAGCCACGGTCGTGCTTCCATGACTCATTGGCTTGAAGAGGGACCGGTGTTAAGCTATCGAGATGGGACGGTCCTGTGTTAACTGGTGGCGCACTTGTGTGTGTCAGCTTAGTTGTCCGTGGTAAGATATGCACGTTCTACGTGGACAAGAGGCACGACAGTGCCTCTATGACCCGCATTATTGGAGGTGAGTCATTTAGCAACATTACTGTAGGTGAGTCATTTAGCTCCTTCGTCAGATGCTTACGTATCGATAGTGTTTTTCCTCTGTGTTGCAGTTGTTTCTTTTATTATTTCTACTCGAATTGAGTGGTGTTCCAGTGCAAGGAAGTGATGTCTTGAATATCATGTTTATAACTTTTGGAAAAACTACATCTGTGTTTAATGGGATCCATAGGAGATATCTTGGACCGACGCAAAAATAGCTGAAACATTGTTGTGATTACATGAGTCGATATGGCCGAAATAATGTTCGCATGGCTCGAGCTAAATTAAGGCACATTTAAGCAGTAATCATCTTTTTCCAACTCTTTTTCTTTCGCGCCGGATATTGTGCTTGTCGAGGACGATGCTGAGTGCCTCAAATACATGGCCGATGTTGTAGTTGGATATTATCATTTTGTAAGTTAGTTGTTCCCTCATCGGTTTCACATGGATCTGCAAACACATAAACGTTCAAACTGATAAAATTTATTGTAAAACATAATGTTCAGCTGGCTTGGATGAACGTATGTTGATTTGTTGTCAATGAGACTGAACTTACTTTGTTGATAAAAAATGAATTATTATTCAAATTAATGAGCGGCATCAAATGCAATGGTGTAAATAACACTGTCATCCCTGAAAATTGAGAGCATTAATGTTAGTGATTAGAAGGTGAACAGTAGACATGGGATGTGTAGTGTAACAAAAAAATGCATGGTTTAATTGAGGTAGAGCTACAGATAAAAGAAACTCACTCTTTGTCTGAGTTACATACACTCTGCATATGATTGACATGAAACGAGGCGATGATGTGAGGATGGTTGTTGTAAGCAGAATGGTAAGCTCTCTTGAAGTTTTCGATGACAATGTCCGAGTGCTCCTTTATACCGTCGCAATTGATATAAGGACAAAGAATTTCGAAGCAACGCATTTGAAGATTCACAATGATGAGGTAGATAAAATGTGGTTCTTTTCTCACAGGTATTAAGACCTAAAATAATTAACAGGGAATAATATCATTGTAACAAGAAAAACTGGTAGAATCGAAGACGAACACTGGGCAGATAGAGTGAGTAGGGTGAACTCACGATGTTACATTTGTTGGGCAGTATGTACCCAATAGTTTTTTCCACAATGTGTTCCTTGAGTAGTTCAATGCTTGCTCCTAGAACTTGAAATTTATCCTGCAGAAAATTGAAGCTGTGTCACTCAGCGTGGTAGTAGTAGTAAATGTGGTTTGTTATTATTATTTATGAGATGCAAGAACTTACAGAAGCGTCCATGTACATTATATGCTTGTGCACAAGTGTTGGTTGTCCGTAGAATTGTTCTTTCACCAGCAACGTTGAGTAATCGTCGACCATGAATGAGTTGATATATCCGTATACCTTCATTGACAAACCTAAAGTTCGATGATCGGCCCAACTTCGATCAATGAAGAATATCCTCTTGCTGTAAAAAAAACAAATGAATTTTAAATCGTAAGATTTTCTTTTTTAACATAAGAGAAAATGATTAGTATTCATTACAATAGTAGAAGAATCGAGCCGAAACACTTGGATATGATAGCTTTAGGCAGAATAAATTGCATTAGTAAACGAAGGGACCAAAACTTTACTGTAACAGGAACAACGAATTCATTACCTATCATTTTGCCTGACACCTGGTGTATTGTCGACGATTGTTTCATACACTTCTTTCTCCTTGTTGTGGAGTCCATTATTTCCAAAAGTTGGCAGTGATCTTGATGGTCATTTCCTTGATCAGTGAATCGAGTCTGTTCTAGCCAGAATGATGTTGATGAGGCTGGAAGACATGACCACCGGAGTTCAATTGACCATTACTAAGTTGCAGACGACCCTCATTATAATTGTTGTTTCTTTGGAACATTATGTGTTGTGGTTGGTGCTGCATGCGTAGTTCTAATGTTCTGACAGTTGGATCACCGGTTGAGCTTGATGGAATATCTGTTGGAAAATGCTGGAGAGGATGGCCGGAATACTACATGCTGTTGAACTGTTTTTGCAAGGCACTGTAACTTTGCACATTAGACTCGCCTCTGTGTGGTTGTTGATTGTTCTGCTCTTGAGGTTGGCGTTGTTGGCATCGTGTAGTGCTGTTATTCTAAACAATATTGTGTTGGGGGTAGTGGGCATTACGGACAGTGGTTTGTTGCTGGTACTGCTTGTGACTTTGGTTGTTCATCGCATATGGTGAGTGCTGGCTATTGTTTGAACCGCCGTTATTCTGAGCACCAGGATGTCGGTAGAAGTGGTTTTTGATACTAGGAGCTGGTTGGTTGTAGTGTTGGGACAAGGGAGTTGCTGGTAATCTTTGGGACAAGACTGTTTGAGTTAAACCTGTAGAGTATGGCGTATCAAAGGCCTGTGTAAGGTGGCTACCGCCTGACATTGATCCTGATCTGCTGGGTATAGGTGGCTCTGGATAGTTAGAAAGGGAAGATCTAGCTGACGAGCTTGAATTCTTGGCCAGGTGTGAGACAGTATCAAGTTGGCATTGTTGTGATGCTACTTGATTATGAAAGGGTTGTTTCTTTTTTTGTTCAATGACTCTGTCAAGTTGTTAATAGATAGATGGGTCAGACCATATTTGATCATCATCAATGAATCCACAATCAAGGAGGCCTCTGTGGTTGTCAGCTTGTAGAGACTGGTTGTTTGCAGTTTCTGTTGAATTATGTGGAGGCTCCAGTATCCTAACTCTTTTCATAGGAGGCGTTGTACTCTTGTTACCTGGATCTTCTGACTGCTGTAAGGACCTCTTGTGGGCTGCCATTTGTGGTTCCGGTTCTGGCGGATGTGCGCTTGTTGTAATAGGGACGCTGTCTGTGGGATCAATAGGTGGTTTCTTCGTACACTGTTCATGTTCTTCTGTAATGTTATTGTCTTCTGCATTGACAGATGCTGCAGCAACCAGTGGAGCATCACTAGTGGATGGAATTGCTTTTCCCGTGTCCAATAGCCAGAACCGCTGGCAGAATCACTGGGGACTTATACTGTAGGAGCAAGGGAGGAAGTAGCTCTTGTGCGTTCTGTTTCAGCAATGTTCTTCTCGTCACTCAAAGTTGAAACAAGATGGACCTTATCTTCCGGCAGCGAAGAAGAACGTTTTCTAGTGACATTGTTTGATTTTTGTGCAGGCTGGGATACAATGAGGCTCTTTGTGTTGGTTGACGAGTTGTTGTGAGCGCTGTCAGAACCGCTGGACCGTGCAGTAGTTGGTGACGTTTTCCCAATGTGATAAACATGTGCTCCAAGTGTATCTGTTGATATTGGATCAGTCAGTAATTGTTTGTCAACTACAGAGTGCAAGGCTGATGTTTCTGTTGCAGTAGGTTTTGTTGTCCTCCAAGAGTTTTTCCAGTGGGCTTGTCAGAGAGTTGTGGTCTGCAGATTCTCTAGCAGAATTTTGGGTTTCAATCGGTACAGAACACTCAGATGAATTTTCACCTGTCATTATAATTGCCCCGCTCTCCAGCATCTCAGATGTTGACATGAAGGGCTCATGGACCGGCAAGCCATCAAGGAGTTGTGCAGATGGTTATGCACTTCGTCCAGATGAATCTTGGCTTGTTCATCAATGTCCTCTTTGTTGTGGTCGATCCTGTTCACTTCCAGTAGCAACTTAATCTGGGTTGATGATTTTAGGTGTGAAGATAGACGAATTTGGGACTGCTCTTTGTCGTACGGATTCTGGGATTCTGGGTCAGGGGTATCGCAGCAACCCTTTAAATTTTCCAGGGAGTATGATGTGGCGTGAAGGACCTTTGGTCGAGCCCTTTGTTGGAAGAACTTTGACTGCTTGTCGTGCTAGAACTTGGAAGCATAGAATATGTTGAAGGGAGTGATGAAAAAGTTTCTTTTTCATTTGAGTTGTCCTATTGCAAGTTACAATAAACACCCTGGTCTCTAGTCTTGGTTTCTTTTGCACTAAGATCCCTACCAAGTGAAAGGAGCTTCTCCAATTTCTGCTCGAGAACTGGTTGAAACCGCGAGAAAAGTTCTGTGTACATTTCATTGATAACTTTGGCAATTTTCATCTTGGCCAGGAATTGAAAGAAAAACCATCAGATATTATTAACACCGAGAATGAAAAGAAGTTATTAATTCCGAAAATGAAAAATATCTTGTGAACTACTGTACGTTATGTCAATAATTGCAGAAAGGGCATGGAATAATGTGCGTAGAAGGACACATGGTGTGCTGCGGGAAGTGCGGCTAACAAAGTCCATGAATCATGATGAACACATTCCTTGAAAGAGCACACCCGACGTACCTTATGAAGCATGGTTGATCTACCATCGCAGGGAAGCAGTGCTATATTTAACACAAAGGCACAGCTAACGTACTATAGGAACCACTTCTATATTTAATACAAAGGCACAGTTACTATAGGAAGCACTTGTAGTTTTAACACAAAAAGCACAGATGACGTACTATAGGGAGCACTTCTATATTTAACACAAAGGCACAGTTAACGTACTATAGGAAGCACCTGTAGTTTTAACACAAAAGCACAAGTAACGTACTATAGGGAGCACTTCTATATTTAACGCAAAGGCACAACTAACGTATTATAGGAAACACTTCTAGTTTTAACACAAAAGCACAACTAACGTACTATAGGAAGCACTGTTAGTTTTAACGCAAATGCACGACTAACGTATTATAGGAAAGCACTTCTAGTTTTTACACAAAAGCACATCTAACGTACTATAGGAAGCACTGTTAGTTTTAACGCAAAGGCACGGCTAACGTATTATAGGAAGCACTTCTAGTTTTAACACAAAAGCACAACTAACGTACTATAGGAGGCACTTGTATATCTAACACAAATGCACAATTAACCTATTATAGGAAGCACTTTTATATTTAACACAAAAGCACGGCTAACGTATTATAGGAAGCAGTTCTGGTTTTAACACAAAAGCATAGATAACGTCCTACAGGAAGCACTTCTGGTTTTAACACAAAGGCACAGCTAAGGTACTATAGGAAGCACTTTTATATTTAACACAAAAGCACAACTAACGTACTATAGGAAGCACTTCTATATTTAACACAAAAGCACGACTAACGTCCTGTAGGAAGCACATTTGGTTTTAACACAAAAACATAGCTAACCTCCTATAGGAAGTACTTCTAGTTTTAACACAAAAGCACAGCTAATGTACTATAGGAAACTGTCTGGATGACCACGAAAGGACAGCTAACGTCCTATATGAAGCACTTCTAGTTTGAACGCAAAAGCACAGCTAACGTACTATAGGAAACTGTCTGGATGCACACAATAGGTCATGTATCTGTTTCGTAAAAAATTAGGGAACATCATTTCAAACATAAAATCAGGTGCAGAAGCTGGAAATCACTTACGAAACAAAGTTTTTCTTGAGGCACAAATTCTTCTATGTAGGCTTCTAGTCTGGGTCTCATTTGGAAAAAATGGCGCCTGAAAGCCAGCTGGTGGTTGGAAAGGCGTGCGCCTAATGTCTTTCAGCTGCCATGTGGAAGGAAACAATTACAGTCAAGTCAATTTAATACATGGCAGCTAAGTCATTATGTTGAGTCGAAAACTTTGCCAAAGGAAAATGATGAAAAGTTGACTCACCGTGTGTTTCCCAAAAATTCCGTCCTCTGTTGACAGGCTGTCTATGTTAGAATAATTCTTAATGGCCTCTGTGTCCCACATGACAAGTCTTGCAGGAGTGTCAGGTGCCAGGTCCATAATCTTCGTATCCAGGTACTCAAAATACGTTATCTGCAAGTGGGGAAGAGGTAAAAATTAATCATGTTCTTGTAGCTGCTTGTGGGTATAAAGAAATGTACAAGTTAGTGAACGAACCACTGGAATCAGGAGGCAGCCACACAGGGCACCTGCGAATCCTCTGTCTTTGAAGCTCTGGAGTGATGCCACCAGTTTCTCTGTGACAGCATTGGACCAATCATATGATGATATGTTACTTGCTGGTCCTTCTAGAGTGGCTAAGTAGTCTGGGCTAACGCAATCATATGTCGTTGGGCATAGAAAATACCGCTGTTGCAAACATCACGGAAACCCGTTGAAACACTTCTCCTGTCAGCCCAGCACACCGAGTTTCAGACTTAACCTGACATCTGAAAGCTTCTGAGCATTTTCTAGGGATAATCTGCCCGCCCAGTGGAATTGCTAAGGTCCGTTGCACGGTGTACTAGTTGATAAGGAATCTGTATCCACTAGGCAGTATGAAATACCTCGAAGGGCAATCAAAATAGCGGACAAGCCAGCGAACAAAACACCTTGGAAGCTCGCGACAGCACAGATCTAGAAGGTATCCAAAACCAATATCTCTGACAAGCTGCTTTTGTGGTTCTGTTAGCTTTTCACAGACAGTAATGAATTTCTCGAAGCTAAGTTTTGTGCTGAACACTTCTTCGTATTCACCCATAGTAATAGCTCCGTGGACAAAGATAAGAAATGACCTTTAGCAAATGTATTGTTGAACCACATGTTTTTCTGGCAGAAGCTTAAGTATAAACGAGTCAGCAAAACAGAGACAAATATTTAAGCCGTGATTAAAAATGCAGCTAGAATGAGAGGTATTGATTTCCAAAGAAATTTCAGCGACACACGCGAGATGCATGATAAAAAACACCTACTTTGAGGTAGCAAGCTGCTTCTTTGTCCTGTACTCCTCAACAAGCTTTTTGTGCGCTACACGTTTTAACTCGATTCTTAGTCTCTCTGTCTCTAGTTGGTCATGAACCATTAAATCTTGGGTGACAATCTCCGTGCCATCGACAGACTGAGACTGAGTCTCCGACAGCTGTGGGGTGGAGTCCATCTCATCGAACTCTACATAAGAGGTCATGAGACGTCATCGTTACCAGGTCAGCTATGTAAGACAGTTGTTAGCAGTCCATATGAGACCACCATCAACAGGTTGATTAGCTAAGACGGGTTCTAACTCTGAGTTAGTAACTTCTTTGCAAAAACGGACATAAGTCCTTTGGATCTCTGCTATAGATTGCGGATCTATACAAATAATTTGACATATCTCTAGTTGGTTAGCTAAGACGAGTGCTTAAGTTTTGCATGGCTGGAGATATAACTCAAGTTAGCAAAACCACGGCGCAAGCATGCAGTTGGCATGATTAAAGTGAGGTTAGCTGAGTCCTAATTTTAAATCCATAACCCCTCTGGTTTTAAGACGGCGCAACAGTTTGAGCACGGACCAGCTGAAGATAATTGGATCTGGAACTGATATTCAAATTGCACCCCACCTGCTGTGTTGCGCACATGCGGTGTGTATGCAGCCCGCGGAATTGCTAGCACCGGTAATTTTTTTTAGTTCAGACATTGAATCGGTGGCATAATCATGGTAGCAAATAATTTCATAAGTTCATCCATCTTTCCACTCAAAACATTAATTTCTTCTATCGCATGCACTTTTTTATTAGTAGATCTTTCGGTATGCCATTGAGAATAATTAACCATAATATTATCTAGAAGTTTAGTAGCATATCCTAGAGTGATTTCCATAAAAGTGCCTCCCGCGGCCGAATCTAAAAGATTTCTAGAAGCAAAATTCAATCCGGCATAATTTTTTTGTATAATCATCCATAAGTTCAAACCATGAGTAGGACAATTACGTATCATTAATTTCATTCTCTCCCAAGCTTGTGCAACATGTTCATGATCAAGTTGCTTAAAATTCATAATATCATTCCTAAGAGAGATAATCTTAGCGGGAGGAAAATACTTAGAGATAAAAGCATCTTTGCACTTGTTCCAAGAATCAATACTACTTTTAGGCAAAGATGAAAACCACGCTTTAGCACGATCTCTAAGCGAAAAAGGAAATAGCTTCAATTTAACGACATCATTATTGACATCTTTCTTCTTTTGCATATCACATAAATCAACGAAGCTATTCAGATGAGTTGCGGCATCTTCACTAGGAAGGCCGTGAATTGATCTTTCATAACAAGATTCAACAAAGCGATATTGATTTCACAAGATTCAGTATTGGCAAGAGGAGAAATCAGAGTGCTAAGGAAATCATTATTATTGGTATTGGTGAAGTCACACAATTTGGTAGTATCTTGATCCATCGCGACAAACAAGCAATCCAACACACGGGCAAACAAAAGGCAAGCGAGAAAAGGCAACGGGAAAAAGAGGAGGAGATTGGGAAAGAGAGGGCGAATAAAACGACAAGGGTGAAGTGGGGGAGAGGAAAACGAAAGGCAAATGGCAAATAGTGTAATGCGAGAGATATGGATTGTGATGGGTACTTGGTATGGTTGACTTGCTCTTGCGTGAGCCTCCCCGTCAACGGCGCCAGAAATTCTTCTTGCTACCTCTTGAGCACTGCGTTGGATTTCCCCGAAGAGGAGAGGATGATGCAGCAAAGTAGCGAAAGTATTTCCCTCAGTTTTTGAGAACCAAGGTATCAATCCAGTAGGAGGCCACACACAAGTCCATCGTACCTGCACAAAACGATAGCTCCTCGCAACCAACGCGATTAGGGGTTGTCAATCCCTTCACGGTCACTTACGAGAGTGAGATCTGATAGAGATGATAGATAATATTTTTGGTATTTTTTTGTATATAGATGCAAAGTGAAAAGTAAAAGGCAAAGTAAAAACAAAGCAAGTATTAAAGTAATGGAGATTGATATGATGAGAATAGACCCGGGGGCCATAGGTTTCACTAGTGGCTTCTCTCAAGAGCATAAGTATTCTACGGTGGGTGAACAAATTACTGTTGAGCAATTGATGAAATTGAGCACGATTATGAGTATATCTAGGTATGATCATGTATATAGGCATCACGTCCAAGACAAGTAGACCGAAACGATTCTGCATCTACTACTATTACTCCACTCATCGACCGCTTTCCAACATGCATCTAGAGTATTAAGTTAAAAAACAGAGTAACACCTTAAGTAAGATGACATGATGTAGAGGGATAAATTCATGCAATATGATAAAAACCCCATCTTGTTATCCTCGATGGCAACAATACAATACGTGCCTTGCTGCCCTTACATCCTTTGGGAAAGGACACATAAGATTGAACCCAAAGCTAAGCACTTCTCCCATTGCAAGAACTACCAATCTAGTTGGCCAAACCAAAGCGGATAATTCAAGTGACTTGCAAAGATAACCAATCATACATAAAAAGAATTCAGAGAAGATTCAAATATTATTCATAGATAAGCTGGATCATAAACCCACAATTCATTGGTCTCAACAAACACACCGCAAAAAGAAGATTACATCGAATAGATCTCCACGAGAGGGGAGAACTTTGTATTGAGATCCGAAAGAGAGAAGAAGCCATCGGCTACTAGCTATGGACCGAAGGTCTGAAGTAAACTACTCACACTTCATCGGAGGGGCTATGGCGATGATGTAGAAGCCCTCCGTGGTGGATGCCCCCTCGTGAGCTCCTAACAGGCCCCAAGATGGGATCTCGTGGATACAGGAAGTTGCGGCGGTGGAATTAGGTTTTTGGCTCATGTTCTGATCGTTTGGGGGTACGTAGGTATATATAGGAGGAATGAGTATGTCGGTGGAGCAACAGAGGCCCACGAGGCAGGGGGCGCACCCTAGGGGGGGGGGCGCCCCCCACCCTCGTGACCGCCTCTTCTGTTCCTTGGAGTAGGGTCCAAGTCCCCTGGATCACGTTCGGTGAGAAAATTACGTTTCCGAAGGTTTCATTCTGTTTGGACTCCGTTTGATATTCCGTTTCTTCGAAACACTGCAATAGGCAAAAAAAACATCAATTCTGGGCTGGGCCTCCGGTTAGTCCCAAAAATAATATAAAAGTGGAAAATAAATCCCAATATAGTCCAAAACAGTAGATAAAGTAGCATGGAGCAATCAAAAATTATAGATACATTGGAGACGTATCAGGCATCCCCAAGCTTAATTCCTGCTCGTCCTCGAGTAGGTAAATGATAAAAAGAGAATTTTTGATGAGGAGTGATACTTTGGAATAATTTCAATGTAAATCTTCTTAATTGTGGTATTAATATTCATATCCAAAAGATTCAAGACAAAAGTTCATATTGACATAAAAATAATAATACTTCAAGCATACTAATCAAAGTAATCATGTCTTCTCAAAATAGCATGGCAAAAGAAAGTTCATCCCTACAAAATCATATAGTTAGGTTATGCTTCATTTTCGTCACACAAAGATGTTCCCAACTTCTATACCCCCGATGACAAGTCAAGCAATTGTTTCATACCTAAATAATCTGAAACTTTTTCAATCTTCACGCAATACATGAGCGTGAGCCATGGATATAGCACTATGGGTGGAATAGAATATGATGATGGGGATTGTGTGGAGAAGACAAAAAAGGAGAAAATCTCACATTGACGAGGATAATCAACGGGCTATGGAGATGCCCATCAATTGATGTCAACATGAGGAGTAGGGATTGCCATGCAACATATGCACTAGAGCTATGAATGCTCAACAAAATAAAACTAGTGGGTGTGCATCCAACTTGCTTGCTCATGAAGACCTAGGGCATTTGAGGAAGCCCATCGTAGGAATATACAAGCCAAGTTCTATAATGAAAAATTCCCACTAGTATAAAAAGACAACTTATGAGACTCGCTATATGAAAAACATGGTGCCACTTTGAAGCACAATATATGAGACTCACTACATGAAAAACATGGTGCTACTTTGAAGCACAATATATGAGACTCACTACATGAAGAACAAGGTGCTACTTTGAAGCACAAGTGTGGAAAAATAGATAGTAGCATTGCCCTTTTTTTGGGCCTTTCTTTTTTTTCTTTTTGGCCTTTTTTTGATTGGGCAATGCTCTAATAATGATGATCATCACACTTCTATTGATTACAACATAAGGATTACAACTCGAAACTTAGAACAAGATATGACTCTATATGAATGCCTCCAGTGTGCAAGGGGACGGTGCAATGAATCAAGAGTGACATGTATGAAAAATAATGCATGGTGGCTTTGCCAGTCAACTACATGATCATGCAATGGCAATATGACAAAAGTAAAGTATGTCATGATGATGATGAACAGAACGGTGGAAAGTTGCATGGCAATATATCTCGGAATGGCTATGGAAATGCCATAATAGGTAGGTATGGTGGCTGTTTTGAGGAAGATATAAGGAGGTTTATGTGTGATAGAGCGTATCATATCACGGGGTTTGGATGCACCGGCGAAGTTTGCACCAACTCTCAAGGTGAGGAAGGGCAATGCACGGTAATGAAGAGGCTAGCAAAGCCGGAAAGGTAAAAGTGTGTATAATCCATGGACTCAACATTAGTCAAAAGAACTCATATACTTATTGCAAAAATTTAGAAGTCATCAAAAATCAAGTACTACGCGCATGCTCCTAGGGGGATAGATTGGTAGGAAAAGACCATCGCTCGTCCCCGACCGCCACTCATAAGGATGCACAAGCCAGGTACACTTCATGTTTCAAATTTGTTACACAACTTTAAGCATACGTGCATGCTACGGGACTCGCAAACTTCAACATAAGCATTTCTCAAATTCACAACTACTCAACTAGCACGACTTTGATATTATCACCTCCATATCTCAAAACAATTATCAAGCATCAAACTTTTCTTAGTATTCAACGCACTCAAAAGAAAGTTTCACATATCTTGAATACCAAGTATATTAATATTAAGCAAATTACCATGCTATTAACAACTCTCAAAATAATCTAAGTGAAGCATGAGAGATCAATAGTTTCTTTAAAACAAATCCACCACCGTTCTCTAAAAGATCTAAGTGAAGTACTAGAGCAAAAATTGTCACGCTCAAAAGATATAAGTGAAGCACTATGAGCAAAACTATCAAGCTCAAAAGATATAAGTGAAGCACATAGAGTATTCTATCAAATTTCAATTCATGTATGGCTCTCTCAAAAGGTGTGTACAGCAAGTATGATTGTGGTAAACTAACAAGCAAATACGCAAATAATACAAGACGGTCCAAGCAAAACACATATCATGTGGTGAATAAAAATATAGCTCCAAGTAAATTACCGATGGAAGTAGACGAAAGAGGGGATGCCTTCGGGCATCCCCAAGCTTTGACTTTTGGTGTCCTTGGATTATCTTGGGGTGCCATGGGCATCCCCAAGCTTAGGCTCTTGCCACTCCTTGTTCCATAATCCATCAAAATAATTTACCCAAAACTTGATAACTTCACAACACAAAACTCAATAGAAATCTCGTGAGCTCCGTTAGAGAAAGAAAACAAAAGACTACCTTAAAGTACTGTAATGAACTCATTCTTTATTTATATTGGTGTTAAACCTACTGCATTCCAACTTATCTATGGATTATAAACTATTTTACTAGCCATAGATTCATCAAAATAAGCAAACAACACACGATAAACAGAATCTGTCAAAAACAGAACAGTCTGTAGTAATCTGTAACTAACGCAAACTTCTGGAACTCCAAAACATCTACCAAAATTAGACGACCTAGAAAAGTTGTTTATTGATCAGAAGCAATTGGAATTAGTATTTTATCACGTTCTGGTGATTTTTAATAATTCGGGCACTGAGCGCAAAGTTTCTGGAAATTATAGCAAGATCAAATAACTATCATCCAAGAAGATCCAATAGGTCTAGCTTGGCACAAACACTAATTAAAACATAAAACCACATCTAAACAGAGGCTATATGGATTATTTATTCCTAAACAGAAGCAAAAACAAAAAAAACTAAAAATAAAATTGGGTTGCCTCCGAACAAGCGCTATCGTTTAACGCCCCTAGCTAGGCATAAAAGCAAGGATAGATCTAGGTATTGCCATCTTTAGTAGGCAATCCATAAGTGGCTCTCATAATAGATTCATATTGTAATTATCTTTTATTTCTAGGAAAGTGTTCCATGCTTTTCTTTAATGGAAATTGGAATCTAATATTCCCTTCCTTCATATCAATAATTGCACCAATCGTTCTTAGGAAGGTTCTACCAAGAATAATAGGACATGAAGGATTGCAATCTATATCAAGAACGATAAAATCTATGGGCACATAATTCCTATTTGCAACAATAAGAACATCATTAATTCTTCCCATAAGCTTTTTAATAGTGGAATCCGCAAGATGCAAGTTTAGAGAGCAATCATCAAAGTCACGGGAATCTAGCAAATCACACAAAGTTTTGGGAATAGTGGAGACACTAGCACCCAAATCACACAAAGCATGAAACTCATAAATTTTAATTTTAATTTTAATAGTAGGTTCCCACTCATCATAGAGCTTTCTAGGGATAGAAACTTTCAACTCAAGTTTTTCTTCATAAGATTGCATCAAGGCATCAACAATGTGTTCGGTAAAGGCCTTATTTTGACTATAAGCATGAGGAGAATTTAGCACGGATTGCAACAAGGAAATACAATCAATTAAAGAGCAATTTTCATAATTAAATTCCTTGAGATCCAATACAGTGGGTGTCGGTGTCAAAACCGGCGGATCTCGGTTAGGGGGTCCCGAACTGTGCGTCTAGGCGGATCGTAACAGGAGACAAGGGACACGATGTTTTTACCCAGGTTCGGGCCCTCTCGGTGGAGGTAATACCCTACTCCTGCTTGATTAATATTGATGATATGGATAGTACAAGAGTAGATCTACCACGAGATCAAGGCGGCTAAACCCTAGAAGCTAGCCTATGGTATGATTGTTGTTCGTCCCTGGGACTAAAACCCTCCGATTTATATAGACACCGGATAGGTTAGGGTTACACAGAGTCGGTTAAAATAGTAGGAGATCTACATATCCGTGTCGCCAAGCTTGCCTTCCACGCCAAGGAAAGTCCCTTCCGGACACGGTACGAAGTCTTCAATCTTGTATCTTCATAGTCTTGGAGTCCGGCCGTGACGATAGGCGGCTATCCGGACACCCCTAGTCCGGACTCCTCGGTAGCCCTAAACCAGGCTTCAATGACGACGAATCTGGCGCGCATATTGTCTTCGGCATTGCAAGGCGGGTTCCTCCTCCGAATACTTCATAGAAGGTTTTGAACACAGGGACAGTGTCCGGCTCTGCAAAAGAAGTTCCACATTCCACCGTAGAGAGAATAACCTTTGCACAGATCTGCTGACGTATTTCGTGGCGTGACATCACACCACTGCCAGGCCTTTATATGAATCATTTTTTACCGTTTCTCCTCGGTAGCGTTTAGCGGCGGTTTCACAGCACGTCTTATTACAGCATAGATCGTGCCCCTTATTCAGGATTCTCATCAATACGGACGTGGGTAACCCATCTGCGCCATTGATTACGGCGCTTGGGAAATAAGCGAGTTTTACCAGGCTGGTGGGGGACGCATAGCTTCGTCCGTACATATAAGGGGATAAGGATCCACCTTTTCACCTATGCCTTCTTCCTCCTTCGCTTATCCATTTCCGTGCACTCGAGCTCCAGCGCCCAAGTCCGCACATCCCACCTCAACCTTTCTCCAACCATGTTAGGAGCGGGAGGCAGGTGGATGGCCTCCTCTGTCACGGAGGGGCACATCACAAGATCAAGGGAGGCCGGATACTTGTCCGCAACATCGTGCTGAGCTTCCCGACGAGGGGCAGATTATTCCGACCCACAGGCCCCATGAGAGGGTGGTGTTTCTCCCCACTTCCTCCATGGACTAGGTTTTCCACTTCACCCATTTGTCCGGGGCTCATGTTCTACTACGGCCTGGACTTCCACGACTGGCCCCGAATTTCATCCTCAACATCTCGGCGTTTATCATCGTGTGCGAGGCTTTCCTCGCATCCAGCCCCACTTGACTTATGGCTGAAGATCTTCAACGTCCGGCCGAAGGTAGTGGGCGGCCGTCAAGCGAGTCTTGGGCGCCATGGTTGGCAAAATGGCCAAAGTCCCATGGCTCGAAGGCGCCTTCGTGGAGACAATAAAGGGGTGGCAATCGGGGTGATTCTACATCACTGAGCCCTGCGACACCGAATGGGCGGCGGCCCCCGAATTCAGATCTGGCTTACCCACACGGCTCTCGTCATGGAAAGAGACGGGCCTGACGTGGGGGAATTTGGACGAGACATCCGGACTCCAAACATGCGTCCGAAACCTGGTGGCCAAAAATCTTAGGCTTGTCGACGTAATCCAGGTGATGCTCATCCACCGGATTCTCCCATGCCAACAACGGGCCTTTAATTTGCGGGAGTTTGATCCGGCACAGCACCAAACCTTGAGCCAGCTCTTCGACACTACGTACGAAGACGCCTGGAAGGTGCTGTTAAAGGGCACCGAGGCCCCAGCATCCGCTATCAAAGATCGCGGATACAACTCGCTGCGTCAAGCCGGCGAGGTAAGTTATTTTACCCTTTACGGGACTCTTCTCTCATAGATTGACTCTATGCGGGATCTAAAACTCCCTAATCTCACAGCGGGACTGGTGAAGGCGTCCCACAGATTAACTGTCCGGCTCCTTTGCCAGAAGACCCAACGGATGCCCGATTGACGGGGCTGCTGGCTCCGGCACCCTATGTGGTGCCCGAGAAGAAGGCCAAGAAGGAGGCCACGGGAACTCGAAGGAGCTCCCGACGCCAGGTGCATTCAGATTCCGTAGCAGAATCTTCTCCTGAGGACAAGGAGGAGGAAAGAGAAGCTTCTCCCCCAGCAGGGGAGGAGAGGAAAAGGAAGGCCGCCCCAACTGGGGAGGCCGGAGGGTCCAAGAAGGGAAGAACTCTTCCTCCGGACTTCTCCACCAACATCGATAGCGACGAGGAGGATTGGCCAACAAGGGCCAAGCCCCTGGCAAAATCGTAAGTGTCCGGATACCCGTGGCTTTTCATTATCGCATAATGTTCTCTAATGTCAAACAATCATGCAGCCCGCCCAAGGGCGAGATCGCCGCTTCAACGAGTGGGTCCCTGGGTTCGTTGAAAATGGAGAGTACTTCACTTCCGACCGCCTCCTCACCTCACGCCGTGGACGACGCCGCGGCGGGGCTCCAAGAGGGGCTTGGTCAAGAGGAAGTGGCGCAGGAGGCGCCACAAGGCGACCTCCGGACTCGAGACGTGGGGGCAAGGCCCCGGGGCTCTAAGCCTGACCCTTGTCCGGACTCCATGCGGAACCTTGGTGGTTCGAGTCCGTAGCGGTCCTTCGTAAGAAGGGTAAGACGCTAGTGTCCTCCGTCAAACCGGAGGCACCGGATAGCATCTGAGGCGCTTAACAGCGCTTCCATCAAGAAGAGCACCGCCTTTGTTATGAGTGCGGTGATCCGGACAATTCGATCGCCATGACCGGACGGACGAAGCTGTACTAGCCTTCTAACGGGCTTTGAGGTAAGTTTAGAATATGTAAAAATATTACCGCATAGACGGTAGCCCACGATGCTTAGTTCGGTGTTCGGAAAGAAAAGCGGACTAAGGATCTAAAAGATATCTGTGAGAGTCTAACATAAGTATGTCAATATGGGAATGCAGGCTGCGCTGCTGACCTCTGCCGCACTGACTGCGGAGGTCAATGCATTGAAGCAGAACCTCGAGCGATCCGAGAACGAGCTCGGACAAGCCAAGAAGCAGCTCGAGGACAAGGAAGGTAAGTAATACCTTATTAAAGAAATACCTTATAGAAAAGGTTTTGGTTGCAAAAAATAACAGGGAAGGGGGAGGCGCAGCTGGCCAAGGTACAACAAGAGCTCCAAGCTCTCGTGGAAAAACACGAGAGTTTGGAGCGTGACTCGAAGACTCGAGAGTCCGAGCTCGCCTCGGCTCTTGAAAGTGCCAAAGCTGCTAAGGCCGAGGCCCAAAAAGCCATCCAAGAAATTGAATCATTAAAGAAGATAGCGACGGGTAAGGCATTCTTTATGCAAAGCAAGCATGTGAAAGTGAATTACCTATTACTTACCCGGATTCGGAGCTCTCC
The DNA here is from genome assembly GCA_021605145.1 of Aegilops bicornis. Taxonomy (NCBI): domain Eukaryota; kingdom Viridiplantae; phylum Streptophyta; class Magnoliopsida; order Poales; family Poaceae; genus Aegilops; species Aegilops bicornis. The sequence goes on along the minus strand of CM038671.1, from coordinate 74,653,281 downwards.
AGGAGCGTTCGCAGATTTGCCCCGCAGTGCGTCTGATGCTGCCGCATTCTACCGCGCCAAGTATGCTGAGGCCGGGCATCCGGTGCCCTTGAGCGACCAGCTGAAGCAGCTGGTCGAGCTCCACAAGGTAGCCGAACAGGCCATGAAGGGCCTTATAGTTCGACTGTGGCCATTAGAAGCCATGCCTGGGAGCTACTTTGGCTTGGTGCAGCGGCTGGTGGACGCCTGTCCACGAATTGAAGTCATCACGCGCTCCATCTGCATCGAAGGTGTCCGTCGGGCCCTTGCCCGTGCTAAAGTGCACCGGGGCAAGCTGGATGTGGAGAAGCTTGTGACGGACGGGCCACCCAAGGGCAAGGAGCATCGCACGCCCGAAATGTATTATGAGGGCCTCCTAAAGGGTGCCCTTGAATAAGCGGATGAGTGCTCCAAAGATGTAATTTTTGAATAGACTCGCATTTGTTATCCTGTATGCTGAAAACTTGTTCATATGCACTAAGCAACGCTTATTAATTTAAAATATTACCTTCTGTGCGGCCGTTTATCAAATTTGAGAGATGGCAAGTCGTTGGCTTCAGCCCCCATGCCACGAGTCTTTGGGGTGTTCGGGATAAACTTGAGCACTCTTGTTCCCATTCTTGGATCCATCTAGGGAGGCGCTCAACGCATAGCGAACAAGGCAACCAGACTTATAATGCTTGAACACTCTCACTTAGCCATAGAATTCTATAATTTTAAATTTCGGTGAAGCCCCTAGTATTCGAAGACCGAGTTAGGCGCTATCCACGCCTTGTCCGAGACAATTCCGGTTCCTCGCTCTAAGCGGCATAAGTCTTTAGGGACCCGAAAAAACCTCTCGAACAGCGATCGGCTCTCGCCCTATCATGACGGTCAGTTTTAGCTTTCTCCATGCAGGTGCTCGACCCAGCTCAACCGGGCACAATCGCAGTGGTTCTCCGGTGCTACCTTAGCCGATATAGCGGAATGTAAGGTACCAAAACACGGAGCCGGGCAAACCCAACTATTGACCCAAGACATGATTCGAGCCGATTCATATAATGCTATAAGTTCGGGGTGCCGCACTTGTGAAAGTGTTCGGACTTATCACACCATAATTTTGGGGTACTTAAGCCCCTGGTGTATTGGCCGTACCAAAGTGTACGGGTGCAAGATGTCATGAAATGAACATATATATAGAAAAATAAAGTAGTGCAATAACAGACAAAAGCTATGTATTGTTTATTCAAAAAGGTACTGCAATGAAAGCAGAATGATACAAATAGTGCGATAAGCAAGGGATGGGACTATCTAACATGTCCCCCTCCAGGGGTAAGCTGCGGGATGGTATGTAAAACAGGTATAATGCTCGTAATAGAGACCACCTGAATACTCGACGGAGCTTTATTGCTTCCCTGGCTGTTGCATCTTGAGTTCGGCGATTCTAGTGCCGGACAGGACTTCTGAAAAACGGAGTCCTGAAAAGAAAGAAAAGAAAAAAAAGAAGAATGACACAATCGGGAGCCCCTGGTGCGGTTGAGCCACATTCTTGGCGTGACGTGGTCGTGCCCCTCCCCATATGCCCATGGTATCTCCAGAGCGTAGTTATGCAGCGTAATGGCTTCGCAATTTCGCGAGGGCTGGGGTTGGGGCGGATTGCTACTCGTGCTTGAATCGTGCCGGTGGTCTTGTTGTAGGTTACTCGGGCGCTTGGCGGTGTCCGGGCGCTTAGTGGCCGGACTCAAAATTGCCGTGAGAGGCTGCTTTGCACCTCCGCCGCAAGGGCAGTGTGCTCCTCCGTTCGGAGAAGGCGTTCGGTGTTTCCATTGACCGTGATTACTCCTCGAGGGCCTGGCATCTTGAGCTTGAGGTATGCGTGGTGCGGCACCGCATTGAACTTTGCAAATGCGGTTCATCCGAGCAAAGGTGCATGATAGCCGCTTCTGAACGGGACTATGTCGAAGATTAACTCTTCGCTTCGGAAGTTATCCGGTGATCCGAAGACCACTTCGAGTGTGACTGAGCCTATACAATTGGCCTCTACACCCGGTATGACTCCTATAAAGGCCGTCTTTGTAGGTTTAATCCTTGATGGGTCTATGCCCATTTTGCGCATTGTATTCTGATAAAGCAGGTTCAGGCTGCTGCCGCCGTCCATCAGGACTCTGGTGAGGTGAAATCCGTCAATAATTGGGTCAAGAACCAATGCGGCGAAACCGCCATGACGGATGCTAGTGGGGTGGTCCTTCGATCGTAGGTGATCGGGCGGGAAGACCATGGGTTGAACTTTGGGGCGTGGCTCCATCGCATATACGTTCCGTAGTGCACGCTTCCGCTCCCTTTTGGGTAAGTGGGTTGCGTATATCATGTTCACCGTCCGCACTTGTGTGGGAAAACCCTTCATCCTCTATTGTTCGTGACGGAGCTCTTCCTCGTCATCGCTATACAGCCCCTTGTCACTGAGTTTGGCGCCTAACTTGCCTACTTGCTTGAACACCCAACAGTCCCTGTTGGTTGATTGGCTGGTTTTTCGGGGGTGCCATGTATCTGGCACAAGCGATCGAGTATGCGGTCCAAGTTGGACGGGCCCTGAGTATTTCTTTTGAATGGCTTCTTCCGCTGACTGGGTTTAGAGCCTCTGAATCTGGCATTGACGGCCGTATCTTGATGATATCGCCGTTGATGCGGCGCTTGTTCTTGTTGCGACGCGACCTGCCATTGCTGTCCTTGGTATCCAAACTATCAGGGTGTTTGGCCAAGTTGTTGCTTCGAGCTAGCCAGCTGTCCTCTCCCGCACAGAAGCGAGTCATGAGGGTTGTGAGGGCTGCCATAGATTTCGGCTTTTCCTGTCCTAGGTGCCGGGCAAGCCACTCGTCGCGGATGTTATGTTTGAAGGCTGCAAGGGCCTCTGCATCCGGACGATCAACGATTTGATTTTTTCTTTGTGAGGAACCGTGTCGTAACTGTCATCCGATTCTTACGGCTGCTGAATTATGTGGCTAAGGTCATCGGCATCTGGTGGTCGCATATGTGCCCTGGAAGTTATCAAGGAATGCGGCTTCCGTGTCCTCCCAACAACCAATTGATTCTGGCGGCAAGCTGTTGAGCTAATGCTGAGCTGGTCCTTTAAGCTTCAGGGGGAGGTATTTGATGGCGTGTAGATCATCACCGCGGGCCATGTGGATATGGAGGAGATAGTCCTCGATCCAGACCGCGGGATCGATGGTACCATCATATGATTTGATGTTTACGGGTTTAAAGCCCTCGGGGATTTGATGATCCATTACTTCATCTGTGAAGCATAGTGGGTGTGCGGCGCCTCTGTATTGGGCTATATCATGACGCAGCTCAAATGAGCTTTGTCTATTGTGTTCGGCCCTGCCGGAGTTTCTGTATCCGGCGTGGCGGTTATCATCATCATGTGTCGTGGGCGCCCACGATTAAATGAGATCGATCTTGTATGTTTTGCCTTATCCTCCAATATATCTTGCAAGTCCGGCGCTTTTTCCCGTGCCCTGGTACTTTTTGAACGGCGTCGGGGTACGGCTTGAACGAAGGGTCTAGAGGCCTCCCTATCGCGGCCACGGGGTGGCCGGTCTGCCATGTTCTACGCTGGTGACTTGGGTGCTTCCTCTGATTGAGGCAACGGCCTGCGTTTGGGGTAGCTTTTGGAGGGGCGTTCGAGTTCATACTCTTCGGCTGCGAGGACTTCAGTCCATCTGTCAGCTAGCAGATCTTGATCAGCTCTAAGCTGTTGCTGCTTTTTCTTGAGGCTGCTTGCCGTGGCTATAAGCCTGCGTTTGAAACGCTCCAGTTCGGCGGGATCCTCAGGCACGACAAATTCGTCGTCGTCGAGGCTTGCCTCATCTTCGGAGGGAGGCGCATAATTATCGTCCTCGACCTCTCTTTCTGCTGCACTGTCGTGCGGACTTGCTTCTCCCTCCTCCTGCGCTGAGTCCTGCTGGAGGGGGTTCTCTTCAACCGTCCGGTGTTATTATCTCCCGTGCCGAATCACCGCTTTTTCTTTGTGGCGGGATTTAGAGCGGCGCAGCGTCGGCAACGCGGTTGTTTCTTGGAGGGTCATCCTCCGCTGTTGCATTACGTTCCCATCTTTTGGGATGTCCACCATGTATATGTCATAGGGCGAGGTGGCCTTCCCGATTACTGTAGGCGTTGGGTCTTGGTCGTCTCCAGCATCGTCGTCCATACCGTCGATGTCTTCGGAGTCGAAGTCGAGCAGGTCGGTTAAATCGTTGACAGTGGCTACAAAGTGGGTGGTGGGTGGGCGTTGAATTTCTTCGTCGTCCGCATCCCAACCTTCCTGTCCGCAGTCAGGCCAGGGCTCTCTGGATAAAGAGAGAGACTTTAGTGAATTCAGAATATCACCAAAGGGCTAGTGCTGAAAGATGTCCGCGGCAGTGAACTCCATACCGGACGCCCAATCGGATTCGATTGGCGGTATGAGGATTGAGTCCGGAGGAGTCCGGAACCTTGAGTCGAGGTCTTCGCAAAGCGACAGGGTTGGAGTTTGGCTCAATCGCCCGTGAGATCGTAGCCCCGAGGCGGTGTCCAACCACTCGTCCTCGATCAGGAATCCGGCTCCGGATCAAGGGTCGAGCGGATCTTGAGTGCGGCCTCGAGGCACTGTTCGGCTACAGAGCTAAATCATGCCCATCGAGACAGTGCGGCACGCTTGGCTGTGGCTCGAATCCGTCGAAGATCAAGTCTCCGCGGGTATCGGCCATATAGTTTAAACTTCCAAATCTGACCTGATGGCCGGGGGCGTAGCTTTCGATCTGCTCCAGATGGCCAAGCGAATTGGCCCACAGTGCAAAGCCGCCGAATACGAAGATCTATCCGGGGAGAAAAGTCTCACCCTAGACCGCGTCGTTGTTGATGATCGAAGGAGCCATCGGGCCTATCGGTGACGACACAGAGGAACTCTCAATGAAAGCACCAATGTCGGTGTCAAAACCGGCGGATCTCGGGTAGGGGGTCCTGAACTGTGCTTCTAGGCGGATGGTAACAGGAGAGAATAGACACGATGTTTTTACCAAGGTTCGGGCCCTCTCGATGGAGGTAATACCCTACTCCTGCTTGATTAATATTGATGATATGGGTAGTACAAGAGTAGATCTACCACGAGATCAAGGAGGCTAAACCCTAGAAGCTAGCCTATGGTATGATTGTTGTTCGTCCTAAGGACTAAAACCCTCTGGTTTATATAGACACCGGATAGGTTAGGGTTACACAGAGTCGTTTACAATGGTAGGAGATATACAAATCTGTATCGCCAAGCTTGCCGTCCACGCCAAGGAAAGTCCCATCCGGACACGGGACGAAGTCTTCAATCTTGTATCTTCATAGTCTTGGAGTCCGGCCGTGACGATAGTCCGGCTATCCGGACACCCCCTAGTCCGGGACTCCCTCAGTGGGTTTAGCAACATCTAGGTTTTTATTTCTTTCAGTCTCACTTTTATCAATTTCATCATTAAGATCTGAAAACTCCGCATTCTTAGAACGCCTTCTAGGTAAAGGAAGATCATATTCAGTTTCATCAAGATTCATATTGAAAAACAAAGATTTAATGGGGGACACATCAATAACTTTTAGATCTTCATCTTGATTTTCATAGGAATTAGAAGAACACGCTTTAATAAAGGCATCTTTGGAAGCATGCATCCTAGCGGTTCTTTCTTTGCACTCATCAATGGAAATTCTCATAGCTTTGAGAGACTCATTGATATCATTCTTAGGAGGAATAGATCTAAGCTTTAAAGAATCAACCTCAAGAGAAATCCTATCAACGTTCCTAGCCAAATCATCAACTTTAAGCAATTTCTCTTCAAGCAAAGCATTAAAATTCTTTTGTGAATTCATAAACTCTTTAACACTAATATCAATTTCAGAGGGCATCTTATTAAAATTTCCATAAGAGTTGTTGTAGTAATTTCCATAATTATTAGAAGGATTACTAGGATAAGGCCTAGGATTAATATTCCCTCTATACGCGTTGTTACCAAAATTATTCCTACCAACAAAATTCACATACATAGATTCATTATTATTATCAATCAAAGTAGACAAAGGCATATCATTAGGATCAGAAGAAACACTCTTAGTAGCAAATAATTTCATAAGTTCATCCATCTTTCCACTCAAAACATTAATTTCTTCTATCACATGCACTTTTTTATCATTAGATCTTTCGGTATGCCATTGAGAATAATTAACCATAATATTATCTAGAAGTTTAGTAGCATATCCTAGAGTGATTTCCATAAAAGTGCCTCCCGCGGCCGAATCAAAAAGAATTCTAGAAGCAAAATTCAATCCGGCATAAATTTTTTGTATAATCATCCACAAGTTCAAACCATGAGTAGGACAATTACGTATCATTAATTTCATTCTCTCCCAAGCTTGTGCAACATGTTCATGATCAAGTTGCTTAAAATTCATAATATCATTCCTAAGAGAGATAATCTTAACGGGAGGAAAATACTTAGAGATAAAAGAATCTTTGCACTTGTTCCAAGAATCAATACTATTTTTAGGCAAAGATGAAAACCATGGTTTAGCACGATCTCTAAGCGAAACAGGAAATAACTTCAATTTAACGACATCATTATCGACATCTTTTTTCTTTTGCATATCACATAAATCAACGAAGCTATTCAGATGAGTAGCGGCATCTTCACTAGGAAGGCCGGCGAATTGATCTTTCATAACAAGATTCAATAAAGCAGTATTGATTTCACAAGATTCAGTATTGGCAAGAGGAGCAATCGGAGTGCTAAGGAAATCATTATTATTGGTATTGGTGAAGTCACACAATTTGGTAGTATCTTGAGCCATCGTGACAAACAAGCAATCCAACACACGGGCAAACAAAAGGCAAGCGAGAAAAGGCAACGGGAAAAAGAGGAGGAGATTGGGAAAGAGAGGGCGAATAAAGCGGCAAGGGTGAAGTGGGGAGGAAAAGCGAGAGGCAAATGGTAAATAATGTAATGCGAGAGATAGGGATTGTGATGGGTACTTGGTATGGTTGACTTGCTCTTGCGTGAGCCTCCCAAGCAACGGCGCCAGAAATTCTTCGTGCTACCTCTTGAGCACTGCGTTGGATTTCCCCGAAGAGGAGAGGATGATGCAGCAAAGTAGCGTAAGTATTTCCCTCGGTTTTTTAGAACCAAGGTATCAATCCAGTAGGAGGCCACGCACAAGTCCCTCGTACCTGCACAAAACGATAGCTCCTCGCAACCAACACGATTAGGGGTTGTCAATCCCTTCACGGTCACTTACGAGAGTGAGATCTGATAGAGATGATAGATAATATTTTTGGTATTTTTTTGTATATAGATGCAAAGTGAAAAGTAAAAGGCAAAGTAAAAACAAAGCAAGTATTAAAGTAATGGAGATTGATATGATGAGAATAGACCCGGGGGCCATAGGTTTCACTAGTGGCTTCTCTCAAGAGCATAAGTATTCTACGGTGGGTGAACAAATTACTATTGAGCAATGGACAGAATTGAGCATAGTTATGAGTATATCTAGGTATGATCACGTATATAGGCATCACGTCCGAGACAAGTAGACCGAGACGATTCTGCATCTACTACTATTACTCCACTCATCGACCGATATCCAGCATGCATCTAGAGTATTAAGTTAAAAATAGAGTAACGCCTTAAGAAAGATGACATGATATAGAGGGATAAATTCATGCAATATGGTAAAAACCCCATCTTGTTATCCTCGATGGCAACAATACAATACGTGCCTTGCTGCCCCCTTCACATCCGGGAAAGGACACCGCAAGATTGAACCCAAAGCTAAGCACTTCTCCCATTGCAAGAACTACCAATCTAGTTGGCCAAACCAAACGGATAATTCAAGAGACTTGCAAAGATAACCAATCATACATAAAAGAATTCAGAGAAGATTCAAATATTATTCATAGATAAGCTGGACCATAAACCCACAATTCATCGATCTCAACAAACACACCGCAAAAAGAAGATTACATCGAATAGATCTCCACGAGAGAGGGGGAGAACTTTGTATTGAGATCCAAAAAGAGAGAAGAAGCCATCTAGCTACTAGCTATGGACCCGAAGGTCTGAAGTAAACTACTCACACTTCATCGGAGGGGCTATGGTGATTATGTAGAAGCCCTCCGTGGTGGATGCCCCCTCGTGAGCTCCTAACAGCCCCAAGATGGGATCTCGTGGATACAGAAAGTTGCGGCGGTGGAATTAGGTTTTTGGCTCCGTCTCCGATCGTTTGGGGGTACGTAGGTATATATAGGAGGAAGGAGTACGTCGGTGGAGCAACAGGGGGCCCATGAGGCAGGGGGGCGCGCCCTAGGGGTGGCGCCCCCCACCCTCGTGACTGCCTCTTCTGTTCCTTGGAGTAGGGTCCAAGTCCCCTGGATCACGTTCGGTGAGAAAATCACGTTTCCGAAGGTTTCATTCCATTTGGACTCCGTTTGATATTCCGTTTCTTCGAAACACTGAAACGGGCAAAAAAAACAGCAATTCTGGGCTGGGCCTCCGGTTAATAGGTTAGTCCCTAAATAATATAAAAGTTGAAAATAAAGCCCAATATAGTCCGAAATAGTAGATAAAGTAGCATGGAGCAATCAAAAATTATAGACACGTTGGAGACGTATCATGTCACCACTGAGAACACAAAATAGTAGATCATTAACAACAAAAAATGATTTATATATCTAGATGAATGCTGTAATATCTGTTTATCCTATGCATCTACTCTGTAATTGAGTATCGAGAGGTGGAAGAAAAAAAATTACTACAAAACGAGAAGAAGATCAAGGATGCAGATGCTGTCAAACACGAACATGCCACGCGAGCTGGAATAATTGGAGTCAAGAGTGAGATACAAGTTCTTGGCAAACGTCCCAACCAGGAGCATGGTGTGCAACAGACACCTGCCAAGAGGTGCATTCTAAGAAGCAGAGACTCCACTAAGCAGATTGTGCAGGTAACGACGAAAACTTCAAACGCTGGTTTTAACGTACGTGGAAGTTTAGTCGCACGTGCCTCTAATTATTTTTTGGTTTGAAGACACAGATGCCCACAAAGGCGCAGAGCGGGCGTTGTGACGGCCCAGCTTTTGTAGCCGGTCATAATGAAGAGGTACAGGGTAACATAATTTCCTTTGATGCAAGCAAAAGGATCATTGGCAACAAAAGCGTTGGTGTTCAAGGATTCGGTACGGTTTGCACAAGCAAGAAGAGCCCAACGACAAAATCAAACATAGGAGAAATAAACTCTACCATACAGCAGCACCAGAAAGCAATACAGGTGACAGCATATAAGAACGTGTAACAACATTTAAAGCAAATGTATATTATTTTTGTGAGCAATTTTTTCTTTGTTTTCGTCTGGTATATTTAAATTGTACTATCTTCCACACGCAGGTGTATGAACAAGGAAGCAAGTATCGCGGTAGTCCACGGGTCGATGAAAACATAAGGCAAGGTCCTTTGAAAGGATCACCTGTGGCGTTCAACACGAGTGGTCCTTCCAAAGGATCTCCGATGGCATTCAGAATCGTCAGCGAAATCGCCAATGCACGGAGGTTGTCGCCAAGATTTTCTGGACAAGAAAGGCATGGCAAAACAAAGGTGACGTCGAAACTATGCTTTTTCAATTCAACACACAAACAATTTTATGGAAGAACAAGGTAAAGTGCGAAACAGGAGGACGGCTGTATGTGCAGTTGTTCTTTTGTATACGTTGTTGTTGTGCATCTCCGGTTGTATGGTGTAAACAGAAGCACATCAGTGCCTCTTTGTGCAGATGTGTGTGTAGCACGATCACATTCGTGCTGCTGGGTGTAATGTGAACAGTGCCTCTGGTGTACTGCTTATACTCGGTGAAGAGGCACGGGTCTGGTTTTGTTATACCAGACGAGTCCTGATGAGTCATATAAATATTTTGTTTAGAAATTAAAAAAATTGCATATGCTGCTCTGGACATCTAACTCTGTTTCGTGGCATGTGTTCAGGAATTGGCGGAGGGGATAACAGATGAGGCAAAGAAATGTCTTAGTTCTCCATCCATTTCGAAGGAAACACAACGTTCACAGCAGCAAGTATCATACAGCGCCAACACGGATTCCATGGTAGAAGCAACACCATCCCTTGGTTGCACGAGTGCCGGAGAAATAGGGAGCAGCATTGCACAATGCAACAATGGAGATGCAGACTCATTTATGGATTTGACCATGCCATGCAGAAACGACGCTGCTGCGTGTGACAAACAACAGAGTAGCAGCAGCTCCGCTGTAAGTGGACCTGTGGCTGGCGATGAGATTGATGCCGTCAGAAGTGAATGCGATCAGCCGAACGAAGACATGGTAAACAGAATCATCAAAGCGCCGCCGACCATTGTAGAGAAAGAAATGGATGACATGTTTAAAGAAGGCATATACCCAACGATTCAGGAGGTTACCAAAGCGCTCGAACCAGAGGGTGGTATGGTATTCGGATCATTGGATGAGTGCTTTTTCTTTTTCTGCAAATATGCTAGAAAGGTTGGCTTTGCTGCCAAGCGATCAACAAGCAGAAGATCGACATATGATCAACAGCTTGACAAGCAGGTGTTTCAATGCACCAAGGAAGGGCGGAATAAAACAACTGAGAGACATGTTAAGGAGAGAAGGAGCAACTGCTTGATCCGGACAAGCTGTCCAGTGCAAATAACAGCCAAGAGGGATACTGATAGGAGGAAATGGTATCTTAAGAACGTGCGTCTAGAGCACAACCACCAGCTTCACCCATCCGATTGGATGCTGAAGTTCATGAGATGCTATAAGAAGATGACACCTAGGGAGAAATTCTTTATACAAGTACTGCAGAAGGCGAGGTTAGAACCAAGGAAGGTTATGCAGATTTTTACTTCCAAGGGGAAACCAAGGCGAGAAATTATGTTCGACACGATTGACATAAGCAACATTGCATGCCGGGACAGGGTTGGAGAGTCGCGGCACTGATATCGCAGACACCATGAAACTGTTTGCCGATATGCAGAGTCGGAGGCCGGGATTCCACCATGTGGAAGAGACAGAGAACAATGTAGTGCGCAGCCTGTTCTGGACAGACTCCTTGTGTAAGATGAATTATGATCTATATGGAGATTTCATATATTTTGACATGACATTCTCTACGAATATATATGGCTTGCCATTTGCACCAATTATAGGTGTCGACAACCATGGGTCGACCGTCCTGTTTGGAGTAGGTCTTTTGAAGGATGAGAAAATAGGGTCATTCAAGTGGCTCCTAAGCATGTTTGTCGAGGCAGTGGGAGGTAAAGAGCCGAAATATATAATAACAAACCATGACCAGGCGATGAAGACTACAATAAAGGAAGCTCTTCCGAGAATGAGGCACATGTTCTGCTGGTGGCATATTAGGAAGAACCTGAAGGAAAATAATGCAGCAGTGTTTGCGCAGCACCCAGGGATGTCTGATGATTTATTTCGAATCGTCAAAAACACACTAGACCAAGACGAGTTTGAGCGTGCATGGAAAGCAGCAATTTCTGTGCACAAGGCGGAAGGCAACAAACACCTGAACACGCTATGGGAACTCCGAAATTTCTGGGTGCCGGCCTACTTCAAGGACTGCTTCTATCCTTTCTCGTCAACAACCACTCGAAGTGAGAGCACGAATTCGATGTGGAAGAATTACGTCGAGCAAAGGGACACAATAAAAAGGTTTGTTGATGGGTATCACATGATTCAGCAAAATTGCCTCGCCACGCTTGACAAGAAAAGACACCGAACAGATGAGAAGGCGCCATCACTAGAGACAGGTTTTCAGATTGAAAGACAAGCAAGTCAAGTGTACACAAATGAAATTTTCAGGAAATTCCAGCTGGAGCTACGGAACCGGACTTACTTCAAGTGCTCTAATCTGGCAAAGGGGAGGCCGTATTTTTTTAAAAGATTACTGAGCCTGGAGAAAATGTGTGGAAACCATATCCGGGCAAGGAATTTGACAGGTCTGAGTTCAGGGTAGATGTGGATGAGCAAAAAGAAATATATAGTTGCAGCTGCAAGAAGATGAGTAGGGATGGCATTCAGTGCTGCCATGTGCTTAAGGTGATGGACCAAACAGGAATGATCGATCAACTTCCAAAATCCTTTGTCATCCCTAGATGAACCAGGTATCTATCAGAGAGTCTGAAAGTTCTGTCTACAAGTCAAGGTGATAGCATGACTGTACAAGACGATGAAACTATGAGATTCGGCCTCGCTTACGCTGAGTTGTCGGATATCTGTTCAAATGCTTGCAGAAAAGAGAAGGCATACCGTGTGCTGCGTGAGTGTACGGTAGATATGAAAATAAAAGTCATGGCGGCACTTGCAGAGGAACCAGACACATGCATTCTTGCCGAAACTCTCAAGAACCTTCCCATGAGTGGCTCAAAGGGCATGAAAAAGGGAGATCGAATCAAAGATGGTTCTGAGAAGAAAGGAAAAGGCAACAAAGAAGCAACCAAGTGCGGCCGTTGTAGAGTAAAGGGTCATAGGAAAACAAACTGCCCGGATAACCCATAAGTCTAGGAGAGGATGAGGATTGAAGAGGAGAAGAGGAAATCGCAGCAGGAGAAGAAGGCAAGACCAATGAAATGGCCGACAACACCAACAACACCAACGAGGACATCAAATGGCTCAGGACAATGCACTCCAAGCCCAGGAGGAATCTGTCAGACGTCAGCAACTCCAACGACCCCACTGACAGCAGGGAGCATTTACCAAAGTCTTGCATCTACGCCAGAATCGAACATCACACAAGCCAGGCACACAGAATGCATGCAGAGAAGCCCGGGACAAGGCACGAAATCTGCGCAGTCCATTTCCAGAAAGGAAAGGTCTGAGTGGAAACTTTTTGGTACCGGAGAATAGTACCAATAGAAAAATTAAAAGGTAATAATGCAGTCTAAACAGGACGTAAGCAAAAAACAGCGATGACTGCAATTTTTCACTTTGTTTTTATGTATGAATATTAATTTTACAGGTAAATAGGTTGAATAGCTACTGGGGTTGCACAAGGTCGAGAAGGAAGAATGGATCGCTGAACATTCAAAAACAAGGCCGCACGTGGAGCGATGAAATAGCAAGCGATCGGTGGGGAGGGCGGGCGGGTGTTGATTTTTTATTTTCTTGTGATGTGGTTATAAGAACGACTTGTAAGTTAATTTGCTGCAGTTATAGAAATAAAACAAATTTAAATAAGAACTCCTTTTGCTTCTTTATGTATTTTTACTCGGCGGAGAAAAATATCAGAGGCACAGGTTTCCTTGTTATTTTCCGCAGCCGCGTCGGTTTCTGAACGTGGATGTTGTAAGCATACAAGCATGCTTCTCTGCTGTGTGACAGAGAGATAAAAATAAGCTAAGGGCACAGGCAGCCACGGCCAGGCCACCGGTGAGTGTTCAACCGTGACTCTCAGAATCTGGGTCGTGCTTCTGGGGCTGCATAACAGTGGCTTTCGTGGTAACGGTGCCTCGCATGTTCTTACGCCTGTTCTTCTGTTATGAATGCATGTCTGTAAGTAATTCAAATAACCGTGCTTGCGATGCGTGTCCAATCGTGCCTCATGGGCCTTCACGCTGTGCTTCTTGCATGCAAAGATTTCAAACAGAACGGGTCACGGTTGTGTTTGTTTTTCTGTTTCACAAATGGATATAGTGCCTGACAGTAGGTTCACGGCATTTTCTGTGAGAGAATTACATCTTTACATGCTACTAAAGCACGTGGAATCACGGTCGTGCCTGTGTGGTATGTAGAACAGTGTGTCTCGTTCTTGAAAGGCCGTGCTTCTGCCATCACTTCACTTACTTGGTTTTGTCCGTGTTTTAGCAGAATCATCTGCAAAGCAGAGGCACGACCTTTGAATCTTCTAGTGATTTAATTGTCAACGTGCCCGTGGTAAATTTTGCCGCTTGCAGAGGGAAGATGACTGTACAACCGTGCTTCCGGCGTCGAACAGATTCACACAGACAGTCACGATTTGTGAATGTGTGCGGTAAATAATTAAATCACGAAGGGGCACACCCGTGCCTGGTCTGCAAGTACAACAGTGCATCGCGTACCATCAAAGCCGTTGCTCTATTTGATGTTTCAAGCAGCCACCTAGCATTGACTTGTTACTACATTTGAGTTTTCAGTGACCCAGTCGATCTGTCATGATCAGGACTTCTATTACTGTGTGTGTTCTACTATAAGTTTGAGTGTAATGTTGTATGCCTGTTGTTAAGTTCTAGTATTAGTTAATACCAGCGATCGTTTACTATTACCAACTTAGTTTATCTCTTGTAGTCCACTTTTTATGCATCTCTCTATATGTGTGCGCATGTATAATCTGATTCATTTCTTATGATGTTAATCAATATGCCTCCTCGTGCCTCTTGTATCTGTAAGACTGTGCGTCTGTTATCACTGCACGACACTTCCTCTGTGTATGTCTGTGACCCTGTGGTGAACGTTTGGGTGGAAACATGTTGCACACAACCTAGAACATAGCGTCCTGTAGAACCACGACAGTGTTGTTTCTGCAAATTGAGACGTGCTTGTGCTTTGTTTAAAAGCGTGCCCGTGCTTCACTGTGAAACAATAAAATACAGATAGCCACGAACGTCCATGCCTTTTATATCGAAATAATACACGTAACATCAAGAAAGATGTGTGACGCAACTCAATAGGGAACCGTGTCCGTAGGGAGTTCATGTTCGTGCTTTTAAATACAAGGAAATAAGATTTTAAAAACAGCGTCGCTCACATAGGCCATTGCGTCTCTGTCTGACAGAGTCACAGGCTAGCTTGACTATGTAATACCACTGTCCATGCCTTTGAGCGCTTAATGCTCGTGCCTGTGACCCAAAACACTTAAACAAAGAAAGGCAGGAATGTCCACGCCCTCAGGTGTGCCCAAGACATGACTCTAGTTGGTACAAAGAACCTTGGCTGCAGAGACTTCACGCCCGTGCTTTTAAAAAAAGCGCCTCTCGAATTGGACATTACATTAATGTTCACATCTGTACCCATAAACTTGACCCAGGAAACTAAAACACATTTGTTATCAAAGTTACTGACTATGATGTGACGCAAGAAAAAATAAGAAACTTTTTAGTCCACTGTTTAATTGCTTCAGATACAGCGATCAGTGTCGCTGGGTGCGAAGTTCCTTAACCTCTTTTATCATAACATATGTCTCCAGCGTGAGCTTGTCGTACTCAAGTTTGAGCTTCGCCTTCGTCTTCTCATCCAGAAGATCATACAACCACGTGGATATCTCCACGATCTTCAAGAAGTGAGCTTCTGTAGCCTCCCACCGGTTCTTCACCAGGACAAAAGAGAAGGTGTCAGATTGATGGCAGGACGCACTATCATCAACTTAGGATGAGGTTCACCACAATGATCCACGTTTCACAACTAATCCAGGTAGCCGAAAGAAAGAGTGAACTTACATATGAGGAAGCCTGGCCAGCCGAGATTTCCTCCTATGTCAGGACACGGCTCTCTGGAGTAGTGTCATCCTGCACAGCCATGGCGGAGAGTGTCGGTGGGAAACGACACCTATGGGATCACTGAAATCCCTTCTACGGTTGCGGGGTGCGGGGATCGTGAGAAGAGCGGGACTAGCAGACAACACAAAGGGATTTAGCCAAGTTCGGGCCGCAAAGATGCGTAAAACCCTACGGTCCTGCTTTGGTGGATGTATTTAGTGTTCTTGAGCTCTTGAACTAGCTCTAGGTGTTGTGAGGTTCGAAAGAGCCGAATCCTTCTCCCGTGTGCCCTGGGCCTCCTTTTATAGGCGAAAGGGGCTGCCACAGTGGCACACAGGAGGTGGAAAGTGCTACAGCGTCACGAGCTTATCGCTGGTATTACAGGACAAAGCGCATTTAATGCAAGGCTTAGGTGTCCCTTCAATTTATCGGGGACAGGGCGAGGCCCGTCCCGTCCGTGGTCGCTCCTCCAAGCTTCGACACGCGCCCTGGCCAGCGATGCATGCGGTGCCATGTAGGTAGGCAGGCAGCTGAGGTGGCGCGGTGGTGGAGCCTCCACGAAGGGCTGCATGTTGCCACGCAGGTGCCTGCCCAGCTGGTTGGGTCGGCAGCTGCATGCGAACGGCGGATACTTGGCGGTGCGGCTCGACGGTGGCTCATTGCGCGCTTGGCGAGGGCCTTGCGGGTGGCCCGGCAAGGGTCTTGCCGTATACAGAAGCGCCCCCGGCAAGGATCTTGCCGGGGGTCTTGTGGGTTTCTTCGGTGAGGATGGCTGCCTTCCTATCCTCATTTGATCTTGACTATTCTTTGTCTTCACAAATATGTGCATGCCACCACTGAGGTGCCTCCCGAGACCTGTTCCATTGCATTTGTCGAGTGTTGGTGGGCTCGAGGGTGGCTCGCTCGGCTGGCGTGGGTGAGCTGCCCCGGCAAGGGTCTTGTCGGAGCCGCTAAGGCTGCCCCGGCAAGGGTCCTTGCCGGGGAAACCTGCTTCGTCCATCTGATCTTTGTGGCCTTGGTCCTTGTCGTTGCTTTGCTTCGTCTTGTGCCTTCGGCTTCTCTCCGGCTCCCCTTTCCCTGCCCTGTTATGCGCGGCCGTGGCGGGAGGCTCTGACTGCCCGTGCACAAGTAAAGGGGTCAAAAGGAGAGCCCCTACTTTTGTACACCGACAGGAGGCCCCGGGCCTGGGCCACACATAAGCGTAGCACGTTGTTGGGCCAGGCCCAGAACGGTGCGCGGGTAGTTGGGGCAGATTTTACCGTGCTAACTGCTCCGTCCGCTGCGCTTATCCACGACCCGTGTTGAACACGCGACGTGGGGGTCGTGCGCGCGCATGACGTGGGAGGCATGCGTGGGACAGCGTTCACACGCATGCGTCGTATCGCAGTTAATGGGAAAGGAGGCAGCCCGCGCCTTTCCCATAAAAAAGGAATAACCACGGGCGTGCAGATCATTTTACCCCTCCCTTGCGCCATCCTCCAATCTCAGAACCGCCGCCCCCTTCTTCTCGAGCCTTTCTACTTTCGTCCATCGCCGCCGTGCTTTCGCCATTTTCTGCTTTTTCGCTCCCCGCAGCCGCCATGGCGCCCAAGTCCGCCAAGAGCAAGGGAGTGGCAAAGGATGCCGATGTGTCGGAGCAGCCGGAGAGCAAGCTGGTGGCGCGGCGGGCACAGTCCGCCTACTTTCCCTCGACGGTTAGCGTGCCCGAGCTTCGGGATATGTTCAAGGATCTATGGGGGGTGAAGACCGGGGGAGAGAAAACGGGGCATCCAGCCATGCACGTCGTCCCTGCCAGCGCCGGGCCCTCCCCGCATCGGTACCCCTTCTTCGTCGATTATTTCTCTTGCGGGCTCTGTCCCCCCTTCTCTGATTTTTTCAAGGACATCATGCACACCTACGGCTTCCGCCTCTTGGATTTCACCCCGAATGCCGTGGCGTGCATGGCTCTCTTCGCACACCTCTGCGAGGGCTTCGTCGGGGTGCACCCCAGCATGGCGCTATTTCGCCATTACTTCTCCCCTCGGATCCAAAAAGGGGGCGCCATTGCTGGCTGGGTCGCCTGGATCCCGAGGGCCAAAGGGGCGTACCCGGACGGTGCCACGAAGGAGAGGTGGGAAGAATGGCGGGGCCGGTGGTGCTGGATTGAGGAGGAGGACCTGCCAGCATTCTACGCGGTTCACGAGAAACCGCCGGTCCGTGGGGGTGACTGGGGCGACGTCAACGCTGACGACGCGAAGCTTACGATCGCCACTGATGACCCACAAGTATAGGGGATCTATCGTAGTACTTTTCATAATTAAGAGTGTCGAACCCAACGAGGAGCAGAAGGAAATGATAAACGGTTTTCAGCAAGGTATTCTCTGCAAGTACTGAAATAAGTGGTAACAGATAGTTTTGTGATAGGATAATTTGTAACGAGCAACAAGTAACAAAAGTAAATAAAGTGCAGCAAGGTGGCCCAAACCTTTGTGTAGCAAAGGAGAAGTCTGGACAAACTCTTATAATAGGAAAGGCGCTCCCGAGGACACATGGGAATATCGTCAAGCTAGTTTTCATCACGTTCATATGATCCGCGTTCGGTACTTTGATAATTTGATATGTGGGTGGACCGGTGCTTGGGTGCTGTTCTTACTTGAACAAACACCCCACTTATGATTAACCTCTATTGCAAGCATCCGCAACTAGAACAAAAGTATTAAGGTAAACCTAACCATAGCATGAAACATATGGATCCAAATCAGCCCTTACGAAGCAACACATAAACTAGGGTTTAAGCTTCTGTCACTCTAGCAACCCATCATCTACTTATTACTTCCCAATGCCTTCCTCTAGGCCCAAATAATGGTGAAGTGTTATGTAGTCGACGTTCACATAACACCACTAGCGGATAGACGACATACATCTTATCAAAATATCGAATGAAAACCAAATTCACATCTTATATCTTATATTTACTAATTGAAGGCACCAACGAAAGCTCCAAATTAATTCTCACAAAGTACACTTATTGTCCATCAGATCCGCATAATAGTTGTTGACAGCCGTTAGATGAAGTACTATACCCGAGAGAGTCCTCACCTTTTGTCCCACACATAGGACTTTTAGGAATTCTTTTCATGGGCTGCACAAATAAACATTGACAGGTAGTCCACAATGTAGACGCTAGCAGCCTCATCTTCCTATATCATGAAAAAAATAGGCTAATCTTCCTCTTCGCCTATCCCAAAGTTGTCCTCATCTTCCACGCTGCTCCTAGAACCAGCCAAATCAGCCTCTCCCAGATCCGCTTCTCTACAATCTTTCAATCTTCTGGGACATTATGTAATCCATGCATGTTGATTGGCCTTCCATGGTTTGCGGGCAGTTCGTGGTGACCCTTTTGATCAATTTGGTCTTTCCTCCTCCAGAACGTCCCCTCCATGGGTGCCCTTCTAACCTACTCAGGTCTGGCGGCTGACTCTTTCGACACTGCAAGTACCTGTACCGGGTTTCAAATAGACATCTACGCATCCTCCGACTGGTTGTGTGCCGCACGGCTGGGAGGTACACCATCGGCCTCCGCTTTGGCTTGGTTTCATGTATTGCTCCTTTTGACGTGAGTGTTCATGCGCTCTCTATTTGAGGGAAACTTTAGTTTCTGTATCAACATGTATTATTGTATCAATCAGGCCGCAATACACAGCTCGGAACAGGCAGGACGCATGAACGTGACCATGAGGCTCTGGCCAATAATCCGCCTTACTATTGGTTCAATTTCTGATCCATAGAAACTAATTGGTGCAATGATAATACATGTCCCTGGGTTCTACTATTTTTCTTTTGGATGTTGAAGGAATATCAGATTAGTGCATGTCCATTATCTTCAGATTAAAGTAGTAAATCACTTTCTTTAGCAACTACACTAATAGTTTGTGATTTCAATAGTATTTCGTTTTTCCTTATATATATGTTATGGAACAAATCTGAGGTGTCCTTTTGTATTGCGATCTTGCTATGTAGGTTTTAATGAGTATGTGTGCATTGAAATAAATCCTCAAATTATACAGTTTTAACTTCAGTAGATCAGGTGTGTGCATACGAATGCTCGACATTAGGTTAAAGAAGTTACTTATTTTCTGTTATTTCTCATGTGTTGTTGCTTTTTTGTTCTTGGTTCATTGAGTCTTGGTAGCACAATTCCTTTTCAGAAACTTGCTGCACACTATTACATATAAATAATTACCTGTGGTCACCTAAATGCAGAACAGCTTTGTTCTACAAGCTCAACGAAATAGTGGTCTCAAGTGGCTGAACACCAGTTACTTTTTCATTATTCTATTTTCCTTGGATTAATGTTTATGTGTTTTCAGAAAACCAGATAAAGTGATCTGAAACAGATTTGGCCAATGCAGATTTTAATCCATTTTCTATCTCAATTAGATTTGTCTCGACAATTCAGAACCATATTTTTATACTGTAGTTCGTGACACTGTTATATATTGTACTAATCATCGGGTACACTTTTCCTTTCAGCAAGAATTTATCAATTCTATTATGCTGATTCTGTATGACTTATTCTACAAACGTATAACCACGTGCCTATGATTAGTTTGTATCATCTTTGGATACCAAAAAAAATCAATATTGTTTCCTTGCTATCATAATGTATGTAGCATTGAACAATAGTAGTGATGTGCCATCATATGATTACATATGCTATTAAATTGTGGGGCATTGATCCAAGAGTTCTTATCTCCTTTCTCAATTGGCAACAAATACCAGTCCGACAAAAGCATACGAGGATATCTATGCATGTTTGTTCATCAACGAAGAGACCATAATGCACTTGAGCAACACATACCTTAAGGTTCTATCCGCTAATGCACATTCCCTATTTCTATATTTTCTCTACATTGCTGGTAGTGATCTGAAGCTGCGTGGAAGATATATGATCTCTGATTCCTTAGTTGAGTTATTTTCATTTCACTCTTCCCTTAGAGTTATATTTATTTTTAAAATTTATTACACTTTAACCAATTATTTCAAGGTCCCCATACACAATGGTCTTACAATCATAACTATATATTCAATTTAACAACTTTCATATGAAGCAGGCTGAAGAAGTACTTTGTCCTTTGTCTACTAAGTACCATGATGCACATCACCATTCGAAACCAACGTAATAAGCTTCTAGCCTTGGTAACGATCATTCATTGTATTTTCTTGGTTTCATTCAAAAATGTCAATCAGTATTGGTTTTTCAATTATTTTCAAACCCTAGAATGTTTTGTCCTTCATATTCTGGATTTGTCAATTATTTTTTCAATTAGTATCCTTCTACAGAATATACTCATCGCTGAACTAATGCTTTGGATTTACACAATATCAAAGTAATATCTAGCCCGTGCAGATGCACGGGTTGTTGACTAATATTTACTAATTGGAGGCACCTTTCGCGACTTCACGTTAATCCACATCATCAAGATTAATTTAGCCATTAGATTTAAAATTTAGTGGCCAAGATCTATTATAAGACCTGCCTTATAAAAAACAATGCGTACATAAAGATTTAAGTGTATACGTACTAAAAGAGTAGACCTTGCCTTATTATAAAAAAAGTAAATTGGGTAAAAGAAGGAGTCCTCATGCTATAAGAAAGGAGAGCCATATTCACCTACGTACAAGTTCCAATAAATTAGCTGCCTTCACCCTTTTGAAAAAAAAGAAACAAAATGTACGTACAAACCATGTGCCTTTTCCCCACGCTTAAAAAATGAGCGCACACCCTGATTTCCAACTATACAGAAACCATGTTCATGTCCTTTTGAAGACAAAAATATGGAGTCCAGATGCCTCACGTTAAAGAGAAAGCCTATGTCTGATTGGTTTTTTTTTAATCCTCACGTACAAAAAGAAGACCCAGTTAACTAAAAATATAAATCATACACACGGACATAAGTCTCTCCCCATTCACTACAACATATCATAATCCCCGAGTTTATTAATTTATTATATGAAATCACCTAAGTGTAACACAAGAAGGAAGATATGAATAAATTGTCACGGATCAAAAAATATGTGAACCTAATCCTGTTAGGAAAATAATTGAATGAATATCATTGGTATGTTTTAACATGGTTGGAATGTCACTGTTTTTATTTAGGGTTGGAAAAAGAGATCATCAAGTATTCCGAACAGGGATATCAACCAGATCCATTATTTTTTAAGTTTTTAGAGGATAAAATATATTTAAGTATTATATGAGATACTCTATCGTTTGATCCACATTGACAAAAAGAAGACCCTGTTAATTAAAATAAAACAAATAAGATAGGCAGACATAAGTATCTCCCTATTGACTCCTACGTAGCATCATCTCCAAGGTTATTAATTAAATGTATGAAACCACCTATTTGTGACCCAAGAAATAAAATCTGAATAAATTATCACATATAGAAAAATATCAATGAACTACCACCCTACTTATTGTACAAATTATTTGGTTTTCTTAACAATGATCATTTTATAGAGTACATAATTTACCATTTAATTTCATGAAAAGAACTTGCACAAAATGCTTATCAATATGTATTATCCATGTATTCGAAATAGCTAGCCCGTGCAGGTGCACGGGTTGATGACTAGTGACTACTAATAGCAAGACTTCTCCCATGTCCTCAGGAACAAACGTAACTACTCACAAAGCATATTCATGTTCATTATCAGAGGGGTATTAATATGCATATAGGATCTGAACGTACGATCTTCCACCAAATAAACCAACTAGCATCAACTATAAGGATGGAAATGGGTAGGGTATGGGCAGGGTAGAGCAATACCATACCCATACCCGTATAGTCAGTGGGTACAAAATTCTACCCATACCCGTACCCATGGGTATGAAACTTTACCCATACCCATACCCGACGGGTACCCATACCCATTGGGTACCCAACGGGTAAAACAAATAGTACACAAGTTGTTCACAATTTTATGCTCATTGATAGCACATTTGACAAAAAAAATCAATCATCTCAGCTCAATAACAGGCAGATGAGTAAATGGCATATATCAAAATTTAGAAATCACAACATACTCTTAATTCATTAGGAGTAGACGCGTCACATGACAAATTAATGACTAACTGATGACAACTTAACATTAATTCACAAACGGGCAGGGTATGGGTATACCATGATCCAAGGTTATACCTGCATTCTACCCATGACTTAATGGGTAGGGTATGAGTACTACCCATGGGTATAAAAGTGTACCCATACCCTGCCCATGCGGGTACGGTACCCGCGGGTACCCGTACCCATGGGTAAAATTGCCATCCCTAATCAACTACAAGGAGTAATCAACACTACTAGCAACCTACTAGTACCAATCCCGGACTTGGAGACAAGAATCGGATACAAGAGATGAACTAGGGTTTTGAGAGGAGATGGTGCTGGTGAAGATGTTGATGGAGATTGCCGTCTCCCAATGAGAGGAGCGTTGGTGATGACGGTGGCGATGATTTCACCCTCCCGGAGGGAAGTGTCCCCGGCAGAACAGCTCTGCCGGAGCCCTAGATTGGTTCCGCCAAGGTTCCGCCTCGTGGCGGCGGAGTTTCGTCCCGAAAGGTTTCTTATGATTATTTCCTCGACGAAAGACCTCATATAGCAGAAGATGGGCATCGGAGGGCCACCAGGGGGCCCACGAGGTAGGGGGCGCGCCCAGGGGGGTAGGGCGCGCCCCCCACCCTCTGGTGAACTTCTTCCGCTGGATATTTTTTATTACTCCCCAAAATGACTTTCGTGGAGTTTACGGACTTTTGGAGTTGTGCAGAATAGGTCTCTAATATTTGCTCCTTTTCGAGCCCAGAATTCCAGCTGCCGGCATTCTCCCTCCTTATGTAAACCTTGTAAAATAAGAGAGAATAGGCATAAGTATTGTGACATAACGTGTAATAACAGCCCATAATGCAATAAATATCGATATAAAAGCATGATGCAAAATGGACGTATCAACTCCCCCAAGCTTAACCTCGCTTGTCCTCAAGCAAAAGCCGATAACGATAAATACGTCCCCATGTTTAGAGGTAGATGCATCGATAAAAATAAAATACGGACATGAAGGCATCATGATTATTCTCATAACAACGACATATATAGTTAATGTCATATGATTGCTTATGTTCTAGTAATAATCCATTCACAATGCAGAGTACAAATCATAAACTTTATTGAGAACCAACAAACTATAATCTCAAGTCATTGAAGCAATTGCAATTTATCATAACATCAGAAAGAGTCTATGTCAGAGCTTAATAGCAAGTCCACATACTCAACTATCATTTAGTCTTTCCTGACTGCTAACACTCACGGGATACTTGTGTTTACGGAGTTTTAATCGGACACAGAGAAAGATAGGGGCTTATAGTTTCGCCTCCCAACCTTTTACCTCAAGGGTAATGTCAACAATAATAACTCATGCCCCTACATCCAATTAGATATATCAATCAGATCTTTCCAACACACTGTGCTTGCCAAAGGATAAAATGTAAAAAGGAAAGGTGAAGATCACCATGACTCTTGCATAAGGTAGAGGATAATAATAAAAGATAGGCCCTTCGCAGAGGGAAGTAGAGGTTGCCATGCGCTTTTATGGTTGGATGCACAAAATCTTAATGCGAAAGAACGTCACTTTATATTGCCCCTTGTGATATGAACCTTTATTTTGCAGTCCATCGCTTTTATTTCTTCCACATCACAAGATTGTATAAAGCTTATTTCTCCCACACTAATCAATCATACATATTTAGAGAGCAATTTTTATTGCTTTGCACCGATGACAACTTACTTGAAGGATCTTACTCAATCCACAGGTAGATATGGTGGACTCATGAGGCAAAACATGTTTAAGGGTTTTTGGAAGCACAAGTAGTATCTCTACTTGGTGCTGAGAATTTGGCTAGCATCAGGGGGAAAGGCAAGCTCAACATGTTGGATGATCCATGACAATATGCTTTATCTCAGATATAAGAAAACATAACCCATTACGTTGTCTTCCTTGTCCAACATCAACTCTTTAGCATGTCATATTTTAATGAGTGCTCACAATCATAAAAGATGTCAATGATAGTATATTTATATGTGAATCTCTCTTTCTTTATTACTTCCTATTAATTGCAACGATGACCAAAGCTATGTTTGCCAACTCCCAACAACTTTTAATCATCATACTCTTTCTATGTGAAGTCATTACTCTCAATAAGATCAATATGAACTCTTGTTTCTTTTTATTCTTTTCTCTTTTCTTTTATTCACTCAAGATCATGGCAAAATAATCAAGCCCTTGACTCAACACTAATCTTTATTATATAGCTCACGGACTCGATTACATAGAGAGATCATAAAGCGAAACTCAAAACTAGATAATGCCATAAACTTTATTCTACTAGATCAAGATACTACTAATAGGATCGAACTAAGAAAAAGGTAAAGATAGGAGTTGTGATTGTGATACGATCAAGGGCACCTCCCCCAAGCTTGGCAGTTGCCAAGGGGAGTGTCCATACCCATGTGATTATGTCTCCTTTGCTGGTGAAGAAGGTGGCGGTGATGTTGATGATGCGGGCTTGGCGTCCATCTTCCAGGGCATAGGCTCACCATCATAGAAGGATGATCGAGTCTCCGGAATCCTCAAATATGCAGCCAAACTCATCCTTTTGAATCTATATTCATACTCACAGTTTTGGTTTTGCAGGTCATAGGTTTGGGCTTGAAGGTGTTCGATCTTCTCATGAAGCTTGAAGATGGTTTCCCCGATGTTGTCGGCATCCAGCTTGTGTTTGTTGGTAAATTCCACGATCATCATGTGGTTAGAGTTGAGTCCACGTTCCACCATCCCCTCAACATCGCGGATGTGCAGCAACCCATCACGCATCTCAATGGTTTGAGGGTGTCGCAGCACCTCCGCGAGGTAAGGGTTGAGGACCTTCTCGAAGAACTTGTCCTTGGAGGCTCTTGGGGACGTCATTGATAATCTAGATCTGTTAGAAAAACAGCTCGAAACAAGAACAGAGGATAATTGTGTGATACGAGAGTCAAAACCTTCGGGAGAATATATAATGAATTTTTACCGACCAAAATACGTATCGTGCAAGTAAACGGAGTCCGGAAGGCACACGAGGTGCCCACGAGGTCGGGCGCGCCCGGGGTAGGCGCCCTCCACCCTCGTGGGGCCCTCGTGTCCTTCCCGGACTGCTACTTATTTTTCTATGTTTCTAAATATTCCAAAACGGAGAAATATTGCCTTAAAAATTGTTTTGGAGTCGGTTTACTTACAGTACCACATACCTACTCCTTTTCGGAGTCTAAAACGTTTCGGAAAGTGTCCCTTATGTATTCCTCCGGGGTTACGGTTTCAATAACATTGGTTTCAACATTTATAGGATTACCTGAGATATAGTGTTTGATTCTTTGACCGCTTACCACCTTCGGATTTGTGCCTTCGTAATTATTGATTTTTATGGCACCGGAACTATAGACCTCCTCGATAACGTAAGGGCCTTCCCATTTAGAGAGAAGTTTTCCTGCAAAAAATCTTAAACGAGAGTTGTATAGCAATACATAATCACGTACATTAAACTCACGCTTTTGTATCCTTTTGTCATGCCATCTTTTAACTTTTTCTTTAAACAACTTGGCATTTTCATAAGCTTGGGTTCTCCACTCATCAAGTGAGCTAATATCAAATAACCTTTTCTCATCGGCAAGTTTGAAGTCATAATTGAGCTCTTTAATAGCCCAATATGCCCTATGTTCAAGTTCAAGAGGTAAATGACATGCTTTTCCATAAACCATCTTATATGGAGACATACCCATAGGATTTTTATATCCAGTTCTATAGGCCCATAATGCATCATCAAGTTTTTTGGACCAATTCTTCCTAGATCTATTCACAGTCTTTTGCAAAATTAATTTGAGCTCTCTATTGCTCAACTCTACTTGACCACTAGATCATGGGTGATAAGGAGATGCGATTCTATGATTGACATCATACTTAGCAAGCATCTTACGGAAAGCACCATGAATAAAGTGTGAACCACCATCAGTCATAAGATATCTAGGGACTCCAAACCTTGGAAAAATAACTTCTCTAAGCATTTTAATAGAAGTGTTATGATCAGCACTACTAGTTGGAATAGCTTCTACCCACTTAGTAACGTAATCAACAGCAACTAAAATATGTGTATAACCATTGGAGGCAAGAAAAGGTCCCATATAATCAAAGCCCCAAACATCAAACGGTTCAATAACAAGAGAATAATTCATAGGCATTTCTTGACGTTTACTAATGTTACCTATTCTTTGACATTCATCACAAGATATGACAAACTTACGAGCATCTTTGAAAAGAGTAGGCCAATAAAAACCAGATTGTAGTACCTTGTGTGCAGTTCTATCTCCAGCGTGGTGTCCTCCATAGGATTCAGAGTGACACTTGCGTAGGATTTGTTCCTGTTCATGCTCAGGCACACAACGTCTAATAATACCATCTACTACTTCTTTATAAAGGTGTGGATCATCCCAGAAGTAATGCCTTAAATCGTAACAGAACTTTTTCTTTTGCTGGTATTTGAAACTAGGCGGTATATATTTAGCAACAATGTAATTAGCATAATCATCATACCAAGGAAGAGTACGAGAAGCATTGACAACCGCTAATTGTTCATAAGGAAAACTATCATTAATAGGCAGTAGGTCATCAAGAACATTCTCTAACCTAGAAAAGTTGTCTGCAACGGGGTTCTCAGCTCCCTTTCTATCAATAATATGCAAGTAAAATTCTTGGAGCAAGAGAACCCATCTAATGAGTCTAGGCTTAGCATCTTTCTTTTCCATAAGATATTTAGTAGCAGCATGATCAGTGTGAATAGTAACTTTGGAATCAACAATATAAGGTCTAGACTTATCACATGCAAACACAACTGCTAAGAACTCTTTTTCAGTAGTAGCATAATTTCTCCGGCAAGATCAAGAGTCTTACTAGCATACCGGATAACATTCAATTTCTTATCGACTCTTTGCCCTAAAACAACACCTACAAGCATAATCACTAGCATCGCACATAATTTCAAAAGGTAAATTCCAATCAGGTGGCTGAACAATAGGTGCAGTGATGAAAGCTTTCTTAAGTGTTTCAAATGCTTCCAAACAATCATCATCAAAGACAAAAGGAATATCTTTTTGCAATAAATTAGTCAGAGGCCTAGAGATTTTAGAAAAGTCCTTAATGAACCTCCTATAAAAGCCGGCATGACCAAGGAAACTTCTTATACCTTTTACGTCCTTGGGACATGGCATCTTTTCAATAGCATCAACTTTGGCTTTATCAACTTCAATACCTCTCTCGGAGATCTTGTGCCCCAAGACAATGCCTTCATTAACCATAAAGTGAGACTTTACCCAATTCAGAACGAGACTAGTGTCTTCGCATCTCTGCAAAACTCGATCAAGGTTGCTCAAACAATCATCAAAAGAGGATCCATAGACGGAGAAGTCATCCATGAATACCTCACAAATCTTTTCACAAAAATCAGAGAATATAGCCATCATGCATCTTTCAAAGGTAGCAGGTGCATTACATAAACCAAAAGGCATACGTCTATAAGCAAAAGTACCAAAAGGGCAGGTAAAAGTAGTTTTAGATTGATCCTTCACGACATAGGTATTTGAGAGAAACCGTAATAACCATCTAGAAAGAAAAAATGTGTGTGTTTGGATAGCCTTTCTAGCATTTGATCAATAAAAGGTAAAGGGTAATGATCTTTCTTAGTAGCTTTATTTAACTTACGAAAATCAATTTCCATCCTATAGCCTGTAATAATTCTTTGCGGGATCAATTCATCTTTATCATTAGGAACAACGGTAATACCTCCCTTTTAGGGACACAATGGACAGGGCTTACCCATTCACTATCAAGAATCTAGATAAATAATACCTGCCTCTAGGAGCTTTAGTATCTCCTTTCTTACCACTTCCTTCATCTTGGGATTTAATCGTCTTTGAGGATCTCTAACTGGTTTGGCATCTTTCTCCACTGAAATCTTGTGTTGACATAATGTGGGACTAATGCCCTTAAGATCATCAAGAGTATATCCAATAGCAGCTCGGTGCTTCTTCAGAGTTTTCAATAATCTTTCTTCTTCTATCTCTGAAAGGTTAGCACTAATAATAACATGATATATTTCTTTTTCATCAAGATAAGCATACTTAAGATTATCAGGTAAGGGTTTGAGTTCAAACACGGATCACCCTTGGGTGGAGGGGATCCCAAGAATTTCAACGGGAAGGTTATGTTTCAGCATAGGTTCTTGTTTAAGGAACACTTCATCTATTTCTTCCCTTTCCTTCATAAACATATCCTTTTCATGATCTAGCAAATATTGTTCTAATGGATCGGTTGGAGGAACAACAATGGAAGCAAGACCAATAATTTCATCCTTACTAGGTGGTTCTCTTTCACGAGGTTGTCTACTAAACTTAGCGAAATTAAACTCATGAGACATACCATCTATGCCAACAGTGACAATATTCTTTTCACAATTAATCTTAGCACTAGCAGTATTCAAGAAGGGTCTACCAAGAATAATAGGACAAAAATCATCTTGTGGGGAACCAAGAACAAGAAAATCAGCAGGGTATTTAACCTTCCCACACAAAACTTCAACATCTTTAACAATTCCAATAGTAACATCAATGTCTTCTAATTCGACGGGTGCAATGTCGTGCATAATTTCTTTATAAAGATCATAAGGTATCGCACTAGCACTAGCACCCATATCACATAAGCCATGATAACAATGATCTCCTATTTTAACAGAAATTATAGGCATGCCTACGACAGGTCTACGTGTCTTAGTATCAGGTCTAGGAATATTAGCAGTCTCACCCAAGAAAGAGAAAACATGCCCATCTAAATCCTCATCCAAGAGATCTTTAACCATAGTAATACTAGGTTCAACATTAATTTGCTCAGGAGGTGTATAGGTCCTAGTATTACTCTTACGAACAACAGTCGAAGCTTTAACATGATCTTTTATCCTAATAGGAAAAGGAGGTTTTTCGACATAAGCAGTATGAATAATAGGATCACTATATGTAATAGTCTTTTCTTCGACTGTAATAGGTGCAACTACTTTCACTTCAACAGGAGGATTATATTTAAACCAGTTCTCTTTAGGGAGATCAACGTGAGTAGCAAAAGTTTCACAAAAAGTAGCTACTATCTCAGAGTCAAGTCCGTACTTAGAGCTAAATCCACGGAAAGCATCGGTATCCATAAAAGATTTATCACAATCGAACTTAGGTGTAATACCTGACTCCTTACCATCGTCGGAACCCCTATCTTCAGAGTTGCGTTTAATTCTTTCCAATAAGTCCCATTTGAAATCAATAGTCTTCAAAGATATAGGAACCAAAGACAGAAGTATCGAGCAAGCTTCAATTATCAAGAGAAAGCCGAGCATAAAAATTCTGAATAATCATTTCCTGAGAGAGCTCATGATTGGGGCATGAATATAACATTGACTTAAGCCTCCCCCAAGCTTGAGCAATGATTTCTCCTTCGCGAGGCCAGAAATTATATATGTAACTACGATCACAATGAACAAGATGCATAGGGTAGAACTTCTGGTGAAATTCCAACTTCAATCGCTTATAATTCCAAGATCTCGTATCATCACATAGCCTATATCATGTCATTGCATCCCCCTTCAAAGATAAAGGGAAGACCTTCGTTTTGACAACATCATTGGGAATACCTGCAAGCTTAAATAATCCACAAACTTCATCCACAAAGATAAGGTGTAAGTCGGGATGCAATGTTCCTACTCCTGCAAAAGGATTAGCTAGCAGTTTTTCTATCATACCCGAAGGAATCTCAAAGTGAATATTTTCATAAAGTTCAGTAGGTTGAGGAGCATCTCTTTGCTCTTCTGGTTGGGGTGAAGATACCCCAAACATGCCCCTCAAAGTATTAGTTTCCATAGTGACAAGTAACAGAAAATTTCAGCACACTATATAAATGTTTCCTTACCAAGTTCCACTCACCAAGAGCGCTACGTTCCCCGGCAACAGTGCCATAAAAGAGTCTTGATGACCCACAAGTATAGGGGATCTATCGTAGTCCTTTCGATAAGTAAGAGTGTCGAACCCAACGAGGAGCAGAAGGAAATGATAAGCGGTTTTCAGTAAGGTTTTCTCTGCAAGCACAGAAATAGTAGGTGATAGATAGTTTTGTGATAAGATAAATAGTAACGAGCAAAAAGTAAATAAAATAAATAAAGTGCAGCAAGGTGGCCCAATCCTTTATGTAGCAAAGGATAAGCCTGTACACATTCTAATAATGAAGAAGGAGCTCCCGAGGACACATTGGGAATTATCGTCAAGCTAGTTTTCATCACGTTCATATGATTCGCGTTCGGTACTTTGATAATTTGATATGTGGGTGGACCGGCACTTGGGTAATGCCCTAACATGGACAAGCATCCCACATATGATTAACCCCTATTGCAAGCATCCGCAACTACAAAAAGGAGTATTAAGGTAAACCTAACCACAACATTAAACATATGGGTCCATATCAACCCCTAACAAAGCAACACATAAACTAGGGTTTAAGCTTCTGTCACTCTAGCAACCCATCATCTACTTATTACTTCCCTATGCCTTCCTCTAGGCCCAAATAATGGTGAAGTGTCATGTAGTCGACGTTCACATAACACCACTAGAGGAAAGACAACATACATCTCATCAAAATATCAAACGAATACCAAAATCACATGACTACTAATAGCAAGACTTCACCCATGTCCTCAGGAACAAACATAACTACTCATAAAGCATATTCATGTTCATACCTAGAAAGGTGAACTGAATCTTTGGGCCTCTAGAATTAATGCAAGCCTGAAACTGAAATACCTAGAAAGGTGAACTGAATCTTTAGGCCTCTAGAAATAATGCAAGCCTCAAATTGAAATACCTAGAAAGGTGAACTGAATCTTTGGGCCTCTAGAAAGATTTATTACCTCCTCAAGCAGCATCAAACAATTCCATGCGTGCACTATAAATCTATACCAAGTTTGATCAGGATCTACTTTTCCAAATCAGAATTAGCGCTAGAGCAAGCAAGATCAATGATATGGCCGTGAGACAGAGAAGGAACGAACAAACGCACCCCTCTCGCGACCTCCCTGGTAGATGCCTTGCTGCCAGATGACAGAGGGAGAAAAAGCAGTGGTGAAGGGGGGAGCGGGCGACCTTCAAGGCCGGAGGGAGAGGGCGGCCGGAGTAGGGCGGCGGAGGCCGGAAGGAGAGGGCGGCCGGAGGAGAGAGAGGGCGAGCGGTTCGGCGGGCGGCCCTATGGGGAACAGAGAGGAGTCGTGCGAGAGGGGGGGGGGCGATCTGGTCCGGGCAGGGTGGATTTTTTTAGTTCTCTTTTAGTGGGCCCGAGGATAACTAACCCAATTAGAACCTCTGCACCGGGCTAGTTTTTTTAGCTGGTTTAGAGCAAACTAGCTCAAACTAACCCCTTTTGTTTCGATAATTTGAGGCTATTTCAACCCAAACTAGCTGTAACTTAGGGATCCAAACAAAGAGGAGTGTTACTGTACATGCTACAGTGTGGACCGTAGAACATTGTTTTTTATGGCCATATCACCACATTGTTTTCTACTGCTGGTTCACTGGGCTACCGTGGTTCGCACTGCTGGTTCACTGGGCTGCCGTGGTTCGCACTCCTGTGACCTGAGTAGTACGTAGTATAGTACTTGTATATACCGCATCATTCTTTGCTCCTTCTTACTACTCCGACATGTGGGAGAGCCATCATCCGGGTCGACGTGTCATGCACCAGATTAGAGCGCTGAACGGAAGGGGGGCATCACCACGGTCGGAGCGCCAGCAATTCATGACTATAGTGAGTGGTCATATCACAAGTCTTTCTAGCAGTAACGCGCCGTCAAATCGCACAGCCTGACCTTTCCAGCAGTATGTTTGAGAATCCGCCACTCGCTCACCCTCCTTGCCTCTCTGTCAAACCGCCTACCCGAAAACTGCCGCGCGTACTGCCCGGGAAAAGCCCCGCCCTCAACTTTTAACTACGCGAAAATAGTTCGAGCTTGTTCGTTCTATATAAATACAGTACTTACTATATGTTTATTCACCCGTGGGGTTGTTCAATGAATGGAGGGGCGGGGAGCACAAGTGAACAATACTGTAGTACTACTAGTAGTAAGTAGGAGTCGTACAGCAGTCACCTTAAATAGAGAGTTTCTTTTCATTTCATCCATATAATCACTCCACTATATATGGACGCAGGGGCCTGAGCGCTTGCTTTACTAGGGTTGCTCTCTTCATTCTCTCATCCTCTCCAGATATAAACAAGACAACGGTAGAGACATTTTCTCTCTGCTCACCGTTGGTCATAGATCCGGCCAGATCCCTTCGGCCGGTGTGTGTAGAGGACTAAAAGGTGCATCGTTCACACGGTCATTGCCGCCGAGGGAGGAAACCCATAGCTGCCAGAGGGGCCCGATCCTCTGCCCGTGCCGTTCTCTCCGACACAGCGCCAGCTCGGGAGGTCCTTGTTGGGGAACGTAGCAGAAATTCAAAATTTTCCTACGTGCCACCAAGATCTATCTATGGAGAAACCAGCAACGAGGGGAAGGAGAATGCATCTACATACCCTTGTAGATCGGTAAGCGGAAGCGTTCAAGAGAACGGGGTTGAAGGAGTCGTACTCGTTGTGATCCAAATCACCGGAGATCCTAGTGCCGAACGGACGGCACCTCTGCGTTCAACACACGTGCAGCCCGGTGACGTCTCCCATACCTTGATCCAGCAAGGAGAGAGGGAGAGGTTGAGGAAGACTCCGTCCAGCAGCAGCACAACGGCGTGGTGGTGGTGGAGGAGCGTGGCAATCCTGCAGGGCTTCGCCAAGCACCGCGGGAGAGGAGGAGGGAGAGAGGCAGGGCTGCGCCATGACTTGGGGTGCGGCTGCCCTCCCACCCCTCCACTATTTATAGGTGGGGGGGAAGAGGGGGCCGGCCCCCTAGATCACATCTAGGGTTGGGGGCGGCGGCCAAGGGGGGAGGAGTGCCTCCCAAGTCAAGTGGAGGCCCTCGCCCTTAGGGTTTCCCCTCTCCCATGCGCATGGGCCTTGGGGGGGCTGGTGCCCCTGGCCCATTAAGGCTAGGGCGCCCCCTTACAGCCCATGCTCCTGTATTGGACGTGGCGGAACAATTTCCGGACCTCCGGACCCCTCCGGAATCCTCCGGAACCTTCTGGAAGCTTCTCGGTACAATACCGAAAAAAACGAACTTTTCGCGGAACCCGAACAACAACTTTCCATATATAAATCTTTACCTCCGGACCATTCCGGAACTCCTCGTGACGTCCGGGATCTCATCCGGGACTCCGAACAACATTCGGTAACCACATACAAACTTCATTATAACCCTAGCGTCATCGAACCTTAAGTGTGTAGACCCTACGGGTTCGGGAACCATGCAGACATGACCGAGACGTTCTCCGGTCAATAACCAACATCTGGATCTGGATACCCATCTTGGCTCCCACACGTTCCATGATGATCTCATCGGATGAACCACGATGTCGAGGATTCGAACAATCCCGTATACAATTCCCTTTGTCTAGCGGTATTATACTTGCCCGGTATCCCGATACCTTGTTCAATCTCGTTACCGGCAAGTCTCTTTACTCGTTCCATAACACATCATCACGTGATCAACCCCTTGGTCACATTGTGCACATTATGATGATGTCCTACCGAGTGGGCCCAGAGATACCACTCCGTCAACCGGAGTGACAAATCCCGATCTCGATTCGTACAACCCAATATACACTTTCGGAGATACCTGTAGTGCACCTTTATAGCCACCCAGTTACGTTGTGACATTTGGTACACCCAAAGCATTCCTACGGTATCTGGGAGTTGCACAATCTCATGGTCTAAGGAAATGATACTTGACATTATAAAAGCTTTAGCATACGAACTACACGATCTTTGTGCTAGGCTTAGGATTGGGTCTGTTCCTTCACATCATTCTCCTAATGATGTGATCCCGTTATCAACGACATCCAACACTACTAGGAAAAGGGCTATAGATGGGATGGACACTAATGGCGCACTGTACATGTGGTGCGCCATTACTAAATACTAATGGCGCACCATGTGTTGGTGCTCCATTAGTGTGCAAATACTAATGGCGCACCACATCCCACGGTGCGCCATTAGTAATTTTTTTAATTTTTTCAAAACTACTAATGCCGCACCGTGGGAGTGGTGCGCCATTACTAGTTGAAACTAGTAATGGTGCACCACTCCCACGGTGCGCCATTAGTAGTTTGGCCCAAACATTCCCCCGAATGCACCCCCCCGGACCGCCTTTTCGCTTTCAAAAAATAAAAGAAAATGATAGAAATGTCAAAAATAAAAGAAAATAAGATTCCCATGTGATATGTGGTCTAGTTGTTAGCAAAATTTACAAACATAAATTTTCGACTTTTTGCAAAATCTCTCGAGAATTTGTAAAAATGGGCATAACTTTTGCATACGAACTCGGATGAAAAAGTTTTTTATATGAAAGATCATCTACTCGAAAAGTTACATCCGAATTTAACTGGGGGAACCCCGTTAAACATTTTCAAAATCCTCAAAAACCTAACAGAAAAAAGATACGGGCTTTTAAGATCGGAGAGGCAAAAAATTCAAAAAATTCAAACTTACTAATGGCGCTTTTGCCCATGGTGCGCCATTACTATCTTCCCGCCTTCAAAATTCAAATTAAATAAAAAATAAAAAAAAGTTACTAATGGCGCACCTGCCCATGGTGCGCCATTAGTATCTTCCGCCTTCAAAATTCAAAAAAATAAAAAATAAAAAAAAGTTACTAATGGCGCTTTTGCCCATGGTGCGCCATTACTATGTCAGATATATGGCTGGGCGTGTCCTCTCCTCCTTACCTCTTCATTCTTCTCCTCCACTCCACCTCTCCTCCACTCCACCTCTCCTCCACTCCTCCACTCCATCTTCCCTTCTCTCCTCCATGATACTACACTCCTCTCCGATGACCTCCTCCTCCTCCTCTTCGACGACCTCCTCCTCCTCTCCGGCGACCTCCTCCTCCTCCTCCTCTCCGGCGACCTCCTCCTCCCTCCTCTCCTCTCCTCCCCTCCCATCCTCTCACAGTTTCTCCTCCCTCCTCTCCGGTGAGCTCCTCCTCCCTCATCTCCGGTGAGCTCCTCCTCCCTCCTCTCCGGTGAGCTCCTCCTCCCTCCTCTCCGGTGAGCTCCTCCTCCTCCTCTCCGTGAGCTCCTCCTCCCTCCTCTCCGTGAGCTCCTCCTCCCTCCTCTCCTCCCATCCCCTCATGGTTTCTCCTTCCTCCTCTCCGATGCTCCGGTGAACTCCTCTCCGCGACCTCCTCCTCCTCCTCTCCGTGAACTCCTCTCCGGCAAAAGAACACGGCAAAAGAGCATTACAAGATCCAAAAGCAGGGAACAAAATTTGAAATAATATCGTGCAAAAAAACGAGCAAAAAATGGGAAAAAAAAATTGCGATCCAGATCCAAATTCAAAATTCAAAAATAGCAATGGCGCACGGTGGAGGTTAGACGGTGCGCCACTACTATTTTCTCGCCTCAAAATTCAAAAATACTAATGGTGCACCATGGCCATTACTAATGGCTCACCAGTGGCCTATACTAATGGCTCACCATGGCCTATACTAATGGCGCACCACTGGTGCTCCATTAGTAAAAAATACTAGTGGCGTGATACTAATGGCGCACCAGTAGTGCGCCATTAGTAGGCAAAGCTGGTGCGCCATTAGTAGGCCTTTTCCTAGTAGTGCAATGTCCATGGTCAGGAAGCCGTAACCATCTATTGATCAACGAGCTAGTCAACTAGAGGCTTAATAGGGACATGGTGTTGTCTATGTATCCACACATGTATCTGAGTTTCCTATCAATACAATTATAGCATGGATAATAAACGATTATCATGAACAAGGAAATATAATAATAATAACTAATTTATTATTGCCTCTAGGGCATATTTCCAACAATCTCCCACTTGCACTAGAGTCAATAATCTAGTTCACATCGCCATGTGATTAACACTCACAGGTCACATTGCCATGTGACCAACATCCAAAGAGTTTACTAGAATCAATAATCTAGTTCACATCACTATGTGATTAACACTCAATGAGTTCTGGGTTTGATCATGTTATGCTTGTGAGAGAGGTTGTAGTCAACGGGTCTGCGATATTCAGATCCCTATGTATTTTGCAAAACTTTATGTCATATCGTAGATGCTGCTACCACGTTCCACTTGGAGCTATTCCAGATGGTTGCTCCACTATATGTATCCGATTTGCTGCTCAGAGTCATTCAGATAGGTGTTAAAGCTTGCATTGACGTAACCCTTTACGCCGAACTCTTTATCACCTCCATAATCGAGAAACATGTCCTTATTTACTCCAAGGACAATTTTGACCTCTGTCCAATGATGCATTCCTGGATCATTCTTGTACCTTAGTCGACTCATGGCAAGGCACACTTCCGGTGCGGTACACAAAGATAGCATACTATAGAGCCTAAATGCGAAGCATAGGGGACGATCTTCGTCCTTTCTCTCTATTCTGCCGTGGTCGAGCTTTAAGTCTTAACTTCATACCTTACAACTCGTGCAAGAACTCCTTCTTTGATCGATCCATCTTGAACACCTTCAAGATTATGTCAAGGTATGTGCTCATTTGAAAGTACCATTAAGCGTTTTGATCTATCCTTATAGATCTTGATGCTCAATGTTCAAGCAGCTTAATCCAGGTTTTCCCTTGAAAAACTCCTTTCAAGCAACCCTTTATGATTTCCAGAATTTCTACATCATTTCTGATCAACAATATGTCAACAACATATACTCATCAGAAATTCTGTAGTGCTCCCACTCACTTCTTTGGAAATACAAGTTTCTCATAAACTTTGTATAGACCCAAAATCTTTGATCATCGCATCAAAGCGTACATTCCAACTCCGAGATGCTTACTCCAGTCCTTAGAAGGGTTGTTGGATCTTTGCATACTTGTTAGCGTCTTCGTGATTGTCAAAACCTTCTGGTTGTATCACATACAACCTTTCCTCAAGAAAAGCATCAAGGAAACAATGTTTTGACATCCTGTATGCAAGATTTCATAAATAATGTAGTAACTGCTAATCCAATTCCAACAGACTCTTAGCATCGCTACGAGTGAGAAAGCCTCACCGTAGTCAACTCCTTGAACTTGTTGGAAAACATCTTTAACGACAAGTCGAGCTTCCTTAATGGTGATACTTACCATCATTGTCTGTCTTCCTTTTAAAATCCATCTTTACCCAACGTCCTTACGGCCATCAAGTATTTCTTCCAAAGTCATGGATCCTCTCTCGGATGTTATGGCCTCGAGCCATTCGTCGGAATCCGGGCCCACCATCGCT
This sequence comes from Aegilops bicornis, assembly GCA_021605145.1. NCBI lineage: Eukaryota > Viridiplantae > Streptophyta > Magnoliopsida > Poales > Poaceae > Aegilops > Aegilops bicornis. The sequence goes on along the minus strand of CM038671.1, from coordinate 74,615,216 downwards.
TCTCCATAGCTCGTAGGTTCATTGTTGTCTAGCAACATCACCTCTAAGACAGGATTGCATACCACTCTGAAGTAGTACGTGTCCTTGTGGACCCTCGAGGTCCAGAGTGACTTGATCTCAAGCATCATGATCATTATCATCGGCTTCCACTTCAATTGGTGTAGGTGCCACATGAACAACTTCCTGTGCCCTGCTACACACTGGTTGAAGTGATGGTTCAATAACCTCATTAAGTCTCCACCATCCTCCCACTCAATTCTTTCGAGAGAAACTTTTCCTCGAGAAAGGACCCGTTTCTAGAAACAATTACTTTTGCTTCCGGATCTGAGATAGGAGGTATACCCAACTGTTTTGTGTCTCCTATGAAGATGTATTTATCCGTTTTTGGTTCGAGCTTATCACGATGAAACTTTTTCACATAAGCGTCGCTGCCCCAAACTTTCAAGAAACGACAACTTAGGTTTCTCCAAACCATAGTTCAAACAATGTCGTCTCAACGGAATTACGTGGTGCCCTATTAAAGTGAGTGCGGTTGTCTCTAATGCCTAACCCACGAACGATAGTGGTAATTCGACAAGAGACATCATGGTACGCACCATATCTAATAGGGTGCAACTATGATGTTCGGACACACCATCACACTATGGTGTTCCAGGCGGTATTAATTGTGAAACAATTTCCACAATGTCTTAATAGCGTGCCAAAGCTTGTAACTCAGATACTCATCTCTATGATCATATCATAGACATTTTATCCTCTTATCACGATGATCTTTAACTTCACTCTGAAATTACTTGAACCATTCAATAATTCAGACTTGTGTTTCATCAAGTAAATACACTCTGTTTCTACTTAAATCATCCGTGAAGTAAGAACATAACGATATTCACTGCATGCCTCAACACTCATTGGACTGCACACATCGAAATGTGTTACTTCCAACAAGTTGCTATCTTGTTCCATCTTACTGAAACCGAGGCTTTTCAGTCATCTTGCCCATGTGGTATGATCTGCATATCTCAAGTGATTCAAAATCAAGTGAGTCCAAACGATCCATCTGCATGGAGTTTCTTCATGCGTATACACCAATAGACATGGTTCACATGTCTCGAACTTTTCAAAAACGAGTGAGTCCAAAGATCCATCAACATGGAGCTTCTTCATGCGTTCTACACCAATATGACTTACATGGCAGTGCCACAAGTAAGTGGTACTATCATTACTATCTTATATCTTTTGGCATGAAAATGTGTATCACTACGATCGAGATTCAATAAACCATTCTTTTTAGGCGCAAGACCATTGAAGGTATTATTCAAATAAACAGAGTAACCATTATTCTCCTTAAATGAATAACCGTATTGCAATAGACATAATCCAATAATGTCTATGGTCAACGCAAACACCAAATAACAATTATTTAGGTTTAACACCAATCTCGATGGTAGAGGGAGCGTGCGATGCTTGATCACATCAACCTTGGAAACACTTCCAACACATATCGTCAGCTCACCTTTAGCTAGTCTTCGTTTATTCCGTAGCTTTTATTTTGAGTTGCTAACACTTAGCAACCGAACCGGTATCTAATACCCTGGTGCTACTAGGAGTACTAGTAAAGTACACATTAACATAATGTATATCCAATATACATCCGTCGACCTTGCCTGCCTTCTTATCTACCAAGTATCTAGGGTGGTTCTGCTCTCAGTGGCTGTTCCCCTTATTACAGAAGCACTTAGTCTCGGGTTTGGGTTCAACTTTGGGTTTCTTCACTTAGAGCAGCAGCTGATTTGCCGTTTCATGAAGTATCCCTTCTTGCCCTTGCCCTTCTTGAAACTAGTGGTTCCACCAACCATCAACAATTGATGATCCTTCTTGATTTCTACTTTCGCAGTGTCACACATCGCGAATATCTCAAGGATCATCATATCTATCCCTGATATGTTATAGTTCATCACGAAGCTCTAGCAGCTTGGTGGCAATGACTTTGGAGAAACATCACTATCTCATCCGGAAGATCAACTCCCACTCGATTCAAGTGATTGTTGCACTAAGACAATCTGAGCACAAGCTCAACGATTGAGCTTTTTCTCCCTTAGTATGCAGGCTAAGAAAATCGTCGGAGGTCTTATACCTCTTGACGTGGGCATGAGCCTGAAATCCCAATTTCAGCCCTCGAAACATCTCATATATTCCGCGATGTTTCGAAAATGTCTTTGGTGCCTCAACTCTAAACCGTTTAACTGAACTATCACGTAGTTATCAAAACGTGTATGTCCGATGTTCGCAACATCCACATACGACGTTTGGGGTTCTGCACACTGAGCGGTGCATTAAGGACATAAGCTTTCTACTGATCGCATAATCTCTACTGTCAACTTTCAACTATATTTTCTCTAGGAACATATCTAAAACAGTAGAACTATAGCGTGAGCTATGACATAATTTGCAAAGGGCTTTTGACTATGTTCAGGATAATTAAGTTCATCTAATGAACTCCCACTCAGATAGACATCCCTCTAGTCATCTAAGTGATTACATGATCCGAGTCAACTAGGCCGTGTCCGATCATCATGTGAGACAGACTAGTCATCATCGGTGAACATCTTCATGTTGCTCGTATCCTCCATATGACTCATGCTCGACCTTTCGGTCTCTTGTGTTCCGAGGCCATGTCTGTACATGCTAGGCTCGTCAAGTTAACCTAAGTGTTTCAGTGTGTAAATCTAGCTTACACCCGTTGTATGTGGACGTAAGAATCTATCACACCCGATCATCACGTGGTGCTTGAAACGACGAACTTTTGCAACGGTGCACGCTAGGGGGAACACTTTCTTGAAATTTTAATGAGGGATCATCTTATTTACTACCGTCGTTCTAAGCAAATAAGATGCATAAACATGATAAACATCACATGCACTCAAATAGTGACATGATATGGCCAATATCATTTTGCTCCTTTTGATCTCCATCTTCGGGGCTCGATGATCATCATCGTCACCGGCATGACACCATGACCTCCATCATCATGATCTCCATCATCGTGTCTCCATGAAGTTGTCTCGCCAACTTATTACTTCTACTACTATGGCTACCAGTTAGCAATAAAGTAAAGTAATTACATGGCGTTTGTTCAATGACACGCATGTCATACAATAAATTAAGACAACTCCTATGGCTCCTGCCGGTTGTTATACTCATCGACATGCAAGTCGTGATTCCTATTACAAGAACATGATCAATCTCATACATCACATATCATTCATCACATTCTTCTTGGCCATTTCACAGCACATAGCATACCCTGCAAAAACAAGTTAGACGTCCTCTAATTGTTGTTTGCATGTTTTACGTGGCTGCTATGGGTTTCTAGCAAGAACGTTTCTTACCTACGCAAAACCACAACATGATATGCCAATTGCTATTTACCCTTCATAAGGACCCTTTTCATCGAATCCGTTCCGACTAAAGTGGGAGAGACTGGCATCCGCTAGCCACCTTATGCACCAAGTGCATGTCAGTCGGTGGAACCTGTCTCACGTAAGTGTACGTGTAGGGTCGGTCCGGGCCGCTTCATCCCACAATACCGTCGAAACAAGATTGGACTAGTAACGGTAAGCATATTGAACAACATCAACGCCCACAACTACTTTGTGCTCTACTCGTGCAAAGAATCTACGCAATAGACCTAGCTCATGATGCCACTGTTGGGGAACGTGGCGTAAATTCAAAATTTTCCTACGTGTCACCAAGATCTATCTATGGAGAAACCAGCAATGAGGGGAAGGAGAATGCATCTACATACCCTTGTAGATCGCTAAGCGGAAGCGTTCAAGAGAAGGGGTTTAAGGAGTCGTGCTCGTCGTGATCCAAATCACCGGAGATCCTAATGCCGAACGGACGGCACCTCCGCGTTCAACACACGTGCAACCCGGTGACGTCTCCCATGCCTTGATCCAGCAAGGAGAGAGGGAGAGGTTGAGGAAGACTCCGTCCAGCAGCAGCACAACAACGTGGTGGTGGTGGAGGAGCGTGGCAATCCTGCAGGGCTTCGCCAAGCACCGCGGGAGAGGAGGAGGGAGAGAGGCAGGGCTGCGCCATGACTTGGGGTGCGGCTGCCCTCCCACCCCTCCAATATTTATAGGTGGGGGGGAAGAGGGGGCCAGCCCCCCTAGATCTTATCTAGGGTTGGGGGCGGTGGCCAAGGGGGGAGGAGTGCCTCCCAAGTCAAGTGGAGGCCCTCCCCCTTAGGGTTTCCCCTCTCCCATGCGCATGGGCCTTGGGGGGGCTGGTGCCCCTGGCCCATTAAGGCTAGGGCGCCCCCTTACAACCCATGCTGTTGTATTGGACGTGGTGGAACAATTTCCGGACCTCCGGACCCCTCCGGAATCCTCCAGAACCTTCTGGAAGTTTCCCGGTACAATACCGAAAAAAACGAACTTTTCCCGGAACCGAACAACAACTTTCCATATATAAATCTTTACCTCCGGACCATTCCGGAACTCCTCGTGACGTCCGGGATCTCATCCGGGACTCCGAACAACATACAAACTTCCTTTATAACCCTAGCGTCATCGAACCTTAAGTGTGTAGACCCTACGGGTTCGGGAACCATGCAGACATGACCGAGACGTTCTCCGGTCAATAACCAACAGCGGGATCTGGATACCCATGTTGGCTCCCACACGTTCCACGATTATCTCATCGGATGAACCATGATGTCGAGGATTCAAACAATCCTGTATACAATTCCCTTTGTCTAGCGGTATTATACTTGCCCGAGATTCGATCGTCGGTATCCCGATACCTTGTTCAATCTCGTTACCGGCAAGTCTCTTTACTCGTTCCGTAACACATCATACCGTGATCAACCCCTTGGTCACATTGTGCAAATTATGATGATGTCCTACTTATTGGGCCCAGAGATACCTCTCCATCAACCGGAGGACAAATCCCGATCTCGATTCGTACAACCCAACAGACACTTTCGGAGATACCTGTAGTGCACCTTTATAGCCACCCGATTCGTTGTGACGCTTTGGTACACTCAAAGCATTCCTACGGTATCCGGAGTTGCACAATCTCATGGTCTAAGGAAATGATACTTGACATTATAAAAGCTTTAGCATACTGAACTACATGATCTTTGTGCTAGGCTTAGGATTGGGTCTTGTCCATCACATCATTCTCCTAATGATGTGATCCCGTTATCAACGACATCCAATGTCCATGGTCGTGAAACCGTAAATATCTATTGATCAACGAGCTAGTCAACTAGAGGCTTACTAGGGACATGGTGTTGTCTATGTATCCACACATGTATCCGAAGTTTCCTATCAATACAATTATAGCATGGATAATAAACTATTATCATGAACAAGGAAATATAATAATAATAACTAATTTATTATTGCCTCTAGGGCATATTTCCAATAGTCCTCCGACCCTTCTTACTCCCTACCGTATTATCCGCAGATCCGACCTGCCGCCGCCGACATCCCGGCGACCCTCAGGTATAAGTTCTTCAAAAGCGGCCTTGCTCTCATCGCCCAGCTCCCCACGTGTCCAGACATGTGCATCTTTTTCTACTCCCATCATCTCTTCCAAAGCCACCTACATTTTTAGTATTATTAGAGGTAAAGCTACTTCATGCATTCGAATCTAGGGCTTTGTTCAAACAACGAAGACAGGGGGGAAAGTTGTAGCATGAATCTAGGACTTGATTCAAAGAGGAAATAATATGGTGAAAGTAGTAGACACCGGATACCCAACCGATGTCTTGCTTGAAAAGGGAAATAATGGGAAAACGCAGTACAAACTGGATAAGGAACATATCTATTATTGGTTGAAAAAAGGATAGAAAGTGGCAGCTGGTGGACAAGACAATAGAGTATGTCCAGGATTAGATTTGCTGCCATCACATAGTAAAAGGTCTCCAGGATTAGATTTGCTGCCCTCACATAGTAAAAGGTCTCAGGATTAGATTTGCTGCCCTCACATAGTAAAAGGTCTCAGGATTAGATTTGCTGCCCTCACATAGTAAAAGGTCTCCAGGATTAGATTTGCTGCCCTCACATAGTAAAAGGTCTCCAGGATTAGATTTGCGGCCCTCACATAGTAAAAGATCTCCAGGATTAGATTTGCTGCCCTCACATAGCATGAACAAACTCGGCATCACCACTTTATGCCTCCTTGTAGGTACATTGTGCTGATGCGTCCACTGTCTCAAGTCCTTATACCAACCTTTTGCTATTGTTAATGTAAGGGCGCATGTAAAATGAAGCGATCACACTGTTACCTTAGGGACATGTCTAACCAGTGTTATTGTTAATCTAATGCCTCCAGTGATAAGATGCAATTAAACTGTGTTACAAATGGCACTCCTGCTGTTTTCCGCAGAATGATAAGTAAGTTGCTCCTTTACGCTGCTGAGTGTCCTGGTGTCCCCACTGTCCCATGCCCTTAAACCAACTCTTTAGCTGCTGCTGATTTACTGTGTCTGGTAAACAAGCAATGCCACCATTAAAGTAATTCCATATTTGAGGAATCTCATTGTTGATCGTAATTCTTCTGGTAACATGAAGCATTGCCGACGTTTTAAAATTTCTACTGCCCTTGCGTGATTGCCATGATCATAATTAAGATGCTTCTTTTCATTTTGTATATGTTTTGTATATTCTTATTGACCAGAAACTGTTTACTATCTATCTTTTTGTGCAGATAGGGATATCCATTTCACCTTGTTGCTATTGTGACCTTTTGGTGAACTTCACAAAACACTTTTTTTGGAATGAGTGTCTTGTGCAGTTCAACTAAAATGTCACGTGGGCAACATCTCTCAATTTTGGTGGAACTGCACAAAATGGTTATTGGAGTTTCCAAAATCTTCGTCAAGTCCTGCTGGTAATCTCGTGCAACATTTTATTAGCCTTTGCAAGATGGAGCCGTCACTGTCACCACAATGGCACTATATTTTAGTGGAACTGCACAAAAGGATAAGAAAATTATAGTTGCACCTTACATGAGCCGGACATCCAACCTTAATGTTCCTCAATTTTAGTGCAACTACTAAAGAAGAACCTGCCAGCTCACGAGAGCAAGTACTTCTTGCTAGCTGAATGATGCAATCTTTGCTTCATTTCAGGTGAACTGCAGAAAAAAGGCGCATGAATTGAATCATGGAACTCCAGGCAGACCTCATCCTAGTGGAGCTGCAGGTTGAGTTCAAGGAGGCCGCTATTGAAGTGAAATCATGCTCTCCTGTCTCCTTGTTTGTGTTGTGCAAACAGGAATACTCAACTACAGATGTTGTGATGGTCATCGCCAAGTTCTTCAATTGTATGACATGGCTAGTCAAGATGGATTTAATCCTGATATTCACTTTATCAAAAGGCTCTAATGGGTTGGTTCTGAATCTTGCAAGCTGGGAATCAATGAGATGTGTAGGCATCTTTGTTGTACTTATTATTTGAATCTTATTTGTTGGTTCTGAATCTTGCAAGCTGGGAATCAGTGAGATGTGTAGGCATCTTTGTTGTATTTATTATTTGGATCTTATTTGTTGGTTTTGAATCTTGCAAGCTGGGAATCAATGAGATGTGTAGGCATCTTTGTTGTACTTATTATTTGGATCTATTTGTTGGTTCTGAATCTTGCAAGCTGGGAAACATGGCTAGTGATGCAGAGGACAACAACCATAACAAACAGTTCAAACTTGGTACTATTATCTTCGTGAAAGTGCGACAAATGTGCTGATTGTGTGCGTCCTGAGAATAATAATTCTAATTTTTGTGCATGTTGATCCTGTGGCACTGATAGAACGAGCCAATGCATTGCTAGTTTTAAGTATAAATTTCTATTAAAGCTAATTAAATTTAAGTAAAGTGACAACTAACTCCTGTTATTACAGTACCAATACAGACCCACTCGTGAACCGACGTGTGGCCGGAGTAGGTTTCTTAATGGAGGCTGACGACCCACAAGTATAGGGGATCTATCGTAGTCCTTTCGATAAGTAAGAGTGTCGAACCCAACGAGGAGCAGAAGGAAATGATAAGCGGTTTTCAGCAAGGTATTCTCTGCAAGTACTGAAATAAGTGGTAACAGATAGTTTTGTGATAAGATAAATCATAACGAGCAACAAGTAACAAAAGTAAATAAAGTGCAGCAAGGTGGCCCAATCCTTTTTGTAGCAAAGGACAAGCCTGGACAAACTCTTATATAAGGAAAAGCGCTCCTGAGTACACATGGGAATATCGTCAATGTTTGAAATATGCCCTAGAGGCAATAATAAAAGGATTATTATTATATTTCCTTGTTCATGATAATTGTCTATAATTGTATTATCCGGAAATCGTAATACACGTGTGAATACATAGACTACTATATGTCCCTAGTGAGCCTCTAGTTGACTAGCTCGTTGATCAACAGATAGTCATGTTTTCCTGACTATGGACATTGGATGTCATTGATAACGGGATCACATCATTAGGAGAATGATGTGATGGACAAGACCCAATCCTAAGCATAGCACAAGATCATGTAGTTCGCTTTGCTAGAGCTTTTTCAATGTCAAGTATCTTTTCCTTAGACCATGAGATCGTGTAACTCCCGGATATCGTAGGAGTGCTTTGGGTGTACCAAACGTCACAACGTAACTGGGTGATCTCCGAAAGTGTCTGTTGGGTTGTCACGGATCGAGACTGGGATTTGTCACTCCGTATTACGGAGAGGTATCACTGGGCCCACTCGGTAATGCATCATCATAATGAGCTCAAAGTGACCAAGTGTTTGGTCACGGGATCATGCATTAACGTACGAGTAAAGTGACTTGCCGGTAACGATATTGAACGAGGTATTGGGATACCGACGATCGAATCTCGGGCAAGTAACATACCGATTGACAAAGGGAATTGTATACGGGGTTGCTTGAATCCTCGACATCATGGTTCATCCGATGAGATCATCGAGGAGCATGTGGGAGCCAACAAGGGTATCCAGATCCTGCTGTTGGTTATTGACTGGAGAGCCGTCTCGGTCATGTCTACGTGTCTCCCGAACCCGTAGGGTCTACACACTTAAGGTTCGGTGACGCTAGGGTTGTATGAATATGAGTATGCAGCAAACCTAAAGTTGTTGGGAGTCCCGGATGAGATCCCGTACGTCACGAGGAGTTCTGGAATGGTTCGGAGGTAAAGAATTATATATGGGAAGTCGAGTTTCGGCCATCAGGAAAGTTTCGGGGTCCACCGGTATTGTACCGGGACCACCGGAAGGGTCCCGGGGGTCCACCGGGTGGGGCCACCTATCCCGGAGGGCCCCATGGGCTGAAGTGGGAGGGGAACCAGCCCCTGGTGGGCTGGTGCCCCCCCCTGCGCCTAGGGTTGGGAACCCTAGGGGAGGGGGCGCCTCCACTTGCCTTGGGGGCACTCCACCCCCTTGGCCGCCGCCCCCCCTTGGAGATTCAATCTCCTAGGGCCGGGCGCCCCAGGATCCCTATATAAAGAGGGGTGAGAGGGCAGCCGCACCCAACACCGGGCGCCTCCCTCCCTCCTGCTACACCTCTCCCTCCCGTGGTTGCTTGGCGAAGCCTGCACGAACCTGCTGCATCCACCACCAGGCCGTCGTGCTGATGGATCTTCATCAACCTATCCCTCCTCCTTGATGGATCAAGGTGCAGGAGACGTCATCCGCTCTGTACGTGTGTTGAACGCGGAGGTGCTGTCCATTTGGCACTTGGTCATCAGTGATTTGGATCACGACGAGTACGACTCCCTCAACCCCATTCTCTTGAACGCTTCCGCTCGCGATCTACAAAGGTATGTAGATGCACTCCTATCACTCGTTGCTAGATGAACTCATAGATGGATCTTGGTGAAACCGTAGGGAAATTTTTTATTTTCTGCAACGCTCCCCAACAAAGTGGCATCATGAGCTAGGTCTATGCGTAGTTCTCTATTGCACGAGTAGAAAACAATTTGTTGCGGGCGTAGATGTTGTCAACTTTCTTACCGCTACTAGTCTTATTTTGCTTCAGCGGTATTGTGGGATGAAGCGGCCCGGACCGACCTTACACGTACGTTTATGTGAGACATGTTCCACCGACTGACATGCACTAGTTGCATAAGGTGGCTAGCGGGTGTCTGTCTCTCCTAGTTTAGTTGGAGTGGATTCGACGAAAAGGGTCCTTATGAAGGGTAAATAGAAGTTGACAAATCACGTTGTGGATTTTTCATAGGTAAGAAAATGTTCTTGCTAGAATCCTATTGCAGCCACGTAAAAGATGCAACAACAATTAGAGGACGTCTAACTTGTTTTTGCAGCAATTGCCTTGTGATGTGATATGGCCAAAAGTTGTGATGAATGATGAATGATATATTGTGATGTATGAGATCATGTTCTTGTAATAGGAATCACGACTTGCATGTCGATGAGTATGACAACCGGCAGGAGCCATAGGAGTTGTCTTAATTATTGTATGTCCTATGTGTCATTGATTCAACGACATGTAATTACTTTGCTTTATTGCTAAACCGTTAGCTATAGTAGTAGAAGTAATAGTTGGCGAGCAACTTCATGGAGACACGATGATGGAGATCATGGTGTCATGTCGGTGACAAGATGATCATGGAGCCTCGGAGATGGAGATCGAAGGAGCTATATGATATTGGCCATATCATGTCACTACTATATAATTGCATGTGATGTTTATTATGTTTATGCATCTTGTTTACTTAGAACGACGGTAGTAAATAAGATGATCCCTTATAATAATTTCAAGAAAGTGTTCTCCCTAACTCTGCGCCGTTGCTAAAGTTCGTCGTTTCGAAGCACCACGTGATGATCGGGTGTGATAGATTCCTACGTTCACATACAACGGGTGTAAGACAGTTTTACACATGCAAAACACTTAGGTTAACTTGACGAGCCTAGCATGTACATACATGGCCTCGGAACACAAGAGACCGAAAGGTCGAACATGAGTCGTATGGAAGATACGATCAACATGGAGATGTTCACCGACGATGACTAGTCCGTCTCACGTGATGATTGGACATGGCCTAGTCGACTCGGATCATGTAACACTTAGATGACTAGAGTGATGTCAAATATGAGTGGGAGTTCATTAAATAATTTGATTAGATGAACTTAATTATCATGAACATTAGTCTAAAATCTTTGCAAAAATGTCTTATAGATCAAATGGCCAACACACATGTCAACATGAACTTCAACGCGTTCCTAGAGAAAACCAAGATGAAAGATGATGGCAGCAACTATTCGGACTGGGTCCGGAACCTGAGGATCATCCTCATAGCTACCAAGAAACAATATGTCCTAGAAGCACCGCTAGGTGAAGGACCCATCCTAGAGAACCAAGACGTTATGAACGCTTGGCAGTCACGTGCTGTTGATTACTCCCTCGTTCAGTGCGGCATGCTTTACAGCTTAGAACCGGGGCTCCAAAAGCGTTTTGAGCAACACGGAGCATATGAGATGTTCGAGGAGCTGAAAATGGTTTTCCAACCTCATGCCCGGGTCGAGATATGAAGTCTCCGACAAGTTCTATAGTTGTAAGATGGAGGAAAATAGTTCATCGGTGAGCACATACTCAAAATGTCTGGGTTGCACAACCGTCCCATTTGGACATTAACCTCCCAGACGAGGCGGTCATTGACAGAATCCTTCAACGCTCCCACCGAGCTACAAGAGCTTTGTGATGAACTACAATATGCGTGGGATGGTGAAAACTATTCCTGAAGTATTTTCAACGCTGAAGTCGTGAGGTAGAAATCAAGAAGGAACATCAAGTGTTGATGGTCAATAAAACCACTAAGTTCAAGAAGGGCAAGGGTAAGAAGAACTTCAAGAAGGACGGCAAGGATGTTGCCGCGCCCGGTAAGCCTGTTGCCAGGAAGAAGTCAAAGAATGGACCCAAGCCTGAGACTGAGTGCTTTTATTGCAAAGGGAAGGGTCACTGGAAGCGGAACTGCCCCAAATACTTAGCATACAAGAAGGTCGGCAACACTAAAGGTATATTTGATATACATGTGATTGATGTGTACCTTACCAGTACTCGTAGTAACTCCTGGGTATTTGATACCGGTGCCGTTGCTCATATTTGTAACTCACAGCAGGAGCTGCGCAATAAACGGAGACTGGCGAAGGACAAGGTGACGATGCGCGCGGGAATGGTTCCAAGGTCGATGTGATCGCCGTCGGCACGCTACCTCTACATTTACCTACGGGATTAGTTTTAAACCTCAATAATTGTTATTTAGTGCCAAGTTTGAGCATGAACATTGTATCAGGATCTCGTTTAATACGAGATGGCTACTCATTTAAATCCGAGAATAATGGTTGTTCTATTTATATGAGAGATATGTTTTATGGTCATGCTCCGATGGTCAATGATTTATTCTTAATGAATCTCGAACGTAATGTTACACATATTCATAGTGTGAATACCAAAAGATGTAAATTTGATAATGATAGTCCCACATACTTGTGGTAATCGCCGCCTTGGTCACATTGGTGTCAAGCGCATGAAGAAGCTCCATCTTGATGGACTTTTAGAGTCTCTCGATTATGAATCGCTTGACACATGTGAACCATGCCTTATGGGAAAAATGACCAAGACTCCGCTTCTCCGTAACAATTGAGCGAGCAACCAACTTATTGGAAATCATACATACCGATGTAAGCGGTCCAATGAGCGTTGAGGCTCACGGAGGATATCGTTATGTTCTCACTCTCACTGATGACTTGAGTAGATATGGGTATGTCTACTTGATGAAACACAAGTCTGAGACCTTTGAAAAGTTAAAGGAATTTCAGAATGAGGTAGAGAATCAACGTGACCGAACAATAAAGTTCTTACGATCAGATCGTGGAGGAGAATATTTAAGTCACGAATTTGGTACACACTTAAGGAAATGTGGAATCGTTTCACAACTCACGCCGCGTGGAACACCTCAGCGTAACGGTGTGTCCGAACGTCGTAATCGCACTCTATTGGATATGGTGCGATCTATGATGTCTCTTATTGATTTACCGCTATCATTTTGGGGATACGCTCTAGAGACAGCTACATTCACTTTAAATAGGGCACCGTCTAAATCCGTTGAGACGACACCGTATGAATTATGGTTTGGGAAGAAACGTAAGCTGTCGTTTCTAAAAGTTTGGGGATGCGATGCTTATGTCAAGAAACTTCAACCTGAAAAGCTCGAACCCAAGTCGGAAAAATGCGTCTTCATAGGATACCCTAAGGAAACCATTGGGTATACCTTCTACCTTAGATCCGAAGGCAAGATCTTTGTTGTTAAGAACGGATCCTTTCGAAAAAGAGTTTCTCTAGAAAGGAGTAAGTGGGAGGAAAGTAGAACTCGATGAAGTACTACCTCTTGAACAGGAAAGTAGTGCAGCTCAGAAAATGTTCTGTGGTGCCTACACCGATCGGAGAGGAAATTAATGATGATGATCAAGGTACTTCGGATCAAGTTGCTCTTGAACTTCAGAGGTCCACAAGGACACGTTCCACACCGTAGTGGTATGGCAACCCTGTCACGGAAATCATGTTGTTGGACAACGGTGAACCTTCGAACTATGAAGAAGCGATGGCGGGCCCAGATTCCAACAAATGGCTTGAAGCCATGCAATCCGAGATAGGATCCATGTATGAAAAAAAAGTATGGACTTTGACAGACTTGCCCGATGATCGAGAGCGATAGAAAACAAATGGATCTTTAAGAAGAAGACGGACGCGGATGGTAATGTTACCATCTATAAAGCTCGACTTGTCGCTAAGGGTTATCGGCAAGTTCAAGGGGTTGACTACGATGATACTTTCTCTCCCATAGCGAAGCTGAAGTCCGTCCGAATCATGTTAGCAATTTCCGCATACTATGATTATGAGATATGGCAAATGGACGTCAAAACGGCATTCCTTAACGGCTATCTTAAGGAAGAACTGTATATGATGCAGCCGGAAGGTTTTGTCGACCCTAAGAATGCTAACAAGGTATGCAAGCTCCAGCGATCCATTTATGGGCTGGTGCAAGCATCTCGAGTTGGAACATTCGCTTTGATGAGATGATCAAAGCGTTTGGGTTTATGCAGACTTATGGAGAAGCCTGCGTTTACAAGAAAGTGAGTGGGAGCTCTGTAGCATTTCTCATATTATATGTAGATGACATACTTTTGATGGGAAATGATATAGAACTTTTGGACAGCATTAAGGCCTACTTGAATAAGAGTTTTTCAATGAAGGACCTTGGAGAAGCTGCTTACATATTAGGCATCAAGATCTATAGGGATAGATCGAGACGCCTCATAGGTCTTTCACAAAGCACATACCTTGATAAGATATTGAAGAAGTTCAAAATGGATCAGTCCAAGAAAGGGTTCTTGCTCAGACATAAGGTGTGAAATTGATCTCGGCTCAATGTCCCACCACGACGTAAGATATAGAAGAGATGAGTGTCATCCCCTATGCATCAGCCATAGGGTCTATTATGTATGCCATGCTGTGTACCAGACCTGATGTAAACCTTGCCGTAAGTTTGGTACGAAGGTACCAAAGTAATCCCGGCAAGGAACACTGGACAGCGGTCACGAATATCCTAAAGTACCTGAAAAGGACTAAGGACATGTTTCTCGTTTATGGAGGTGACGAAGACCTCGTCGTAAAGGGTTACGTCGACGCTAGCTTCGACACAGATCTGGATGACTCTAAGTCACAAACCAGATACGTGTATATGTTGAATGGTGGAGCAAGATGGCTGGTGCAGCTGCAAGCAGAGCGTCGTGGCGGGATCTACATGTGAAGCGGAGTACATGGAAGCCTCGGAGGCAGCACATGAAGCAATTTGGGTGAAGGAGTTCATCACCGACCTAGGAGTCATACCCAATGCGTCGGAGCCGATCAAACTCTTTTGTGACAACACTTGAGCTATTGCACTTGCCAAGGAGCCCAGGTTTCACAAGAAGACCAGGCACATTAAGCGTCACTTCAACTCCATTCGTGAAAATGTTCAAGATGGAGACTTAGATATTTGCAAAGTGCATACGGATCTGAATGTCGTAGATCTGTTGACTAAACCTCTTCCATGAAAGCAAAACATGATCAACACCGTAACTCTATGGGTGTTCGATTCATCACAATGTAACTAGATTATTGACTCTAGTGCAAGTGGGAGACTGTTAGAAATATGCCCTAGAGGCAATAATAAAAGGATTATTATTATATTTCCTTGTTCGTGATAATTGTCTTTTATTCATGCTATAATTGTATTATCCCGAAATCGTAATACACGTGTGAATACATAGACTACTATATGTCCCTAGTGAGCCTCTAGTTGACTAGCTTGTTGATCAACAGATAGTCATGGTTTCCTGACTATGGACATTGGATGTCATTGATAACGGGATCACATCATTAGGGAGAATGATGTGATGGACAAGACCCAATCCTAAGCATAGCACAAGATCGTAGTTCGTTTTGCTAGAGCTTTTCCAATGTCAAGTATCTTTTCCTTAGACCATGAGATCGTGTAACTCCGGATATCGTAGGAGTGCTTTGGGTGTACCAAAGCGTCACAACGTAATCGGGTGACTATAAAGGTGCACCACAGGTATCCCCAAAAGTGTCTCATTGGGTTGTCACGGATCGAGATCGATTTGTCACTCCGTATTACGGAGAGGTATCACTGGGCCCACTCGGAAATGCATCATCATAATGAGCTCAAAGTGACCAAGTGTTTGGTCATGGGATCATGCATTACGGTACGAGTAAAGTGACTTGCCGGTAAGGAGATTGAGCGAGGTATTGGGATACCGACGATCGAATCTCGGGCAACTAACATACCGATTGACAAAGGGAATTGTATACGGGGTTGCTTGAATCCTCGACATCGTGGTTCATCCGATGAGATCATCGAGGAGCATGTGGGAGCCAACATGGGTATCAAGATCACGCTGATGGTTATTGACCGGAGAGCCGTCTCGGTCATGTCTACGTGTCTCCCGAACCCGTAGGGTCTACACACTTAAGTTTCGGTGACGCTAGGGTTGTATGAATATGAGTATGCAGCAAACTGAAAGTTGTTCGGAGTCCCGGATGAGATCCTGGACGTCACGAGGAGTTCCAGAATGGTTCGGAGGTAAAGAATTATATATGGGAAGTCGAGTTTCGGCCATCGGGAAAGTTTCGGGGTCCACCCGTATTGTACCGGGACCACCGGAAGGGTCCCGAGGGTCCACCGGGTGGGGCCACCTATCCCGGAGGGCCCCATGGAATGAAGTGGGAGGGGAACCAGCCCATGGTGGGCTGGTGCGCCCCCCTGGGCCCCCCTCTGCGCCTAGGGTTGGGTACCCTAGGGGAGGGGGCGCCTCCACTTGCCTTGGGGGGCACTCCACCCCCTTGGCCGCCGCCCCCCTAGGAGATCCCATCTCCTAGGGCCGGGCGCCCAGGTCCCTATATAAAGGGGGGTGGGAGGGCAGCCGCACCCAACACCGGCGCCTCCTCCCTCCTGCTACACCTCTCCCTCCCATAGTTGCTTGGCGAAGCCCTGCCAGAGCCCTGCTGCATCCACTACCACGCCGTCGTGCTGCTGGATCTTCATCAACCTCTCCCTCCTCCTTGCTGGATCAAGGTGCGGAGACGCCATCCGCCTCCGTCACGTGTGTTGAACGCGGAGGTGCTGTCCGTTCGCACTTGGTCATCGGGTGATTTGGATCACGATTTAGTACGACTCCCTCAACCCCGTTCTCTTGAACGCTTCCGCTCGCGATCTACAAAGGTATGTAGATGCACTCCTATCACTCATTGCTAGATGAACTCATAGATGGATCTTGGTGAAACCATAGGAGATTTTTTATTTTCTGCAACGTTCCCCAACAGTCAAGCTAATTTTCATCACGTTCATATGATTCGCGTTTGGTACTTTGATAATTTGATATGTGGGTGGACCGGTGCTTGGGTGTTGTTCTTACTTGAACAAGCATCCCACTTATGATTAACTTCTATTGCAAGCATCCGCAACTACAACAAAAGTATTAAGGTAAACCTAACCATAGCATGAAACATATGGATCCAAATCAACCCCTTACGAAGCAACACATAAACTAGGGTTTAAGCTTCTGTCACTCTAGCAACCAATCTTCTACTTATTACTTCCCAATGCCTTCCTCTAGGCCCAAATAATGGTGAAGTGTTATGTAGTCGACGTTCACATAACACCACTAGAGGCTAGACAACATACATCTCATCAAAATATCGAACGACTACCAAATTCACATAACTACTAATAGCAAGACTTCTCCCGTGTCCTCGGGAACAAACGTAACTACTCACAAAGCATATTCATGTTCATAATCAGAGGGGTAATAATATGCATAAAGGATCTGAACATATGATCTTTCACCAAATAAACCAATTAGCATCAACTACAAGGAGTAATCAACACTACTAGCAACCTACTAGCACCAATCCCGGACTTGGAGACAAGAATTGGATACAAGAGATGAACTAGGGTTTGGAGATGAGATGGTGCTCATGAAGATGTTGATGGAGATTGCCCTCTCCCGATGAGAGGAGCGCTCGTGATGACTCCCCCTCCCGGAGGGAAGTATCCCCGGCAAAACAGCTCTGCCGGAGCCCTAGATTGGTTCCGCCTCGTGGCGGCGGAGTCTCGTCCCGAAAGATTGCTTCTATTTTTTTCTTGACGAAAGACTTCATATAGGAGAAGACGGGCGTCGGAGAGCCACCAGGGGGCCCACGAGGTAGGGGGCGCGCCCCCCACCCTCGTGAGCAGGGTGTGGGCCCCCTGGCCTTCATCTTTGGCGACGATTTTTCTTTATTTCTTTTAAGATATTCCGTGGAGTTTCAGGAATTTTGGAGTTGCATAGAATAGGTCCCCAATATTTGCTCCTTTTCCAAATTTCAAAATTCCAGCCTGCCGGCATTCTCCCTCTTCATGTAAACCTTGTTAAATAAAAGAGAATAGCCATAAGTATTGTGACATAACGTGAAATGACAGCCCATAATGCGATAAATATCGATATAAAAGCATGATGCAAAATGGACGTATCAACTCCCCCAAGCTTAGACCTCGCTTGTCCTCAAGCGAAAAGCCGATAACATTAAATATGTCCTCATGTTTAGAGGTGGAGGCGTCGATAAAAATAAAATACGGACATGAAGGCATCATGATTGTTCTCATAACAGCAACACATATAGATTTTGTCATATGATTACTTATGCTCAAGTGATGATCTTTTCACAATGCAAAAGTATGAATCAGAAACCTTATTGAGCACCAACAAACTATAACCTCAGTCATTGAAGCAATTGCAATTTATCATAACATCGGAAAGAGTCTATGTCAGAGCTTAAAAGCAAGTCCACATACTCAACTATCATTTAGTCCTTCATAATTGCTAACACTCACGCAATACTTGTGGTTACGGAGTTTTAAATCGGACATAGAGAAAGATAGGGGCTTATAGTTTTGCCCCACAACCTTTTACCTCAAGGTTAATGTCAACAATAATAATTCATGCTCCCCTACATCCAATTAGATATATACATACATATATATATATATATATATATATATATATATATATATATATATATATATCATGTTCTTTCCAAAGATGTCGGGCTTGCCAAAGGATAAAATGAAAAAGGAATGGTGAAGATCACCGACACTCTTGCATAAGGTAGAGGATAATAATAAAAGATAGGCCCTTCGTAGAGGGAAGCAAAGGTTGCCATGCGCTTTTATGGTTGGATGCACAAAATCTCAATGCGAAAGAACGTCACTTTATATTGCCCCTTGTGATATGAACCTTTATTATGCAGTCCGGCGCTTTTATTACTTCCACATCACAAGATCGTATAAAGCTTATTTCTCCCACACCAATCAATCATACATGTTTAGAGCAATTTTTATTGCTTTGCACCGATGACAACTTACTTGAAGGATCTTACTCAATCCATAGGTAGATATGGTGGACTCTCATAGCAAAACTGGTTTAAGGGTATTTGGAAGCACAAGTAGTATCTCTACTTGGTGCTGAGAATTTGGCTAGCATGAGGGGGAAAGGAAAGCTCAACATGTTAGAGGATCCATGACAACATACTTTATCTCAGATATAAGAAAACATAACTCATCACGTTGTCTTCCTTGTCCAACATCAACTCTTTAGCATGTTATATTTTAATGAGAGCTCCCAATCATAAAAGATGCCAATGATAATATATCTATATGTGAAACCTCTTTTTCCTTATTACTTACTATTAATTGCAACGATGACCAAAGCTATGTTTGCCAACTCCCAACAACTTTTTAATCATCATACTCTCTCTATGTGAAGTCATTACTCTCAATAAGATCAATATGAACTCTTTATTTCTTTTTATTCTTTTTCTTCTTTCTTTTCTTTTATTCACCCAAGACCATGGCAAAATAATCAAGCCCTTGACTCAACACTAATCTTTATTATATATATATATATATATATATATATATATATATATATATATATATATATAGCTCACGGACTCGATTACATAGAGAGATCATAAAGCAAAACTCAAAACTAGATCATGTCATGACTTTGTTCTACTAGATCAAGATACTACTAAAAGGATCGAATTAAGAAAAACGGTAAAGATAGGAGTTGTGATGGTGATACGATACCGGGGCACCTCCCCCAAGCTTGGCAGTTGCCAAGTGGGAGTGCCCATACTCATGTGATTATGTCTCCTTCGTTGGCGAAGAAGGTGGAGGTGTTGTTGACTTAGTCGATGGCACGGGCTTCTCCCTTAATTTGCGCTTGAGGACGGCATTTTGATCCCTCAGATCATTAATCTCCCACTCCAGGGTTAATATCTTTTGGCATAGGTCCTGCTTATTTTCCCGCAAGAGACGAAGAGGGATAAACTCGAACTTTGGTTTCTTTACCCTATCAGGGAGACTTGACCTTTTGAACTTCATGTGCATGTCCCTAGGTTGAGGTAGTGAGGCTTCATCTTCATCTGAGCTCGTCTGCTCCTTCCCTTTGGGTTCATAGTTCTCTTCTTCCTCCATAGTCCAGCCATCATGCTCCACATCTCCATAGACCTTAGGATTTGCTAAGTAATCATCCACATAGCTTTCCCCTTCCGAATCCTGGGACGACATGTTGATCAAATCTGCAGCAGCAATAGCTCGAAACAAAAACAGAGGAGATTTGCGTGATACGGGATTCAAAACCTTCGGGAAAATATATAATGAATTTTTTCCGACCAAAATACGTATCGTGCAAGAAAACGGAGTCCGGAGGGCACACGAGGTGCTCACGAGGTAGGGGGGGGCGCGCCCAGGGGGTAGGGCGCGCCCACCACCCTCATGGGGCCCTCGTGTCCTTCCCGGACTGCCACTTATTTTTCTATTTTTCTAAATATTCCAAAACGGAGAAATATTGCCTTAAAAATTGTTTTGGAGTCTGTTTACTTACCGTACCACATAACTATTCCTTTTTGGAGTCTGAAACGGTCTGGAAAGTGTCCCTTATGTATTCCTCCGGGGTTACGGTTTCAATAATATTGGTTTCAACATTTATGGGATTACCTGAGATATAATGTTTGATCCTTTGACCGTTTACCACCTTCGGATTTGTGCCTTCGAAGTTGTTGATTTTTATGGCACCGGAACGATAGACCTCCTCGATAACGTAGGGACCTTCCCATTTAGAGAGAAGTTTTCTTGCAAAAAATCTTAAACGAGAGTTGTATAGCAATACATAATCACCTACATTAAATTCACGCTTTTGTATCCTTTTGTCATGCCATCTTTTAATTTTTTCTTTAAACAACTGAGCATTTTCATAAGCTTGGGTTCTCCATTCATCAAGTGAGCTAATATCAAATAACCTTTTCTCACCGCCAAGTTTGAAATCATAGTTGAGCTCTTTAATAGCTCAATATGCCTTATGTTCTAGTTCGAGAGGTAAGTGACAAGCTTTTACATAAACCATTTTATACGGAGACATACCCATAGGATTCTTATATGCAGTTCTATATGCCCATAATGCATCATCAAGTTTCTTGGACCAATTCTTTCTAGACCTATTAACAGTCTTTTGCAAAATTAATTTGAGTTCTCTATTGCTCAATTCTACTTGACCACTAGATTGCGGGTGATAAGGAGATGCAATTCTATGATTAACGTCATATTTAGCAAGCATTTTACGGAAAGCACCATGAATAAAGTGTGAACCACCATCAGTCATTAAATATCTAGGGACTCCAAACCTCGGAAAAATAACTTCCTTAAGCATTTTAATAGAAGTGTTATGATCAGCACTACTAGTTGGAATAGCTTCTACCCACTTAGTAACGTAATCAATAGAAACCAAAATATGTGTATATCCATTAGACGCAGGAAAAGGTCCCATATAATGAAAGCCCCAAACATCAAATGGTTCAATAACAAGTGAATAATTCATAGGCATTTCTTGACGTCTACTAATATTACCAATTCTTTGACATTCATCGCAAGACAAAACAAACTTACGGGCATCCTTGAAGAGAGTAGGCCAATAAAAACCGGATTGCAATACCTTATGTGCAGTTCTATCTCCAGCCTGGTGTCCTCCATAATCCTCGGAGTGGCACTTGCGTAGGATCTGTTCCTGTTCATGCTCAGGCACACAACGTCTAATAACACCATCTACTCCTTCTTTATAAAGATGTGGGTCATCCCAAAAGTAGTGTCGCAAATCATAGAAAAACTTTTTCTTTTGTTGGTATGTGAAGCTAGGTGGTATAAATTTAGCAACAATATAATTAGCATAATCAGCATACCATGGAGTGCTACGAGAAGTGCTTATGACATTTAATTGTTCATCAGGAAAGCTATCATCAATAGGTAGTGGGTCATCAAGAACAGTCTCTAACCTAGATAAGTTATCGGCAACGGGGTTCTCAGCTCCTTTTCTATCAACAATATGCAAATCAAATTCTTGCAGCAAGAGAACCCATCTAATAATTCTAGGTTTAGCATCTTTCTTTTCCATAAGATATTTAATAGCAGCATGATCAGTGTGAATAGTTACTTTAGAATCAACAATATAGGGTCTGAATTTATCACAAGCAAATACAACTGCTAAAAGTTCCTTTTCGGTAGTAGCATAATTTCTTTGAGCATTGTCTAGAGTCTTACTAGCATAATGGATAACATTTAATTTCTTATCAACTTTTGCCATAGAACAACACCTACAGATAATCACTAGCATCACACATAATTTCAAAGGGTAAATTCCAATCAGGTGGCTGAACAACAAAAAGTGTAGACTAGTGCTTTCTTAAGTACCTCAAATGCTTCTACACAATCATCATCAAAGACAAATGGTACATCTTTTGTAATAAATTAGTCAGGGGCCGCGAAATTTTTGAGAAGTCCTTAATGAACCTCCTATAAAATCCGGCGTGACCAAGGAAACTTCTTATACCTTTGATGTCCTTGGGACATGGCATCTTTTCAATAGCATCAACCTTGGCTTTATCAACTTCAATACCTCTTTCGTAAACTTTGTGCCCCAAGAAAATACCTTCATTAACCATAAAGTGGCACTTTTCCCAATTCAAGACAAGATTAGTTTCTTCACATCTCTGCAAAACTCGATCAAGATTGCTCAAGCAATCATCAAAAGAGGAACCATAGACGGAAAAATCGTCCATGAAAACCTCACAAATTTTTTCACACAAATCAGAGAATATAGCCATCATGCATCTTTGAAAGGTGGCAGATGCATTACATAAACCAAAAGGCATACGTCTATAAGCAAAAGTACCAAAAGGGCATGTAAAAGTAGTCTTTGATTGATCTTTAGCCGATAATGTATTTGAGAGAAACCAGAATAACCATCTAGAAAACAATAATGTGTATGTTTGCATAATCTTTCTAGCATTTGATCGATAAAATGTAAGGGGTAATGATCTTTCTTAGTAGCTTTATTTAATTTGCGGAAATCAATTACCATCCTATAACCTGTAATAATTCTTTGCGGGATCAATTCATCTTTATCATTAGGAACAACGGTGATACCTCCCTTCTTAAGGACACAATGGACAAGACTTACCCACTAACTATCAACAACGGGATAAATTATACCTGCCTCCAGAAGCTTGAGTATTTCTTTTCTTACCACTTCTTTCATTTTAGGATTCAAACGTCGTTGAGGATCACGAACTGGTTTGGCATCCGCTTCCAATTTTTTTTATGTTGAAATAGAGTGGGACTAATGCCCTTAAGATCATCAAGAGTATATCCAATAGCGCACGGTGCTTCTTCGGAGTTTTCAATAATCTTTCTTCTTCATGCTCTGAAAGGTTAGCACTAATAATAACAGGATATATCTTCTTTTCATCAAGATAAGCATATTTAAGATTATCAGGCAACGGTTTAAGCTCAAACACGGGGTCACCCTTGGGTGGAGGAGGATCCCCTAGGATTTCAACAGGCAAATTGTGTTTCAGAATGGGTTCCTGTTTAAAGAATATTTCATCTATTTCCCTTCTTTCATTCATAAACATATCATTTTCATGGTCTAGCAAATATTGTTCTAAAGGATCACTAGGAGGTACGGCAATAGAAGCAAGACCGATAATATCATCCTTACTAGGCAATTCTTCCTCACGATGTTGTTTACTAAATTTAGAGAAATTAAACTCATGAACCATATCATCCAAGCCAATAGTAACAACATTCTTTTTGCAGTCTATCTTAGCATTAACAAGATTCAAGAATGGTCTACCAAATATAATGGGACAAAAGCTATCTTGTGGGGAACTAAGAACAAGAAAATCAGCAGGATATTTAGTTTTTCCACACAAGACTTCAACATCTCTAACAATTCCCATTGCAGATATAGTATCTCTATTGGCAAGTTTGATTGTATATCTTCTAACTCAGCAGGTGCAATTTCATGCTTAATTTGTTTATATAAATCATAAGGTATAACACTAGCACTAGCACCCATATCACATAAAGCCATGATAACAATGATCTCCTATTTTAACAGAAATAACAGGCACGCCTACCACAGGTCTATGTTTATCTTTAGCACAAGGTTTAGCAATTCTAGCAGTCTCACCATTGAACTGAATAACATGCCCATCAATATTATCAAACAAGAGATCTTTAACAATAGCAATATTAGGTTCTACTTTGACTTGCTCAGGAGGTGTATAAGTTCTAATATTGCTCTTACGAACCACAGTTGAAGCTTTAGCATGATCCTTTATTCTAACGGGGAAAGGTGGTTTCTCAACATAAGAAGTGGGAACAATAGGATCATTATAAGTGACAGTCTTTTCTTCAACTTCAATAGGTGCAGCTACTTTTACTTCTATGGGAGGATGATATTTAAACCACTTCTCCTTGGGAGATCAACATAAGTAGCAAAAGATTCACGTAAAGAAGCTACTATCTCGTAGTTAAGTCCATATTTAGTGCTAAACTTACGGAAAATATCGGTATCCATAAAAGATTTAACACAATCAAACTTAGGTGTCATACCTGACTCCTTACCTTCGTCGAGATCCCAATCTTCAGAGTTGCATTTAATTCTATCCAATAAATTCCATCTGAATTCAATAGTCTTCATCATAAAAGAGCCAAAGACAGGAAGTATCGAGCATGGTGCGATTGTTATCAGAAAGCCGAGCATAAAAACTTTGAATAATTATTTCTCTTGGGAGCTCATGATTGGGGCATGAATATAACATTGATTTAAGCCTCCCCCAAGCTTGAGCGATGCTTTCTCCTTTGTGAGGCCAAAAATAATATATATATAATTGCGATCACAATGAACAAGATGCATAGGGTAATACTTTTGATGAAATTCCAATTTCAATCTTTTATAGTTCCATGATCTCGTATCATCACATAGCCTATACCATGTCAATGCGTCTCCCTTCAAAGATAAAGGGAAAACCTTCTTCTTAGCAATGTCATCGGGTATACCTGCAAGCTTAAATAATCCACAAACTTCATCCACATATATTAAGTGCTCATCAGGATGCTTTGTTCCATCTCCTGTAAAAGGATTAGCTAGCAGTTTTTCCATCATACCCGAAGGAAATTCAAAAGGAGTTTCATTTTCAATAGGTTCAGTAGGTTGAGGAGCAACTCTTTGCTCTACTAGACGGGGTGAAGATACCCCTAACAAGCCCCTCAGAGAATTACTTTCCATAGTAACAAGTGACAGTAAATTTCAGCACACTATATAAATTTTTCCTTACCAAATTCCACCTACCAAAGGCGCTACACTCCCCGGCAACGGCACCAGAAAAGAGTCTTGATGACCCACAAGTATAGGGGATCTATCATAGTACTTTCGATAAGTAAGAGTGTCGAACCCAACGAGGAGCAGAAGGAAATGATAAGCGGTTTTCAGCAAGGTATTCTCTGCAAGTACTGAAATAAGTGGTAACAGATAGTTTTGTGATAAGATAAATCGTAACGAGCAACAAGTAACAAAAGTAAATAAAGTGCAGCAAGGTGGCCCAATCCTTTTTGTAGCAAAGGACAAGCCTGGACAAACTCTTATGTAAGGAAAAGTGCTCCCGAGGACACATGGGAATATCGTCAAGCTAGTTTTCATCACGTTCATATGATTCGCTTTCGGTACTTTGATAATTTGATATGTGGGTGGACCGGTGCTTGGGTGCTGTTCTTACTTGAACAAGCATCACACTTATGATTAACTTCTATTGCAAGCATCCGCAACTACAACAAAAGTATTAAGGTAAACCTAACCATAGCATGAAACATATGGATCCAAATCAGCCCCTTATGAAGCAACGCATAAACTATGGTTTAAGCTTCTCTCACTCTAGCAACCCATCATCTACTTGTTACTTCCCAATGCCTTCCTCTAGGCCCAAATAATGGTGAAGTGTTATGTGGTCGACGTTCACATAACACCACTAGACGCTAGACAACATACATCTCATCAAAATATCGAATCTAATACCAAATTCACATGACTACTAATAGCAAGACTTCTCCCGTGTCCTCGTGAACAAACGTAATTCACACACAAAGCATATTCATGTTCATAATCAGAGGGGTAATAATATGCATAAAGGATCTGAACATATGATCTTTCACCAAATAAACCAATTAGCATCAACTACAGGGAGTAATCAACACTACTACCAACCTACTAGCACCAATCCCGGACATGGAGACAAGAATTGGATACAAGAGATGAACTAGGGTTTGGAGATGAGATGGTGCTTGTGAAGATGTTGATGGAGATTGTCCTCTCCCATGAGAGCAGCGCTGGTGATGACGATGGTGATGATTTCCCCCTCCCGAAGGGAAGTATCCCCGGCAGAACAGCTCTGCCAGAGCCCTAGATTAGTTCCGCCAAGTTACCGCCTCGTGGCGGCGGAGTCTCATCCCGAAAGGTTGCTTCTGGTTTTTTTCTTGACGAAAGACTTCATATAGGAGAAGATGGGCGTCGGAGAGCCACCAGGGGGCCCAAGAGGTAGGGGGCGCGCCCCCACCCTCGTGAGCAGGGTGTGGGCCCCCTGGCCTTCATCTTGGGCGACGATTTTTATTTATTTATTTTAAGATATTCCGTGGAGTTTGAGGAGTTTTGGGGTTGCGCAGAATAGGTCTCCAATATTTGCTCCTTTTCCAGCCTGTAATTCCAAATTGCCAAAGATTCTCCCTCTTCATGTAAACCTTGTAAAATAAAAGAGAATAGCCATAAGTATTGTGACATAACGTGAAATAACATCCCATAATGCGATAAATATCGATATAAAAGCATGATGCAAAATGGACGTATCAGAGGCGTTTGAATGCGCCGAGGGTGCATCTTCTGTCGGACGTGCAGCGAACGAGGGAGGGGTAGTAACTGTTGTCGCCTGTACACACTCAGCTTACTGTTGAATCCAGTTCCCCAAGAGCTGAAAAACGAACTGCTGCCGCCGCCTACACACTAAACCCCCTGAGCCTGTACACACTCAGCTCACTCGAAGAGACTCCTATGGCGATCCAAGGGGTGAGCCTGCTGGATATGGACTTCAACAAGGAGTTCCCCTTTGAGTTCGCCGTTCAGTCCGATGGCTGCACCAAGTTGAATGTGATGTACACCAACAATACGGACTCGGTGAAGCTCTGCCGCTTTACCCCACGACCGCACCAGTTCGAGCATTCGCCCATTTCATCGGCAGCGCCGACTACACCTTCGCTACGGTGGAGAGAAGGAAGAACACGAAGATTCGGCCATCTGGGGCAACAAGCTTGTCGACATCTAGAAGCAATACAAGATCATCAGCAACGGGCAGGAGAAGGACTCTGTGGTTGACCTCGCTGAGACCATCATCGACCCCTGATACGCCAACATGAAAGAAGACGACCTGAACACGTGGGAGGTACCTCTAAATCTAGCCTACATAACCTACGCGGCCAAGGACGCATACGCATGCTACGACATGTACAGGCAGATTTTGGACATGAGGGCGTGTCTGCTTCCCGTAACCGACGAGTACACGGACAGCCGCAGCGTCATGATCAAGCATGCCGGGAAGGTCTAGATGTTGTAATTTATCTATTCTCCCACTTTTTTTTCGATGTAAACTGAGTTTTCTCCCAGTACTTTTCCCTATAACCAACTCAACTGTCCCACGTCTAGCCTAAAAAATAATAATACCCCATGTACTATTAACTCATCAAATTAAAATGATATTTTATTTCGTAAGTTGAAAGTTCTTACAAAATAATAATGATAATTGTTTACATATAACTTGGCAAGTTAACTCCTAGTGATTGCGTACATAAGCTTGCAAAGATTTTACTGATCAATGCAGTAATAGACGTGCAATCATGTGTTTATGTTTTTATAACATTTCTCCATCTAGCCCAACATGATATTTTCACCCAGCCCAGCAAGTCCGTGGATTTCGAGAAAAGTGCAAATGGAATTTAAACGGGCTGCATAGATGCTACATCATTGTTTCACCCAGCCCACCAAATGGACTAAAAAAACAAATGGAGTGGTTGACATACGGGCCAGTAGGTCGAAGCCTAAGAAGGCGTTGGATTTACATCCAACGGCCGACATTCTTCTTCAATCTCTCGTCTTTTTCCCCCAGCGCTGCCGGGACCGCTTGCTCCAGCCTTCGGCGTCCAGCGGCGTTGTTTTGTGCTCCTCAGCGAAAGGCTACCCCGCTGACGGCCAGGCCATGCCTCTACTCCGCACCTCCTATTATTCTCTGCCGAGTGTAGGCCCACCCCGCACCCTAACCAGTCAAGTTTCCCACTCCTCTGCTCATGACTCCACCGCCGCGTCTTCCCCATCTCCGGTCGTTCCACCGGGGCCTCGCTGCCGCCCATCACGCCTCGGCGCTTGGCGCTGCATGGTCAACATACGAGAGTCATCGGAAGAGGATCAGACGTGGAGAGCTCGACGATCGGGACCCACGAGGTCAATGGTCGCACGCAAGGAAAGTTCCTCCTTATTACGCATCGCACGTGGACTGTACATGGATCAGACGTGGGAAGGGCTTCAGATTTCGCGAAAAACGCCTACCGATGTGTCGGACCCACCAGCTATATCTTCGCACGCATGGAAGTGCCTCCTTATTACGCGCAATAAGTTGAATACCCCCCTGCTAGCTAGGACCCACCATAGTGGGTGGCTGACTTGTGGGCCTACTAAGTTGACGAGGACCGAGGGCTTTGTCAACTTAGTCAATATGAACGATTCTAGCTCCAGTGACCGTACAATGTCCATCCAACAGCCATAGTGCTTCTTCAACCTCTAGTTTTTTGCTCCAGCCGCCCAAAGCAGCGCCGATCATGCCGCGTGCTCCTGCTCTCGTGGTCGGGTTGTGATGCCGCTGGAGGCCTCACCGCCCCTACTACTCCCACCGCTGGCCCAGGCATCCATGTACTCACCCACACCCTCGTTATTCTCATGGCGACGACAGCCTCACACCGTAGCCGAACCAGTGAACCTCAGATTCTCCTCTGGTGGGCATCCACCGATGCGTCTTCCCTGCTCCGTCGTCCCCTTCCTAGGCCTCGCCGTCGTCCACCGCCTTTGGTGCTCTCGTGTCTCGGCCAAGCGTGGTCAATGTGGTCAATGACCGACTTCCATCGGAAGAGTATCAGACGTCGAGAGGTCGACAATGGGTCCACGGCCGCAATTTGGGTCCACGGCCACAATCCAGCTTGTTTTGTGATTTGCCAAGTAAGTCGCTTTGTCGTGCCTGTTGGGCTGCAAATCTTTCAAGACGAGGAGAGCTTCATTCTACTGGCCGAGAAAATGGCCTATCAAGAATGAGAAATGGGTTGTATATTTTAAAACACATCAAACCGCAATTAGTTTCAAATATCTTTTTTCATTTCGAGATTTTAAATTACATTAATTTTTATGCGTCGAGAATTTGTTGGATTTTATATTGATATACATTTATTTTTAAAATTAGTTTGAATGTGAGTCGAAATTTTGGGATTAAAAATAGTTCGGACCGCACCGAAATATGCAAAATTTCGTATAATTTTTTAACCGTGGCCACAATATGGGTTGTAATGCTAACAAAAGAATATGGGCTCCAAAAAAACCTTAAGAATTAGCAAATGGGCTGTAAATTATTAGAAATAATGGCACATGGGTTGTATGCTATTTTCCACAGATTTGAGGCTTTCCGAAAAAAAAGGTTGACGCACAAGCAGTTACTGTTGGATGTCCATCCAACGGCCGTCGTGCTTATTCAATCTGTTCTCTTCCTGCTCCAGCCGCTCAAACAAGCACCGGCGGGATTGCCTACTCCCTCCTTCCTGCGGCCGGGTCAGCCGCCACAGCCTCACCGCCCCACCGTACTCCCATCGCTGGCCTAGCCATCCCTCTACTCACCCACACCTGCTGTTATTATCCGACGACGGCAGACGAACCAGTAAACCCTCGTACAGTCGTACTCCCCTCCGTGTAGGAAACACCTGCCGAGTCTTCCCTGCCTCCATGTCATTCCCTTCCTAGGCCTCGCCGTCGTCCACCTCCCTGGTGCTCTCGGCGCGGCCTGGTCAACATGGTCAACGACCGACATGCATCTGAAGTGGATCAGACGTGGAGAGGCCGATACTGGGTCCACGGCCGCACGCAAGGAAATGCCTCCTTATTACGCGCAAAATAATGATTCCTCCACCGACATCGTGGACCCACCGAAAGGGCCTCTCAGATTTCATGAAAAAACGTTACCGCCGACAGCTCGGACCCACCAGCTATATCTTCGCACGCAAGGAAGTGCCTCCTTATTACGCATAAAAAAGAATACTCCCCGTTAGCTGGGACCCAAAGATAGTGGCAGGCTGACTTGTGGGCCTACTAAGTTGGCGGGGATGGAGAGCTTTGTCAACCTAGTCAATATGCACGATTCTAGCTCCAGTGACCATACGATGTCCATCCAACGGTCGTAGTGCTTCTTCAACCTATGGTCTTCTTGCTCCAGCTGCCCAAACCAGCGCCGGTCGTGCCTCGTGCTCCTGCCTCCCGTGGCCGGCTGCGATGCGGCGGAGGCCTCACCGCCCCTACTACTCCCACCGCTGGCCAGGCCATCCCTCTACTCACCCACACCCCCTGTTATTCTGCGGCGGCAATTTCACACCGCAATAACCGATCGAACCCTCAGACTCCTCTATGCGTGGGCATCCACTATCGCATCTTCCCCGGCTCCATGTCATCCCCTTCCCAGGCCTCGCCGTCGTCCACCGCCCTGGTGCTCTCGGCGCGGCATGGTCAACGTGGTCAAGGAACGGCTTCCACCGGACGTGGACTGTACATGGAAAGGCTGACAACTGGGTCCACGGCGGCCGCAAGGAAGTGCCTCCTTATTACACGCAAAATAATTATTCCTCCACCTGACAGTAGGGACCCACCGGACGGGCCACCGTATTTCACGAAAAAAACGTTTCCCCCCCTGACTGTTGGGACCCACCAGCTACACCTTCGCACGCAAGGAAGTGCGTCCAGGCAAAAAAAAAACAAAACGAATCGCCCCCTTGACTGCTGGGACCCACCAGCTACATCCTCGCACGCTAGGAAGTGCCTGACAGTCGGGACCCACCTGGTCGAAGTGTACGTAGTGTTGTCATTCTAGTCGCGAACGTGTACGTACATATATGCTGGTCGATGTAGAGGCGCGCACGTGTCGTAGTAGAGGCACATACGTGTCGTAGTAGAGGCGCGCACGTAGCATGTACACGTACGTACATCGGCCAGTGTGCAAGAAAGAAAATACGGCCACGTATGTGTACATACGGGCGGGGTCTCGAACGCCTACTCGCGCATACGTACGGCTAGGGCTCGTGTACATGGCTGGGTGGGAACGGAGAAACAGCGTCGTCATCGTGTTCATGGGGAGGCAACGGAATGCGTCGTGTTCATGGGAGGCAACGGAACACGTGGGAGCTAACCGGCTGGGTCGGAACAGAATGCATGGTCGTGTTCATCGGGAGGGCTTGGACGGAACAGGCGATGGAAACGAGGCCTGACGTACCGCAGAACAGAGGAAACGGACCTCCTACGATCGAAACGGGGGTCCTGTTGATCGGGAGGGGTGTGGCGTACCGCAGAACGGAGGAAACAGACCTCCTACGGTCGGAACGGGGGTCCTGTTGATCGGGAGGGGTGTGGCATACCGCAAAACGAAGGAAACGGACCTCCTACGGTCGAAACGGGGGTCCTGTTGATCAGGAGGGGTGTGGCGTACCGCAAAACGGACGAAACGGACTTGTGTTGGAGTACTACGGTCGAAACAGGGGTCCTGTTCATCGGTAGGGGTGTGGCGTACCACAAAACAGGACTCCACGGGATACTGTTCATCTCCACCGTCGACCTCCTGCTTCCACGGGCTATTGTTCATCCACCGTCGACCTCCTCTAGCCTCCACCTGCGACTGTTCATCCACGGGCTCCTGTTCATCCAGCCTCCACCGCACGCTACTCCACCGGGCTACTGTTCAACCACCCTCCACGGGCACCCTCCACCGCTTCATCGCTCATCCAGCCCTCCACCCCCCGGGGTCCTGTTCATCCAGAGGCAACGCCACCGCTCACTATTCATCCACCCCCCCCCCCCCCCGCAATGCTCACTGTTCATCCAGAGAGGCAGGATCCATCGGCTTGCTAGTAGCAAGAGCGGCGAATCGCTCGATCGGATTAAGTTAACAGCCATCGATCGATCGCTCGGGTTCAGTAACGCGTAGCCTACAGTGCAATCGCTCGGGTTCAGTTAGAGCCCAACGCCTTGCTCGGGTTCAGTTAGAGCCAACGCCTCGCACACACACGCGTACGCGTACGAGAGAAACGCGCCCCGACCTCCCACCGTAACCGGGAACTCCCCGAAATTTTCCTCGCCCTCGCTTCTACCACGGTTTTTTCTGTCATGGACGGCCCAAAGAATGTCATGCAGCTGCGTCTCCGGCCCGCCCAGGACGAAAAGCCCATTTTCTGTCATGATTTTTTGTCATAGAAGTAGGAGCCCACCACATCTATGATGATACCAGATTTTGTCACAATTATCGTCATAGAAGTGTCATATGTGTGACAGAAGAAAATTTTGTTCGGCCCAAAATGTCACGGATGTGTCTTTTTTTTAAGTGCCGTTGATCGCCGGTCATCCAGGCTCCCAGCCCAATCACTATCAGAGAACACCGAGAGAGCACTCGAGGAGGTAGACCGAAGATGCAAACCATAGGGGACAGTATGAGAGAGTTAACACAGTATGCGCTTCACAGCTGACCAGTGTGAAGTCCGAGGAGCATGAAGGTACTGGCACAAACGATTTACCACATATGAGATGTCCGGCCGTGTGATAGTCAAGTAATGCAACCCACCAACAATACTGCGGTACTCTGTAGCATCATCTGAAGTTAAGACTCCTGTGGTGTATTTAACAACAACATATATAAATATGTCTAACTTGAATGAATTTCATCATGTTTCATCTAATTTCGTCATGTTAGTTTAAAAAGAACAAGTTATCTGTATGATTATGTGGATGGCTTTGAATGGTCGGCTCCCGCATCAATGTTTGCGGACTGGTCCCCGGTCTGCAGACGAATGCCTTGTCCAGATTGTGGGTTAGCGTTGGAGATGCCCTAACCATGTGTAAGTAAGAGCATCTGCAACCGGACCTCTCAAATCCGCCTCATACGCCCGGGTGGGCCGCCCGGTCACGATTTTCTGACACAGATGGACCCCTTAAACGCCCGGGCTGACCGGCACCCCATATCCAGCCCAAATATGGGACAGATATGGGGCGCCCGGGCTGTCCGGGCACACCCGCCACGTCGGACTCACAAAGTGGCCCCACACGAACTCGTCGGGAAACCAGATGGTCCGGCGGGCGCATGGATCGTCGTCGTGGTGTGACCACCGCGGGGTGCCGCTCCTGCTCGCCGCCCGAGGCCATAGCCGGCTGGCACCCCAGCCCTAGAACATCCGCCTCTTCCCTCCCTCTGCCGCCACTCGAGCCTAGCCATGGCCCCACGCCGCCGCTACTACATGATCCAGGACCGTCTCTTCCTCCTTGAGCAGGTCTGAATCCATAGGGAAGCGAGGCTAACTCTTGAACCGGAGGAGGATTTCGAGGAGGTTGAGGAGGAGGTGCCGGGGAAGGAGGAAGAGGAGCAGGAGCAGGAGCCGGTGGAGGAGGAGGAGGAGGTGGAGCCGGCGGAGTAAGAGGAGGAGGCGCCACCGCTGGATGTGGGGGGGGGAGGGAGGCGCGGGCGATGTAAGAGGACGTGGGCGTATGGCCGGAGCAGCACACCATCCTGAACTTCATCCGCTCGAAGTCGGCTGTGAAGGCTAGGCGTCGCAGTCGGCAACAGATGGAGGCGGCGCAAGCGGCCCAGGCTCCGGCGCTGGTTGCTCCTGCCATCGCCGACAATGACAAAATTTCAGTAGTATAAAATGTACTCCCTCCGTCCCATAATATAAGAACGTTTTTCAAGCGTTGTTAGTTTGAAAAACGTTCTTATATTTTGGGACGGAGGGAGTAGTACGTAGCTATATATTCTGCATGCTTTTGTATCGATTTAGGGGATGAGTATAAAAGAGTTGTATGTGAATAAGGAAATATGAGGAGTGCCCGTGGACGCGCCCGGACGCGTCTGCGGGCGTTTGTGTGGACCAAGTCCGGCTGTAGACGCTCTAACACTATATACTACATATACCCGTTAAAAAAACACAACCACATCTATACGTATGTAGCAGGGCTATACGAGGAAAGTACGTATGTGATTCTTAAATGGGCTACGGCTTTTTGGCAGAGAACATGATGAATGACCACTGCACCTTGCTGCAGTAGTTGAGCAGACCACATGATCTGCATAGGTCTTCCAGCTCTCCGTGGGTGAAGAACCTGTAGCCCATGTTCACTGGTCCAACAATATGGGCCGAATTTCGTGTTTTGACCCTTTTTAGAAAGTATTTCAGGATCTGACCCCTGTTTGAATTTTTTTCGAGATTTGGCCCTTTTTCCTACCGCCAGGGCATCTGGCGGTAGGGTTAGATAGCCTACCGCCAGGTCCCATGGCGGTAGGAAACTTATCCACGTCGTGGCAGGAGACGGCGCGCCGTCCCCTCCGTCAGACCCTACCGCCATGGGCCATGGCGGTAGGCTGTCTAACCTTACCGCCAGGGGCCCTGGCGGTAGGGTCCGGGCAGTTATTTGCCCCCAAACCCCCGCGCCCCTGCCCATCTCCCCACCCTCCCTCCCTCCCCCGGCAGCTTCTTCCCTTTCTCCCCAAGTCGCCTCTCTCCTCTCTCATCACCTCCACTCCCTTGGATCTTCACCGATTCTTCACCGCTTTTGGCGGATCGAGATGGCCCCGAGGAGAGAACCGTAAGCTCCTCCGATCCCTCCAATTAGTTTTTGCAAACTTGCTACCGATTCGACGCATTATTTGCTTGAAATCCCTCATGTTTTCGAACTTAGATTGATTTTTTTTCACCTAAGATTGATTGTAGTTGTAGTTCTTAGTTCTTTAGTAAGTAGTGGTATTGGATATGTACTCTAATAATTAGTTCATATGTTAGTGTGAAGATGAATTCTAGTTCATAATTTTTTTGTTAAAAAATTATGATGTATTGTTGATAAAGGGATGAACCCTAGTTTGATGATGCATGTTGATATGATGATATGCTCTAGTGTGAAGATGAACCCTAGTTTGATGATGCATGTTCATATGATGATATGAAGATATTGTTTGGAAAATTTTGTTTAAAAATATGACGCTATGATGTATGTTGGAGGTTTTTTTTGATATGATGCATGTTGATATGATTTGATCCATCATTTGCAGTATATGTTGTTGGAGGAATATGCTTACAATTTGATCTTGATATGATTTGAGCTCATTGTTTGTTTATGTATGCTTATGCTATGGTGCTTTTGTTTATGAAACTCTATTAAGGCGACCACCTCTTGCGGACAACATCGGCCCACGGTACTGCATGCTGGACTGGGCATTCGACAAGGGTCATCGTGCCCGTTTCATAGAGAACGGAGAGGTAAGTGATATGAAAGAAATTTTGATCAAAGTTCTCAGATTGATGAAAATGATTTCCTAACTTTTTGGCTTTCACTTTTGGATGACGCCCAGCCATCGCGCATGAGGGGTCACGGGGTTCATGGGCATATGGATTACGACGAGCGCTACGCGCCGTTCTTCAAGAGAGCCCGTCTGTTGGGTTTCGTGCTGCAATGCCGATCGAGGGTCATGCACTCACCGGTCGAGTGGAGAGGGCCAACTGGCAGGAGAGGGTCACCACCCTCATCGGCGACTGCCCCGGTGCCAAGAGTAACCGTACATCCGGCGTGCCGTTGATCTGGCTCTCGGAGCATCGGAGGACATGCCCCCAAGGCGCAGATGAGGCGACTGTAGAGTTGTACGCGAGGGCCTATCTGTGGTATATTCTCTCGGAGGTCGTGTTTCCAGATAGCTCCGGGAACTCTACCAATCGGGCGATCTGTTCTTCCTAGCGGACTGGGATGGTGGTAGTTAGGGGACGACATCTCTCGCCTACCTATGCCGCTCGGTAAGAGAGTGTCTAATTATGCGTACCTACCTCACGGTAAAGTGTGTCCATGACATTTTCTTATATCTGATCCTCATTTGATGTTTTGCAGCTTGCCGACGCAACGCAGAGGACGGGAGACAAGTCCAATATGGGTGGCTTTGTCTGGGCCTTCTCCATTTGGATGTGGGAGCGGCTGCCGGTGGGGCGTCCGGAGAAGTTGCCAAGACGCCCATGGGAAGACTATGGCGAAAACGAGACTCGAAACCCCACCGTAGCTTACGAGTGGGACGTTGTCAAACTCTACACGGGCCTAAACAAGACTTCGTACAAGACCTACACCAACGAGTTGGACGCTTTGACGATATGCAGTATATGAACTCGCCCAACACCTTTCTCTTTGATTCCGCTATTGACCGAGAGTGCGAACTTACCAAGGTATATGTAATAGGTAATCTGTGGCCGTATCGACAAGAACGAGAGTGGGACTTTGATCTGAACGTGATGTGCGATGCGGACCGTGGTCTCCGGCGGTGCATCATGCCCATGATCTGTGTACGCCGTTGAGTGGCATTTGCCACAACGCTGCGGCCACGCAGCTTTGGGATTTATCAAGATACCCCATCGGGCCAGCCCACCGACACCGGGCGGCCACGCCGCTCCACCTGTGAGCTCTTTGTTCTCCGTGAGATTATCATGTTTCTTGTTGCTTATGATGATCTCATTGCGCTTATGATGATTCTTGTGCCAACTGCCTTGCAGCATGAGCCGGCAGAAGAATCAGTCGATCACAGACTGGGGAGAGGAGCATAAGAATCATGTGACGGAGTGGAACCGACGGAGGTGGCATAAAGACGTGGAGAGGAGAGTGACTAACTAGGATGATTACCTAGGCCGACACATGAGGTGGTACGATGATGGCCAGAAGAACCGTCTTCGTCTCAGGCCTCGATGGACGGCGGAAGACATCGCGGAGCTGGAGTGGGCTGACCCCGATGAACAGGCATACCAGACCGGCATCGTAGACATGCACAAGTGGATTTAGGGAGTTTGCACCCTCATCAACAGAGTGGTACGTTTGAACCGACGGTCGTATTTAAAATATTTTATTCATCAACGTGACTGACTTATGCCGTTGCAGTCCGGTGAGCTGAACAGATGCATCTTTGAAGCCTCAGATGCACTAGGTCATCTTCCCGGGAGCGTCTGATACCGAGACCAGAGTCGGGGACGATGAAGGTACAATTTCAGTCTCCTAGGAACTGATTGATCTTGTTCACTTGCAACAATCGATCTGAACTTATTATGACCTTGCTTCATTGTGAGTGCGAAGTTCACAGGCGTTGTCGCAAGCTGGTAGGGCTGCTTGGGTGTGCCGGAGCTGGGTCGGCTTGAAGCTCATCAGCTCAGCAGCCACACAGGTATCATCGGCTCATCGAGCCATGCTCCTCGCTGCCAAGGTTGGTTGGGGAGGAGGAGGATGAGGAGGAGGAGGAGGAGGAGGAGGCCATATATGAAGAAGGGGAGGAGGAGGATGAGAGCAACAGGAGGAGGAGTACGATGAAGATTATGGACCTCCAAAGAACTCAAACGTCTCAAGCATCTCAGCTGCCAAGAAGAGGAATCCGAAGACGAAGGATTTGCTGAGTCCGAACCTTTCCAGAGACCGGTTCCTCGACGCCCAAGAAGAAGACCGAAGAGAATCGTTCAAAGAGTAACGAGGACCGTACCTCCAAGAGGGGAAGGAGCAACTGATTATGCTCTTCGATAGTTGGCTCTTTTAGTTTCATTGAACTTCGTTTGATTGAACTTTTCTAGTGATTATGAAGCTACGTGGAACTATGTGTTTACTATTTGTGGATCTATGTGTTTGCTATTTGTGAAACTATGTGGAACTCTGTTTACTAATTAGTTGAAGTTCGTTTGAAATGTTCTATGCACTTCAAATTTGTAAATGTGTATGTGATGCCCAAGTTTAATTGTTTGAGATCTGTGATATTGTTGTCATATTTGTGAAACTTGCTATAATATTATTGTCATATTGAATTTGAAAAGAAGCAAGCAATTGAACTTAAATTCATAAAACACACACTACTAGGAAAAGGCCTACTAATGGCGCATTAGTGGTGCGCCATTAGTGCCACGCCATTTGTATATTTTACTAATGGCGCACCACTGGTGCGCCATTAGTATCTGGTATACTAATGGCGGACCTCAGATGCGCCATTAGTATATACAACAGTGCGCCATTAGTATGCCTCCCAGGGGGCCATGTATACCCAGGTGCTTTGGCATACTAATGGCGCACAACAACAAGATGCGCCATTAGTAACTTCGGCATACTAATGGCGCACTGTTTAATGATGCACCATTAGTATCCTTTGGCATACTAATGGCGCATTGTGATGTGATGCGCCATTAGTATGAATATTAGGTTTTTTTTTCTGTTTTTTGCACAGGTTACAAAATGTATAATTGGATAAAATATAGATATCACACATCAACAACAGATTCATCGAATACAATAGAAGATTAGTCTCTGAATACAATTCATCATATTAGTCTCTGAATACAATTCATCATATTAGTCTCCGAATTGAAAAGACCGAACAAAGATAGAACATTATATTACAAGTCTCGAGACCGCGAGTAGCGAGTTTGTCTTCACATTACAAGTCGATATCGATCATCTAAACTACCATCACATAGAAGAGAGCCGCGGTCATCACGATGAGCATCATCACGATGAAACTCCCCTTCATCCGGTTCCTCAAACGCTCCCTCCCCTCTCCCGCTAGATAGCGGCCGTATCTAGATTCGGCCTCGGCCCTAGTGGTGTACCTTTGTAATCGCCACCGCTGAATCGGTGAACCTGTCTCCGACACTCCTCCCGATCGTCGTGAACTCCGGGAACCTTACCCTTGTACACGACATATGACGGCATCGCTATGCACTAGCCAAACGAAACGTTAGTACCAATTCACAGACAATACATAAGCAATATATAAGTATGCAACAGAATGGTTGGAAGAGAAAAGCAAGACATTAATAGCATCGATTACATTTAAGTTGAACGACTCTCGAAACCAAAGAGACATACTACAAGTTCATTAAAGTTTAATTACAACATGAGCCAATCGATGTTTCAGAACTAGACACAGCATCACTGCTTTCGACTCGACTCAAGGGACCGGAGCATGGATGAAGCCGCCCGTCTATCGTGGGAGTCATGAAATAACGGGCGTTGTCAGCCTGCATTTGTAGCATTGTGTCGATGTCACCGTTGGACGGTTGATTTACTGAGGTAGAACTGCCCCGAGGTGCGAAGCGACATCTTGATGGATGATTTCCGCAAACTCCGACTGGATGCGAAGAATTCTTGTCTCGATGTCCGCCCTGGATTGCCGACACGCCACGGCCCAATCTTTGAGTTTACTCGGTAGCAGAAGTTGATGATGGTCCCGCACGATCGCCTCGCATGTGATGGATGGCGTAGTAGGCACCTTTTGATCGCCAGCAGCTGCTTGACGCAGCGTAACGTCAGATTGTGGGAGAACACGTGCTTGCCGTACTTACGAATAGGCCCGTGAAGGTGCCTCCAGATTTGGCGAGCCGGGAGAACATCATCAAGAACCTTCTTGACATTTGTGTAGTCTACGCTCGATCGACGGTCCGGGTCGAAATACGTGGCCATGGAATATTTGGGGCTTAGGAGTATGAGCGTGCAATGTGTGTCACTGCAGAAACACGGAATGTTAAAAGAAAAACGATCGAAATCTAAGAATTCATATGTTACGGGCCGGTTGAGGGGAGGACTTACTCGGGAAAGTAAGGCACGAGGAAGTTATCCTTATCTTGGTTTGCCGTAATGACACCTTCGAGGTAAGAACTTCGCGACTTGCTGGTCCCCGCTGCCCAAGATCTTGGCACGCATGTAGAAGGGGTCGACTATCACGATGTCCGTGGTCTTATCGCGAATGATCCGCATCTCCATACTCAAATAAAATAGCCGAACAAAGGTGTAGTGCAGCGGATGAAGGTTCAACATAGCGTGGATGTCATCAAACCGCAGGACGATCGTGACGCCCGATGGAGTTATCCACAAAGCCCTTGACCTCTTGCACCTTGGCCACGAAAACCTGGTATGCCACATCCTTCTCTCTGAGACGCCGCTTCTCCAAAGAAAGAACACTGTCATGCAGACTCCGCTTAGCACCGGTTGCAGCATTGAGCATATTTGTCGGTAGCATCACCCTACCCGCCACATGCACCCTCCTCGAGATATCCTCAGGTGAAGGTGGCCCGTCCTGAGCACGGATCGCATTTCGGTGCCGGCTGGCCCGCACCCTTGTTAGTCTTTCTTTTGCGTGCCTTCTTCTTCTCCTGTAATGGGACCGAGTTCTGCTCACGCACCGCCTTCTTGAGTGTGTTGGGGCTGATAATATTTTGCACCTCGCCTATCTCGAGGCTCGGTGAAGTCGGCAATGGAGGCGCCTCCCGAGAGCTGAACGGCAGACGCCTGTTGCAACTTGACTTCTCCGTGGTACCAGCTAGATCGCGCACGTCTTTTGTTGGGTTGGGTTCTTGAGAAGGAGGCCCCATGAAGTCGCCACCGTACCCATGATCGGCAAAGTACTTATCGACGTTGCCAAATGTATCTCGTCGTCATCGTTCTGATCCTGTGCCATATGCATGTTTGGATCCAGTGGCATAGGGATGTCCGGCACCTTTGCGGCGGTCTTGCCATGGGGCCGACTTGGCGCCGACACGACTGGAGGTGTTGTCTTTGGGGTGGTGTCCCTCGCCCCCAAACGAATCTGGCTCTTCGGCCAAAGCAGGGGCCAGCTCAAGCAGGCGCTGAGGGTCATCATGTCATCATCGTCGGCCCCGACGGGTCGAATCGGAGGTAACAACTCGTCGCAGCCTGGCAGCACCCGAACCAGTTGAACCCTAAACAAGTT
The DNA here is from genome assembly GCA_021605145.1 of Aegilops bicornis. NCBI lineage: Eukaryota > Viridiplantae > Streptophyta > Magnoliopsida > Poales > Poaceae > Aegilops > Aegilops bicornis. The sequence continues at coordinate 74,574,160 of CM038671.1, read as the reverse complement.
GGGTGGCATCTGGGTACCGTGGAACAAGGGTTGCCGGTTGAACGATTTTGCCCTTGGCGACATCGACCAACTCATTGTTCACGGCGCGTGAGAGTGCACGGAACGTCGGCGGCGCCTGCGAAAACATGTAGGGCGTCAGGATGCCCACCAAAGGCAAGGAGATGAAGTCCTCGCCGAGAGAGGCTTAATTAGTTTCCTTGATGATGGCGTCGAGCTCGGCTAATGTCGAGGCACCGCCAACGGCGGGCGTGCAGTTGACGGAGGGGCCGCTTGCTGCAGAGGTGGCGGCCGGCGTACACCCGGGTGCATTAAGCTCCCGTGCCAGCGTCGGAGACACCAATGCCGCCTCCGCCGGAGACACCAATGGCCCCGCCATCGCGTTCTGCGAGTTGCTGGCCGTGAAGCTAGGAATCGGGCGGCCTCGTTGGTCGCCCGCAATCCACGCAGACTCAACCCCTCGATCAAGGTAGGCACAATGGCGGTGATCGTCGCTCCGAGTTGTTGTTGCACTTACTCTTGGACAATCTCCGGAATCCGCTCCACTGTGCCTTGAGTTCTTGAACCTCGCGCTACCGCTTTCCGAGCTGGTCTTTTTCTCCTTTCGCCCACCAAAGGTTATAGTATGACGACCATTTTGTCGACAAGCCTTTGCCGCCACACGACCAGCTGACATCGGCTTATCGAGCTTATCCTTGTTCTTCATTACATTCAACGCCTCTATTTAGAGTGGTGTCCCAAGGGTTGCTCTTAGTCGACCCAGCTGCCATCGCTTTCATGCGCTGCGGAAGGAATGTGAACCATTTAGAAATTTGGCTTCATTAATTAGAATGCAACCATATGGAGATAATTACGCTGGGGTGTATTCCTTACTGTAACAAGCTCAAGCGCTCTGGTCTTCGGATCCATGGTAAGCTCCTTTGTTTTCGGTCCTTCTTGTACCGGCCCCGACAAAGTTCCTGGTCCGCTTGTCACCAGATTTATCGAAGAGGGCGGTAGGCCTTGCTCGGCACAGTCCGCCTCCTCCTTGTCCCATATAGGCTCCGCCACTCTGTAACCGCCGGGACCGAGTGTGTGTTCCCCTAAGTTCAGCTCTCGCATTTCTTTCCCCCACTGACTTGATTCGGAGTTTGCGGTGCTCGAGCAATTGATCTTGAAGTACTAGCAAGTTTCTTTATATACTAAAAGTGCTATATAATACACGGAGCATTAGGCGCAGAGGAACAACCATAGTAGTACCCACTCTATTTTGGGTCCCCGGTGACGAACACGAGAAACCAGTGCCGTCGGCGGCGGCGGAGGGGTCGACGAGCTTGTTGAAGCGGGCGGCGACGCGGGCGGTGGCGAAGCTGGTACTTGCGACGCAGCGCCGGAGGCGGGCGCTGGGCGGCGTCAAGGCCGAGGCGGCGCCGGGCGCCGAGGCGGCTGGGCGCCGAGAGGCGGCGCTTGGGCGGCGCCGAGGCGGCGGGGCAGCGCCGGGAGAGGAGAGGGAAGGGATCGAGGGCGAGGGCGAGGGAGAGAGAGGGATAGGTTTGGGCCGGGAGGAAATATGGATGGGGCGGCACAATACTAATGGCGCACCACCCTCGGTGCGCCATAAGTACATCCATACTAATGGCGCACCTCACCCCGGGTGCGCCATTAGTATTTCTTTTTGATTTCTGCTCGAGCCAACAGGTTATCTTCCACCGACCTGATCCACATCAAGTTCCCTCTACTAGCTGGATCGGTCAAGACTCAGCCTCACACCAGGAGGTCCTGGGTTCGATTCCCAGGCTCCACAATTTTTTTATGCATTTAAAATGCTGTTTGATACTTATTTGTGTTTAAATATGTTCAAACTTATTTAAATCATAACAGTAATATTTTTTTATAAGACAGTAATAATTTTTAAAAAATATCATCAAACTGTAATGCCGGTGGAGCGGGGGAGGGTGCGGGGGGTCGGCGGCGGCGGTTGAGTAGGGGAGGGGTGCGGGGGGTCAGCGGCGGCGGTTGAGTAGGGGAATCGAGGGTGCGGGGGGTCGGCGGCGGCCGGTGGACCGGGGGGTGCTCGGCGGCGAGGGGGACCGGATCTGGCGAGGTGGGATAGCGATCGAGATGGAGGGGATCGAGATCGAGTGTCCATGAAATTTAAAAATATTCATGATAGTTCAAAAAGTGCCCATGAAATACAATCGAGAAATGAAGGCTACGATTTAAATACAATCGATCTTAGCTAGCTATCTGTTCACAATCTTCTTGCCCTTCTTTTTCGCAAATGGAGTTCTTCCGTGGAACGGACGTCCTTTAGGTAGGGTGGTCCTGCTTCTTCTTGTGGTGTATGCTGCTACTTCATCATCGTCGTCATGTTCGATCCTCGGGTCGCCGTACTTGTCGAAGTCTTGCTCATTGGCTACTCCATCCATTCTGATGATCTTCCTTTTGCCTCTCCTCACGACAACACGACTGGGCTTTGACGGGTCGGTAATGAAGAAGCATTGGTCAACTTGGGAAACCAGTACCATGGCTCATTTTTCGCGGTGACGTTTGTGCCCGCGGTCTTGGATTTGGCTTCGGGTATAACCATGGTGGTGAAATACCAGTCTTCTTTTAGGACGCTCTTCGCCCATCTGACACGGAACATCGGGACCTTCTCTCCAGCTGAGCTCAGCTCCCAGATCTCCTCGATCCTTCCGTAGTATCTGTCCTTGTCATTACCGGTGTAGGATTCCATCGTTACCCCGGAGTTCTGATAACCATCGCCCTTCATGTCCTTGTCCTCGGTGTAGAATGTGTAGTCATTGATATCGTACGCCTCATAGGTCATCAGGTTGTGCTCCGCGCCCTGTGACAAGGCGAATATGAGTTTTTCTTCCACGGAAGAATCCTCATGTAAAGGGTACGCATGTAAGCTTCGCTTGAACCAACGCGTGAAACATGAGTTGTGCTCTTTGATTATATCTCCGCCCTCTCGCTGGCCTCGGTCATTGTAATGATTCTTAATAAAGGTTTTGTGCTCTACCACCCAAGGATCGACCACGTCTATGTGTTGTAGCGCCGACTAGGTTTGCTCTTTCAAAGTCGGCGAGTCGACCCTCTAAGTCGACATGCATTTCGAGGCGACCCTCACGGTGACCCCATCCAGCGAGCCTGCCGAGGTGCCTGTTGACGGGCAGACCAACGGGGTTCTCGATGCCTAGATAATTCGTGCAGTAGGAGATGCACTCTTCGGTCAGAAAGCCCCTGGCTATACTTCCCTCTCGACGTGACATGTTGCGAACGTATCCTTTGATGACACCATTCATCCTTTCGAACGGCATCATGCTGTGCAGGAACGTCGGCCCGAGTTGGATGATATCCTCCACGATATGGACCAGCAGATGCACCATAACGTCGAAGAATGCGGGCGGAAGTACATCTCAAGCTCGCATAGTATCACCACGATCTCTTCCTCGTAGCCTTCGAGTTGCCTCACGCCAATCGACTTCCGAGAGATGACGCCGAAAAAGTTGCATAGGCCAAATAGCATTTCACGGACGTGCGCGTCCATGATCCCATGGATTGCAATTGGAAGTATCTGCGTCATCAAGACGTGATACCGTGAGACTTCATCCCATCGAACTTCGCTTCACTGGGTCTAGGTATCTGCTTATCTTCCCTCACAGAATCAGAAGGAAGTTTTACTCCTAGGAGGCAGGTGAAAAACTGCTCGATCTCCTCCTCGACTTAGAGTGAAGCACGCGGGAGGGTAGTCATTTTCGGTCTTCTTGGCCTTTTTGCCTTTGCGACGACTTACTGTGTCCTGCTTCGCCTCATCATCATCATCATCATCATCATCATTATCATCATCATCATCATCATCATTAGCGTGAAGCTCCTGTCTGATGCCCATTGATTTCAAGTCTGCCCTTGCTTTCGGCCCATCTTTTGTCCTCTCTGGCATGTTGAGCAGGGTACCAAGCAGACTCGCACACGCTCTTCGTGATATGCATGACATCAAGGCTGTGAGGCACACGGTGGATCTTCCAAGACGGCAAGTCCCGTAAAACAGACCTCGCTTTCCATACCTTCAGCAGCGGCTCGCGCCTTTCGCTTCTTTCCCTGCTCGCGCCTTTTGCTTCTTTCCGGCAGGGCAGTCTTTCCAATTTTTCAACAGCTTGTCTATTTCCTCGCCGCTCCTCGTGACAGGCGTTTTCGGGTTCGGTTTCACCATCGAACAGATCCTTGCGTTTCCTCCACGGGTCATCGCCGCTGCCACCTTCGATGTCCCATGAACACGGATTTCAAGACCCGGATCTCTATCTAGCTGGCGATGCGTTGTGTCATCCATGCACCTTACGCATCCGTAAAATCCGTGGACTACCTGCCCCGCGAGATATCCGTGAATCGAGATAGTCGTGCACCGTCGTGAGCAAAGGCGGCTCTAATAGGGAAATATTCTTTCTCTCGCGGCCCCACGTATTGGCTGGCGTTTCCACGGTGTCAAGCTCCTCTTCAAAGAGCCCAGATACATATTGATGTCGTTCCTGGTTGTTTCGCCCTTCAATTAGCATACTCATGTGAATGTACTTCCTCTTCATGCACAAACTGTGGGGGAAGGTTGTACATCCACACAAACAGGCCAGGTGCTATGTGTGCTTCTCTGGCTGCCAAACGGATTGACTCCATCGGTGCTCGCGCCCAGACGATGTTCCTTGGATCGCTCCCAAATTCTAGGTCTTCGGTTCAACGCTTGCCACCGCTCGCATCCTTAGGGTGACTCAGCATCTTGTCTTTTTATCTATCTCCGGATCATTTGCGTCATCTTCTCGCTTCGCTCCTCCCTATCCGCGTACAACGCAGGAGCTTTGCTACCTTAGGGTCCGCTAAATACCGCTGCAGACGAGGAGTGATCGGAAAGTACCACACCACTTTTCGAGGAGCTTTCTTCCTCTTCCTCAGACGAGTGACGCCAAGACACCGGACATATGGTAGACTCCGCGTGCTCGTCCCGATAAATGATGCAATTGTTCATGCACACATAGTGTTTCACGTGCGGTAAATCCAGAGGACACACGATTTTCTTCGCCTCCTCCAAACTAGTCGGGCACTTGTTCCCCTTGGGAAGACGTTCGTGCCAGAATGACATGTTCTCGTCGAAGCATGCGTCGGTCATTTTGTGTTTTACCTTCATCTCCGTGAGCCATGAGCGTTACTTTCAGCGGGTATCCTCGGCCTGCATCCTTCATACAATGGAGTAACCGCGTCTAACTCAAGTTGATCCATCTTGGCTTTCTCTCGGGCAGCTCTTGCATTATCCGTCCGCTTGAGAAGCAGCTCTTGAATATGAGGGTCCTGCACCCAGCCCATCGATGGTCCAGCTGCCGTCGCTCCGCCCGGCATCATCATCTTCATGATCATGCCCGTCATGCCCGCTTCCAAAGATCTTCCTCATCATCATGTCTCTGCATCTTCTACATGATGATCAGATACAAGATCACCGCCATGATCATCTCCGGGATTCTTCGTCTTCTCGCCTACCGAGCCGCGGTGGTTGTCTTGCTGCCCTTCCTCATTTCTTGCCTGGCCCCCATGGCCGACTTCATAGTCATCTTCATCACCTTGCCACCGATAGCCATCCATGAAACCACGCAAGAGCAGGTGGTCCCGCACCTGCCCGGAATCCGGGTCCGCCATAAGGCTCTTCAGCTTGCATCTTCGACACGGACATCTTATCTCCGTCTCGTTCTTTAGAAGCATCTCGGCCTTCATGACCTCAAAACCTATTCACGATGCCTTCGGTCATCGTATGCGGACTATGGTCGTCAAGGGTAGAGCAAAACGATATTTTAGAACCAAGAAAAAATTTGGCATGACTTTCCCTAAAAATAGGACCAAAAGAATGCTTAATGCCAAAATTCTCGCCAAACGGAAATGAATCAACATTCCGCAAAATATTGGCAACTATCGCATTTCAAATACCGGTACACCTCCAAACACAAACACATATGTAACACCACAAACATATGCAACACCACGAACATACATAGATCTAGCTAGGCCATAAAAAGTGCATGTGCACATTGTTGTAGGGAGAACAACATAAATATAGCTTCCCCCCTTACTTACCTATCAAAACAAGGTAATTTAACCACTTAATTTGAATGAATCTATGGTGGAAATGAGGTGAAAAAGAAGAGGCACCCAAGACAAGGAGGAGGTGGAGAGAATGAAGTGGGGAGAAAGTGAGTGTGGGTAGGAGAGATTGTCCAAAATATCTTATTGTTGCCCACTTACTAATGGCGCACCAACTCTAAATGCGCCATTAGTAATCCAGGTTACTAATGGCGCACCTTCTGGTGGTGCGCCATTAGTAGTTTTGCAAAAAAAAATATATACTAATGGCGCACTGTACTAGTTTAAACTAGTAATGGCGCACGGTGGAACAGTGCGCCATTAGTAGTTTTGCAAAAAAAGGAATAAAAAATATAATAAAAAAACAACATTAGTGGCGCACTTTTCGACAGGTGCGCCATTACTAGTTACAACTAGTAATGGCGCATGGAGTCTGGATGCGCTTATTAGTATGTTTGGACAGGCACTAGTTTAAAAAAATTGATACTAATGGCGCACCTTGGGCCAAAAGCGCCATTAGTAGTTTCAACTCTAATGGCGACGTAAGGTGGTGCGCCATTAGTATATACTAATAGCGCACCGCTTGTCTGGTGCGCCATTAGTGTCAATCCCATCTATAGCCCTTTTTCTAGTACTTACAGGACCCTACCGCCAAGGACCCTGGCGGTAGGGTCAGACAGCCTACCGCCAGGGCACTTCAATTCTTCGTTACAGAATCATTACACTGAAAAAACAAGACCCTACCGCCATGGGCTCTGGCGGTAGGGTCGCACAGCCTACCGCCAGGGCCCTTCAATTCTTCGTTACAGAAACATTACACTGAGACAGGACCCTACCGCCATGGGCTCGGGCGGTAGGGTCGCACAGCCTACCGCCAGGGCTCCTGGCGGTAGGTGCTTAACCACGTTCAACGCAGCCAAACGGCTGCCGTCCCCCTCCGTCGCACCCCTACCGCCATGGGCCGTGGCGGTAGGTTATCTAACCTCACCAGACGCCCTGGCGGTAGCAAAAGGGTCAAATCTCGAAAAAAATTCAAACAGGGGTCAGATCCTGAAATCCTTTCCAAAAAGGGTCAAAACACGAAATTCGGCCACAATCTGCAGCCTCAGGTTTGAACGGACAATCTATAGTGTGCGCATGCGGCGGCTGCTACTGTAGGATGTACTGTTTATGGTAAGAGAACTGCTACACTTAGACTACTTTTGTACGATGTACGTACGACAATCAGCCGTTCGATCAGTTGGATGAACGAGTGAGATCATGCTGTACGAAAAAAGTACGCACTGTTTATCGTATGCACATCAATTTCGTTGTGGTAACGTTCGCTACAGTCGGCTTTCAGGACATTGGTACTGTTCACTAGTCTTTAGGGATATGGTGTGTGTGCGTTCATATGGATAAATGTATGTGCATGTATTCAAGCATATGTGATTATACTGTGTTAAAAAAATTAAAGTTCTTACAAAACATAAATGTGCGCCCCAAAATTTTGGACAAAGCAAATGTATGTGTGTGCCCCAGCTACCATATCAACAATTAGTTAGCTAGAGTGGTAGTTTTGACGACACTCATATGTTGGTAATTATTTTGGCAGGTTACACAAATAAAATTGTTTCTCGCCTTGACTGTGCAGGTTAACTCTTCATCACCTCATGCGTATGTTTATATGGACTATTTAGTCCACGATTAGCTTTGGTTAAAATCAAACTTGGTAACCCATCAGATCTCTTTCCTCCTCTACAAGAATTTTTTTCCTCCCGTCGACGCCAACGCCGGTCCGTCTCATCTCGGATGGCTTCTAGGCCATGGAGGTGCGAAGGATCTCGAACCCACGTGGCGGAAGGGACCCTGTTCTCGTTCTTGTTAGAGTCAGTGTTTTGGTTGGGGCTGTGTGACGGTGGTGGTGTCCCTTAGCAGGAATAATACCTCCCACGTTCTATCCTCGTCCCTATGGTGTGTCTAGCAGCGTCGGAGGGTGTGTGGAAGTTTGTCACCATCGGATCTTGCTAGATTCGGTCGGTGCTGGTCTTCTGTGGATCTATTTGGATTTGGTCTTCATTCGTCGTTGTTTACGTGTTTACGGGTTTGATCCTTCTGAACTACGACTTTCTTCATCGGCAATGATTGCTACTCTGGTGCGCTGGTCCTATGGGGCCTTAGCACGACGATTTTCCGACTGTCCACTACAACAAGGTTTGCCCGGCTCCAGTGAGGGAGGGGCGATGACGGTGGCGCGCCTTTGGCTCGCTCCCGTGCTTGTAGTCGTCGCTAGGTAGTCCACGGACATGGTTGTAATTTTTATTACCTATGATGTTCTTTGTACTGCCATGATTAAAGATGAATAGATTGGAAGTTTTTCGAAAAAATAGGGATTGTACAACTTTGATCCAAACTATAGAATTTGATTGCTAATTTTTTTTCCAAAACAAACCAAGAAATCAGAGGGCAAACAAAGACACCAAGGACAGAAAAACACAAACACACAAAATAATCACGATCGAACGTTGGGGAATACATTGGCCATGAGTAGCAAACGTTTAGTTGCTTCTTTTTGCGTCGGAGGACAACAACACTTTTCTGGTCCACTCCATGAATGAGTAGCAAAGTTTAGGTACGACACAACCGGAGCAGATTGTCACATGCGGCCGGGACAAGGGGGAATGGGCAGATCCAAATGGTACCTTGGGCATCTTTACGCCACAGGAGGAGGCATGCTTCGTACAAGGACACTGTAGACCTGCGTGTCGTAGCTCACTGGTGGAAAAACAGGCTTCCGTCCAGCCCCATAAGTCGCGAAGCTGTACGAACCGCGACTAATGGGACCTTTAGTCGCGGTTCTGGAGGTGAACCGCGACCAAAGGCCTGGGCCTGTGGCGCTCGGTGGCTAGTCAAGACGTGAGGGTCTTTAGTCGCGGTTTGCCAGGACAACCGCGACTAAAGGTTTTCGGCACCTTTAGTCACGGTTTGCCGTGCCAACCGCAACTAAAGCCCTCCCTATATATACCCATCCAGCAGCCAACACTTAGCCATTTGGAGCCATTCTCTTCACAAGTGGGTGTAGGTTTGCTTTTGGTTCCTCTTATGCACATAAGGTGTTTGATGAAATGCCCCAAGAGCATGAAACAAACATGACATGAAGTGTTGGAGCCACACTCCTCGATCGCGGTTAGCAACTTGATGAACCTTTGATGTGTCATTGATAAAATATGCATGTGTGTAGTTCATTGTTTAATTTATATTGTTTGTAGCTAGTTAGTTTAACAAATGCATGATGGTTAATTATATATTTTATATTATAATAATGCAGATGAATCGGCAATGGATGTACGGTAACCGACTCTCCGCGAAGTTCACTACGGGTTTGAAAGATTTCCTCGTAGTGGCTAATGCGAACAAGCGGGGGTTTTGTTATCTGTCCATGTGTTATCTGTAAGAATCGTAAGGGTTACTCTTCCTCAAGAGATGTTCACATGCATCTGCTTCGCACGGTTTCATGCCAAGCTATAATTGTTGGACCAAGCATGGAGAAAGAGGGGTTATAATGGAAGAAGATGAAGAAGGGATGATTTCATCGATGAAAGCTATCTTGCTCATTTCGGTGATACTTTCATGGAGGATGTGAAGGTGAAGGGAAGGTGAAGAAGAGGCACGTGATGATCCCGTTGATGATCTTGGTCGGACCATTGCTGATGCACGGAGACGCTGCGAAACTGAAAAGGAGAGGGAGAATTTGGATCGCATGTTAGAGGATCATGTAAAGGCGCTGTACCCCGGATGCGATGATGGTCTGAAAAAGCTGGGCTGCACAATCGGATTTGCTGAAATGGAAGGCGAGGCAGGTGTAGCTGACTCGGCATTTGAAAACTTGCTGAAAATGTTGAAGAATATGTTTCCAAAGGATAACGAGTTGCCCGCCAAAGACGCATTTAAGCAAAGAAGGTTGTCTGCCCTCTAGGTTTAGAGGTTCTCAAGATACATGCATGCATCAACGATCGCATCCTCTACCGCGTGAATACGAGAATTTGAATGAATGCCCGGTATGCACCGCATTATGCGTTATAAGATCGAGGCGATGACCCCGGTGACGATGTTGAGGGCCGTAAACCCGTGAAGAGGGTTCCCGCCAAGGTGATGTGGTATGCTCCTAAAATACCACGGTTGAAACGTCTGCTCAGAACAAAGAGCATGCCAAGTTGTTGCGACGGCACAAAGAGGACCGTAAGTCGGACGGGAGTTGAGACACACCGCAGATGGAACGCAATGGAGAAAGATCGATGATGGTTCAAAGATTTTGCAGGTGACGCAAGGAACATAAGATTTGCTCTAAGCACGGATGGCATGAATCCTTTTGGCGAGCAGAGCTCCAGCCATAGCACCTGCCCGTGACTCTATGCATCTACAACCTTCCTCCTTGGTTGTGCATGAAGCGGAAGTTCATTATGATGCCAGTGCTCATCCAAGGTCCGAAGCAACCCGCAACGACATCGATGTGTACCTAAGGCCATTAGTTGATGAACTTTTATAGCTGTGGGTGGTGTCCGTGTGTGGGATGAGCACAAACAAGAGGAATTTGACCCACGAGCGTTGCTTTTCAGAACCATCAACGATTGGCCTGCTCTTAGTAACCTTTCGGACTGTCAAATAAGGGATACAATGCATGCACGCATCGCTTACATGAGACTGAAAGTGTACATTTGCCAAATTGTAAGAAGAACGTGTACCTTGGGCATCGCCGATTTCTTCCGAAAATTCATCCAAGAAGAAAGAAAGGCAAGCATTACAACGGCAAGGCAGATCACCGCCGAAGCTCGCGGAACGACCGGTGCCGAGGTATTTGATATGGTCAAGGATTTGAAAGTCATCTTTGGAAAGGGTCCCGCGGACAATCAGTTCGAAGGGAGCCGACGGGCACGCAGCCATGTGGAAGAAGAAATCTATATTCGGGAGCTAGAATATTGGAAAGTCCTAGATGCCCGCTCTGCAATCGACGCGTGATGCACGTTACGAAGAATATTTGCGTGAACCTCCTAAGCTTCTTGGGCGTGTATGGGAAGACAAATGATACAAAGGAAGCACGGCAGACCAAAGAACGCTTGAAAGACCCTCGATGACCGCATCCGGAATGGTTTCAAGGTCGTGCCGCCTACGCCTCGACCAAAGAAGAGAAGGTCATCTTTTTGAATGCCCGAGCGTATGAAGGTCCCGTCTGGATTCTCGCCCAATATAAAGGGAATAATAAACATGGCGGAGAAAAAGTTCCAAAACCTGAAGTCTCACGACCGCCACGTGATTATGACGCAATTGCTTCCGATTGCTTTGAGGGGCTCCTGCCGGAAAATGTTCGAGTAGCCATTGTGAAGCTATGTGCATTCCTCAATGCAATCTCTCGTAAGGTAATCAATCCGTAAGTTCTACCACGGTTACGTAACGATTTGATCCAATGTCTTGTCAGTTTCGAGTTGGTGTTCCCGCCATCCTTCTTCAATATTATGACGCACCTCCTGGTTCACCTAGTCGAAGAGATTTTCGTTCTCGGTCCCTGTATTTCTACACAATATGTTCCCCTTCGAGAGGTTCATGGGAGTATTAAAGAAATATGTTCGTGAACCGTGCTAGGCTGAAGGAAGCATCGCCAAGGGCTATGGAAATGAGGAGGTAATTGAGTTTTGTGTTGACTTTGTTCCCGACCTTAAGCCGATTGGTCTTCCTCGATCGCGGCACGAGGGAGACTAAGTGGAAAAGGCACGATCGGAATGAAATCAACGATATGTATGGATCGCCATTCTCCGATCAAGCACACCACACTGTCTTGACCAATTCCAGCTTGGTGGCTCCGTACTTTGAGAAACACAAGAATATTTTACGCTCGACAACCCGGGAAGCCTGAATCCTGGATTAGGAAGGCCCACATGGAGACTTTCGGCAGTTGGTTGAGAAAACATTTAATGAATGACAATGATGTTGTAGATCAGCTGTACATGTTGGCCAAGACACCATCTTCGACTATAACGACTTTCCAAGGGTACGAGATAAATGGGAATACATTTTACACGATCGCCCAAGATAAAAGAGCACCAACCAAAACAGTGGTGTCCGCTTTGATGCAGCAACCGAGAATGGGCAAGAGGTCACATATTATGGTTACATAGAGGAGATATGGGAACTTGACTATGGACCCTCCTTTAAGGTCCCTTTGTTCCGTGCAAATGGTTCAAGCTAACAGGAGGTGGGGTAAAGGTGGACCAGCAATACGGAATGACAATGGTGGATTTCAACAATCTTGGTTACCTTGACGAACCATTCGCCCTAGCGAAAGATGTCGCCAGGTTTTCTATGTGAAGGACATGAGTAGCAAACCGAGGAAACGGAAAGATAAGAAAAGCGATCAAGACATCATGCGATGATCCAAAGCGCCACATTGTTCTTTCAGGAAAAGAAACATCGTGGGAGTGGAGGACAAGATGTACATGTCAAGATTATAATATGTTTGCTGAAATTCCGCCCTTCAAAGTGAACACCGACCCAAGCATTAAGTTAAATGATGAGGATGCTCCATGGATACGGCACAATCGTAAGCAAGCAGGGACACAAGGGAAGAAAATGATGTGTAATAATTTATTGTACCAAACTTTGTTGAATGGATCATGTGAATTATATTACCCGTGATGTGTTTGGTGTCCATTTTCGAATGATTCGAGATACCACCGATGATACATGAAATTTGGAGTGATTTAGTCATACTCCTGCCTAGGCGTATAATATGCATACTCGTAGTCTTCATAGCCGCCGTCGTCGTTGTACCGGGTAGTCGCCGCTTTCTAAGTTGCCGCCACGTAAATGCTGTCGCCGTTGCCGCCGCCGTCATTGCCGTCGGGCGGCGCTGTGGCTCGAATCGAGGGTAGCGCAGCGGGGATATCGCCGCCGCCGTGATGTAGTCCATGACGCTCTGCAGAGTCCGCCATACCACCATAGCCGACGGCCGGCCTCGTGGAAGTTCCCGGAGGCGCACCGTCCTCCTCATACCTGGCGGCGCCCTCTCACGCCGATTGATGAAGAAGGCGCCCCAAGTATGCTGGTTATCGGGATGCCAGCGGGATTCATCCGCTGCCTCGGCGTGAGGTCGAGGTAGTAGTGGTTCGTGATGGCCGCCTGCGCGCAAGCACTCGAGGGACGGGAGGGACTGCACGCCACGCGCTTAGGCTCCAAAGCCGGTGGGGACGCTGTAGTCCGGTGGACAAGGGTAGTTCGAGGCGCAAAGCTCCTCCACCTGCTGGTAGGTTAGAGTGGGTGCGGTGGAAGCCATGAGAGAGTGATGAGAGATTGTAGAGATGTGATAATGCTGGCCAAGCCGGGCTACATATATGTAGTGAGAAATGGCGGGAAAAATGGGAGCGGGAAGACAGGAGGCGGAAGAAAGTGGCGGGAAGAAAGAGGCGGAAGACAGGGAAGAAATGGCGGGAAGAAGAGGAATCAGAAGTTGGTCATCTAACCTTTAGTCCTACCGGTTGGTGCAACCGGGACTAAAGGTTAGACATGACGCATGGGTAGCGCATTTACGCCTGGCTTGAGGAACAAGACAAAGCGAAGCGGCGCCCGTGCCTATAAAAGGAGCATCGACACGCTGCCAAGATAGAGGCGTGAAGAAATGGCGGAAGACATAGGCGGAAAGAATCAAGGAAGATCGGCCGAAGAACTTGTGGGAAGACAGAGGCGGCCGGAAGAAATAAAACAATACAAATTAAATGTAAAACAATACAAATTAAAAAGAAAACAATACAAATTAAACAGAAAACAGGTTTGGGGGGCTAAAACCCTAAACTCATGGCGACCTTTAGTCGCGGTTGGCTGCACCAACCGCGACTAAAAGGTGGGGGCGCGAACGCAAAATACCCGCCAAAAACCCTTTAGTCGCGGTTGGGCAGGCGACCCGCGACGAAAGGGTACCTTTAGTCGCGGGTCTCGTCGCCAACCGCGACTAAAGGGGGGGGCGCGGGAACGCAAAAAACCCGCCCAAAACCCTTTAGTCGCGGTTGGGCCGGCGCCCCGCGACGAAAGGGTACCGTTAGTCATGGTCTCGTCGCCAACCGCGACTAAAGGGGGCTATAAATACAAGGCTCGATTCTCGTCTTCTCCGATTCCGATTCTCGCTGTTCGTCTCTGCCGCGCCCTCGGCGCCCGCCCGTCGCCCTCGCCCTCGGCGCCGCCCGCCGTCGCCCCTCGCCCTCGGCGCCCGCCCGCCCGTCGCCCTCGCCCAGCGCCCGCCCGGTCGGCCTCGATCTTGCCGCCTCGCTCGCCCGCCCTCAACGCCGCCGACCGGCCTCCCTCTCCCACCCAGCGCCTCGCCTCGCCCGCCCTCGGCCGCAACCTGGTAGTGCATCCGGCCAAGGCCACCTCCGGCTACTTCACGTCTGCGCGCTCTCCAACGCCTCGACCCATTCTTGGGCTCACGCGGCCTTGAGACGCCTTGTGACGCATCACCCCTTCCTTGGCTTCTCCAGCGTGCACGCCGGCAAGCGGCGCGTGCCAGCGGTGGAGGCCGGCAATGGATAAGTGGCAGTGATGGCCGGCAATGGATAAGTGGCAGTGGTGGCGGGGGTTTTCTATAAAAATAAAACATTATCTCATCAGAACACACTTAAAGTAGGACTGTGGGTTGAATTCTCGTAAACGAAGGGACTTTCATGCAAAATAGCCGACGACGCATTTACCAGAAACACTATTTGCTTTATTAAAAATTAAAAATTAAAAATAAAAAAAATTAAAAAATTAAAATAAAAATATTAATAAATTAGGGAATTAGGGATTAGGGATTAGGGATTAGGGAAAGATGTGTTAGCCTGTCCGTCTGCATCACCTATTTATTTATTAATTTTGTGGCTGCTTATTGGCCCTTATTAACTTTGGGCGAGATGTCGGGCCCGACTAATAAGAGGTGAAATAGACCTTAAAGAAACAAGAAAAATCTCGAAAGTGGTATTCTGAGCTTGAGCTTACGTGAGCTCGAGTGACAAGTAAACCAAAAACAAATTGTATTTTTTTTACCAAACATTGACAAATGTTTAATTGCTTGCAAAGTTTCTTCACAAAATGACATTCGTGAAGACGTGGTTGGCTGTTGTCCTCGCCTCCCTCTCCGTGTGTGTTGTCAAGCGCCATTTCATTCTATGGCAAAAGAAGTTTATCAAGTTTCCAGGCGAGGCGCCAAGGACAACAAGTCCACCCCCCTACGGTGGTGGTGGTGGTGGCGGTGGCGGTGGTGGTGGTGGTGGTGGTGGTGGCGGTTCACCTACACCTCCGTCACGTCAGCCGACGCCGCCTCAGCCCACAACGTCCGGCGGGTGATCAGCCGCCTGGCCTCGGCCCCGGCGGGTGATCGACGCCGCCCCAATCCACCTCCGCAAAGAAGCGTAAGCAGTCCTGGATTATTAACCCGGACCCTTATGTACCTAAGACCACAAAGGTACGGAGCCATCATCAAGCCTCTCCCCACAAGGCCTTGGGAACGTAGTGCCGAGGAAGTCGACGCTGCCGCGGCTGCTGATTTGGAGAAATGGAAGGCGGACTGCAAGAAGAAAAGAGAGCCCGAGCCCAAGCCAAGATTTTCTCGATGAGCAAAAGAAGTGGGCTAAGTCATTTTTGAGCACACCGTCACAAGCCGCCAAGAATCTGCTTAACGACTATGCACGTGAACTTCGCAGGCAGGCACTCATGTTCAAGGAGAACAAAGAGCGGAGAAGGCCGAAAGTAATATAAGCGGGAAACAAGTTGCCCAGCTCGGGGAACAAAGTAAACAATCGATTGCCCCGCTTATAGTGGAAGCCTTCTGTCCGGATGCCCCCGAGATCATACAAGCTGCGGCAGCACAGGATTGATCAGTAACGAAAAGTGCGAGAACAAGCGGCCAACTTAGGTATTACTCTTCGTGAACTGTTAGGCCTTGATGAGGCGCCAGTGAAGGAGGTAGTAATTACATATGTCAAGAATGGGCCTCTCGTCGAGCCTCAAGTAGAAAAGGATCTACCTCCACAAATGAAAGGTCTGCTGAAATGGTACAAGGGTTACATAAAAATAAAAACGCCAAAGAATATATTTATGCGGAAGTTAGACATGAGCATCACTTCAAACATTACTATGTACAAATTGAACTGAGTGAATTGTTCCAGCTTTTCAATCTGCCGAGCTCGACAAATCTATCATCGGTTGCTACGCTCGTAAGTGATTTATTAATTTCTACCCCATCTCGTTCATATTGCCTGCACTATATATATGTCCTAACTATATTGTTGTGTCCGCTATTATACATGCAGAATGAAGATTAAGGAATGCAGAGTAAGGAACATCCATGATGTTGGGTTCATTGACTCACACATCGTTAATGGACATGTGTTGGAGCCGCCACCTCGCCGACGTGGAGGCAGACCTGTGGCAGTTTCTTACAAAGCAGGAACTCAAAAGTGATATTCTATTTCCTTACCATTTTGGGTGAGTGTTTCTGTCTTGAGCACATTCTCTTTTGTTTACTGCATGCATGGTATGTGGCCGGCTAATCGATGAGTTATGCATGACGTACTGTGCATGTATCGTGTCCGCAGGTTCCACCGGATTCTGCTAGTAATTAAAGTTAACACCTCGTAATGTCTCGCCCACGACTCTCTGAATATGGATCCAAAGCTTTGGGGCGGCATGAGAAGAATGCTGCAGAAGTAATTATTTTCATTCATTTGCGCTCTATATCGATCGGCCTATTTCGTTTCATTTCCTAATATCAAGTAGCTAATAACTCTCTTGTTCATTTAATTTTCTTTGCCTCGTAGGGTTTGGAGACGGTTCGTAGATACAAAGGTCGGTGAATTCAAAAAGAGCTAGAATTCAAAAGGTCAAAGCCTAAGAATGCTGGGGATATTCAGCCACCGGAGACCAATCTATGTGGATACTATGTTCAGGAGATGATCCGAGATACACCTCTGGCGGGTTCCGAGTGATACTAATGCTCGTGAGGAATAACCTCCGGATGATGCTTAGTCCGTAAGCTCGCTTCCGACCACTTCAAGAGGAACTAGCTGGATGGTTCAGCAGGAAGTCCTCCATCCTAAAGGAGAACACTATTACGAGGACGTAGAACTTTATATGCATTAAATCATGTATGGAAACTTGTTCAAAATTGTATATGGTCATCCGATTATATTGAATATATATTGTATATTCCTCTTGAATTCTTTTTGGTTCTAATTTCAAATTTATTTGAAATTGTACATTCATATGCATGTATGTAGTACCGTAGAATATATGAAACTCCTTCAAAATTAAAATAAAGCACAAAAGAAATAAAACAATACAAATTAAACAGAAAACAGGTTTAGGGGGGCTAAAACCCTAAACCTGTGGCGGCCTTTAGTCAAGTTGGCCGAAGAACCGCGACTAAAGGTCCTCTCGCTTCGACGGTCACTGGCGCCCACGTGGACGGGCCTTAGTCGCGGTTCTTAAGCAGCCGCGACTAAAGGTGGGGGGCATTAGTCGCGCTTATTTGGTCGCGGTTGCCCAACCGCGTTCATATGAATAAATGTATGTGCATGTATTCAAGCATATGTTATTATACTGTGTTAAAAAAAATTAAAGTTCTTACAAAACATAAATGTGCGCCCCAAAATTTTGGACAAAGCAAATGTATGTGTGTGCCCCAGCTACCATATCAACAATTAGTTAGCTAGAGTGGTAGTTTTGACGACACTCATATGTTGGTAATTATTTTGGCAGGTTACACAAATAAAATTGTTTCTCGCCTTGACTGTGCAGGTTAACTCTTCATCACCTCATGCGTATGTTTATATGGACTATTTAGTCCACGTATTAGCTTTGGTTAAAATCAAACTTGGTAACCCATCAGATCTCTTTCCTCCTCTACAAGAATTTTTTTCCTCCCGTCGACGCCAACGCCGGTCCGTCTCATCTCGGATGGCTTCTAGGCCATGGAGGTGCGAAGGATCTCGAACCCACGTGGCGGAAGGGACCCTGTTCTCGTTCTTGTTAGAGTCAGTGTTTTGGTTGGGGCTGTGTGACGGTGGTGGTGTCCCTTAGTAGGAATAATACCTCCCACGTTCTATCCTCGTCCCTATGGTGTGTCTAGCAGCGTCGGAGGGTGTGTGGAAGTTTGTCACCATCGGATCTTGCTAGATTCGGTCGGTGCTGGTCTTCTGTGGATCTATTTGGATTTGGTCTTCATTAAATGCGTTGTTTACGTGTTTACGGGTTTGATCCTTCTGAACTACGACTTTCTTCATCGGCAATGATTGCTACTCTGTGCGCTGGTCTATGGGGCCTTAGCACGACGATTTTCCGACTGTCTACTACAACAAGTTTTGCCCGGCTCCAGTGAGGAGGGGCGATGACGGTGGCGCGCCTTTGGCTCGCTCCCGTGCTTGTAGTCGTCGCTAGGTAGTCCACGGACATGGTTGTAATTTTTATTACCTATGATGTTCTTTGTACTGCCATGATTAAAGATGAATAGATTGGAAGTTTTTCGAAAAAAATAGGGATTGTACAACTTTGATCCAAACTATAGAATTTGATTGTTAATTTTTTTTCCAAAACAAACCAAGAAATCAGAGGGCAAACAAAGACACCAAGGACAGCAAAACACAAACACACAAAATAATCACGATCGAACGTTGGGGAATACATTGGCCATGAGTAGCAAACGTTTAGTTGCTTCTTTTTGCGTCGGAGGACAACAACACTTTTCTGGTCCACTCCATGAATGAGTAGCAAAGTTTAGGTACGACACAACCGGAGCAGATTGTCACATGCGGCCGGGACAAGGGGGAATGGGCAGATCCAAATGGTACCTTGGGCATCTTTACGCCACAGGAGGAGGCATGCTTCGTACAAGGACACTGTAGACCTACGTGTCGTAGCTACATCAAATCTCATCGGTCGTGTTCAGTCATCTGATGGCATCGCTCCAAGCAGGGACGGAAAATAATGACACTGGGGGGAGGGGTCGTGTGTTTTGGCTCCCGGGTGAACAGTAACACAGAAAATATATTAATTTGTTTTAAAAATTTTGATCTTTTTTTTGTGGATATATGTGTTAGTGTCGCAAGCGTGCTTAACAATTTTCATACAAAGCGGAGCAGTAGTTTTTCGTCGGTGAAAAAAAATCAAATTTGAGGTGACATTGGAGTAACATTTGATGTTCACTGTTTTTTGCATAGACCAAAATGTTTAACGTTTTGCAAGTAACAATTGTTTGTACAATAGAAAATTAGTCCATATAGTTAGTAATCCGTACAAAAGAAAACTAATGGATTCGTTCGTTCGCATGATTAATAATCCGCACATCTAATTAATAATATTTACAGAAGAGAGCTAAGGAGTTACTTCCTTTGTTTCCTTTTATTTTGCATATAAGATTTGTCTGAAGTCAAACTTTATAAAGTTTGACCAACTTTATAGGAATAATGACAACTTCCACAATAAAAAATTAGTTTGATTATATGCATCATCAAATCATTTTTCATATTGTATAACTTCAGTACGGTAAATCTTGATATTTTTAATATAAATTTGATCAAGCTTAGTGAAGTTTGACTTCGGACAAATCTTATATACAGAGTAAAAAAAGGAACGGAGGGAGTACATACTAATCTATTTAGCCTCATCTAGGCACAGATGCAAACGCCAGACCTACGGGCATAGCGAAGGGCGTAGATACAAGTGCCACAGCGGGCCTGGTGAACTCCGTCTGAACGTTGTCCTTCTCCGCCTTCTTAGGCTTCTTTCGGGCGCATTGTTGGGCGTGTCGCACTCTACGGGTGATAGTCTCCACCTAGTTCACAGCGGTAGAGACCCGACGGACGCCGCGAAGCCATCCTCCATGGCTAGGGCACACGGCCTAGCAGGCGTCGAGGGCTAGGACGGAGTATGAGGTCGGCGGCACAGACGCGGAGCAAGGGCGAATGAGGGCGATGGCGCGGACACATCAAAGGAAGGACATACACGGGAGGGAGGGAGGTCGACTTGATTTATTAGACCAATTAAGCGAGATTTGGGGTGGATCTACTCAGTTGGATTCGACGTGCGGAGGTGTCCGGGCGGCCCCAAATCCGGGGGCGCCTTACAGCCCAGACATATGGGTTGAGTTTCAGGGGCCCGGTTGGGTGGTGTTTTTTGGTCGGGGCAGTGACCGGGATGTCCATCCAGACATACGGGGGCGGAATAGGGGTAACGTAAGTCATCTATGATATTGGAGATAAGAATTTTCAAGTTCTTGTTGTCGAGGCTAGAAATTGCTCTATAATAAAGGACTAAATAAAGTGACTAGGTAATGCTTACTTGTTTGCATTGTTTTTTATCTCTACAATGTCAACATATTTAAGTTATTGTTAGTTTCTTCGGCTACCTTCCCTAGGCTGTGACTCAAAGTGTGCTCATCTTGTAAGAGTGTTAACATCCAGATGACTTTGTTAGAATGTATGGAGAATGGAAAAATATTAGTTCTTTTTGTAGCATGGGTACAGTCAGGTCCAAACTTCTCATATGTGAGCTTGTAAAATTGTGTCTGAGTCGCAGTTAAACTCACATTTGTAAATATTAACTTTTTATCCATGGTTTGTATTGTGTAGTCAAGTCATGCCGCATGGTCTACGGGTTGAATAGTCTAAGTCATGCCGCATGGTCTATGGGGATTTAAGACTTTTGTATTTTAGACAACAGTACAGACCTAGATGCTCATCTATTGACGTTCTTGCCTCACGGTACAGGCAGGTCTATACACTTTGAAGTTTGGAGCAAGGAGGATAGGAAGACATGTACATCCAACTATCTGCCCGTGCGGGCCGAAGTCAAACTAACCAATAATAAGGACAACGCTAACGCATATACGTGTGGTGTGAGTCAAATTCGCACACACATCCTATAACACACAGACTGCGCCACTTACCGTATGTATGCATGTGGAAATCTTTTTGGATTTTCAGTTTTTAAAATGTTTTATCTCTTAGAGCATCTCCAGCCGCGCCCCCAGGACGGCCTCCTGTTTTTTCCGCCGGCGCCGAAAAAACGGCTCAGTCGCGCCCCAGGAGCCCTTTTTCGCCGGCATGGGCCGAATTAGCGCCGGCGGACCCGGGCCGAACCCGACGTGCCGGGGGGCGCTCGAGGGCGCCGGGGTGAGCGTTTTGGCGCGAAGCAGCCGTGGGCCCGCCGAGTCAGCGAGACGGCCGCTTCGTCGACCTAATCGCCTCGATTCCCGCGGGAATCAGTGCGAAGGCTGCCGCGCCGCCGCGCCGGTCAGCCTCCATTGATGCCTCACGGGCGGCGCAGTGAAGACGCCGCCGACGCGCGTCCGCTCGCATGCGTCACGCGTCCGCCCGCATGCCGCCCACCGCCACCCCACTTCGGCTATAAAAGGCGCCCCTCCCCGCCGGTGAGCACCACACCCTCCCCCCGCTCCCACCCGCGAAAGCCTTCTTCCCACCGACGAGCACTCCCACCACTGCCTTCCACCACCGACGAGCGAAATGGCCGAGAGATACCCAGGCGACGGTGCAGCAGCGAACGGCTCTCTACGAGGCCGAGTACCCGGCGCCCCCTGACATGCGCTTGCCGGGGGCGTGGAGGCTGAGCGCCGGCAGCGTCCCGGTGCCGCCCGTTCCCAAAGGAGCCGCACGGCAGGCGGAGATCACCCGCATCCGCTCCTTGCTGACGGAGGAGCAGCGGAACGAGCCGAGGTACGCGCCCGACAGCGAAACGCTGTGGACGTTGTACTTCGAGCGCCGCCGCGACGAGCAGATCGCCTCCGTCTATGGCGTCACCCCCCGTGGCCGCCCCAGCTCCGAAGGACGGCGCGAGTGGTGGGGCGTCCCCGGCCGCACACTCGACGCTGTCCTCGACCACATTGAGACCGGCAATGCCGCGGCTGGAGTACCCGATGCGCCCCTCCTTCTCTCGCCGCCGGGCGAGGGGTGCAGCAGGGACGCCGCGGGCGAGGCGCACAACGACGACGGCGACTACACCCACTTCTACAGGCTTCTCGGCATGTAGACGGCGGCGTTGGACGGTCACGGCAGTGGCTAGGCGTTTTAGTTCTTTTTTTAAGTTAGTTCATGCATGTTTTAAGTTTTTGTACAAATTTCGACGAAAAATGGCCAAGTTCATGCAAAAGTCGCCGAGTTTGCCAAAAAAAAGAGACGAACTTCGCCGAACCCGCAGCGACCATGGGCGTGTGACTGGGAGCGAACGGAACCCCAGGGGCCGAACTAGCGCCGGCTCGCCCCCAGGCCGCTCTTTTTCGGCGCCCTGGGGGGCCGAACGGCTGGAGATGCTCTTAAATGAAAAATCCCATTGAAGATCCGTTTTCACCATTAAATCCCTCGCGACGAGATCTTCGAAACTAGATCTCATATCAATATATTTCGATGAATTTTTTTGGGTTAAAAGTTGACATGTGTATTGCACATGAATTGCCATGATGTTTATGTTGGGGAACGTAGTAATTTTAAAAAATTTACGCGCACGCAAGATCATGGTGATGCATAGCAACGAGAGGGCAGAGTGTTGTCCATGTACCCTCGTAGACCGAAAGCGGAAGCATTAGCACAACGCGGTTGATGTAGTCGTACGTCTTCAAGATCCGACCGATCAAGTACCGAACGTACAGCACCTCCGAGTTCAGCACACGTTCAGCTTGATGACGTCCCACGAACTCCGTTCCAGCAGAGCTTTGCGGGAGAGTTCCGTCAGCACGACGGCATGATGGTGGTGTTGATGATGCTACCGATGCGGGGCTTCGCCTAAGCACCGCTACGATATTACCGAGGTGGAATATGATGGATGGGGCACCGCACACAGCAAAGAGATCAATGATCAATTGTTGTGTCTAGAGGTGCCCCCCTGCCCCCGTATATAAAGAGCAAGGTGGGAGGCGGCCGGCCAGGAGGAGGGCGCGCCAAGGGGGGGAGTCCTACTCCCACCGGGAGTGGGACTCCTCCTTTCCTTGTTGGAGTAGGAGAGGGGAAGGAAGGGAGAGAGGAGGAGAGGGAAATAAGGGGGGCGCCCCCCCCCCCCCCGGCCTCCTTGTCCAATTCGGACTAGAGGGGGAGGGGGCGCGCGGCCTGCCCTGGCTGCCCCTCCTATTCTCCACTAGGGCCCATGAGGCCTAATAAACCCCCTGGGGGGTTCCGGTAACACCCCGGTACTCCGGTATATGTCTGAAACCTTCCGAAACCATTCCAGTGTCCGAACATAGTCATCCAATATATCAATCTTTATGTCTCGACCATTTCGAGACTCCTCATCATGTCCATGATCATATCCGGGACTCCGAACTACCTTCGGTACATCAAAACACTAAAACTCATAATACCGATCGTCAAAGAACTTTGTTGCAAGTGGACCCTACGGGTTCGAGAACTATGTAGACATGACCGAGACACGTTTCCGGTAAATAACCAATAGCGGAACCTGGATGCTCATACTGGTTCCCGCATATTCTACGAAGATCTTTATCGGTCAAACCGCATAACTACATACATTGTTCCTTTGTCATCGGTATGTTACTTGCCCAAGATTCGATCGTCGGTATCTCAATACCTAGTTCAATGTCATTACCGGCAAGTCTCTTTACTCATTATGTAATGCATCATCCCGCAAATAACTCATTAGTCATATTGCTTGCAAGGATTATAGTGATGTGCATTACCGAGAGGGCCCAGAGATACCTCTCCGACAATCGGAGTGACAAATCGTAATCTCAAAATACGTCAACTCAACAAGTACCTTCGGAGACACCTGTAGAGCACCTTTATAATCACCTAGTTACATTGTGATGTTTGGTAGCACACAAAGTGTTCCTCCGGTAAGCGGGAGTTACATAATTTCATAGTCATAGGAACATGTATAAGTCATGAAGAAAGCAATAGCAACATACTAAACGATCAAGTGCTAAGCTAACGAAATGGGTCAAGTCAATCACATCATTCTTCTAATGATGTGATCCCATTGATCAAATGATAACTCATATCTATGGTTAGAAAACTCAACCATCTCTGATCATTGAGTTAGTTAAGTAGAGGCAAACTAGTGACACTATGTTTGTCTATGTATTCACACATGTATTATGTTTCCGGTTAATACAATTCTATCATGAATAATAAACATTTATCATGATATGAGGAAATAAATAATAACTTTATTATTGCCTCTAGGGCATATTTCCTTCAGTCTCTCACTTACACTAGAGTCAATAATCTAGATTACACAGTAATGATTCTAACACCCATGGAGCCTTGCTGCTGATCATGTTTTGCTCGTGGAAGAGGCTTAGTCAACGGGTCTGCAACATTCAGATCCGTATATATCTTGAAAATCTCTATGTCTCCCACCCGGACTTGGTCCCGGATGGAATTGAAGCTTCTCTTGATGTGCTTGGTTCTCTTGTGAAATCTGGATTCCTTTGCGAAGGCAATTGCACCAGTATTGTCACAAAAGATTTTCATTGGACCTGATGCACTAGGTATGACACCTAGATCGGATATGAACTCCTTCATCCAGACTCCTTCATTTGTCGCTTCCAAGCAGCTATGTACTCCGCTGCACATGTAGATCCCGCCACGACGCTTTGTTTAGAACTGCACCAATAGACAGCTCCACCGCTCAATATAAACACGTATCCAGCTTATGTATTTAGAATCGTCCGGATCGCTGTCAAAGCTTGCATTGACGTAACCATTTACGACTAGCTCTTTGTCACCTCCATAAACGAGAAACATATCCTTAGTCCTTTTCGTGTACTTCAGATGTTCTTGACCGCTGTCCAAAGGATCCACTCCTGGATTACTTTAGTACCTCCCTGCTAAACTAATAGCAAGGCACACATCAGGTCTGGTACACAGCATTGCATACATGATAGAGCCTATGGCTGAAGCATAGGGAACATCTTTCATTTTCTCTCTATCTTCTGCAGTGGTCGGGCATTGAGTCTGACTCAATTTCACACCTTGTATTACAGGCAAGAACCCTTTCTTTGCTTGATCCATTTTGAACTTTTTCAAAACTTTATCAAGGTATGTACTTTGTGAAAGTCCAATTAATCGTCTTGATCTATCTCTATAGATCTTGATGCCCAATATATAAGCACCTTCACCGAGGTCTTTCATTGAAAAACTTTTATTCAAGTATCCTTTTATGCTATCCAGAAATTCTATATCATTTCCGATCAACAATATGTCATCCACATATAATATTAGAAATGCTACAGAGCTCCCACTCACTTTCTTGTAAATACAGGCTTCTCCGTAAGTCTCAGATAAAACCATATGCTTTGATCACACTATCAAAGCGTTTATTCCAACTCCGAGAGGCTTGCACCAGTCCATAAATGGATCGCTGGAGCTTGCACACTTTGTTAGCACCGTTTGGATCGACAAAACCTTCTGGTTGCATCATATACAACTCTTCTTCCATAAATCCATTCAGGAATGCAGCTTTGACATCCATTTGCCAAATTTCATAATCAAAAAATGCGGCAATTGCTAACATGATTCAGACAGACTTAAGCATCGCTACGGGTGAGGAAGTCTCATCGTAGTCAACCCCTTGAACTTGTCGAAAACCTTTCGTAACAAGTCGAGCTTTGTAGTCAGTAACATTACCATCTGCGTCAGTCTTCTTCTTGAAGATCCATTTGTTCACGATGGCTTGCTGATCATCGGGCAAGTCAACCAAAGTCCATAATTTGTTCTCATACATGGATCCCATCACAGATTTCATGGCCTCAAGACATTTTGCGGAATCTGGGCTCATCATCGCTTCCTCATAGTTCGTAGGTTCGCCATGGTCAAGTAACATGACCTCCAGAATAGGATTACCGTATCACTCTGGTGCGGATCTTACTCTGGTTGACCTCGTAGGTTCGGTAGTAACTCGATCTAAAGTTTCATGATCAATATCATTAGATTCCTCACTAATTGGTGTAGGTGTCACAGGAACCGGTTTCTGTGATGAACAACTTTCCAATAAGGGAGCGCGTACAGTTACCTCATCAAGTTCTACTTTCCTCCCACTCACTTCTTTCGAGAGAAACTCCTTCTCTGGAAAGGATCCATTCTTAGCAACGAATGTCTTGCCTTCGGATCTGTGATAGAAGGTGTAGCCAACAATTTCCTTTGGGTATCCTATGAAGACACATTTCTCCGATTTGGGTTCAAGCTTATCAGGTTGAAGCATTTTCACATAAGCATCGCAGCCCCAAACTTTAAGAAACGAAAACTTTGGTTTCTTGCCAAACCATAGTTCATAAGGCGTTGTCTCAACGGATTTTGATGGTGCCATATTTAACGTGAATGCAGCCGTCTCTAAAGCATAACCCCAAAACGATAGCGGTAAATCAGTAAGAGACATCATAGATCGCACCATATGTAGTAAAGTACGATTACGATGTTCGGACACACCATTACATTGTGGTGTTACAGGTGGAGTGATTTGCGAATCTATTCCTCATTGTTTCAAACGTAGACCAAATTCCTAACTCAAATATTCTCCTCCACGATTAGATCGTAGAAACTTTATTTTCTTGTTACGATGATTTTCCACTTCACTATGAAATTATTTGAAGTTTTCAAATGTTTCAGACTCATGTTTCATTAAGTAGATATTCCCATATCTGCTCAAATCATGTGTGAAGGTGAGAAAATAGTGATTCCCGCCGCGAGCCTCAATTTTCATCGGACCACATACATCAATATGTATGATTTCCAACAAATCTGTTGTTCGCTCCATAGTTCCGGAGAACGGCGTTTTAGTTATCTTGCCCATGAGGCATGGTTCGCAAGTACCAAGTGATTCATAATCAAGTGATTCCAAAAGTCCATCAGTATGGAGTTTCTTCATGCGCTTTATACCAATATGACCCAAACGGCAGTGCCTCAAATAAGTTTCACTATCATTATCAACCCTGCACTTTTGGCTTCAACATTATGAATATGTGTATCGCTACTATCGAGATTCAATAAAAATATACCACTCTTCAAGGTTGCATGACCATAAAAGATATTACTCATATAAATAGAACAACCATTATTCTCAGATTTAAATCAATAACCGTCTCGTATCAAACAAGATCCAGATATAATGTTCATGCTCAACGCTGGCACCAAAAAACAATTATTCAGGTCTAAAACTAATCCCGAAGGTAGATGTAGAGGTAGCGTGCCGACGGCGATCACATCGACTTTGGAACCATTTCCCACGCCAAGATCGTCACCTTGTCCTTAGCCAGTCTTCGCATAATCCGTAGTCCCTGTTTTGAGTTGCAAATATTAGCAATGTAACCAAGATCAAATACCCAAGTGCTACTGCGAGCTCTGGTAAGGTACACATCAATAACATGTATATCACATATACCATTGTTCACCTTGCCATCCTTCTTATCCGCCTAATACTTGGGGCAGTTCCACTTCCAGTGACCAGTCTGTTTGCAGTAGAAGCACTCAGTCTCAGGCTTAGGTCCAGACTTGGGTTTCTTCTCTTGAGCAGGAACTTGTTTTCCGTTCTTCTTGAAGTTCCCCTTCTTCTTCCCTTTACCTTTTTTCTTGAAACTGGTGGTCTTGTTGACCATCAAGACTTGATGCTCCTTCTTGATTTCTATCTCCGTAGCCTTTAGCATTGCGAAGAGCTCGGGAATTGTTTTGTTCATCCCTTGCATGTTATAGTTCATCACGAAGCTCTTGTAGCTTGGTGGCAGTGATTGAAGAATTATGTCAATGACACTATCATCCGAAAGATTAACTCCCAGTTGAATCAAGTGATTGTTATACCCAGACATTCTGAGTATATGTTCACTGACAGAACTATTCTCCTCCATCTTGCAGCTATAGAACTTATTGGAGACTTCATATCTCTCAATCCGGGCATTTGCTTGAAATATTAACTTCAACTCCTGGAACATCTCATATGCTCCATGACGTTCAAAACGTCGTTGAAGTACCGGTTCTAAGCCGTAAAGCATGGCACACTGAACTATCGAGTAGTCATCAGCTTTGCTCTGCCAGACGTTCTTAACGTCGTCAGTTGCATCTGCAGCAGGCCTGGCACCTAGCGGTGCTTTGATGACCCACAAGTATAGGGGATCTATCGTAGTCCTTTCGATAAATAAGAGTGTCGAACCCAACGAGGAGCAGAAGGAAATGATAAGCGGTTTTCAGCAAGGTATTCTCTTCAAGTACTGAAATAAGTGGTAACAGATAATTTTATGATAAGATAATTTGTAACGAGCAACAAGTAATAAAAGTAAATAAAGTGCAGTAAGGTTGCCCAATCCTTTTTGTAGCAAAGGACAAGCCTGGACAAACTCTTATAATAGGAAAAGCGCTCCCGACGACACATGGGAATATCATCAAGCTAGTTTTCATCACGTTCATATGATTCACGTTCGGTACTTTGATAATTTGATATGTGGGTGGACCAGTGCTTGGGTGCTGTTCTTACTTGAAAAAACATCCCACTTATGATTAACCTCTATCGCAAGCATCCGCAACTACAACAAAAGTATTAAGGTAAACCTAACCATAGCATGAAACATATGGATCCAAATCAGCCCCTTACGAAGCAACGCATAAACTAGGGTTTAAGCTTCTGTCATTCTAGCAACCCATCATCTACTTATTACTTCCCAATGCCTTCCTCTAGGCCCAAATAATGGTGAAGTGTTATGTAGTCGATATTCACATAACACCACTAGAGAATAGACAACATACATCTCATCAAAATATCGAACAAATACCAAATTCACATGACTACTGATAGCAAGACTTCTCCCATGTCCTCAGGAACAAACGTAACTACTCACAAAGCATATTCATGTTCATAATCAGAGGGGTATTAATATGCATAAGGATCTGAACATATGATCTTCCACCAAATAAACCAACTAGCATCAACTACAAGGAGTAATCAACACTACTAGCAACCTACTAGTACCAATCCCGGACTTGAAGACAAGAATTGAATACAAGAGATGAACTAGGGTTTGGAGATGAGATGGTGCTGGTGAAGATGTTGATGGAGATTGCCCTCTCCCGATGAGAGGAGCGTTGGTGATGATGATGACGATGATTTCCCCCTCCTGGAGGGAAGTGTCCCCGGCAGAACAGCTCTCCCGGAGCCCTAGATTAGTTCCGCCAAGGTTCCGCCTCGTGGCGGCGGAGTTTCGTCCCGAAAGGTTGCTTCCTATTTTTTTCTCGACGAAAGACCTCATATAGCAGAAGATGGGCATCGGAGAGTCACCAGGGGGCCCACGAGGTAGGGGGGCGCGCCCTAGGAGGGGGGGGGCGCGCCCCCACCCTCGAGGACAGGGTGTGGGCCCCCTGGCCGTCATCTTTGGCGAGTATATTTTATTATTTATTGTAAGATATTCCGTGGAGTTTCAGGACTTTTGGAGTTGCGCAGAATAGGTCTCTAATATTTGCTCCTTTTCCAGCCCAGAATTGCAGCTGCCGGCATTCTCCCTCCTTATGTAAACCTTGTAAAATAAGAGAGAATAGGCATAAGTATTTTGACATAACATGTAATAACATCCCATAATGTAATAAATATCGATATAAAAGCATGATGCAAAATGGACGTATCAACTCCCCCAAGCTTAGACCTCGCTTGTCCTCAAGCAAAAGCCGATAACGATAAATATGTCCCCATGTTTAGAGGTAGAGGCGTCGATAAAAATAAAAATATGGACATGAAGGCATCATGATTATTCTCATAACAACAACATATATAGGTATTGTCATATGATTTCTTATGTTCAATTAGTAATCGATTCACAATGCAGAGTACGAATCATAAACTTTATTGAGAACCAACAAACTATAATCTCAGTCATTGAAGCAATTGCAATTTATCATAACATCGGAAAGATTCTATGCCAGAGCTTAATAGCAAGTCCACATACTCAACTATCATTTAGTCTTTCATAATTGCTAACACTCACGCGATACTTGTGGTTACGGAGTTTTAATCGGACACATAGAAAGATAGGGGCTTATAGTTTCGCCTCCCAACCTTTTACCTCAAGGGTAATGTCAACAATTGTAGGACCTTGAAGTATGACTAGAGGGGGGGGGGGGTGATTAGACTACTTGACCAATTAAAAACTTAACCTTTTCCCAATTTTAGAGTTTGAGAGATTTTAGCTACCTTAGGACAAGTCAAGCAATCATCACACAAATCAAGCAAGCATGCAAAGAGTATATAGGCAGCAGAAATTAAAGCATGCAACTTGCAAGAAAGTAAAGGGAAGGGTTTGGAGGATTCAAACGCAATTGGAGACACGGATGTTTTTGGCGTGGTTCCGGTAGGTGGTGCTATCGTACCTCCACGTTGATGGAGACTTCAACCCACGAAGGGTAACTGTTGCGCGAGTCCACGGAGGGCTCGACCCATGAAGGGTCCACGAAGAAGCAACCTTGTCTATCCCACCATGGCCGTTGCCCACGAAGGACTTGCCTCACTAGCGGTAGATCTTCACGAAGTAGGCGATCTCCTTGCCCTTACAAACTCCTTGGTTCAACTCCACAATCTTGTCGGAGGCTCCCAAGTGACACCTAGCCAATCTAGGAGACACCACTCTCCAAGAAGTAACAAATGGTGCGTTGATGATGAACTCCTTGCTCTTGTGCTTCAAATGATAGTCTCCCGAACACTCAACTCTCTCTCATAGGATTTGGATCTGGTGGAAAGAGGGTTTGAGTGAAAAGCAACTTGGGGAAGGCTAGAGATCAAGATTCATATGGTTGGAATGGAATATCTTGGCTTCAACACATGAGTAGGTGGTTCTCTCTTAGAACTGGTAAGTTGGAAGTGTAGGTTTGTTCTGATGGCTCTCTCCATGAATGAAGAGGAGGTGGAGGGGTATATATAGCCTCCACAACAAAATCTAACCGTTACACACAATTTACCAAACTCGGTGGGACCGATTCAATGCACTTCGGTCGGACCGATTTAGTAAACCTAGTGACCGTTAGTGATTTTCGTGGATCGACATGCGACTCGGTGAGACCGATTCGGTTAGGGTTAGGGCATAACGTAATCTCGGTAAGACTGATTACACAAACTCGGTGAGACCGATTTTGGTAATAAGCTTTCCAGAGAGTTGGTCAGGTAAACTCGGTGGGACCGATTTGCTCTTTTCGGTGAGACCGAAATGTTACAAAAGGGAAACAGAGAGTTTACATTGCAATCTCGGTGGGACCGATCGCTCACTTCGGTTAGACCGAAACGTTATGATGGGAAACAGAAAGATTACAATCCCATCTCGGTGAGAACGAGATCCCTATCAGTAGGACTGATTTGCCTAGGGTTTCTGGCAGTGGCTATGACTTTTGAAATCGGTGGCGCCGGGTAGGAAGAATCGGTGTGACCGATTTTGGCTCTGGGTTTCGGTCATATGTGGATGTGAGAAAGTAGTGGAGGGTTTTGGAGCATATCACTAAGCACATGAAGCAAAAGGCTCATTAAGCAACACCTCATCCCTCCTTGATAGTACTGGCTTTTCCTATAGACTCAATGTGATCTTGGATCACTAAAATGCAAAATGTAGAGTCTTGAGCTTTTGAGCTTGAGCCAATCCATTGTCCTTAGTAATTTGAGGGATCCACTTTCATCATCCATGCCATGCCATTCATTGATCTTTCCTGAAATAATAGTCTTGGAATAGCATTAGCTCAATGAGCTATATGTTGTTAAGAATTACCAAAACCACCTAGGGATAGTTGCACTTTCAATCTCCCCCTTTTTGGTAATTGATGACAACATATAGATCAAAGCTTCGACAAATGATAATAAGATTGAAAAACATCGTCGCTTTGAGAAGTATATGATAAGCAAGAGCTCCCCCTAAATTTGTGCATAGTTTAAGATTTGCTTTGGACTGCAAATGCACAAGGAATTAGGCTCATGGGTTACTCTTCCATGTCACATACATCTTGGTGGAGCGCTCAAAATGATAAAGATTGAATACATGCACTCATCACCAAGCAAAGTGAATGATCACATAGGATAGATAAGATAATATCATCAAACATGCATAAGTGTAGCTTATGATCAAACACATGATCATCAATGTCTCACAAGAATAGCATAGTATCTCAAGCAATCAAAAGCAAACAAGTTTGAACCACCAAATCAAGAGAGAACAAAAGCAACACTCTCTCTCTCTCGAAGCCTATGATCTATACATTTTTCTCCCCCTTTGGCAACAAGTTACCACAAAGTTCATAGAAAATGCATAGTACTATGTCGTCTCTCAGGCTTGGTCTTCTGGTGGTGGTGTAGACAGGACTCCAAGGATGAACGCATCAGTAGACGTGGTAGGAGCTGAAGAAGTTGGAGCTGGAGCTGGTTGAGCTGGGGCTGTAGCTGGAGCGGAAGAAGTTGCTCTGGTGTCTGGAGTTGGTACTGCAGCTGACCTCTGAGCTCTAGGCACTCTGGCAAATGCATCAGTTGTCGTCTTGCCCTTCCTCTCCTCGTGATATCATCTTGTAATTGCTCCACAATGACTGAATCTCACCACTTTGACATCAAGATCATAGAATTTTTGTTCCATGATTCTCTCCAGGCTCTCCTGGTTTTGAGTTAGGGTGGCCAACCCCTTCTCAATCCGTAAAGTTGATGCTATTAAGTAACCAAGCTGCTCCTGCTTGCTCTTCAGTAAGTAGTCAGATGCCTCTGCTTGAGTTGGCATCTTTGCAGCTTTCTCTTGCCTTGCCTTCTCCTTTCTCTCCTGAGCTTGCACTAATGATGGTTCATTCTCTATCATGACAACTAGATTGTCCTCAAAATCAGGATATAGAACCATGTGTTCCTTATCCAAGAGATACTTTCCTGTGCCCATCTTCGAGTTTATCAACTCCTGAATCTGTGGGGCATAACCACAACTCCTCTTCTGATCTGTTGTTGTCCTCTTAATTGTCTCGACTATGAGGCTCATGACCTTGAATTTCCGAGGCACATAAAAAACGTGAAGCAAATTGATTGCATGCCCTCTAATCATGTTATGGTCACCTGACTTGGGCAAAAGAGTATGCCTTAAGATCCAGTTGATCGTAGGCAACCCTGACAACAGAAAATGGACTGACCCAAACTTGAAGGTCTCAATTGCATCATCTGGGATCTCCTTGTACATATGTTCCATTGAGTTATGATACATTTTCTTCTTACCATAAATGTCCAGGTCATCCTCACTTTCCTTTGGGGCATTGATCAAACTTGCCCATTCCTCTATGGTAGACTGATATCTAGTTCCTTCTGACATCCACACTATCCTGCCATCTGGATAGACATGTGCTGTGGAGTAGAATTGCATGATAAGTTCATCGTTCCAGTTGGTGAGCTTCACCAACAAAATCAGCAACTCCACAAGCACTGAAGCTGTCATATACTCCAGGGTAGTGTTCTGCGTTCTCCTTCATGTAGGTCCAGTTGACCCACCTCATATCACAAACTATGGGCTTCTTATCCAACAAAATTGTCTCATAGAAGTCATGTTGTTCCTTGGTGTGGAACCTGTAATCCACATCAGTCCTTCTCCTCGTGGCATATGGATCTGTCTCTCTCCATAGCCTCAACCCATTATCTCTCCTGATCTTCATGTTTTCAGCCACAGGGTGGGCATCATTATGGTCTGGTATCTTGGGCCTGAGCTTCCTCAGAACTTGTCCTTCTTCATCTTCCTCCTCAGCAACCTCAGGCACTGGGGCCTTGTTCTTCTCAGCAGCTGGTATGTTCCTGGTATTCCTCTTGAGTACATTCTTGGCCTTGGGGGCAGCTTTGGGCTTGGAAGTTGCAACTCCTGACTTGATTGCATCACCCATCAGCTTTTGTGCCTTGGGTGCTGGCTCTGCAACCTTTTCTTCTTCTTCCTCTTCCATCATGGAAGGCTTCCCAATCACTCTTGCCATGGTCTTCTTGACCCTTTCTTTCCTTTTCTTTCCCTCTGCAGCAACAGGCTCTTTGGGTTGAGATTCCAAAGGAGCTTGAGTAGACACTCTAGCTTTGGACATTGGTTGTCTGCCTGCTGGCCTTTTGATTTTCAAGCCAGGCTTCACTGCAGATGAACTGAACTCCCTCTTGAGCACTTTCTTCTTGGAGCTTGCCTCATCCTCAACTGCCACGTAATCCTCATCTTCAGACTCTGAGGTTTTATTCTTCCTTTGCCTGGTAGCAGCCTTAGGCAGGTTGCTAGGAGTGCTCCTGCTGCCTTCATCTGAAGAGCTGGAGGGACTAGTGCCCTCACTCATGTCAATCTGCCCTTCTGACCTGTTTTGACTGTCACTTTGGTCTGACATGCTGCAAACACTGACTGCTGACCCTGTGAAGAGTTATAGATGAGATAGAGAGGATGAGCATCACAAAATGCAGAGATTTTTGCAAAAGAATGATTCAAAAATTCAGTTTTAGTTTTCCATAGAAAGCATTTCGGATCAACCGATTTTCAAACTCGGTGATACCGAAGCAGTTTTGGAACCTAAACTGATGAACTCGGTTGGACCGAGTCACAGTTCGGTGGCACCGAGACTGCTAGGGTTTCACAAAGTCCTAAAATCGGTCGCACCGATTAGCAATTCTCGGTCAGACCGAGAGTTACTAGTGCAATGGCATAAGCCAAATCGGTGGGACCGATTTTTTCAACTCGGTGGGTCCGAGATGGTTTCGGCAAAAACCTAACCCTAAGTTTTCAAATCTCATCTAATCTATGGATTGCATTGACTGGATAGGAGTGTTTCAATCGTGGCAAGAATCAATAAGAACACAATATGCTAGGAATCGGACGAGGATAGCACTGTGATCGAGTCCATACCCTAGCTCGGCGATGAACTTCGCCACGGCGGCAACGGCGGGGTTGAATTCGCTGACGGCGGCGGAGACTAGCGACAGGAGGCGGCTGGCGACGAGGAGACGATCCGGAGACCTTGGAGGCAGAGCGAGCTATTTCGCGGGCGAAGGGGTTCGGAGAAATTTCCAAAATATTGCCCGTGACTATATATAGCCCGACCACAGCCGGTGTGACCGAAAGTGGAACAACTCGGTGGCACCAAGATGCATAACTGTGTTCACATACAGCAACTCGGTGTGACAGAAAAGTTCAAATCGGTTGCACCGAGATTGAAAACCTAGATCGACTTAGTGATCTCGGTAGGACCGAAATGGAGGAATCGGTCAGACCGAGAATCGCAAAGAAGTTTTGGGAGTTTAAGTCCATGACGAATCGGCGACTCCGAGTGCTCCTCACACAGAGTGGTTCGAATCTGACTTGATCAAATTTTGTGATGTAGCATGAATAGAGTTTGAGACGAGAAAAGCATAGATAGCTAGAGAAAGTTCTTAGGCATTCTTGTCCATCCACTTGGCCAAAAGAAAAAAGAACCAAACACTCAAAACAACAAGTGGATGTCCTTGAATGAGTAAAATATGCACCAACATGCTCACACAATAAGATGACAAATAAAATATGTGTCAAAGCATGCACAACCAATTCTAGCATCTATCAAACAATTGGCGATGACTAGGTCATCTATATATGAGTATATTGACTTTGGAGTCAAATGAGAAACATTTGATCATAGGTCATACTCATCGTTTAAGCTCAAGTGGGATTACCACTTTTACATAATGCATTGATGTGTTCACACCATTAGAGTTTCTTTGACTCAATTCTTAGAGTTAAGCTCCCCCTAGATGTGAGATCCCACTTAGAGGGATGAACTAACCTTGGGTTTTGTCGATGATGACTTCATGTAGGTGTTGAAGATGTGGATGCTCAATGTTGATGTAGATCAATTGGAGCAATCCTTTGGAGTGAGTTGGACTTTCAACTTGCCTACATGGGTTAATCCCACAAGGAACAAACAAGAATATCCATATACATAGAGTGATGCACACACAATATGATGTCCATGAATTCATTAGGTTACCTTGTCCCTTGCCTTACCAACATGAGGGTTTGTGACTCCTTGAACTAGTGCAAGATGTGGAAGTTGATTGCACTTGTCCTTGCCATAATGATATGTGTGAAGAATGTTGGCGGAGTCACCCTCAAGAACTCTCTAGTTCTTCTTCTTCGGGATCCACATCATCTTGATGGGAATCCTTGGAGTTGTAGTCATACTTGATGAAGTAGAACATGTAGTAGTCTTGGGAATCCACTTGAACGAGGCCTTAGGTGCTTCTTCAAATGCATCAATCTCTTCTTGAAGCTTGTCCTTGCCTTTGTTCTTGTGGTCTTGTGGTTGAAGATCATCTTGTGCTTGTGTTCCCTTGAAGGAAGTAGGATCATACTTCTCTTGTTGAGGAACAAACTTCGTCTTGGGGTATTGATCTTCTTCCCACTCAGCTCCATTGGCATTGAACTTTCGTTCAAAACCAACACCTTGATTTTTCCGGTGTCTTCCTTGCTTGCGTACAATTTCCTCGAATTGCTTACTCCCGGCAAGGCTCTTGTAAACACCTTTCTCTATAATTCCCTTCAATAAGCTACTTTCTTGCTCAAGTGTAACTTGGCTAAGAGAATCATTAGTGGAATCAAGAGAACTACTAGAAGCAACAATATTGGATTTGACATTATTATTGTTACTACAAGAGGAAGTATCTTTCTTGTACTTGTTACTAGACTTGACTTGAGGCATGTAAGTAGATAGGAGTAAACATGTGGCAATGTAAGAAGAACTTTTCTTACGGCGATCATCATTGATTTCTTTTAAGAACTCATGCTCTTGCTCAAGATTGAGCTTTTCAAAGCGTAACTTCTCATGAGCCCTTAAAATTCTCGATGATCTTCGAAGATAGTTTCATGAGCCAACTTAAGGGTGTTTAGTTCTTTAGTTAGAAGCTCAATCTTCTCCTTATCATTGTCATTCGTTTTATCTCGATTAGCATGATTAATTGACGTTTCATCATAGTATTCATCACTAGAGTTGTCAACAAGTAAATCATCATCCACAAGCAAGTCATCTTCATCACTATTGAAATCAACATACTCAGGATGTGTTACCTTTTGACCTTTGGCCATGAAGCATCTTCCAATTCCTTCATTTGGTGAATCAAATATGTCGTAGGAGTTGGTTGACACAAGTGCTAGACCGGCAACACCTTCATCTTGAGTATATTTGGAGTCGGAGTGATAGCTTTTCTCGGAGTGATTGTCGGAGTCGGAGCCGGATACCCATTCACCAACATGAGCTTGATGTCTTCGTTTTGTGTAGCTTTTTTATGACTTGTCCTTCCTTTCCGAATCCTTGCTTCTCTGTGAGGGTCTACGTTCATAACGATCATCTCTACTCCTCCTCTCTCTTGGTGGTGATTCTTCTCTTTTGCTTCTTCTTCTTGGGGAACCTTCTCTTCTTTTGTAGGGTGCCGTACACTCATTGGAATAGTGTCCAGGCCTCCCACAATTGTAGCAATTGCGCTCTTGACTAGAAGATCTTTTGTCATGGTAAGTCCTTGACTTGGAGCTTCTTTCTTTGCTTCTACTCTTGTAGTATTTGTTGAAGTTCTTCACCATTAAGCTCAATTCTTCATTGAAGGTTTGAGTCTCACTCGATGATGTGGGGGCTTCACTTGAAGCTTTGTAAGCACCACTTGACTTGTTGTGAAGTTCCTCCTTATCCTTGAGTGACATCTCATGAGCAACAATTCTTCCAATGACTTCCGTTGGCTTGAGATCTTTGTATTTTGGCATCATTTGGATCAATGTGCACACGGTATCATACTTTCCATCCAATGCTCTTAGGATCTTCTTGATGATGAATCTGTCGGTTATCTCTTCACCCCCTAAGCCGGCAATCTCATTTGTAATAAGAGCAAGCCTAGAGTACATTTCAGCGACACCTTCACCATCCTTCATTCTGAACTTGTCAAGCTACTTTGGAGCACATCCAACTTGGATTCCTTGACGGATACGGTACCTTCATGCATATCAATCAAAGTATCCCAAATTTCTTTTGCATTCTCAAGACGGCTGATTTTGTTGAATTCTTCGGGGCACAATCCGTTGAAGATGATATCACAAGCTTGAGCGTTGTATTGCAACATCTCCAATTCTTCCGCATT
Source organism: Aegilops bicornis (assembly GCA_021605145.1). NCBI lineage: Eukaryota > Viridiplantae > Streptophyta > Magnoliopsida > Poales > Poaceae > Aegilops > Aegilops bicornis. The sequence continues at coordinate 74,535,976 of CM038671.1, read as the reverse complement.
AGCTTCACGGTTCGGCTCTCTCCCATCAAAGAATTCACCTTGCAAGCCAATACAAATAATTGCCCAAACGGCGGGGTTATGTCCGAGAATATGCATTTTCATCTTATGCTTCCAACTAGCAAAATTAGTACCATCAAAGTAAGGACCTCTACGGTGATAATTTCCCTCGCTAGACGCCATACTCTTCTAGGTTGTGAAACCAAGGATATGACCACCAAAAGCTATGGAAATCAAAGCAAATGGAGACCAAAGCTCTGATACCACTTGTAGGACCTTGAAGTATGTATAGAGGGGGGTGATTAGACTACTTGACCAATTAAAAACTTAACCTTTTCCCAATTTTGGAGTTTGACTGATTTTAGCTATCTTAGGACAAGTCAAGCAATCATCACAAAAATCAAGCAAGCATGCAAAGAGTATATAGGCAGCGGAAATTAAAGCATGCAACTTGCAAGAAAGTAAAGGGAAGGGTTTGGAGGATTCAAACGCAATTGGAGACATGGATGTTTTTGGCGTGGTTCTGATAGGTGGTGCTATTGTACCTCCACGTTGATGGATACTTCAACCCACGAAGGGTAACGGTTGCGCGAGTCCACGGAGGGCTCCACCATGGCCATCGCCCATGAAGGACTTGCCTCACTAGCGGTAGATCTTCACGAAGTAGGCGATCTCCTTTCCCTTACAAACTCCTTGGTTCAACTCCACAATCTTGTCGGAGGCTACCAAGTGACACCTAGCCAATCTAGGACACACCACTCTCCAAGAAGTAACAAATGGTGTGTTGATGATGTACTCCTTTCTCTTGTGCTTCAAATGATAGTCTCCCCAACACTCAACTCTCTCTCATAGGATTTGGATCTGGTGGAAAGAGGGTTTGAGTGGAAAGCAACTTGGGGAAGGCTAGAGATCAAGATTCATATGGTTGGAATGGAATATCTTGGCCCAACACATGAGTAGGTGGTTCTCTCTCAGAACTGGTAAGTTGGAAGTGTAGGTTTGTTTTTATGGCTCTCTCCATGAATGAAGAGGAGGTGGAGGGGTATATATAGCCTCCACACAAAATCTAACCGTTACACACAATTTACCAAACTCGGTGGGACCAATTCAACAGACTCGGTCGGACCGATTTAGTAAACCTAGTGACCGTTAGTGATTTTCTTGGGACTGACATGCAACTCGGCGAGACCGATTCGTTAGGGTTAGGGCATAACGTAATCTCGGTAAGACCGACATTACACAAACTCGGTGAGACCAATTTTGGTAATAAGCTTTCCAGAGAGTTGGTCGTAAACTCAGTGGGACTGATTTGCTCTTTTCGGTGAGACCGAAATGTTACAAAAGGAAACAGAGAGTTTACATTGCAATCTCGGTGGGACCGATCGCTCACTTCGTTAGACCGAACGCTATTTAAGGGAAACAGAAAGATTACAATCCCATCTCGGTGAGACCGAGATCCCTATCGGTAGGACCGGTTTGCCTAGGGTTTGTGGCAGTGGCTATGACTTTTTAAATCGGTGGCGACGGGTAGGAAGAATCATGTGGCCGATTTTGGCTCTGGGTTTAGCTCATATGTGGATGTGGGAAAGTAGTGGAGGGTTTTGGAGCATATCACTAAGCACATGAAGCAAAAGGATCATTAAGCAACACCTCATCCCTCCTTGATAGTATTGGCTTTTCCTATAGACTCAATGTGATCTTGGATCACTAAAATGCAAAATGTAGAGTCTTGAGCTTTTGAGCTTGAGACAATCCATTGTCCTTAGTATTTTGAGGGATCCACTTTCAGTCTTGGAATAGCGTTAGCTCAATGAGCTATATGTTGTTATGAATTACCAAAACCACCTAGGGATAGTTGCACTTTCAACAATAATAACTCATGCCCCCTACATCCAATTATATTTATCAATCAGGATATTTCCAACATACTGTGCTTGCCAAAGGATAATATGTAAAAAGGAAAGGTGAAGATCACCATGACTCTTGTATAAGATAGAGTATAATAATAAAAGATAGGCCCTTCGCAGAGGGAAGCAGAGGTTGCCATGCGCTTTTATGGTTGGATGCACAAAATCTTAATGCGAAAGAACGTCACTTTATATTGCCCCTTGTGATATGAACCTTTATTATGCAGTCCGTCGCTTTTATTTCTTCCACATCACAAGATCGTATAAAGCTTATTTCTCCCACACCAATCAATCATACATATTTAGAGAGCAATTTTTATTGCTTTGCACCGATAGCAACTCACTTGAAGGATCTTACTCAATCCATAGGTAGATATGGTGGACTCTCATGACAAAACTGGTTTAAGGATTTATGGAAGCACAAGTAGTATCTCTACTTGGTGCTGAGAATTTGGCTAGCATGAGGGGGGAAAGGCAATCTCAACATGTTGGGAGATCCATGACAATATACTTTATCTCAGATATAAGAAAACATAACTCATTACGTTGTCCTCCTTGTCCAACATCAACTCTTTAGCATGTCATATTTTAATGAGTGCTCACAATCATAAAAGATGTCAATAATAGTATATCTATATGTGAAACCTCTCTTTCCTTATTACTTCCTATTAATTGCAACGATGACCAAAGCTATGTTTGTCAACTCCCAACAACTTTTAATCATCATACTCTTTCTATGTGAAGTCATCACTTTCAATAAGATTAATACAAGCTTTTTGTTTCTTTTTATTCTTTTTATCTATTCTTTTATTTTATTCACTCAAGATCACGGCAAAATAATTAAGCCCTTGACTCAACACTAATCTTTATTATATAGCTCACTGACTCGATTACATAGAGAGATCATAAAGCAAAATTCAAAACTAGATCATGCCATAAACTTTATTCTATTAGATCAAGATACTACTAATAGGATCGAACTAAGAAAAACGGTAAAGATAGGAGATGTGGTTGTGATACGATACCGGGGCACCTCCCACAAGCTTGGCAGTTGCCAAGGGGAGTGCCCATACCCATGTGATTATGTCTCCTTTGTTGGGAAGAAGGTGGTGGTGTTGTCGACTTAGTTGATGGCATAGACTTCTCCCTTAATTTGCGCTTGAGGAAGGCATTTTGATCCCTCAGATCATCAATCTCCCACTCCAGGGTTAATATCTTTTTGCATAGGTCCTGCTTATTTTCCTGCAAGATACAAAAAGGGATAAACTCGAACTTTGGTTTCTTTACCCTATCAGGGAGACTTGACTTTTGAACTCCACGTGCATGTCCCTCAAAGTTGAGGTAATGGGGCTTCATCTTCATCTGAGCTCGTCTCCTCCTTCCCCTTGGTTCATAGTCCTCTTCTTCCTCCGTGGTCCAACCATCGTGCTCCACATCTCCATAGACCTTAGGATTGGCTAAGTAATCATCCACATAGCTTTCTCCTTCTGAATCCTAGGAAGACATGTTGATTTAATCTGCAACGGGACGGCTCGAAACGAAAACAGAGGATAATTGCGTGATACGGGAGTCAAAACCTTCGGGAGAATATATAATGAATTTTTACCGACCAAAATATGTATCGTGCAAGAAAACGGAGTCCGGAAGGCACACGAGGTGACCACGAGGTAGGGGGCGCGCCCAGGGGGGTAGGGCGCACCCTCCACCCTCGTGGGGCCCTCGTGTCCTTCCCGGACTGCTACTTATTTTTCTATTTTTCTAAATATTCCAAAACAGAGAAATATTGCCTTAAAAATTGTTTTGGAGTCGGTTTACTTACCATACCACATACCTATTCCTTTTCGGAGTCTGAAACGTTCTGGAAAGTGTCCCTTATATATTCCTCCGGGGTTACGGTTTCAATAATATTAGTTTCAACATTAATGGGATTACCTGAGATATAATGTTTGATTCTCTGACCGTTTACCACCTCCGGATTTGTGCCTTGGAAGCTGTTGATTTTTATGGCACCGGAATGATAGACCTCCTCGATAACGTAGGGTCCTTCCCATTAAGAGAGAAGTTTTCCTGCAAAAAATCTTAAATGAGAGTTGTATAGCAATACATAATCACCTACATTAAACTCATGCTTTTGTAGCCTTTTATCATGCCATCTTTTAACTTTTTCTTTAAACAACTTGGCATTTTCATAAGCTTGGGTTCTCCATTCATCAAGTGAGCTAATATCAAATAACCTCTTCTCATCGGCAAGTTTGAAATCATAGTTGAGCTCTTTAATAGCCCAATAAGCCTTATGTTCTAGTTCGAGAGGTAAGTGACATGCTTTTCCATAGACCATTTTATAGGGAGACATACCCATAGGATTTTATATGCAGTTCTATAGGCCCATAATGCATCATCAAGTTTCTTGGACCAATTCTTTCTAGACCTATTGACAGTCTTTTCCAAAATTAATTTGAGCTCTCTATTACTCAATTCTACTTGAGCACTAGACTATGGGTGATAAGGAGATGCAATTCTATGATTAACATCATATTTAGCAAGCATTTTACGGAAAGCACCATGAATAAAATGTGAACCACCATCAGTCATTAAATATCTAGGGACTCCAAACCTCGGAAAAATAACTTCTTTAAGCATTTTAATAGAAGTGTTATGATCAGCACTACTAGTTGGAATAGCTTCTACCCACTTAGTAACATAATCAACAGCAACTAAAATATGTGTATATCCATCAGAGGTAGGAAAAGGTCCCATATAATCAAAGCCCCAAACATCGAATGGTTCAATAACAAGTGAATAATTCATAGGCATTTCTTGACGTATACTAATATTACCGATTCTTTGACATTCGTCACAAGATAAGACAAACTTACGGGCATCCTTGAAGAGAGTAGGCCAATAAAAACCAGATTGCAATACCTTATGTGCAGTTCTATATCCAGCGTGGTGCCCTCCATAAGCTTCGGAGTGACACAACATCTAATAACACCATCTACTACTTCTTTATAAAGATGTGGGTCATCCCAAAAGTAATGCCTCAAATCATAGTTTTTTTTTTCTTTTGCTGGTATGTGAAACTAGGTGGTATAAATTTAGCAACAATGTAATTAGCACAATCAGCATACCATGGAGTACTATGAGAAGTATTTATGACATTTAATTGCTCATTAGGAAAGCTATGATCAATAGGTAGTGGGTCATCAAGAGCATTTTGTAACCTAGACAAGTTGTCTGCAACAGGGTTCTCAGCTCCCTTTCTATCAACAATATGCAAATCAAATTCTTGTAGCAAGAGAACCCATCTAATAAGTCTAGGTTTAGCATCTTTCTTTTCCATCAGATATTTTATAGTAGCATGATCAGTGTGAATAGTTACTTTAGAAACAACAATATAAGGTCTGAACTTATCACAAGCAAATACAACTGCTAGGAATTCTTTTTCAGTAGTAGCATAATTTCTTTGAGCATTGTCTAGAGTCTTACTAGCATAATGGATAACATTTAATTTCTTATATTCCTTAAAAAACATTTAATTTCTTATCAACTCTTTGCCCTAGAACAACACCTACAGCATAATCACTCGCATCACACATAATTTCAAAAGGTAAATTCCAATCAGGTGGCTGAACAATAGGTGCAGAGATCAATGCTTTCTTAAGTATTCAAATGCTTCTACACAATCATCATCAAAGACAAATGGTATATCTTTTTGTAATAAATTAGTCAGAGGCCGAGAAATTTTGAGATGTCCTTAATGAACCTCCTATAAAATCTGGCGTGACCAAGGAAACTTCTTATACCTTTGATGTCCTTGGGACATGGCATCTTTTCAATAGCATCAACCTTGGCTTTATCAACTTCTATACCTCTTTCGAAACTTTATGCCCCAAGACAATACCTTCATTAACCATAAAGTGGCACTTTTCCCAATTCAAGACAAGATTAGTTTCTTCACATCTCTGCAAAAAATCGATCAAGATTGCTCAAGCAATCATCAAAAGAGGATCCATAGACGGAAAAGTCGTCCATGAAAACCTCACAAATCTTTTCACAAAAGTCAGAGAATATAGCCATCATGCATCTTTGAAAGGTAGCAGGTGCATTACATAAACCAAAAGGCATACTTATAAGCAAAAGTACCAAAAGGGCATGTAAAAGTAGTCTTTGATTGATCTTTAGCCGACACAAGTATTTGAGAGAAACCAGAATATCCATCTAGAAAGCAATAATGTGTATGTTTGCATAATCTTTCAAGCATTTGATCGATAAAAGGTAAGGGGTAATGATCTTTCTTAGTAGCTTTATTTAATTTGCGGAAATCAATTACCATCCTATAACCTGTAATAATTCTTTATCAAATCAATTCATCTTTATCATTAGGAACAACAGTGATACCTCCCTTCTTAGGGACATAATGGACCGGACTTACCAACGGACTATCAGCAACGGGATAAATTATACCTGCCTCCAGAAGCTTTAGTATTTCTTTTCTTACCACTTCTTTCATCTTAGGATTCAATCTTCGTTGATGATCACGAACCGGTTTGGCATCTTCTTCCAAATTTATTTTGTGTTGACATGGAGTGGGACTAATGCCCTTAAGATCATCAAGAGTATATCCAATAGCAGCACGGTGCTTCTTCAAAGTTTTAAATAATCTCTCTTCTTCATTCTCTGAAAGATTAGCACTAATAATAACAGGATATATTTTCTTTTCATCAAGATAAGCATATTTAAGATTATCAGGCAACGGTTTAAGCTCAAACACGGGATCGCCCTTGGGTGGAGGAGGATCCCCTAGGATTTCAACATGCAAATTGTGTTTCAGAATAGGTTCCTGTTTAAAGAATACTTCATCTATTTCCCTTCTTTCATTCATAAACATATCATTTTCATGGTCTAGCAAATAATGTTCCAAGGGATCACTACGAGGTACGGCAATAGAAGCAAGACCAATAATCATCCTTACTAGGCAATTCTTCTTCACGGTGTTGTTTACTAAACTTAGAGAAATTAAACTCATGAGTCATATCATCCAGGCCAATAGTAACAACATTCTTTTTGCAGTCTATCTTAGCATTAACAGTATTCAAGAAGGGTCTACCAAATATAATGGGACAAAAGCTATCTTGTGGGGAACTAAGAACAAGAAAATCAGCAGGATATTTAGTTTTTCCACACAAGACTTCAACATCCCTAACAATTCCCATTGCAGAAATAGTATCTCTATTGGGAAGTTTAATTGTAACATCAATATATTCTAACTCAGCAGGTGCAATTTCATGCTTAATTTCTTTATATAAATCATAAGGTATAACACTAGCATTAGCACCCATATCATATAAGCCATGATAACAATGATATCCTATTTTAACAGAAATAACAGGCACGCCTACCACAGGTCTATGTTTATCTTTCACGCTAGGTTTAGCAATTCTAGCAGATTCACCACAGAATTGAATAACATGCCCATCGATGTTATCAGACAAGAGATCTTTAACAATAGCAATATTAGGTTCTACTTTGACTTGCTCGGGAGGTGTATAAGTTCTAATATTGCTTTTACGAACCACAGTTGAAGCTTTAGCATGATCCTTTATTCTAACAGGGAAAGGTGGTTTCTCAACATAAGAGGTAGGAACAATAGGATCATTACAAGTGACAATCTTTTTTTCAACTTTAATAGGTGCAGCTACTTTTACTTCTATGGGAGGATGATATTTAAACCACTTCTCCTTGGGGAGATCAACATAAGTAGCAAAAGATTCACAGAAAGAAGCTACTATCTCGAGTCAAGTCCATATTTAGTGCTAAACTTACGGAAAATATCGGTATCCATAAAAGATTTAACACAATCAAACTTAGGTATCATACCTGACTCCTTACCTTCGTCGAGGTCCCAATCTTCAGAGTTGCGTTTAATTCTATCCAATAAAATCCATCCGAATTCAATAGTCTTCATCATAAAAGAGCCAGCACAAGAAGTATCGAGCATGATGCGATTGTTTTCAGAAAGACGAGCATAAAGATTTTGAATAATTGTTTCTCTTGGGAGCTCATGATTGGGGCATCAATATAACATTGATTTAAGCCTCCCCCAAGCTTGAGCGATGCTTTCTCCTTCGCGAGGCCAAAAATTATATATATAATTGCGATCACGATGAACAAGATGCATAGGGTAATATTTTTGATGAAATTCCAATTTCAATCTTTTGTAGTTCCATGATCTCGTATCATCACATAGCCTATACCATGTCAAAGCATATCCAATCAAAGATAAAGGGAAGACATTCTTCTTAACAACATAATCGGGTATACGCAAGCTTAAATAATCCACAAACTTCATCCACATATATTAGGTGCTCATGAGGATGCTTTGTTCCATCTCCTACAAAAGGATTAGCTAGCAGTTTTTCCATCATACCCGAAGGAAATTCAAAGGGAATATTTTCATATTCATTTTCAGTAGGTTCATTAGGTTGAGGAGCAACTCTTTGCTCTACTGGTCGGGGTGAAGATACCCCGAACAAGCCCCTCAGAGGATTGCTTTCCATAGTAACAAGTGACAGTAAATTTCAGCACACTATATAAATTTTTCCTTACCAAATTCCACCTACCAAAGGAGCTTCACTCCCCTGCAACGGCGCCAGAAAAGAGTCTTGATGACCCACAAGTATAGGGGATCTATCATAGTCCTTCCGATAAGTAAGAGTGTCGAACCCAACGAGGAGCAGAAGGAAATGATAAGCGGTTTTCAGCAAGGTATTCTCTGCAAGTACTGAAATAAGTGGTAACAGATAATTTTATGATAAGATAATTTGTAATGAGCAACAAGTAACAAAAGTAAATAAAGTGCAGCAAGGTGGCCCAATCCTTTTTGTAGCAAAGGACAAGCCTGGACAAACTCTTATAATAGGAAAAGCGCTCCCGAGGACACATGGGAATATCATCAAGCTAGTTTTCATCACGTTCATATGATTCGCGTTCGGTACTTTGATAATTTGATATGTGGGTGGACCAGTTCTTGGGTTATGTTCTTACTTGAACAAACATCTCACTTATGATTAACCTCTATTGCAAGCATCCGCAACTACAACAAAAGTATTAAGGTAAATGTCGGGGGTTGGGTGCGACATATGCCAAGGGATGGCTTATCATGGTGGGGGCGAGTAGAACGTCGCCGGTGCCTGGAAACGGAATGAGGCTAAGGCATGCACGCCGGTGGATCTTACCCAGCTTCAAGGCTCTCCGTGGAGATAACACCCCTACTGCTGCTCTGCTGGGTCTCCGCATGATCACTATGGCAAAGTGGGTACAAGGTTGCTCCTTGAGCTGTTCGGGGTGAGGAAGGAGAAGGGCACGGCTAGCTCTCCTCTTCCCTCTATGTGTGTCTAAAACTATCAGAGTCCAACCCTTTGCATGGGTGCCCCGGGGGGTTTATATAGGCCTACCCCCCGGGGGTACAATGGTAATCCGGCTGGGCGCGGGTCCCAGCCATCTGTCTCTCAGGCCGCCGTCTTCTCCGCCGACTGCTGGGGCCCGCCGACTGGTGGGCCCCGCCGACGGGCCCGGCATGGAGCCGACAGGCCTTGTCCGCCGCGGGCGGGTCTTGCCGGCTGCGGATTACTGTAGCCGTGCCTCTAATGACGCTGGCTTGGTCATGGGGTCATGGCAACAGTGCCGCCGCCTGTCGAGCGATCACTATTGCCATTCCCCGTCTTGTCTGGTTAATGCCTTACGGGGCCCGTGGGAGGGGCTAGCCGACTCCTGGGGGCCGACTCCCAAAGGGTCCGTCTGGTGGCGCTCTCGCCGTCTTACATACCCGGCGACAGCGGGTCCCGCCGTCTCTGGGTCGTCAGACAGGCCGTCGTGGAGCACGTGGCGCCGCCGGCGACGGGCTGATGTCGAGGCTGGCATGGCAACAAGTGCCGCGGATGGAGATCTCCGTTGATGCAGCGCCGTAGCCATGCCTGCCCTTCGCGAACGGGGCGGGGATGGGCCGCGCGGTGGCCGTACCCAGTCCCGTCCATTATTGCGAAGGCAGGAGGTGGTCGGAGTCGCGGGCCGACTCCCCATAGCCGACTTCTCTGGAAGCCGCTAGTTAGGAGTCGGCTTATCTCGAAGTCGCCCCTGGGACTCGGCCGTGAGAGGGGGCCGGCGGCCTTGCCGTCGACTCTCGAAGCGGCTCTTCGACTTGGGGTCTTGAGGCGCAGCCTGCCCGATGTCTTGAAAGGTTCGGGGCTCGGGTTAGCCTACCCGTGGCCCATTACTCGACAAGAGTCCCCGAAGCTGGTGAGGCGCCGAGGGTGACATGTCGAGGAGCCTCAACAGTTTCATCCTCCTGGTGGTGGAATCTGGGCCTTGCTCGCCGTCTTCCTCTAGGCCGACTAGCTGGAGCCGGTCTCGCAGAAGGCCGTCTTGCCCCTTAAAGAGTTTGAAAGTCGTAGCGGGATCCAGGCAGCGTGCCTGATAAGCTTCCAGGCAGCTGTGCGTTGCGGACCCATCGCGTGGCACCACGCGGCAGGGTCAGTCTGCCCACCCACACGCGTGACGGGACAGGCCGTCAGGCGGGACCCGCCATCACCGCGCCTCGGCACGCGAACAGATCCGTTGCGGCCGTGCGGACGGTTGGGGTTCCCACGTCGTAACTGCGCGCAGTAACTTCGTGTGGTAAATCGTGGGGGGCGTGGGGTCCTGGGCGCAGTTAATCCCACGTCCGCCCCATCGGCTTCTCAGCCCACGAGCCTATAAGTAGGCGGGAGGAGGGGGGCGGCGAAGCACGCGCGCCCATTTTCCCTACTCCCCTTGCTTCCTCTTTCTTCTTCTTCCTCTCGCCGCTGCCGCGCGGTACCACGCCATGCCCGCAGCGATGAGTTCTTCCTCCGCCGCCGCACTTCCTACCGTGCGCTCCGGCATGTGGGACGGCTCCAAGGTGGACGACGACCACATCGAGTTCCTTCGCAAGACGCGTCGTCTCCCCGGCAAGAACCTAGTGCGGGCCCGCGCCGCGCCGGCGAGGGAAATATCGCCGGCGCCTGAGGAGGGCGAGCGGGTCGTATTCCGCTTGCACCTTATGCGCGGCCTAGGGCTGCCGGCGAGCGGTTTCTTCCGCTCCTTCTTGGAGTTCCATGGGCTCCAGCCGCACCACCTTACTCCGAACACGGTGGTGCTGCTGGCTGCCTTCGCCACCTTGTGCGAAGGCTTCCTCGGCGTTCTCCCCACCATCGAGCTATGGGGGGAGTTCTTCCAGTCCAAGCTCGGCACGCACGTCGCCGGCGTGCCAGCCCTGTGCGGTGCCTTCATCGCGATGCAGAGATCGGTGGCCGACAACCCGTTTCCCACCATCCCGCTGATCAAGTCGGTGAAGATGTGGCAGCGGTCTTATTTTTATGTGAAGAACGTCGCCCCAGAAGGCGACTGGGTCAATCTGCCGCCACGGCCGGGCGACCGCCCGAGGCTCCCCAGCTGGTCCCACTGGGCCAGGACGCTGACTCCCGCTGGTGCCGCCGCCGTCGCGCGACTCCGAGTGCTGACGCAGTCGGAGGGTTTGACCGGGGCCGACTTGCTGGCCGCCTTCGTGGCGCGCCGAGTCCTCCCGCTCCAAGGCCGACCTCATCTGATCTGCCAGATGAGCGGCCACCGGGACCCAAGTCGGACGTGCTCCAAGGACATGCCCCACGCGGAGGTGGCGGACATGGTGAACTACATCGTGAACTGCAATCTCACGGCGGATTGGCAGTTCGGCAAGGAACCGCACTCACGCGCCAACCCCCCGCCTGTTGTAAGTTGTCTCTCTTCTTCTTTTGTTTTCTTTTTCAGCCGAATCCGACTTCTGATCTTTTTTGGTTTTTTCGAGTCAGAACCCCCTCATCCAGCCTTCAGCCGGCACCACGGTACCGGCCCGTCAGTTCGTCCCCGACCGAGGGGAGAGCGATGTCGACGACCCTGACTTGGGGGCGGCGGCGATGGAGGCCGACATCGAAGGAGGAGGAGGAGGAGCAGGCGACTTCAAGCCCTCGTCCACCTTTGCCGACTGGCCTGATGACGACGCCGAGGGGGAAGTTGCCCCGCGCCACCAGTCAAAGGTCGGCCAGCCGAGCGCGAGTTCCTCCGCCGGCTTGGGTGGTCAAGGCGGCGCGAAGAAGCGCCGGGCCGGGCCGAGCTTGCTTGGCGGCCGGTCGAAGAAGTTCAAGGGGGCGGCCGCCGCGACCAAGCGGGAAGAGGCGGTCGCAAAGGCCAACCGCTTCCGCAAGGAAGTGAAAAAGCCGCCACTGGTCTCTGCGTAAGTGCTTCCGCCTTTTGTCTTGTTTTCTTCTGGTGAATCTTGTCCAATCTTTTACTTGCCTTCCTCACTTCAGGGCTCCCCTTACTTTATAGAGGGTCGCCGCCGCCTCCGTCATGGGGTCGGCAGAGACGTCCGCCACTACTCGGTGGATTGACCCCGCCGCCGACCTCCGGGAGGCGACGGAGCAGAACGCGCAGGAGAAGCGCGACGAGGAAGAAGCCGCCCGCCTGGAGAAGGCGGAGGCCGAGAAGGCGGCGGCCTCTGGCCAGAAGAAGCTGGATGAGGCCGAAGCCGCCATCGCGGCAAAACAGCGAACTGAGGAGGCCGCGCACCGCCAATCGGCGTTGCTCATCATCCCGCTGAGCTCCGCGCCGCCGCCCCCGGAGTTCACAGGGCAAACCGGGGGAGCCGTCGGCGAGAATCCCATCATGGAGTGGGAAGGCGGCGAGACCTCCATGTCGGGCACGGCCGTGCCGCCACCGCCGCCTCCGCCGCTGTCTGGGAGCACGCAAGGTAAACAACTGGCGGACCCCCTGGTGCCGCCGACTGAAGACGAGGCCGTGGCGAAGCTGCTCCTTCAAGTTGCCTCGCCAGTGCGCCGCCGCCTTGAGAAGGCGGTTTCGGCGCCACGCCCCTTGGAGACCGGCGCTGCCAGCTCGGCCATCCCAGACGCCGAGGCGATGAGCGCCGCGCCCGTTGGGTGGGTGCGAGGAGGCGGCACAGGCCCGCTGAACCTGACGCTTTTGGACGTTGAGGCGAAGCTGCGAGCCGAGGGCGACGCCATCCAGAACTGCACCAAGGCGCATCTGGCGTCGCGAGCAGCCGTCCGGATATGCTTTCTTCTTTTGACTTCGTTTTTCTTGTTCTTCTCTGTGGGGGCGCACCAGCACACCCACTAGGTGTAGTCCCCGAGTTTCGGGCCGGCTGCTGAGCAGGCGGCTCGGAATTCCATCTCGTGAGTTCCAAATATTTACCTTTGTCTAAAATACTTATCACATGAGTATCACAACCTCCGCGTAACTGCCTTCAACCGCAATGTTGAGGAGCTGGGCAAGCGGACTGCCGACTTGTCGGAGAGCCGGAGTGAGTCCTCCTTCTTCTTCAAGGGGCGCTGGCGCACCATGGGCTGTAGTCCTCGAGAATCGGCCGATCACTGAGCGCCGGGCCGGATCTTCCCGGCGACCTTCTTTGTTGACGACTTAACGTCCTTTTTCTTTTTGAGCGGGCGACCAGCCTCAGCTCGACCGTGCCTCCAGCAACGAGCCGCGCCCGACCGAGCCGGCTGCCGCCGGAGACGATAAAGCCGAGATCGCCCGGCCGCCTCGGGCGCTGACACCGCCGTCTCTTCCGACCCTCCGAACCCGTCTGCCGCTTCCTAGGCTGCCGTATTGCCTTTATTTTATCTGCTTAAGTAGTCTTTGAAGAACTTGTTAACTCGCACAATTCCGCCCGCGGGGTGTATTTTGAACTTCTGCTTGAAGATTCGGCCAAGGGCCTATGTTATGTAAATATTTATCTGAATTCTATCTTTCCTTGCTCATTGCTCCTTTGGCTTTTTCCTTTGCCGCCTTCCCTTAGTCGCCGCCTTGCCAGTCGGACAACCGTTTTGTGGACTGCCACTGGATCAAATGCTTGGCTACTTTTGGGAAGGCAAGTACTTGGCCATTTTTTAGAGTCTTTTTAACAAGTTGGATAGAAAGCGCCAAGCCGACTACTCAAGAGTCGGCTTTGCGAAGAGAGGCTGGAAGCCGGCTTAAGCTATGTTTATGCTTTGAGTCCTTAGCCATTTTTCATGTGGGCACCCATTCTTCCTTACTCCTTCCCACCAAACAGTCGCTCTGCGAGCTGCGGCTTCTGACAAGAGACGGCTTAGGCACCACACACTACTTGTCGGACTGCAGGAAGCATTCCATAGCGCGAGGCGGCGAGTCCCCGGGCCGACTAGTCGAACCCGGTGCCAAGCGGCGTAACAAAGAGTAGCATACTCGAAGGCATAATTCTTATCATATAGATAACAAAAAGGGCAGTCCCCGAGCTCGTCTCGGGGGGGGGGGGCGAAGTCTTGGTACTTTAATACAAGGGGTAGCGTGGTACATACTGCATCAACTGTAAAATCTTCGGAGAAGATTTGCATTCCATGGTCGTTTCGTCTCTTTGCCGGAGTTGTCCCTCTTGCGTGCTCGGGGCTTCTGAGCGTCGATCAGGTAGTAGGAGTCGTTGCCCAGCACTTTGTTGATAATGAAGGGGCCTTCCCAAGGCGCCAACAGCTTGTGCTGGCCTGCTGTTCGCTGGATCAGTCGGAGCACAAGGTCGCCTTCTTCGAAAGATCTCGGCCTGACCTTCCTGTTGTAGTATCGGCGCAGGCTTTGCTGGTAGATGCTGGACCGGCTGAGTGCCAACAGCCGACCCTCTTCCAGCAGATCGACACCGTCTTGACGTGCTTCTTCTGCTTCCTCCTCTGTGTACACGGTGAATCGCGGGGAGTCAAACTCTATGTCCGTTGGGATGGCGGCTTCGGCATCGTAGACGAGGAAGAAAGTGTGAAGCCGGTTGACTTGTTTGGAGTCGTGCGCAGACTCCTGAGGACGGCTGGTAATTCATCAAGCCAACAGCTGGCCGAACGCTCCAGTGGTTCGACCAGTCGAGGCTTGATGCCAGACAGGACGAGGCCGTTTGCTCGCTCCACCTGGGCGTTTGACTACGGATGCGCAACTGACGCTAAGTCCAGTCGGATGCCCTATGTCGCGCAGAAACGGGCCAAGGCGCCTTTGGCAAACTTTGTGCCATTGTCGGTGATGATGTTGTGTGGTATGCCGTACAGAGTCGTGATGTCGGCGATGAAAGTCACTGCAGTCGGACCATTCAACTTCTTCATGGGCTTTACTTCTATCCACTTGGTGAACTTGTCCACCGCGTAAGTGAGTTAGGCTACCTCGTGCTGTTTTGAATGGTCCCACCATGTCCAGGCCCCAAACCGCAAAGGGCCAGGCGATTGGGATAGTCTTGAGTGCGGAAGCCGGCTGATGCGGCTTGGAGCGGAACTTCTGGCACCCTTTGCATTTTGGGACTAATTCCTTGGCCTCTTCTAGGGCAGTTGGCCAGAAGAAACCGTGTCGAAAGGCTTTGGCGACGAGTGCTCTTGAAGTCGCATGGTGGCCGCACTCGCCTTGATGGATGTCTTTGAGAATTGTTTGGCCTTGCTCTGGCTCGACGCAACGCTGGTAGACACCAGTGACACTGCGCCTGACCAGCTCTCTGTTGACTATGGTGTAGGCTGCCGCTCGGCGTTGTACTTGCCGAGCAAAGATTTCATCGGTTGGCAGTTCTTTGCTTACTTGGAACTTGAGGATGGGCTGGGCCCATGAGGGTGCTGCTATTTCTTCAACTGCGAGCACTGCGACTTGGACGAGGGCGGCTGGGCTGGGAGGCGGCGGGCTGGAGTCCGCGCCGCTTTGGATTGATGAAGTCCCTGGCTGATCTGCAGTCCCGGCCGAAGCTCGCGTCTTCGGACTGGTCGCTGCAGTCCCCGGGCCGGGTTCTGAAGTCCCCGGGCCGACTTCGACTTCGGCGTTCATGGAGCCATCCGTAAGAACTCTCGTGCCGTCTGCTGGGGCTCTTGAGTCGGATCCGACTTCTTCGGGGGGAGCTGGCACAAAGATGGAGTCTGATTCTGGTGAAGGCTTGACAGACGGCTTGAGGAGGCGCTGAAGGGCGACGCCGGATGGTATTGCTTGGCGGGTGGAGCCGATTCGTGCCAGGGTGTCTGCTTGGTCGTTGTCATTTCTTGGCACGTGAAGGAACTCGCACCCCTCGAAATATCCGCTGAGTTGCTGTACAAGGAAACGGTAGCTCGCCATGTTTGCATCTTTGGCGTCCCAATCGCCAGATGACTGCTGGACCACTAAATCGGAGTCACCAAAACACAGGATCCGGCGAATGTCAAGTTCTTTGGCAAGCCGGAGCCCGTGAATGAGCGCCTCGTATTCGGCGACGTTGTTGGAGGTGGCGAAATGGATCTGCAGCGCATATTTGAGCTTGTTGCCTTTGGGGGAAGTGAGGAGAACGCCGGCTCCCAAGCCGGTGCACATCTTGGAGCCATCGAAATGCATCCGCCAATGGGTGGAGTCGGGCGCTGGCGGTAGGTACTGGGTCTCGGCCCAGTCGACGAGGAAGTCAGCCAGTGCTTGCGACTTGATGGCGGTGCGGGGCTGGTAGTATATGGTGTAGGGAGCCAGCTCTATGGCCCATTTGGCCACTCGGCCAGAAGCATCTCGGCTTCCGATGATCTCGGCTAGTGGGGCTGTGCAAACCATAGTGATCGGATGCTCTTGAAAGTAAGGCTTCAACTTCTTGGCGGCAAAGTGCACGCCGTAGCACATCTTCTGGTAGTGGGGGTAGTTCTACTTGGAGGTCGACAGTACTTCGCTCAGGTGATATACCGGTCTCTGGACAGGTAGCGCCTTGCCTTCCTCCTTGTGTTCAACTACAATGACTATGCTGACTACCCGGCTGGTGGAGGCAATGTACAGGAGCATGGGCTCTTTAGGAGTCGGGGCCGCCAGCACAGGGGGAGTAGTCAACATTTTCTTCAACTGGAGAAAAGCTTCGTCGCTTTGTGGTTCCATTCGAAAAAGGTGGTCTTCTTCATGAGCTGGTATAAGGGGAGAGCTTTCTCGCCCAGTTGACTGACGAATCGGCTGATGGACGCCAAGCAGCCGGTGAATTTTTGCACATCTAGCAGTCGGCGGGGTACCTCCATCCTCTCGATGGCCTTGATCTTTCTGTGGTTGCACTCTATGCCGCGTTCAGAGACCAGGAAGCCAAGGAGTTGGTCGGCCGGTACTTCAAGACGCACTTCTCGTGGTTGAGCTTGATCTCGAATCGGCGCGCAGTTCTCAAAGGTTTCCTTGAGGTCTTCCAAGAGTGTTCCATGCTTTTCCGTCTTCACCACCACATCGCTTCACGAGACGTATGCGTTCTGCCGAGTTGCTTGAGGAGGCACTTCTGCATGCAACGCTAAAAGGTGGCGTCGGCATTCCTCAAGCCGAACGTCATGGTCAGGTAGCAGAAGGCTCCAAACGGCGTGATGAAGGCGGTCTTCAGTCTTTCAGCCGGGTTCAGCTTGATCTGGTGATATCCTGAATAGGCATCTAAGAAGCTCAACAGCTCGCATCCGGCTGTGGAGTCTATCACCTGATCAATTCTCGGGAGAGCGAATGGGTCCTTGGGGCAAGCTTTGTTGAGGCTTGTGTAGTCAATACACATCCGCCACTGCTTGTTCTTCTTCAGCACCAGGACCGGGTTTGCTAACCATTCTGGAAAAAACACGTCCATAATGAAGCCAGCTACTAGGAGTCGGGCTATCTCTTCTCCAACAACTCTTCTCTTCTCTTCTGACAGGCGGCGCAAGGGCTGCCTGACGGGCTTCACATCAGATTGGACATGTAACTTGTGCTCGGCGAATTCCGTCGGTACACCTGGCATTTCTTTAGGGGACCATGCGAAGATGTCCCGATTCTCACGGAGGAAATCGACGAGCTCGCCTTCCTATTTGCTGTCAAGGTTTGCACCTATGACAGCATACCTCTCTGGGTGCTCGGGTCCAAGGGTATCTTCTTCGTTTCTTTGGCCGGCTTGAACGAACCCTCAGCTTCCGACTCCTTGGGGTTGGGCGATATCTCGGGCTGCTTGCCGGCCATCGCCACAACCCGATCAAGAAGCCGCTTCTCAGCTGCGATCACCAGGGACTCGGCTAGCCGACTGCTTTCAACCGCGCAAGCGGACGACTTTCTGTAGTCGCCGCTATGGTCGAATCCCTTGGAACTCGGCATCTTCATCTTGAGGTAGGCGTAGTGGGGGGCCGCCATGAACTTGGCCAAAGCAGGTCGGCCAAGCAGCGCATGGTACGGACTTTCGAGGTCCACCACTTCAAACCAAACTGGCTCTCGGCGGAAATGATCTTTGTCCCCAAAGAGGACGTCTATCAGGATCTTGCCGATCGGTGAGCAGGAAAGCCCAGGAACAATGCCATGGAACACAGTCCGGCTGTTCTGAAGCTATCTTTGCTTGATTCCTAACTTCTCCATGGTATCCTTGTACAGGATGTTGATGCTACTGCCTCCGTCTATCAGCACTCGCGAGAAGCGAGCGGCCCGCCAATCTGCGGGCAAAGGTGGCACCCAAGACCGTATGAGGAGCCCGGACTCGGCATCACCTCCGGGTGATCAGCTCTACTCCAACCGATAGGCTTCTCGACCAAAGGCATTAACTCGAGTATCTCGATTCTACTGCATTCACCTCTTGCTGCCGCAGCCGCCATCGCACGATCGTCACCACACCGGTGAACACCACATAGGCTCCGTGCTCTTCCGGTACTCATCTTGTATCATGCCGACCGGCTCGACAGCCTTTGGGCGGGCGGTGGAGGCGGGCGGCCCAAAGAAAGCGGGGAGGCAGGAGGCCGTCTCCCTTGGCGATCTGGTTAGCTGCTGGCACTTCCGGTGGTGTGGTTTGGCGGCCCGGCGCACTGTGGAACTTGCAGGACCATCTAGAGTCTGCTTTCAGAAGATAAGGCCGACAACCAGTTGGACTTGCCGCCTTTCTGTCGCTTGGCCGGAGGCTGCCCCTCCGGCTGTTGGTCTTCGACTGTCGCAACCTGCCGGCTGCTAGAAGCCGGATGTGGGGCCTTGCGCTTGTGATCGTTCTGTTGTTGTCGCCGACTAGCGTCTCCAGCCGGAGTTCTGGGAGCCTGAGGGGCCACTTTGCCGGTCGCACTAACTTGAATCTCCGCCTTGATGGAGGAGTCGGTTGTATGCATTTGTTCTGCTATGATCAGCAGCTCGTCGAGGGTCTCCGGCTCGTCACAGAGGAGCTTGTGCTTGAGGAGGGTGCCTTCTCTGCACCCGGCAGTGAAGTACTCGATAGCTTGCACCTCGTGCACGCCCTCGCAGGAGTTCCGAAGCTCGGCCCAGCGCGTGAGGTAGTCGCGAGTCGACTCGTTGGGGCCTTGCACGCACAAGGAAAGCTGGCGAGGTTTGGGAGGTCGCTTGTACGTGCTTGTGAAGTTGCGGACGAAGGATTCGGTGAAGTCGACCCAACTGTTGATGCTGCGGGGCTTCAGGCTGTTCAACCATGTCCGGGCCGTGCCCTGGAGCATGAGTGGAACATACTTTACGGCAACACGCTTGTTGTCGTTCGCTATGCTGACGGCCGTGGAGTAGTCAACCAGCCAGTCTTCCGGCTTCACGGAGCCGGTGTACTTGGGCGTATCTCGGGGGAGCCTTTGGGAAAGGGCTCGTCTTGGATGCGAGGTCCGGAACAGGGCGGACCCAACTCGTCTTCTTCTTCGAGCGCCAGGGATCGGTGGAGTCGGTCGATTCGGTGGCGGGCGTCATTTTCTTCGACTCCCTCTCGGCGGCCAAGGCGGTCGCCGAGAGTCGGATGCTCGATGGGTGGCGGGGAGACTCGCCTTTCTTTGCGAGGAGGAGGAGGCCGATAGTCGTCCCGCCGTTCCACCGCTCTTGGGCGGCCGTCTTGGTCGCGCTCGATGGTGATGCGAGCCCGACTGTGGCTGATAGCCATATCCTTGTCTTTTCTTCCGCGGACACCGCCAGTCGGTGTCCGAGACGTCGCGCCTTGATCTCGGCGGGGAGGCAGGTTGT
Organism: Aegilops bicornis; assembly: GCA_021605145.1. Classification (NCBI taxonomy): domain Eukaryota; kingdom Viridiplantae; phylum Streptophyta; class Magnoliopsida; order Poales; family Poaceae; genus Aegilops; species Aegilops bicornis. The sequence continues at coordinate 74,516,123 of CM038671.1, read as the reverse complement.
TGTTTTGTCATTGCAGCGCCTTTGTGCCGCAGCCGGCTTCATTCTGCGCGGTAGCCGCGTCGAGGAGCTGCTGGACTCGCTCCGTCATCAGGCGGCGCTCTTCACCCTCGAAGTTTTCTAGCTCGTCCGCCGCCGCCTGGGCGGCGCGGATGTTTTCCGCAGGCGTGGTGTACACAGGGCGATTGGCCCCGAACAGGTTGGCGATGGCCACGCCACGCTGCTGGATCGCGCCTAGGCGGCTAGGCCCAGTTGGGGCCAGTGAGCCGCCCACAGCGCGATCCATCTCACGCTGGTAGGCTTCCGACAAGCGTCTCATGCTTGCCAGCTTCTTCGCGCCTTTGACGAGCTGAAGGCGGCACGCCTCCAGCGTCTCGGCATCAGCGTCTTCCGGAATAGGCGCGGTTAGGTCTTGCAGAGCTACGTCGAGTGGGTCGTGAGCTCCTTCGCCGGAATGCTCGCCATGACAGATGACGAGCACCTCTGTGATGGTGCTTCCGCCGCTCTCCGCGCGAGGGAGCGGCTCGTCGTAGACCACCACGTTGGTGGGGAACGCGTCGAGCGACGCGGTGTCGGAGTCGACCAGCATCGGGTCGGTGGAGCCTACGGACTCCAAGTCCGCGGCAGGCTCGCCGGCGACGTGGAGTTGGTCAAGGAGGCCCGCGAGGAGGCTCTCGGGGCCGCCCGTGCCTGCGTCGGATGCAGGCTCGTCGGAGAGGCGAACCTCGCCGACAAGTTCGGCGAGGCAGCTCGCTGCGCAAGCGATCTCAGCGCCGTGCAGCGCGTCGGCGCAGATTCCGCCTGGCATGCCGGGCTGGCTGCGCTCGCCAGGGAGAAAAAGGGTTCCCGTCCAGAGCAGGTCTCCGGACGACGGTGCACCTAGCCCCACGGTGGGCGCCAAATGTCGTGGGTTGGGTGCGACATATGCCAAAGGATGGCTTATCTTGGTGGGGGCGATTAGAACGTCATGGTGCTCGGAAACGGGATGAGGCGAAGGCATGCACGCCGGCGGATCTTACCCAGCTTCAGGGCTCTCCGTGGGGATAACACCCCTACTGTTGCTCTGCGGGGTCTCCGCATGATCACTATGGCAAAGTGGGTACAAGGTTGCTCCTTGAGCTGTTCGGGGTGAGGAAGGAGAAGGGCACGGTTAGCTCTCCTCTTCCCTCTATGTGTGTCTAAAACTATCAGGGTCCAACCCTTTGCATGGGTGCCCCGGGGGGTTTATATAGTCCTACCCCCCGGGGGTACAATGGTAATCCGGCTGGGTGCGGGTCCCATCTGCCTCTCAGCTGCCGTCTTCTCCGCCGACCGCCGGGGCCGATCTTTGAGCCTCGCCGACGGTCGGCATGGAGCCGACAGTTTTGTCCGCCGCGGGCGGGTCTTGCTGGCCAGACATCAGTAGCCATGCCTCTAATGACGCTGGCTTGGTCATGGGGTCATGGCAACAGCCGCTTTGTCGAGCGATCATCATTGCCATTCCCGCCTTATGTCTGGTTAATGGGGTGCGGGGCCCGTGAGGGGCTAGCCGACTCACTGGGGCCAACTCCCAACAGGTCCGCTTTGTGGCGCTCGCCGTCTTTGTAACCTCCGTTGATAAAGCGGCTCCCGCCGCCTCGGTCGTGACAGACAGCCGTCGTGAGCATTGTGGCGCCGCCCACGGGCTGATGTCAGGGCCGGCATGGCAACAGTGCCGCGCCGGATGGAGATCTCTGTTGGTACGGCGCACTGTGGCCATGCCTGCCCTTCGCGAGCGGGGAAGGAAAGGGCCGCGCGGTGGCCGTGCCCCGTCCCGTCCATTATTGCGAAGGCAGGAAGTGGTCGGAGTCGCGGGCCGACTCCCCATAGTCGGCTTCTCTGGAAGCCGCCAGTTAGGAGTCGGCTTATCTCGAAGTCGTCCCTGGGACTCGGCCGTGAGGGGAAGTCGGCGGCCTTGCCGCCGACTCTCAGAAAGCGGCTCTTCGTCTTGGGGTCTTGATGGGCGCAGCCTGCCCCGATGTCTTGAAAGGTTCGGGGGCTCGATTTAGCCTACCCGTGGCCCATTACTCCGACAGTAAACCTAACCATAGCATGAAACATATGGATCCAAATCTTAAAGTGCAACTATCCCTACATGGTTTTGGTAATTCATAACAACATATAGCTCATTGAGCTAATGCTATTCCAAGACTATTGTTTCAGGAAAGCTCAATGAATGGCATGGCATGGATGATGAAAGTGGATCCTCAAAATACTAAGGACAAAGGATTGGCTCAAGCTCAAAAGCTCAAGACTCTTCATTTTCCATTTTAGTGATCCAAGATCACATTGAGTCTATAGGAAAAGCCAATACTATCAAGAAGGGATGAGGTGTTGCTTAATGAGCCTCTTGCTTCATGTGCTTAGTGATATGCTCCAAAACCCTCAACTACTTTCCCACATCCACAAATGACCTAAACCTAAAGCCAAAATCGGTCACACCGATTCTTTCTATCCGGCGCCACCGATTCCAAAAGTCATAGCCACTGCCACAAACCCTAAGCAAATCGGTCGTACCGATAGGGATCTCGGTCTCACCGAGATGGGGTTGCAATCTCTCTGTTTCCCTTCGTAACGTTTCGGTCTAACTGAAGTGAGCGATCGGTCCCACCGAGATTGCAATGTAAACTCTCTGTTTCCTTTTTGTAACATTTCGGTCTCACTGAAAAGAGCAAATCGGTCCCACCGAGTTTACCTGACCAACTCTCTGGAAAGCTTATTACCAAATCGGTCTCACCGAGTTTGTGTAATCGATCTCACCGAGATTACGTTATGCCCTAACCCTAACCGAATCGGCCTCACCAAGATGCATGTCAGTCCCACCGAAAATCACTAACGGTCACTAGGTTTACTAAATCGGTCCGACCGAGTTTAACGATTCGGTCCCACCAAGTTTGGTAAATTGTGTGTAACGGTTAGATTTTGTGTGGAGGCTATATATACCCCTCCACCTGCTCTTCATTCGTACCATATGAATCTTGATCTCTAGCCTTCCCCAAGTTGCTTTCCACTCAAACCCTCTTTCCACCAGATCCAAAACCTATGAGAGAGAGTTGAGTGTTGGGGAGACTATCATTTGAAGCACAAGAGCAAGGAGTTCATCATCAACGCACCATTTGTTACTTCTTGGAGAGTGGTGTCTCCTAGATTGGCTAGGTGTCACTTGGGAGCCTCCGACAAGATTGTGGAGTTGAACCAAGGAGTTTGTAAGGGCAAGGAGATCGCCTACTTCGTGAAGATCTACCGCTAGTGAGGTAAGTCCTTCGTGGGCGACGGCCATGGTGGGATAGACAAGGTTCCTTCTTCGTGGACCCTTCGTGGGTGGAGCCCTCCGTGGACTCACAGCCGTTACCCTTCGTGGGTTGAAGTCTCCATCAACGTGGATGTACGATAGCACCACCCATCGGAACCACGCCAAAAACATCTGTGGTTCCAATTGCGCTTGAATCCTCCAAACCCTTCCCTTTACTTTCTTGCAAGTTGCATGCTTTAATTTCCGCTGCCTATACACTCTTTGCATGCTTGCTTGAATTGTGTGATGATTGCTTGACTTGTCCTAAAATAGCTAAAATCTGCCAAACTCTAAAATTGGGAAAAGGTTAAGTTTTTATTGGTCAAGTAGTCTAATCACCCCCTCTAGACATACTTCAAGGTCCTACAAGTGGTATCAGGCGTTGGTCTCCATTTGCTTTGATTTCCATAGCTTTTGGTGGTCATAGCCTTAGTTTCACAACCTAGGAGAGTATGGCGTCTAGCGAGGGAAATTATCACCGTAGAGGTCCTTACTTTGATGGTACTAATTTTGCTAGTTGGAAGCATAAGATGAAAATGCATATTCTTGGACATAACCCCGCAGTTTGGGCAATTATTTGTATTGGCTTGCAAGGTGAATTCTTCGATGGGAGAGAACCGAACCGTGAAGCTAATGCGGAAGAATTGAAGATGCTGCAATACAACGCTCAAGCATGTGACATCATCTTCAACGGATTGTGCCCCGAAGAATTCAACAAAATTAGCCGTCTTGAGAATGCAAAGGAAATGTGGGATACTTTGATTGATATGCATGAAGGTACCGAATCCGTCAAGGAATCCAAGTTGGATGTGCTCCAAAGTCAGCTTGACAAGTTCAAAATGAAAGATGGTGAAGGTGTCAATGAAATATACTCTAGGCTTGCTCTTATCACAAATGAGATTGCCGGCTTAGGGAGTGAAGATATGACCGACAAATTCATCATCAAGAAAATCCTAAGAGCATTGGATGGAAAGTATGATACCGTGTGCACATTGATCCAAATGATGCCAAACTACAAAGATCTCAAGCTAACGGAAGTCATTGGAAGGATTGTTGCTCATGAGATGCCACTCAAGGATAAGGAGGAACTTCACAACATGTCAAGTGGTGCTTACAAAGCCTCAAGTGAAGCCCCCACATCATCAAGTGAGAAAACCAACCTTCAATGAAGAATTGAGCTTAATGGTGAAGAACTTCAACAAATTCTACAAAAGTAGAAGCAAAGAAAGAAGCTCCAAGTCAAGGTCTTACAATGACAAGAGATCTTCTAGTCGAGAGCGCAATTGCTACAATTACTGGAGACCCGGACACTACTCCAATGAGTGTACGGCACCCTACAAAAGAAGAGAAGATTCTCCAAGAAGAAGGAGCAAAGAGAAGAATCACCACCAACAGAGAGGAGGAGTAGAGATGATCGTTATGAACGAAGACCCTCACGGAGAAGTAAGGATTCGGAAAGAAAGGACAAGTCATCAAGGAGCTACACAAAACGAAGACATCAAGCTCATATTGGTGAATGGGTTTCTGGCTCCGACTCCGACAATCACTCCGAGAGAAGCTATCACTCCGACTCCGAATATACTCAAGATGAAGGAGTTGCCGGTCTAGCACTTGTGTCAACCAACTCCTACGACATATTTAAATCACCAAATGAAGGTGTTGGAAGATGCTTCATGGCCAAAGGTCCAAAGGTAACACATCCCGAGTATGTTGATTTTAATAGTGATGAAGATGACTTGCTTGTGGATGATGATTTACTTGTTGACAACTCTAGTGATGAATACTATGATGAAACGTCAATTAATCATGCTAATCAAACGAATGACAATGATAAGGAGAAAATTTAGCTTCTAACTAAAGAACTATACACTCTTAAGTTGGCTCATGAAACTATCTCCGAAGATCATCAAGAACTTTAAAGGGTTCATGAGAAGTTATGCTTTGAAAAGCTCAATCTTGAGCAAGAGCATGAGTTCTTAAAGGCAATCAATGATGATCTCCGCAAGAAAAGTTATTCTTACATTGCCAAGCGTTTACTCTTATCTACTTACATGCCTCAAGTCAAGTCTAGTAGCAAGTACAAGAAAGATACTTCCTCTAGTAGTAACAATAATAATGTCAAATCCAATGTTGTTGCTTCTAGTAGTTCTCTTAATTCCACTAATGATTCTCTTAGCCAAGTTACACTTGAGCAAGAAAATAGTTTATTGAAGGGAATTATAGAGAAAGGTGTTTACAAGAGCCTTGCCGGGAGTAAGCAATTCGAGTAAATTGTACGGAAGCAAGGAAGGCACCGGAAGAATCAAGGTGTTGGTTTTGAACGGAAGTTCAACGCCAATGGAGTTGAGTGGGAAGAAGATCAATACCCCAAGACAAAGTTTGTTCCTCAACAAGATAAGTATGATCCTACTTTCTTCAAGGGGACACAAGCTCAAGATGATCTTCCACCACAAGACCACAAGAACAAAGGCAAGGACAAGCTTCAAGAAGAGATTGATGCATTTGAAGAAGCACCTAAAGCCTCGCTCAAGTGGGTCCCCAAGACTACGCCAAGTTCTACTTCATCAAGTACAACTACAACTCCAAGGATTCCCATCAAGATGATGTGGATCCCAAGAAGAAGAACTAGAGAGTTCTTGAGGGTGACTCCGCCAACATTCTTCACTCATATCATTTTGGCAAGAACAAGTGCAATAAACTTTCACATCTTGCTCTAGTTCAAGGAGTCACAAACCCTCATGTTGGTAAGGCAAGGGACAAGGTAACCTAATGTTTTCATGGACATCATCTTGTGTGTGCATCACTCTATGTCTATGGATATTCTTGTTTGTTCCTTGTGGGACTAACCCATGTAGGCAAGTTGAAAGTGCAACTCACTCCAAAGGATTGCTCCAAATGATCTACATCAACATTGAGCATCTACATCTTCAACACCTACATGAAGTCATCATCGACAAAACCCAAGGTTAGTTCATCCCTCTAAGGGGGGGTCTCACATCTAGTGGGAGCTTAACTCTAAGAATTGAGTCAAAGCAACTCTAATGGTGTGAACACATTAATGCATTATGTATAAGTGGTAACCCCACCTGAGCTTAAACGATGAGTATGACCTATGATTAAATGTTCTCATTTGACTCCTAAGTCAATATACTCATATATAGATGCTAAAATTGGTTGTGCGTGCTTTGCCACATATTTCAATTGCCATCTTATTGTGTGAGCATGTTGGTGCATATTTTACTCATTCAAGGACATCCACTTGTTGTTTTGTTTGTTTGGATTCTTTTCTTTGTGCCAAGTGGATGGACAAGAATGCCTAAGAACCTTCTTTAGCTATCTATGCTTTTCTCGTCCCAAACTCTATTCATGCTACATCACAAAATTTGATCAAGTCAGATTCGAACCACTCTGTGTGAGGAGCACTCGGAGTCCCCGATTCGTCATAGACTTAAACTTCCAAAACCTCGTAGTGATTCCCGGTCTGACCGATTCTTCCATTTCGTTCCTACCGAGATCATCAAGTTGATCTGAATTTTCAATCTCGGTGCAACTTATTTGAACTTTTCGGTCTCACCGATTTGTCAGAATCGAACACGCTTATGCATCTCGGTGCCACCGAGTTGTTCCACTCGGTCACACTGACAGGGTCGAGCTATATATATAGCCACGGGAAATTTTTTGGAAATTTCTCCGAAACCCTTCGTCCGCACAACAGCTCGCTCTGCCATCTTGGTCTCCGGATCGTCTCCTCGTCGCCAGCAGCCTCCTGTCGCTGGTCTCCGCCGCCGTCAATGGATTTCGTCCCCACCGTAGCAAGTCCACCGCCAAGTTAGGGTATGGACTTAATCTTTGTGCTATCCACATCCGATTCCTGGCACATTGTTTTCATATTGATTCTTGCCACGATTGAAACTCTTCTATCCAGCCAAAGTAGTTCATAGATTAGATGTGATTCAAATTTTTAGGCTCGGACCCACCGAGTTGAAAAACTCGGTCTCACCGATTTGACTTATGCCATTGCACTAGTGACTCTCGGTCTGACCGAGAATTACTAATCGGTGCAACCGATTTGAGGATTCTGTGAAACCCTAGCAGTCTCGGTACCACCGAATCAAACTCGATCCAACCGAGATCATCAATTTAGGTTCCAAAACTGCTTCGGTATCACCGCTTGAAAATCGGTGGATCCGAAATGCTTTCGTGGAAAACTAAGACTGAACTTTTGAGTCATTCTTTGCAAAAACCTCAGCATTTTGTGATGCTCACCTTTTCTATCTCATCTATAACTCTTCACATGGTCGCTAGTCAATTTGTTGCGGTATGTCCGATCAAAGTGACAGCCAACAGTCAAAAGAGCAGATGAACTTGAGTGAGGGCACTAGTCCCTCAACTTCAGATGAAGGGAGCAGAAGTACTTCTAGCAATTTGCCTAAGGCTGCAACTAGGCAAAGGAGGAAAAGAACTTCAGATTCAGAGGATGAAGATTACAAAGCTGAGGAAGATGAGGCTACTTCCAAGAAAGAGGTGCTCAAGAAGGAATATGGCTCAGCAAAGAATACAAAGCCAGGCATGAAGACCAAAAGGCCCGCAGGAAGACAACCAATATCCAAGGCCAGAGCATCAACTCAACTGCCTAAAAGGCCTGATCCCAAAGAGCCAGCTGCTGAAGGAAAGAAGAGGAAGGAAAGGGTCAAGAAGAACATGGCCAAAATTGTTGGTCAACCTTCCATGATGGAAGAGGAAGAGCTTGCTGCACCATCTCCAAAGGCAGCTAAGCTTATGGGAGATGCAATCAGATCAGGGGCTGCAACATCCAAGCCCAAGGAAACACCCAAAGCTGCCTCCAAGGCCAAACAAGTTCCAAAGAGGAATACTAGGAGTATTCCAGTTGCTGAGAAGAACAAGGCCCCAATGCCCAATGTTGCTGAAGATTCAGAAGAAGAAGGACAGGTTCTAAGAAAGCTCAAGCCCAAGATACCAGACCACAATGATGCCCATCTTGTGGCTGAGGAAATGAGAATCGTGAAGGATTCTGTGGCTGAGACTGTGGAGAATGGTAGATCCATATGCTTCAAGAAGAAGAACTGCTGTTGACTATAGGTTCCACACAAAGGAACAGCAGGACTTCTATGAAACAATTCTGTTGGACAAGAAGCCCATAGTCTATGACATGAGGTGGGTTGACTGGAAATTCATCAAGGAAAATGAACTGCACTATCCTGGAGTGCAAGACAGCTTTGTTTCTTGTGGAGTTGCAGATTTTGTTGGATGAAGTTCACCAACCGGAATGATGAGCTTATCATGCGCTTCTACTCCACAAAGACACTTTTACCCAGATGGAAGAATAGTTTGGATGTCTGAAGGTACAAGGTACCAGTCCACTATTGAAGAATAGGCAAGTCTGATCAATGCCCCCAAGGAGAATGAGGATGACCTAGACATCTATGCAAAGAAGAAGTTAGGTCACAATTCAATGGCTCACATATACAAGGAAATTCCAGACAAGGCATTAGAGACTCACAAGTTTGGATCAGTTCACTTTTCGTCGGGATTGCCAACCATAAATTGGATTCTGAGGCACACTTTGTTGCCCAAGTCTGGTGACCATAACATGATCAGAGGGCATGCCATCAACATGTTGCATGTGTTTGATGTGCCACAGAAGTTCAAAGTCATGAAGTCATGAGCCTGATCATTGAAACAATCAAGAGGACTGCAGCATATCAGAAGAGGAGCTGTGGATATGCACCTCAGATTCAAGAATTGATAAACTCAAAGATGGACACATGAAAATATCAGTTGGATAAGGAACACATTCCACTTTATCCAGACTTTGAGGACAATGAGGTTGTCATGAATGAAGATGATCCACAATCAGTTGAAGCTCAGGAGAAGAAGGAGAAGGCAAAGAGGGAGAAGGCTGCCAAGATGCCAACTCAAGAGGAGGCATCTGAATATTTCTTAAAAACCAAACAGGAGCAGCTTGGTTACTTGATAGCATCATCTCGAGGATTGAGAAGGGGTTGGCCACCCTAACTCAAAACCAGGAGAGCCTGGAAAGAATCATGGAACAAAAATTCTATGATCTAGATGTCAAGGTAATCGAGATTCATCGGTTGTGGAGCAGCTGCAGGATGACATGCAGGAGAGGAAGGGCAAGACTACCACCAATGTGTTTTCCAGAGTGCCCAGAGACCAGAGGTCGGCTTGCAGTGCCGATGGATGTACACTAGAGCAACAACTTCAGCACCAGCCACCGCCCCTCACAGTTCAAAGGCAACCAGCTCCAAAGACCAACTCCTCCAGCTCCATCCACTTCAACTGAAGCCTTCATCCAAGGAGCCATCTCTAAACCACCACCAGAAGATCAAACCTGAGAGTCGATCTAGCACTATGCATTTTCTATGAACTTTTTGGTAACTTGTTGCCAAAGGGGGAGAAAAATGTATAGATCATAGGCTTCGAGAGAGAGTGTTGCTTTTGTTCTCTCTTGCTTTATTTGGTGGTTTTTCAATCTTTGTTTGCTTTTGGTTGAGATACTATGCTTGTGAGACATTGATGATCATGTGTTTGATCATAAGCTACACTTATGCATGCTTGATATTATCCTATCTATCTTATGTGATCACTCACTATGCTTGCTGATGAGTGCATGTATTCATTGTTTATTATTTTGAGTGCTCCACCAAGATGTATGTGACATGGAAGAGTAACCCATGAGCCAAATTCGTTGTGCATTTGCAGTCCAAAGCAAATCTAAAACTATGCACAAATTTAGGGGGAGCTCTTGCTTATCACATACTTCTCAAAGAGACGATGTTATTTAAACTTTATTATCATTTGTCGAAGCTTTGATCTATATGTTGCCATCAATTACCAAAAAGGGGGAGATTGAAAGTGCAACTATCCCTAGGTGGTTTTGGTAATTCATAACAACATATAGCTCATTGAGCTAATGCTATTCCAAGACTATTGTTTCAGGAAAGCTCAATGAATGGCATGGCATGGATGATGAAAGTGGATCCCTCAAAATACTAAGGACAAAGTATTGGCTCAAGCTCAAAATCTCAAGACTCTTCATTTTACATTTTAGTGATCCAAGATCACATTGAGTCTATAGGAAAAGCCAATACTATCAAGAAGGGATGAGGTGTTGCTTAATGAGCCTCTTGCTTCATGTGCTTAGTGATATGGTCCAAAACCCTCAACTACTTTCCCACATCCACAAATGACCTAAACCTAAAGCCAAAATCGGTCACACCGATTCTTTCTATCCGGCGCCACCGATTCCAAAAGTCATAGCCACGGCCACAAACCCTAAGCAAATCGGTCTTACCGATAGGGATATCAGTCTCACCGAGATGGGGTTGCAATCTCTCTGTTTCCCTTCGTAACGTTTCGGTCTAACCGAAGTGAGCGATCGGTCCCACCGAGTTTACCTGACCAACTCTCTGGAAAGCTTATTACCAAATCGGTCTCACCGAGTTTGTGTAATCGGTCTCACCGAGATTACGTTATGCCCTAACCCTAACCGAATCGGCCTCACCGAGATGCATGTCAGTCCAATCAAAATCACTAACGGTCACTAGGTTTACTAAATCGGTCCGACCGAAGTTTAACGATTCGGTCCCTTGAGTTTGGTAAATTGTGTGTAACGGTTAGATTTTGTGTGGAGGCTATATGTACCCCTCCACCTCCTCTTCATTCGTGAAGGGAGACATCAGAACGAACCTACACTTCCAACTTACCATTTATGAGAGAGAACCACCTACTCATGTGTTGAGGCCAAGATATTCCATTCCTACCATATGAATCTTGATCTCTAGCCTTCCCCAAGTTGCTTTCCACTCAAACCCTCTTTCCACCAGATCCAAAACCTATGAGAGAGAGTTGAGTGTTGGGGAGACTATCATTTGAAGCACAAAAGCAAGGAGTTCATCATCAACGCACCATTTGTTACTTCTTGGAGAGTGGTGTCTCCTAGATTGGCTAGGTGTCACTTGGGAGCCTCCGAGCAAGATTGTGGAGTTGAACCAAGGAGTTTGTAAGGGCAAGGAGATCGCCTACTTCGTGAAGATCTACCGCTAGTGAGGCAAGTCCTTCGTGGGAGACGGCCATGGTGGGATAGACAAGGTTGCTTCTTCAGGACCCTTCGTGGGTGGAGCCCTCCGTGGACTCAAGGCAGCCGTTACCCTTCGTGGGTTGAAGTCTCCATCAACGTGGATGTACGATAGCACCACCTATCGGAACCATGCCAAAAACATCTGTGTCTCCAATTGCTTTTGAATCCTCCAAACCCTTCCCTTTACTTTCTTGCAAGTTGCATGCTTTAATTTCCGCTGCCTATACACTCTTTGCTTGCTTGCTTGAATTGTGTGATGATTGCTTGACTTGTCCTAAAATAGCTAAAATCTGCCAAACTCTAAAATTGGGAAAAGGTTAAGTTTTTTATTGGTCAAGTATTCTAATCACCCCCCCTCTAGACATACTTCCAGGTCCTACAAAATCGGCACCTTATGAAGCAACGCATAAACTAGGGTTTAAGCTTCTGTCACTCTAGCAACCCATCATCTACTTATTACTTCCCAATGCCTTCCTCTAGGCCCAAATAATGGTGAAGTGTTATGTAGTCGACGTTCACATAACACCACTTGAGAATAGACAACATACATCTCATCAAAATATCGAACAAATACCAAATTCACATGCCTACCAATAGCAAGACTTCTCCCATGTCCTCAGGAACAAACGTAACTACTCACAAAGCATATTCATGGTCATAATCAGAGGGGTATTAATATGCATAAGGATCTGAACATATGATCTTCCACAAAATAAACCAACTAGCATCAACTACAAGGAGTAATCAACACTACTAGCAACCTACTAGTACCAATCCCGGACTTGGAGACAAGAATTGAATACAAGAGATGAACTAGGGTTTGGAGATGAGATGGTGCTGGTGAATGTGTTGATGGAGATTGCCCTCTCCCGCTGAGAGGAGCGTTGGTGATGATGATGGCGATGATTTCCCCCTCCCGGAGGGAAGTGTCCCCGGCAGAATAGCTCTGCCGGAGCCCTAGATTGGTTAAGCCTCGTGGCGGAGGAGTTTCGTCCCGAAAGGTTGCTTCCTATTTTTTTTCTCGACGAAAGACCTCATATAGCAGAAGATGGGCATCGAAGAGTCACCAGGGGGCCCACGAGGTAGGGGCGGCCCTAGGAGGAGGGGCGCGCCCCCCACCCTCGTGGACAAGGTGTGGCCCCCCTGGCCTTCATCTTTGGCGAGGATTTTTATTTATTTATTGTAAGATATTCTGTGTAGTTTCAGGACTTTTGAAGTTGCGCAGAAAAGGTCTCTAATATTTGCTCCTTTTCCAGCCCAGAATTCCAGCTGCCGGCATTCTCCCTCCTTATGTAAACCTTGTAAAATAAGAGGGAATAGGCATAAGTATTGTGACATAACGTGTAATAACAGCCCATAATGCAATAAATATCGATATAAAAGCATGATGCAAAATGGACGTATCTTGCTTCCAGGACGTAATTCTTCTGTGCAGCAATGAGGATAATCCTCAAGTTACGGACCCAGTCTATGTAATTGCTATCATCATCTTTCAACTTTTCTTTCTCAAAGAACGCATTAAAATTCAACGGAACAACAGCACGGGCCATCTATCTACAACAACATAGACAAGCAAAATACTATCAGGTACTAAGTTCATGATAAATTCAAGTTCAATTAATCATATTACCTAAGAACTCTCACTTAGATAGACATCTCTCTAATCATCTAAGTGATCATGTGATCCAAATCAACTAAACCATAACTGATCATCACGTGAAATGGAGTAGTTTTCAACAGTGAACATCACTATGTTGATCATATCTACTATATGATTCACGCTCGACCTTTCAGTCTCAGTGTTCTGAGGCCATATATGCATATGCTAGGCTCGTCAAGTTTAACCCGAGTATTCTGCGTGTGCAAAACTGGCTTGCACCCGTTGTAGATGAACGAGCTTATCACACCCGATCATCACATGGTGTCTCGGCATGACGAACTTTGGCAACAGTGCATACTCAGGGAGAACACTTTTACCTTGAAATTTAGTGAGTGATCATCTTATAATGCTACCGTCAATCAAAGAAAAATAAGATGCATAAATGATAAACATCACATGCAATCAATATAAGTGATATGATATGGCCATCATCATCTTGTGCTTGTGATCTCCATCTCCGAAGCACCATCATGATCACCATCATCACCGGCGCGACACCTTGATCTCCATCGTAGCATCGTTGTCGTCTCGACAACTATTGCTTCTACGACTATCGCTACCGCTTAGTGATAAAGTAAAGCAATTATGTATGCATTGCATTGCATACAATAAAGCGACAACCATATGGCTCCAGCCAGCTTGTCGATAACTCTGCTACAAAACATGATCATCTCATACAATAAAATTTAGCATCATGTCTTGACCATATCACATCACAACATGCCCTGCAAAAACAAGTTAGACGTCCTCTACTTTGTCGTTGCAAGTTTTACGTGGCTGCTACGGGCTGAGCAAGAACCGTTCATACCTACGCATCAAAACCAAAACGATAGTTCGTCAAGTTAGTGTTGTTTTAACCTTCTCAAGGACCGGGCGTAGCTACTCGGTTCAACTAAAGTTGGAGAAACCGACACCGCCAGCCACCTATGTGCAAAGCACGTCGGTAGAACCAGTCTCGCGTAAGCGTACGCGTAATGTCGGTCCGGGCCGCTTCATCCAACAATACCGCCGAACCAAAGTATGACATGCTGGTAGTAGTATGACTTGTATCGCCCACAACTCACTTGTGTTCTACTCGTGCATATAACATCTACGCATAAAACCAGGCTCGGATGCCACAGTTGGAGAACGTGGTAATTTCAAAAAAAAATCCTACGCAGACGCAAGATCATGGTGATGCATAGCAACGAGAGGGGAGAGTGTTGTCCATGTACCCTCGTAGACCGAAAAGGTAAGCGTTAGCACAACATGGTTGATGTAGTCGTATGTCTTCACGATTCGACCGATCAAGTACCGAACGTACGGCACCTCTGAGTTCAGCACACGTTCAGCTTGATGACGTCCCACGAACTCCGATCCAGCAGAGCTTTGCGGGAGAGTTTTGTCAGCACGACGGCGTGATGACGGTGTTGATGATGCTACCGACGCAAGGCTTTGCCTAAGCATCGCTATGATATTACCGAGGTGGAATATGGTGGAGGGGGGCACCGCACACGGCAAAGAGATCAATGATCAATTGTTGTGTCTAGAGGTGCCCCCCTGCCCCCGTATATAAAGGAGCAAGGGGGAGGCGGCCGGCCAGGAGGAGGACGCGCCAAGGGGGGGAGTCCTACTCCCACCGGGAGTAGGACTCCTCCTTTCCTTGTTGGAGTAGGAGAGGGGAAGGAAGGGAGAAAGGAGGAGAAGGAAAGAAGGGGGGCGCCCCCCCTCCTTGTCCAATTCGAACTAGAGAGGAAGGGAGCGCGCGGCCTGTCGTGGTTCTAAGTCTGACAGTAGAATGGGGGGTAGGTGTGGAGAGGCAAGATCCTAGCTATGGAGTAGTTGTATACGCAAGGGATTTACGAGTTCAGGCCCTTCTCGGAGGAAGTAACAGCCCCACGCCTCGGAGCCCGGAAGCGGTCGACTGGATTATCTCATTATGTGTTATAGGGGTGCGAACCCTTCTACCGTGGAGGGGTGGCTTATATAGAGTGCGCCAGGACCCCAGCCAGCCCACGTAGTAGAGGGTTTAAGGTGCGTTAAAGTTAGGCGTTACTGGTAACGCCTTACATAAAGTGTCATTAAGGTCATAAAGACTATTTAACTACAGACCGTTTGGATACCGAGTGGCTCTTGGACTCCTGGTGGTCGAGTGGATCTTCGTAGTCGAGTGTCTTTGAATCTGTTGAGTGGATACCTACACGGTCGACTGGAAGGTTGCTTCTCTTGTGAGTCTCCTTGTGGAGGGTACCTTTGGGCAGGTCTATGACCCTACCCCAGGTACATGACTTCATCATTAGCCCCCGAATGGATCGAGGTTTGAGTGAGGAAGGAGTTGATAATCTTTCCGACTTGTTCTTCGTGTTGTGAGTGCGTCTCACTGTGGATCAACGACCTTTTAGTGATGGCACCAACTTCTCTTTCAGTCGCCTTGATCCATTCTCCACGGTTGTCGAGTGAACTTTGTGAACCTGAGGATTTCCGAGCGACGGATCGGAGGAAATCTGTTGTCTGACGAGTTGTTCTGCGGTTAGCGAATTTCGCGGGATCCAAATTTTGGGAAGCGCGCGAAGCGGAGAAAACCGCGGCACTCGGATGGGATAAGACGATGACGCCTCGATCTTCGCGCCGCCTTTTTCGCCACGTATCGTGCACGCGCCTTTTGCGGGATTGCGACAGGATTGCTTGGGCCTACCGGTCAGCCACTCGGAAGCGGCCCCATATAAAGCGCTGGTCAGGGTATTTTGAACAGTGCGACCTCAGACTTCCCTTCTCTCCGCCTCCAAACCTTCTCGCCGCGCTCTTCGTCTGTCCAGCGCTGAAGCTCGGGACTTTTCTCGCCGGCGACCATGGTGAAGGACAAGACTGCCGCCCAGGAACGGGTGAAGAAGGCGGCGGCGAAGGCCAAGGGGAGAGCGCCCAGTCGGGGCGGTTCCTCTTCGCGGTCCAAGCTGCCGCAGGGCTGGGTCCAAGGAGACTGGATCCGGTCGACCATCGCCGAGAAATATCTCACCGATCTAGCCAACGAAGGACTGATCCCCCATGGGTCGGCGAGGCTTCCGGGCACGGAGTGGCAACCGCAGCCCGAAGAGGGTGAGTGCGTCCTCCTGGCCACCCACGTAGATAGGGGGTTTTCTCTGCCGCCAAATCCTTTTTTCCAAGGGTTTCTGAACTTTTTTGGAGCGCAACTCCACCATTTCACTCCAAACTCCATTGTGTATCTTGCTGCTTTCGTTTCGCTCTGCGAGAATTTCTTGGGTTGTCGACCGCATTGGGGTCTCTTCAAGCACATATTCACCGTCGCTCTCAGACGGTGAAGAAAATGAGCCCGAATGACGAGAGGACCCAAGTAATCCAGATGTGTGGGGACTCGGGGTCCGGATGAGGGGAAGAGCGCCTTTCCAGCTATGACTCTTCCCGACTCGGTTAGAGGGTGGCAATCGACCTGGTTTTATCGCCAAGACCAGCCGGCCTGTGAGCGATCGGACTGGCTCCCTCCTTTCTCCATGAGTCGAGTGAACAAGCCATCTTCCTTGAAGGTGTTACCAGAGGAGAAGGCCCAAGTAAAGCTGCTGATGGAGCGTGTAGTCCAGCTTATTCGCGATGGGGTGACCGGCATGGATCTCCGGAGGTTTTTCTCCGGGCGTATTCAGCCACTCCAATACCGAGGACATCCGATGTGGATGTACTGCATGCAGATGATACCACTCGGGTCCATCCAGAGGAGGTCGATGGTGCCACGCTGGAGAAGTGGATGACTACTATCACAGGAAACAAGGACAGTCCTCGCGGAGCTAGGAGGATTCCACCACTCGACCAGAGTTACCAACCAGACAAGGTATAACCGCTTATCTCCGATCGTGATTCTGCTGCATTCATTCTGCTTTTGATGCCAATTCGTCGACTGACTTTCACCTTGTTTTGTTGTCTTCTAGGTCACCACCGAGATGTACTCGATGCCCAACAGTATGCAGGAAACAAATCGAAGAAGAAGAAGGAAGTGGAGGTGAGAGTCCGGAGGAATGGGAGTCCAACGGCGAGGAGGATGAGGAGGATGATGGCTCTGATGATAAAGAGGAGGAGGAGGAAGAGGAGGAAGACGTCGATCCTCCTCGCTCGGAGGGAAGTACCAAGTTGAAGCACGACCCGGCCGGGCATGGTAAAGCTGTTGTGCCCACGGTCGATTCGGACGAAGCGACCTAGGACAACTTCTCCCGCGCCGACTGAGAAACCGCCGAAGCAACCTCGAGCGACGTCGTCAAAGCCGGCGAAGGCCCTGCCCAAGATGCGAATGGTCATCCCCACCATCTCCGGGTAACTAACAGAACCTTGTATTTCCTTATTCAACATGAGTGAACTTTTGGTCGACTTGATGACTGATCAGCCGATTCTTGAAATCTACAGCGCCGCTACCTCTGAGACTTCAGCCAAGCAGGAAGATCAGGAAATGGAGGATGCGGTCACCTCTAACCTTGGTAAGATCTTTGAGGTTTCGGTTTTAGTCGACTGGAGCTTTTAGTCGATTGGACTTCCATGTTTACTTCTGAATCTTTCTTGTAGTTCCGCCTCACGTCATTGATCTCCCCGATGATGACGAGGAAGCGCCATTAAAGAAGAGGAAGGACAAGAAAGCGCTTGCTGGCAAGGCTGCTCAAGTCGCGGCGATTCCTGAGACGCTGATTTCCGAGGGAGGCAACCCCACTCGGACTTCTGTGTCTTTCGCTGTACCGCTGACAAGTGCTCAACCCACTTCGTCGACCGCTGATCCACCATCTCTCTTTGCTACCCACCACGTCCCGGAAGACCAAGTAAGTGCTGCTAAGGAGGCCATACGCCAGGCAGGGATCATGATGGAGCAGGTGAAAGCGGCTCGAGAGGCTAGTCAGGCGGCCTATGATGCCAGTTCAGCTCTCCAGAGCAATGTCCAAGTAAGTCAGTCGTCGCTTGCTTTGTTAGGATATACTATCTGAAACTGCTTTCTTCTGGAGATTTCCATATCTGTACACCCATTGGGTGTGTGTGTCGATTGAACTTTTGTGGGGGCACGCTGAGTGCACCCACTGGGTGTAGTCCCCGAGACTATGGTCGACTCAGTGCAGTCGGCTATAGTCTTTACGTTGTGATCTTCTTCACTCGACCTGGACGGACCAAGTCGAATGGAATCAGCAAACCGGTGGGGGCACGCTAAGTGCACCCACCGGGTGTAGTCCCCGAGACTATGGTCGATTGCGTCTTGATCGACTATAGTCTAAAGAACCGTTTTTTTTTCATGCGGTGACCACGACAATTAGCCATGTTTTTAGAATCATAACCTTTTGCCTCTTTTGGTCGATTGATCGAACCAAATTGGTACACCAGTGGGGGCACTTGAGTGCACCCGCTTAGGTGTAGTCCCAGACTACTGTCCAATGTTTTTATTCGACCGTAGTCTTAGAAAAGCTACTATTTTTCCATAGTCACTCGGAAGTGATCTGTCTATGATGTCTTTCGTTGGTTGACTCTTTGTAGAAATCTTGCGAGCTTGTGGCTCGCTAT
Source organism: Aegilops bicornis (assembly GCA_021605145.1). NCBI lineage: Eukaryota > Viridiplantae > Streptophyta > Magnoliopsida > Poales > Poaceae > Aegilops > Aegilops bicornis. The sequence goes on along the minus strand of CM038671.1, from coordinate 74,497,520 downwards.
ACTGAGATAGAGAAAAAGCAGATTCAGCTCAACCTCGATTTGAAGCTTGCTCGGAGAATTTGCGTAAGGCAAAGGATGAAGCAAAAGGTATGGCTGGTGAGAATTTTTTACGACTGCCTGCTTTTTCTGCTCATTCTCAAATCTGTTCTCATTGTTGCTTTGCGAGATAAACTGGAAGAGACTTTGAAGAAGAAGGACCTTGACCTTGCGAGAGGCACATAAAGGCGGCTTTGGAGAAAACAAAGCTCATTGAAGAGAAGCTTGCCTTAGTCGACAAACTCGAAGATGAAAATGCCAAAGCTGAAAGCCTCTCTTGACGCTGACTAACAAGGAAGTCGGTCGGTGAAGAACGACAAGAATGTTCTGTTTGACAAGGTTGGCCAACTGGCGGGGAAGCGAAACGACCTGGAGATTTATCTTGGAGGGTTCGCCAAGAAGCTGTTTCTCATGCTTGAAGGTAATCTCTTTTATCTGACTGTCTTGCTCTCACCGGCTCATCACATGATCTTTATTTTGAGTCTGAGTTGTGTTTTCAGAATTCTGCCAAAACTTTGAAGAAGAAACCAGTCGAGTGGAAACGAGCTTGGACCCCATCAACTCTCCTGTGAAGGACGAAGCTGCTATGAATGTGCTCCGACTAGAGTCTCGTGTTGCTAGCGTGGTGGATTATCTTGCTCGACTGAAAGTTGCAGTGTCGCAGATCGACTCGACTCTCTAGCCAGAACAGACTCTCCAGAATGATCTTGAATCCCTGATGACTCGACTGAATGAGATTCCAAGTCGAGTGCAAGAATGGAAAAAGTCATCTGCCAGGTGTGGTGCTGATGTTGCTCTATCTCTGGTTCGTGTCCACTGCAAAGAAGCGCAAGAGGACAAGCTGGTGTCTCTCAAGGTTGCCAATACCAGGAAGCACGACTTCGGATCTTTCATGGAGACTTTCATCGCCGCTGCTGCTACCCGTATTCTTGTGGAATCGACCTCGACCAGTTTGTTGCACCTTCCAGTCCTCCGCCGGAGGAGTAAAAAACATCTAAGTCCCACTTTAAATTTGCCTCGGAATGCCGAGTGGTTTCTGTAACCGCTAAACTTTAACAGGCTTAACACCTGAGCACCTTTGGATCCGTAGGACATTTATCCAAACTTGATTTTTCCTTTAACATGCTTTGCTTGCCTTCGAGAGAACTTTATTCCTCATTCGGAAGATATTCCGTTGAAATTCCAATCGACTTGTGCTTCATCTATCCTGCAGGTAGAGGTGGAACACAGACTGCGACTGACCTTGTCGTCCTTACGGATCGGGACGAACCGCACGTTGTGCTTGTGGCGAAGCTCCGAAGGAGGAGGTTGCAGTCGACCTGCACCTCGTCGTCCTTGTGGATTGGGATGGACCGCACGTTGTACTTGTGGCGAAGCTCCGAAGGAGGAGGTAGCAGTCGACCTGCACCTCGTCGTCCTTGCGTATTGGGATGGACCGCACGTTGTACTTGTGGCGAAGCTCCGAAGGAGGAGGCAGTAGTTGACCTGCACCTCATCGTCCTTGCGGATTGGGATGAATTCCTTACTTAGGCGAGCACCGGGCTGCAGCTAAGCCCCCGAGTGGGAGGTTTGCTCTCCACTTGGTAGGATTTTTATTACTTAGGCGAGCACTGGGCTGCAGCTAAGCCCCCGAGTGGGAGGTTTGCTCTCCACTCGGTAGGATTTTTATTACTTAGGCGAGTACTGGGCTGCAGCTAAGCCCCCGAGTGGGAGCTTTGCTCTCCACTCTGTAGGATTTTTATTACTTAGGCGAGCACTGGGCTGTAGCTAAGCCCCCGAGTGGGAGGTTTGCTCTCCACTCGGTAGGATTTTTATTACTTAGGCGAGCAATTGGCTGAAGCTAAGCCCCCGAGTGGGAGGTTTGCTCTCCACTCGGTAGGATTTTTATTACTTAGGCGAGCAGCGGGCTGCAGCTAAGCCCCAGTGGGAGGTTTTCTCCACTCGGTGGGATTTCTATTACTTTGGATGTTTTAAGGCGAATCCTTGGGCTGTTATAAGCCCCAGTGGGAGGCTGGCTCACCACTCGGTAGGATTTGAATACTTAGGCGAGTACTTCGACTGCAGCTAAGCCTCCGAGTGGGAGGCTGGCTCGCCACTCGGTAGGAATTTGAGTACTTAGGCGAATACTTGGACTGCAGCTAAGCCTCCGAGTGGGAGGCTGGCTCGCCACTCGGTAGGATTTTTATTACTTAGGCGAGCACTGGGCTAGAGCTAAGCCTCCGATTGGGAGGCTGGCTCGCCACTCGGTAGGATTTTGTATACTTAGGCGAGTACTTGGACTGCAGCTAAGCCTCCGAGTGGGAGGCAGGCTCGCCACTCGGTAGGGTTTTGTATACTTAGGCGGCTTAATTCAAGAAGTTAAGCCCCGAGTGAGAGACCTGGCCTGCACTCGAAAGGATTTTTACAAGCTTAGGCGAATCGGATTCGCGACTAAGCCACCCACTGGGGGAAGTTTCAACAAAAAAAGCAATAACAATCACTGAGAAAATTATAACATTCTTGTCTTGGATAAACAAACTTCAAAAGCACTTTTATTACATCTCAACCAAGTGAGTTTTTAAGTGTAAAAGGGGCAGAGCAGCTCCACGTTCCACGCTCGAGGCTTGTGGATCTGGCGATTAACGTTGTAGAGATGATATGCTCCGTTGTGGAGGACTCTCGTGACGATAAAGGGACCTTCCCAAGTGGGATCAAGCTTGTGTGGTTTCTGTTGATCCACTCGGAGGACCAAATCTCCCTCTTGGAAGGCTCGACTCTTCACATTTCTGGCATGGAATCGACGCAAGTCTTGCTGATGGATAGTCGAGCAGATCAAGGCCATCTCTCTCTCCTCTTCCAAGAGGTCGACTGCATCTTTCCGGGCTTGTTCCGCTTCTTCTTCAGAGTATAGCTCGACTCGAGGCGCATTGTGAAGCAGGTCACTCGGCAGAACTGCTTCAGCTCCATAGACCAGGAAGAATGGAGTTCTCCCAGTCGACCGATTAGGAGTGGTCCTCAATCCCCAGAAGACTGATGGAAGTTCGTCGACCCAAGCTCCTGCTGCGTGTTTGAGATCACGCATCAGCCGAGGTTTTAGCCGTTTGAGAATGAGGTCGTTTGCACGTTCTGCTTGTCCATTCGATTGAGGATGAGCCCTTTGAAGCATAGTCAACCAGCGTGCCTTGAGAGGCGCGAAGGCTTTGAACTTGTCATTATCGAAGTTTGACCCATTGTCGGTGATGATGCTATGCGGAACTCCATACCTGAATATCAACTCTCGATGAAACCGATAGCGATTGCATGCATCGAGGTTCTTGATGGGCTTGGCTTCGATCCACTTGGTGAACTTGTCGATCGCTACTAGCAAATGGGTGAAACCGCTTCGCCAGTTCTCAATGGTCCAATCATGTCCAATCCCCAAACAGCGAAGGGCCAAGCAGGTGGAATGGTCTTCAAGGTCGAGGCTGGCTTGTGCGACATGTTGGAATAGAACCGACATCCTTCGGACTTGTCGACTATTTCTTTTGCCATTTCATTTGCTTTTCGCCAAGAAATCCCGCTTCGGTATGCTTTAGCCACAATGGTCCGAGAGGACGCATGATGGCCACGAGGTTCCCAGTGGATATCTTCAAGAATTATCGACCTTCTTCTCGGGCGTGATACACTTCGCCGACTCGATCGCGCTTTCTCGTACAATTGTCCCTTGATCACTTTGTAAAGGCCTTGGATCGACGGACGATCTGTCGAGCCTCTTCTTCATTCTCTCGGGAGCTCTTTCCTTAGGATATATGCGATGTACGACACTTTGTCGATCGGGAGTGATGACCACAACTTCCATAATCAGGTCAACCACGGCTGGGACCTCAACTTCAGTCGGATCATTGGCACTCTTTTTCTGCGGGGCTTCTTCTGTGAAAGGATCCTCCTGCACTGATGGAACATGAATGTGTTCCAAAAATACATCACTGGGAATGGCTTTCCTCTTGGACCCTATCTTCGCCAAATCATCCGCAGCTTGATTTTTCAGTCGGGATATATGGTGAAGCTCTAACCCCTCGAATTTCTTCTCCAGCTTTCTCACTGCATTACAATAACCTGTCATAGCTGGGCTTCTGACATCCCACTCCTTCATCACTTGATTAACAACCAGATCCGAGTCGCCATAGACCATAAGGCGACGGACGCCGAAAGTGAAATGGCCATCGCAACCCATACAGGAGTGCTTCATATTCTCGCTTCGTTGTTGGAAGAATCAAAGTGAATCGAGAACGTGCTTGAGCCTATCTCCTCGGGGAAACCAATACAACCCCACGCACGTAACCGTTCAAAGCATCTTGGAACCATCGAAAAACATAGTCCGGTGTTACGAGTGAACTTGGGTCGGAAGTTGTTGTTCGATCCACTCGGCGAGGAAATCTGCTATTGCTTGGGACTTGATGCCTTTCTTTGCCTCGAATTTGATATCAAGGGAAGGAGTTCAATCGCCCATTTTGCCACTCGACCAGTTGCATCTCTGTTATGAAGAATTTCCGACAAAGGGGCGTCGTTGACGACTGTAATGGAATGATCAGAGAAATAATGAGCAACCTTCTTCGTGGTCATATAGATCCCATAAACAAGCTATAGTGAGGGTATCTTTGCTTTGATGGGGTCAGTACTTCAGAAAGATAATAAATTGAGCGTTGAACTTTGAAGGTTTTTCCTTCTTCTTCCCGCTCAACCGTAAGTACGGTACTGACGACTTGTCCAGTGGTTGCAATGTAAAGCAGCAAAGGCTCCTTGCTGATTGGAGCAGCAAGCACCGGCTGGGTGGAGAGCAGAGCTTTGAGCTCTGCAAACGCTGCATCAGCTTATAGAGTCCACTCGAACTTGTCTGACTTCTTCATCGATCGGTAAAGAGGCAATGCCTTTTCACCGAGGCGAGAGATGAATCGACTTAAAGCGGCCAAGCATCCGGTAAGTTTCGGACATCGTGCACACGCAGGCGCTTCATTCGAGTATGGTGCCAACCTTTTCGGTTAGCATCGATTCCTCGCTCGAAACGAGAAAACCGAGTAACTTTCCACGGGAACTCCAAATGTACACTTTGATGGATTAAGCTTGATATCATACCTCCACGAGATTGGCAAATGTTTCAGCAAGGTCAGTCAACAGGTCGGAACCCTTTCGTGACTTGACCACTATATCATCCATGTATGCTTCCACACTCCGACTGATTTGAGTGAGCAAACACTTCTGAATCATCCTCATGAATGTGGCTCCAGCATTCTTGAGACCGAATGGCATGGTGACATAACAGAAGCACCCGAATGGAGTGATGAACGCTGTTTTAATCTCATCGGGTCCATACAGACGGATCTGATGGTACCCGGAATAGGCATCTAAAAAGACAACCTCTCGCATCCCTTGATTGAGTCGACTATTTGGTCGATGCGAGGAAGAGGAAATGATCTTTCGGGCAGGCCGATTGATATGCTTGAAATCGATGCACATGCGCAACGACTTGTCCTTCTTGGGGACCATGACAACGTTGGCGAGCCACTCGGAGTGGTAGATCTCTCGGATGAACTCTTGCTAAGAGCCGAGCCACCTCCTCGCCAATGGCCTTTCTCTTACGGGACGGCGGACCGCCGAAGATACTCTTTAACTGGTTTGAATTTTGGGTCGACTTCGTGGCGATGCTCAGCCAGCCCCACAGGAACACCCGGCATGTCGTGAGGCTTCCATGCAAAGATGTCCCAGTTCTCACGGAGGAACTGGATGAGCGCTTCTTCCTATTTTGAGTCGAGTGTTGTTGAGATGTTGGTCGGAGCAGCATCGATCGGTCGGGTGAATGTGAACCTGTTTTCGTCTCGCCACGATCGGCGGAATGCTGACTCCGTATCGGGCTTCTTAGCTCGCAACAAATCACTCGGATCTGCAGTTTTCTGATACTCTTGTAGCTCTACCACCGCCAACTGAGCATCGGCAATCTTAGAGCCTTTCTGGAAGCACTCTTCTACCTTCTTCCGATTGCCCGTGACAGTGATCACGCCCTTGGGACCAGGCATCTTCGGCTTAAGATACACGTAACATGGTCGGGCCATGAAAGCGTGCATAAGCTGGTCTCCCGAATAGCGTGATAAGCGCTCTGAAATCCACGACCTCAAAGGTCAACTTTTCTTTCGGAAATGCTTTGAATCACCAAAACTACATCAAGAGCAATTTGGCCGAGTGACTCAGCCTTCTTTCCGTGAATGACTCGTGGAAGCTCATGTTATCGTATGCGAGTCCGACATCGGAATGCCCATCCCTTTCAACGTCTCCGCGTATAATATGTTCAAGCCACTACCACCATCCATCGGGACTTTGGTCGATCGAGTGCCTTCGACAACTGGTCGACCACCAATGCTTGCCTCCCAGGGTGGCAATGTGCGTCGGGTGATCGACCGGTCGAATGTGATGGCGATGCAGGACCATTTCAGATAATTGGGAGTCGGAGCAACCAAGTTTACTTCCGATTGATAACCTTCAATCGACTTTTGCTTTCGACATCGCAAAATCATCAAGGTGGAATTGACCTAGGGATATCCACCATCATCATCATCTCTGTCCTCAACTTTGTGCATCTCCTTATCCTTATCCTTGGGATGTTTCCCTTGGAACTAACTGAATCAAGAGCCGACCTTTGTCGAGTGGTATGTTTCGGGTAAATGAGTTTACCCTCTTCATCTTTCTTTGTATGAATATGACACGGTAAATCCAACACGTCGTTCCCATCCTGGTCTTTCACCTTCTTAGGGTTCCAAGGACCCTTGGGTTTCCTTGAACTTTCACAGGGGTCACCGCCAAGGCCTCTCCAGAGCCATTGCTCGGCTTTGCGCTTCGCTTCCGGATCGAATTTCCTCCGCCGGTCTCATTGGCGGCCGATTTATATTTACCACTCCGGAGCCGATCCTCTTCTTCACCATTTGCATATTTGGTGCCAATCTCCATCATCCGACTCAGGGTCATATCTCCAGTTCGACCAAATTTCAAACTCAATTCTCTGTTCTTGACGCCTTCCTTGAAGGCACAGACTGCCTGATGATCAGATACATTCTCGACTGTGTGGTGCAAAGTGATCCACCTCTGGATATAATCTCTCAAAGTTTCACTCGACTTTTGCACGCACGACTGCAACTCTGTCAAACCTGCTGGTCGTTTGCAAGTTCCTTCAAATGTCCTGACAAACACTCGGGCAAGATCTTCCCAAGTGTAAATACTACTGTGTGCTAACTGATTCAACCACGCCCTGGCTGAACCCTCCAACATAAGAGGTAAATGCTTCATGGCTACCTCATCGTTGCCACCGCCGATCTGAACCGCCACTCGGTAATCTTCAAGCCAAGTGTCGGGCTTGGATTCTCGATGAACTTGTCGACTCGATCGCCAACCTGAAGTTGGGAGGAATCACTGCGGCCCTGATGGCTCTGCTGAAACACTCTGGTCCTGAGACATGAGCTCTACTACTGGAAGGAACATCTCTATCATGGCCGTCTCGGTGAGCTCTGTTCCTGTCGACCAAACCTTGAACGATAATAGATCTCTCATCAAAGCCTGGTTCCCTGGGGTCGACTGGAACTCTTCGCCTAGCACTGTTTTGGCGTCTGTCGTCCTGCTACCGAGGAGCGTATGATCCACCCCTTGGGGGAGGAGTGGGCACTCGACGTCGATCGTTACGATCGAATCGGTGCTCATACTGCTCGCGGCCCTTGTATTGATCATCACGCCGGCCTCCACGTTCCTCACGCCTCGGGGGCGATCTTGGACTATGGGCCGACTGGAATGAATTCGCAGCGACGGATCGGCTGTGAACCCTGTTCCGCGATCGATACAACTGAGTTTTGATCTCCTGCCGGAGCAAATCCTGATTTGCTGCAAACCTTTACCTGCCTCCGATGGGAAGGCTGAATTGACTACGCTATCTGGGCGGCAGCTGCTAAATTCTGAATCGGAGTTCGATATACCTGGGTTGGCGGTTGAAAGAGGCAGCCGATGGATTCTGGAACCCTCGATCGCGTCACGCTCGTCGAGTACTCGCTGAAGATTCTCCGATCGAGTGCGCTCAGCCAGGTTAATAGCTGCGCATCCTCCAAGGCGCGAGCCTCGTGGGTTTCTCCAACGATAGGAGTGTGAAGTGCATCCATGTTCGAACAACGGCTCCTCCCTGCGGAGCGAAGTGAGGGGCTCGAGCAAGTACTCTTCGTGGGCTTGCGCGGATCGCCTCCACCGCCACCTTCGTTGGTGCGGGTGAATCCAGGGGGACTGCGTGGTCCATCGACCATCAGAACCTCTGCCGCCGGGTCACTGCTATCGCATTCGGACGCAGTCTCTACGGAGCCAGTCGATAGGTCAAACAGGCCTAGAGAGATTCGTCGGGCTCGATCGCCGCGACTTGGGGGATGGCCTACTAGCGGGCCACCGCATGCCTCACCCACCGCTGAAGCCTCGACCGACCGGAACGCTTACGCCGGTGGAAGACTGGGAATGAAGACAGCACAGGAGCCGGCCCATACTGGGTCGACGGTTGCCGCAGGAGGACGCCGCGGACACACGCGCGAAAGAGCGTCGCCCCATGGATGGGGAGCGCGTCCACGTCGAGTGGAGCCTCCTGAAGCCAAGTGGAGTCGTCGGCGACGAACGTGAGCGCACCGAGACGGATCTCGTGGCCGTCGACCAGAAATCCACCTGAAACCATGATGCCGGAGATCGAAAGAATCCCAACTTCTCCAACAATTCGCTAGAACACCTGCCCCACGGTGGGCGCCAACTGTCGTGGTTCTAAGTCTGACAGTAGAATGGGGGGTAGGTGTGGAGAGGCAAGATCCTAGCTATGGAGTAGTTGTATACGCAAGGGATTTACGAGTTCAGGCCCTTCTCGGAGGAAGTAACAGCCCTACGTCTTGGAGCCCAGAGGCGGTCGACTGGATTATCTGCGTATGTGTTACAGGGGTGCGAACCCTTCTACCTGTGGAGGGGGGTGGCTTATATAGAGTGCGCCAGGACCCTAGCCAGCCCACGTAGTAGAGGGTTTAAGGTGCGTTAAAGCTAGGCGTTACTGGTAACACCATACATAAAGTGTCATTAAGGTCATAAAGACTATTTAACTACAGACCGTTTGGATACCGAGTGGCTCTTGGACTCCTGGTGGTCGAGTGGATCTTCGTAGTCGAGTGTATTTGAATCTGTCGAGTGGATACCTACACGGTCGACTGGAAGGTTGCTTCTCTTGTGAGTCTCCTTGTGGAGGGTACCTTTGGGGAGGTCTATGACCCTACCCCAGGTACATGACTTCATCACGGCCTGCCCTGGCCGCCCCTCCTCTTCTCCACTAGGGCCCATGAGGCCCAATAAACCCCCCGGAGGGTTCCGGTAACCCCCCGGTACTCCGGTATATGTCTGAAACCTTTCGAAACCATTCCGGTGTCCAACATAGTCATCCAATACATCGATCTTTATGTCTCGACCATCTCGAGACTCCTCGTCATGTCCGTGATAATATCCGGGACTCCAAACTACCTTCGGTACATCAAAACACTAAAACTCATAATATCGATCGTCACCAAACTTTAAGCGTGCGGACCCTACGTGTTCGAGAACTATGTATACATGACCGAGACACGTTTCCGGTCAATAACCAATAGCGCAACCTGGATGCTCATATTGGTTCCCACATATTCTACGAAGATCTTGATCGGTCAAACCGCATAACTACATATGTTGTTCCTTTGTCATCGGTATGTTACTTGCCCGAGATTCGATCGTCGGTATCTCAATACCTAGTTCAATGTCATTACCGGCAAGTCTCTTTAATCGTTATGTAATGCATCATCCCGCAACTAACTCATTCGTCACATTGCCTGCAAGGCTTATAGTGATGTGCATTATTGAGAGGGCCCAGAGATACCTCTCCGACAATCAGAGTGACAAATCCTAATCTCGAAATACGTCAACTCAACAAGTACCTTCGAAGACACCTGTAGAGCACCTTTATGATCACCCAGTTACATTGTGACATTTGGTAGCACACAAAGTGTTCCTCCAGTAAGCGGGAGTTACATAATCTCATAGTCATAGGAACATGTATAAGTCATGAAGAAACAATAGCAACCTACTAAACGATCAAGTGCTAAGCTAACGAAATGGGTCAAGTCAATCACATCATTCTTCTAATGATGTGATCCCGTTGATCAAATGATAACTCATATCTATGGTTAGGAAACTCAACCATCTTTGATCATTGAGCTAGTTAAGTAGAGGCATACTAGTGACACTATGTTTGTCTATGTATTCACACATGTATTATGTTTCCGGTTAATACAATTCTAGCATGAATAATAAACATTTATCATGATATGAGGAAATAAATAATAACTTTATTGTTGCCTCTAGGGCATATTTCCTTCAGTCTCTTACTTGCACTAGAGCCAATAATCTAGATTACACAGTAATGATTCTAACACCCATGGAGCCTTGGTGCTGATCATGTTTTGCTCGTGGAAGAGGCTTAGTCAACGGGTCTGCAACATTCAGGTCCATATGTATCTTGCAAATCTCTATCTCTCCAACCCGGACTTGGTCCCGGATGGAATTGAAGCGTCTCTTGATGTGCTTGGTTCTCTTGTGAAATCTGGATTCCTTTGCCAAGGCAATTGCACCAGTATTGTCACAAAATATTTTCATTGGACCCGATGCACTAGGTATGACACCTAGATCGGATATGAACTCCTTCACCCAGACTCCTTCATTTGCTACTTCCAAAGCAGCTATGTACTCCGCTTCACACATAGATCCCGCCACGACGCTTTGTTTAGAACTGCACCAACTGACAGCTCCACTGTTCAATATAAACACGTATCCGGTTTGCGATTTAGAATCGTCCGGATCAGTGTCAAAGCTTGCATCGACGTAACCATTTATGACTAGCTCTTTGTCACCTCCATAAATGAGAAACATATCCTTAGTCCATTTCAGGTACTTCAGGATGTTCTTGACCGCTGTCCAGTGATCCACTCCTGGATTACTTTGGTACCTCCCTGCTAAACTAATAGCAAGGCACACATCAGGTCTGGTACACAGCATTGCATACATGATAGAGCCTATGGCTGAAGCATAGGAACACCTTTCATTTTCTCTCTATCTTCTGCAGTGGTCGGGCATTGAGTCTGACTCAATTTCACACCTTGTATTACAGGCAAGAACCCTTTCTTTACTTGATCCGTTTTGAACTTTTTCAAAACTTTATCAAGGTATGTACTTTGTGAAAGTCCAATTAAGCGTCTTGATCTATCTCTATAGATCTTGATGCCCAATATATAAGCAGCTTCACCGAGGTCTTTCATTGAAATTTTTTTATTCAAGTATCCTTTTATGCTATCCAGAAATTCTATATCATTTCCAATCAACAATATGTCGTCCACATATAATATTAGAAATGCTACAGAGCTCCCATCACTTTCTTGTAAATACAGGCTTCTTTAAAAGTCTGTATAAAACCATATGCTTTGATCACACTATCAAAGCATTTATTCCAACTCCAAGAGGCTTGCACCAGTCCATAAATGGATCGGTGGAGCTTGCACACTTTGTTAGCACCTTTTGGATCGAAAAAACCTTCTGGTAGCATCATATAAAACTCTTCTTCTAGAAATCCATTCAGGAATGCAGTTTTGACATCCGTTTGCCAAATTTCATAATCATAAAATGCGGCAATTGCTAACATGATTCGGACAGATTTAAGCATCGCTACAGGTGAGAAAGTCTCATCATAGTCAACCCCTTGAACTTGTCGAAAACCTTTCGTAACAAGTCGAGCTTTGTAGACAGTAACATTACCATCTGCGTCAGTCTTCTTCTTGAAGATCCATTTATTCTCGATGGCTTGCCGATCATCGGGCAAGTCAACCAAAGTCCATACTTTGTTCTCATACATGGATCCCATCTCAGATTTCATGGCCTCAAGCCATTTTGCGGAATCTGGGCTCATCATCGCTTCCTCATAGTTCGTAGGTTCGCCATGGTCAAGTAACATGACCTCCAGAATAGGATTACTGTACCACTCTGGTGCGGATCTTACTCTTGTTGACCTACGAGGTTCGGTAGTAACTTGATCTAAAGTTTCATGATCAATATCATTAGATTCCTCACTAATTGGTGTAAGTGTCACAGGAACCGGTTTCTATGATGAACTACTTTCCAATAAGGGAGTAGGTACAGTTACCTAATCAAGTTCTACTTTTCTCCCACTCACTTCTTTCGAGAGAAACTCCTTCTCTAGAAAGGATCCATTCTTAGCAACGAATGTCTTGCCTTCGGATCTGTGATAGAAGGTGTACCCAACAGTTTCCTTTGGGTATCCTATGAAGACACATTTCTCCGATTTGGGTTCAAGCTTATCAGGTTGAAGCATTTTCACATAAGCATCGCAGCCCCAAACTTTAAGAAACGACAACTTTGGTTTCTTGCCAAACCATAGTTCATAAGGCGTTGTCTCAACGGATTTTGATGGTGCCATATTTAACGTGAATGCAGCCGTTTCTAAAGCATAACCCCAAAATGATAGCGGTAAATCAGTAAGAGACATCATAGATTGCACCATATGTAGTAAAGTACGATTACGACGTTTGGACACACCATTACATTGTGGTGTTCCAGGTGGCGTGAGTTGCGAAACTATTCCGCATTGTTTCAAACGTAGACCAAATTCCTAACTCAAATATTCTCCTCCACGATTAGATTGTAGAAACTTTATTTTCTTGTTACGATGATTTTCCACTTCACTTTGAAATTATTTGAACTTTTAAAATGTTTCAGACTCATGTTTCATTAAGTAGATATTCCCATATCTGCTCAAATCATGTGTGAAGGTGAGAAAATAACGATTCCCGCCGCGAGCCTCAATTTTCATCGGACCACATACATCAGTATGTATGATTTCCAACAAATCTATTGCTCGCTCCATAGTTCCGGAGAACGGCATTTTAGTCATCTTGCCCATGAGGCATGGTTCGCAAGTACCAAGTGATTCGTAATCAAGTGATTCCAAAAGTCCATCAGTATGGAGTTTCTTCATGCGCTTTACACCAATATGACCCAAACGGCAGTGCCACAAATAAGTTGCACTATCATTATCAACTCTGCACTTTTGGCTTCAACATTATGAATATGTGTATCACTATCGAGATTAAAAAAAAATAGACCACTCTTCAAGGGTGCATGACCATAAAAGATATTACTCATATAAATAGAACAACCATTATTCTCAGATTTAAATGAATAACCGTATCGCATCAAACAAGATCCAGATATAATGTTCATGCTCAACGCTGGCACCAAATAACAATTATTCAGGTCTAAAACTAATCCAGAAGATAGATGTAGAGGTAGCGTGCTGACGGCGATCACATCGACTTTGGAACCATTTCCCACGCGCATCGTCACCTCGTCCTTAGCCAGATTTCGCTTAATCCGTAGTCCCTGTTTCGAGTTGCAAATATTAGCAACAGAACCAGTATCAAATACCCAAGTGCTACTGCGAGCTCTGGTAAGGTACACATCAATAACATGTATATCACATATACCTTTGTTCACCTTGCCATCCTTCTTATCCGCCAAATACTTGGGGCAGTTCCACTTCCAGTGACCAGTCTGTTTGCCGTAGAAGCACTCAGTCTCAGGCTTAGGTCCAGACTTGGGTTTCTTCTCTTGAGCAGCAACTTGTTTGCCGTTCTTCTTGAAGTTCCCCTTCTTCTTCCCTTTACCTTTCTTCTTGAAACTGGTGGTCTTGTTGACCATCAACACTTGATGCTCCTTCTTGATTTCTACCTCCGTAGCCTTTAGCATTGCGAAGAGCTCGGGAATTGTTTTGTTCATCCCTTGCATGTTATAGTTCATCACGAAGCTCTTGTAGCTTGGTGGCAGTGATTGAAGAATTCTGTCAATCACACTATCATCTGGAAGATTAACTCCCGGTTGAATCAAGTGATTGTTATACCCCAGACATTCTGAGTATATGTTCACTGACAAAACTATTCTCCTCCATCTTGCAGCTATAGAACTTATTGGAGACTTCATATCTCTCAATCCGGGCATTTACTTGAAATATTAACTTCAACTCCTGGAACATCTCATATGCTCCATGACGTTCAAAACGTCGTTGAAGTCCCAGTTCTAAGCCGTAAAGCATGGCACACTGAACTATCCAAAGAGTCATCGGCTTTGCTCGCCAGATATTCTTAACGTCGTCGATTGCATCTGCGGCGGGCACAGCACCTAGCGGTGCTTCCAGACGTAATTCTTACGTGCAGCAATGAGGATAATCCTCAAATTCTGGACCCAGTCTATGTAATTGCTATCATCATCTTTCAACTTTTCTTTCTCAAAGAACGCATTAAAATTCAACGGAACAACAAAGACGGGCCATCTATCTACAACAACATAGACAAGCAAAATACTATCGGTACTAAGTTCATGATAAATTCAAGTTCAATTAATCATATTACCTAAGAACTCTCACTTAGATAGACATCTCTCTAATCATCTAAGTGATCATGTGATCCAAATCAACTAAACCATAACCCATCATCACGTGAAATGGAGTAGTTTTCAACAAAGTGAACATCACTATGTTGATCATATCTACTATATGATTCACGCTCGACCTTTCAGTCTCAGTGTTCTGAGGCCATATATGCATATGCTAGGCTCGTCAAGTTTAACCCGAGTATTCTGCGTGTGCAAAACTGGCTTGCACCCATTGTAGATGAACGTAGAGCTTATCACACCCGATCATCACGTGGTGTCTCGGCATGACGAACTTTGGCAACGGTGCATACTCAGGGAGAACACTTTTACCTTGAAATTTAGTGAGTGATCATCTTATAATGCTACCGTCAATCAAAGAAAAATAAGATGCATAAATGATAAACATCACATGCAATCAATATAAGTGATATGATATGGCCATCATCATCTTGTACTTGTGATCTCCATCTCCGAAGCACCATCATGATCACCATCATCACCGGCGCGACACCTTGATCTCCATCGTAGCATCGTTGTCGTCTCGCCAACTATTGCTTCTACGACTATCGCTACCGCTTAGTGATAAAGTAAAGCAATTACAGGGCGATTGCATTGCATACAATAAAGCGACAACCATATGGCTCCAGCCAGTTGTCGATAACTCTGTTACAAAACATGATCATCTCATACAATAAAATTTAGCATCATGTCTTGACCATATCACATCACAACATGCCCTGCAAAAACAAGTTAGACGTCCTCTACTTTGTCGTTGCAAGTTTTACGTGGCTGCTACGGGCTGAGCAAGAACCGTTCATACCTACGCATCAAAACCAAAACGATAGTTCGTCAAGTTAGTGTTGTTTTAACCTTCTCAAGGACCGGGCGTAGCCACACTCGGTTCAACTAAAGTTGGAGAAACTGACACCGCCAGCCACCTATGTGCAAAGCACGTCGGTAGAACCAGTCTCGCGTAAGCGTACGCGTAATGTCGGTCCGGGCCGCTTCATCCAACAATACCGCCGAACCAAAGTATGACATGCTGGTAGTAGTATGACTTGTATCGCCCACAACTCACTTGTGTTCTACTCATGCATATAACATCTACGCATAAAACCAGGCTCGGATGCCACAGTTGGAGAACGTGGTAATTTCAAAAAAAAAATCCTACGCAGACGCAAGATCATGGTGATGCATAGCAACGAGAGGGGAGAGTGTTGTCCATGTACCCTCGTAGACCGAAAGCAGAAGCGTTAGCACAACATGGTTGATGTAGTCGTATGTCTTCACGATTCGACCGATCAAGTACCGAACGTACGGCACCTCTGAGTTCAGCACACGTTCAGCTTGATGACGTCCCACGAACTCCGATCCAGCAGAGCTTTGCAGAGAGTTCCGTCAGCAGGACGGCGTGATGACGGTGTTGATGATGCTACCGACGCAAGGCTTTTCCTAAGCATCGCTACGATATTACCGAGGTGGAATATGGTGGAGGGGGGCACCGCACACGGCTAAGAGATCAATGATCAATTGTTGTGTCTAGAGGTGCCCCCCTGCCCCCATATATAATGGGCCAAGGGGGGAGGCGGCCGCCCAGGAGGAGGGCGCGCCAAGGGGGGGGAGTCCAACTCCCACCGGAAGTAGGACTCCTCCTTTCCTTGTTGGAGTAGGAGAGGGGAAGGAAGGAAGAGAGGAGGAGAAGGAAAGAAGGCCCCCCCCCCCTCCTTGTCCAATTCGGACTAGAGGGGGAGGGGGCGCGCGGCCTGCCCTGGCCGCCCCTCCTCTTCTCCACTAGGGCCCATGAGGCCCAATAAACCCCCCGTGGGGTTCCGGTAACCCCCCGGTACTCCGGTATATGTCTGAAATCTTCCGAAACCATTCCGGTGTTCGAACATAGTCATCCAATATATCGGTCTTTACGTCTCGACCATTTCGAGACTCCTCGTCATGTCCGTGATCATATCCTGGACTCTGAACTACCTTCGGTACATCAAAACACTAAAACTCATAATACCGATCATCTCCAAATTTTAAGCGTCCGGACCCTACGGGTTCGAGAACTATGTAGACATGACCGAGACACGTTTTCGGTCAATAACCAATAGCGGAACCTGGATGCTCATATTGGTTCCCACATATTCTACGAAGATCTTTATCGGTCAAACCGCATAACTACATACGTTGTTCCCTTTGTCATCGGTATGTTACTTGCCCGAGATTCGATCGTCGGTATCTCAATACCTAGTTCAATCTCATTACCGCTAAGTCTCTTTACTCGTTATGTAATGCATCATCCTGCAACTAACTCATTAGTCACATTGCTTGCAAGGCTTATAGTGATGTGCATTACCGAGAAGGCCCACAGATACCTCTCCGACAATCGGAGTGACAAATCCTAATCTCGAAATACGTCAACTCAACAAGTACCTTCGGAGACACCTGTAGAGCACCTTTATAATCACCCAGTTACGTTGTGACGTTTGGTAGCACACTAAGTGTTCCTCCGGTAAGCGGGAGTTACATAATCTCATAGTCATAGGAACATGTATAAGTCATGAACAAAGCAATAGCAACATACTAAATGATCAAGTGCTAAGCTAACAAAATGGGTCAAGTCAATCGCATCATTCTTCTAATGATGTGATTCCATTGATTAAATGATAACTCATATCTATGGTTAGGAAACTCAACCATCTTTGATTAATGAGCTAGTTAAGTAGAGACATACTAGTGACACTATGTTTGTCTATGTATTCACACATGTATTATGTTTTCGGTTAATACAATTCTAGCATGAATAATAAACATTTATCATGATATGAGGGAATAAATAATAACTTTATTATTGCCTCTAGGGCATATTTCCTTCAGTTTACACTGAAGTTGCCATGATATGTTTCAGCTATTTTTTCTTCTATATTTAAAAGTAAATTTTGACATATTATAAAACGGAGAATTAAGAAACTAGACTTACCATGAACCATAAACTAAAATTGTCATGATACATGCACTTAAATTGACATGGTTCATACAAAAAATAATTTCATGGTGAAAGTACTGGAATTGCCATCATCAAAGAACAAAAATTGCCATGCTCTACAAACTAAAATTGCCACAAGGCA
The DNA here is from genome assembly GCA_021605145.1 of Aegilops bicornis. Classification (NCBI taxonomy): domain Eukaryota; kingdom Viridiplantae; phylum Streptophyta; class Magnoliopsida; order Poales; family Poaceae; genus Aegilops; species Aegilops bicornis. The sequence goes on along the minus strand of CM038671.1, from coordinate 74,479,839 downwards.
AACTCCACATGGCAACTTTAGTTTAAGCACTATGGCAACTACAGTGTAAACATCATGGCAACTTTTGGACAATTTTTTTTTCGTCAAACATATCAACATGGGGTCTAGTTTTGAAGATTCCGTCGAGACGGATTTAATGGTGAAAACGAATTTTTAATTTAGTTTTTTAATTATGAGATAAAACATTTTTAAACCGAAAACCAAAAAAATTCTCGTTGACGCCATCTGTTTATACGTGACAAAATGAATGATGATGAAGGCGTATAGCGATGTGAATAATGCCGCAAGTGTGGGCGTTAGGTTTTTCGAACAATAATACTCAGAAGTACTTGTGTGAATTAGAAAGCAGGCTTGACTAAAGAAAAAACTTGTGAAGACCGTCACCCGCAGGCTCGAGCATCCCCTAAAGGATGATTAACTTTATTTTTCTTACTACTGTAGATGGAACGGGCACGTGTTCGTCTCTTGTCCACACAACGTACACTACTCTTTCCCATTCTTCACCAATCACCACACAACACACCCAATTGCTTTTTAGCAAGCACACACAATTGGTGACATGAGAGCATCACGGCCGGACTTTGCAAATCCGATCCCTCAAACGTCCGCGGATGCGTCTGGGCGCGTCCGCCGGCACATCTCAAATTAGCCACTTTGCATTCGTTTCTCTCATATTTAATCCCCTAGATCCATACAAAGCATGCAAAAGGAATCTTACATACTACCCTACCTACTCTTCATCATCGGAGATTTCCATGACGACGCTGCCGGGCGCCAGCTGGACGGGCGGGTAGGAGGGCTCCGACTCATCCTGCTCCTGCTCGACCTCATCCATGTAGGCGAACATCTCCGCCTCCTCCGCGGCCTCTTGCGCCTTCATCTCCTGCCGGCGATGGCGTCTTGCCTCCGCAGCCGACTCCGACAGGAGGGAATCGAGGATGGCATGTTGCTCCGCTTAATTATAGATCCCCATCGCCAATGTCCCCCACATCCTCCATCTCCGTCTCATCCTCCTCCTCCTCAAAATCCTTCTCCTCATCTTTCTCTTCCTCCTCCTCCAATTCCTCCTCCAGATCCACTGCATCTGGAGGTAGCCCTGCGGTGATCCGGGCTTTGCGCCTAGCCCAGATCTGCTCAAGGAACTTGAGACGGCGCACCGGCGTAAGAAAGGGCTCGCTCCTCACCCGGCGGCTGGGGGCATGGCTACTAGGAAGACAGGTGGAGTGGAAAGTGGCGGTGGCGGCGGACAGGAGGACGAAAATGTGGATGGATGACAGGGTTTCGGTGCTGCCGACAGACTTAAATAGCTGGGCAAAGCACTACGCGGCCCGCCGGAGCTGCGCCACGCGGCGCCATTGGTCCAACAGAGGAGACGAGCTTCGGACCGCCGGGTTTGAGGGCGTTTCTGGTTGGGACCCCTTCATCAGTCCGACGTGGTGGGCGTGCCCGGGCGCCCCCATATCCTCCCCATATTTGGGTTGTATATTGGGGGTGCCGACCAGCCCGACCGTTTGAGAGGCTCGTCTGGGTCAAAATATCATGACCGGTTAGTGACCGTGCGGGCCTCCCGGGCGTATGAGGCGGTTTTGAGAGGTTCGACTATAGATGCTCTGACACTAAACAGAGTGTGGTACTTAAAAAAGGAGGTTACGACCCCCGGCCTCTGCATCAATTGATGGATACGACCATCTTTATTTATTATTCAACACAGGTCTAACAAAAACATACATCAAGCCACCCGAAGCCACCACTCACACCTACAAAACTCGATAATATGGAGTGCTCGGTGTCGTCGCCGATCCATCCAGATAACGTATCGGAACTCACAGCCAGTGCAGCACACGTAAAGCATACACCACATGCACATGTTTTAGACGTCGCCATCATCATCGAACCTGACCCATTCAGGAGAGATATCTGCATCATCCTTGCCAGTCCGTTCATCTGTCGACACCACCACAGCGCCCAACAGCGCCATCACCCTGCGCTCGTCCATCCAGACGTGAAGATTTGGAAGATCTGTCGTACGTAGCACCTGCCAACCAGGCATGACACAATGTAGCACCTGTCCGCCAGGCATGACTTGACATCTCCACTGAAAGCTCCATGCAAGACGAAGCCGCTTCACCTCCTGCCTCTGTCTTCCAATTCTCCTTCACAAACGATGCTCCCAAGAGAGAAAACGACCCCGCAGTACCGCCATCGTCCGATCTGGAAGACCAGATCCTAGAGTTTCCCCCGGAGCAGGACGAGTGGGTCGACAGTAGTTACACGACGATGCCTTAATCAAGGTAACGATGCAGAACGCCGCCATCGTCTGCCATCGGCTCAGTTTTCACCGGCAACTATGTCTTCCCGACTCGCAGCCTTAACTAGATGATGGATCTTGAGATCTGACCATCTAACCTTAGGCCGACCACCTCCGACGGATGGTACTGGTCGTTTATCATGGTCTCCTGCCTGCTTTCTCTGTGATAGATTATATTAATCACCTCCTGTCTCTAAGTGTGTTGCCATTTGATCCTTATAATTAATCCGGGACATATATATGTACAATAGAACAGCTCTAGAGTAATTTTTACAAAGCCATCAAAGAAATAGCAAGTCTGCCCAAGTTATATTCAGTCAGATCATAGAACATCTCCAGATTTTTTTGACGACTTTTGGTAAAGGTGTCATCTGTGGTTCTGTATTCTCATTCCAGGATCTGCCTCTTTCTGCGAAACCTCGTATTGGACGCACGTACGCGTCAAATGGTTGAGGCTTCTCACAGGTTCAAGAGCAATGGCCCGGTTCGCTCTGGTGATGGCTCATTTCAGTGATTTTTTTTTTGTTTTTCTGTTCTAGTACTTTTTTTAAAACGTCTCAATTTTTTTTAAAAAAATTGCTTGTTGGATTTTCTTCTCTATGGTCCTTTCCCTTTCGTTTTTATAAAAAATGTATGATGTGTGTTTTGAATAGGTATCAGGTATATTAAAAATGTTTAACATTTATTAAAAAGAATTTCACCATATATAAAAAATGTTCCTGTTTTTTCTAAAACAAATGTTAACTGTATGTGGAAAAATTTAAACGTACCTTAAAAAATTTCACTTTATATAGAAAATTGTTTAGTGTATACTAAAAAAAGTTAATCCGACATTAAAAAAGTCCTGCTTGTATTAAAAATTGCTCATCATATATTAACGGCAGCGGAAGCGGTGGCACGCCGGCAGCCCATGATGGATGCAGGGATGGGTCGGTTCCCCAGGGACCTGGTTGCTATTTGTTGTTTTGTGGGGGTTATCTGTACAACTATTTGGTGATAATATTTTTTTGGGTTCTTTTTGCAAAAAGCAATTTTATTATAAATTAATTTTTTTCTAGTATATATAAAAATAATGTGAGTATACTATATTAGAAATTTAGTATAGAAAACTGAAAGTAAAAAAATATAAAAACCATAAGAAAAAACCCAAAAAGGAGAAACAAAAAAAATGTAAAAAAACAACAAAACAGAAAAAATGTAAGAAGAAAAGAGGCCGACATGATTGAAAGCTTCAAACTGGGACGACTCTTGGCGCAGTGCTACGGTCGTAGGCTCCCCTGCGTCAACTAGGATTTATTGAAATAACTAGTTAAGGGTTAACTCTTGCAAAGGTCACTCCTCACCTTCTCAGGTCCTAACAAGTGGCATACTGCATGTGCGCCACTTATTGCAACCTCCGAGTTTTTAAATTCTTTTAGATTCGTTTATTCAAAAGATTTTATCTCTTGAATTGTGCGCCCATATATCGAACCATTTTCGCCGTGGATTTCTTCCATCGATATCTTCAAAAGTTGATCCCATTCTAATAGGTTTTGATGAACCTTTTTTCGCGAAAAAACCGGAAGAAAAAACAAATACCGAAAAATCTGGAAAAACACAAACCAAAAAAAGTGAACGAGATTTGCAGACGTATGTGAATATTGACCCAATCATGCGCGAGATTTGCGAAGCCCCTGTCGAGGCTAACCGGAGGCGATCGCAGGGCGAATCTGCCCTGCTCGATCCTCTGCCGGTAGTTCTGAGCCAAAGAGTGCATGAGATCATGGTGATGTGGATCTGAGCCATGCCAGAAAGGAAAATCCTCTAGGTTCGAGGGACTAACTGTGGATAAAACAAAATTGGTATACGAATTTTCCTACATATCCATATCAAGTGATGCGGATTTACCAAATGCAGAGCATGGATTTAATACGTTGAGAGGATCGTTGTTGTTCCAACACAAGTAAAAAAAAAAGTGTTCTCATGCTAGATAATTATTACATCCAGAAAGTATCAAACATCGAAAGGACAAATTAGCATACAATTCTAATGATTGACGTAAGAAGTCTACCTACTAGACATTGTATATACTCTAGAATTATCTACTTATTTGTGCAGACTTGACATAGATAACCATCCAGTTTGAAAACCTCTATCAAGATATTTCTTGTAGCATATAGTTTAAAATCATCTGTAAAACAGTGTCCTACCTAAAATGCATGCATACATATCCATACAATGTATCTAGTTATCACAAATTAATATACAAAGTCATATGTTATGTCCTATTTTATTTGTCTATGATGTAGGAGAACTCAATATGTTTATGCAAAGGTTTATCACGGAGCATGTTCTCAACATAGCCCACAACTAACTCTGGCATCCTTATGATTTATATTTGCAAGGGTGCTTAAAACGATAGACATCATATTCAGGGCCGGCCTTGAGGGGGAGCAGGGGGGCAGCTGCCCCGGGCCCCCAAGATGCAGGGCCCCCCACCGGTACAGTATGCTGCTATGCTAGCTGGTTCCTATTCGGCGCCTTAAGTGCCCCTTTTTTCACATTTCGCAAACGGGCGCACACCCTTCCCTCTGCGCTGGGCCGGCCCATCTTTGTTTTTTCTTTCTGTTTCTAATGGCAAAAAACTGTGCGCCCGGTGAGTTTCAAACCCGCGATCAGCTGCTCTAAGAGCATCTCCAGCGGTTGGCCCCCCAGGAGGTGCTAAAAATCGCCCCCTGGGGGCGCACCGGCGCTAAACCGCGTGTTGGGGGCGTGATGCCCCCAGTCGCGGCGCCCACGTTTTTTTGAAAATTTAAATTCCGGCACAAACACGGCGCAAATTCAACCAAACTTCAGTGAGTTCGTTCATATTTAAAATATTTTACAAAAAAGAAAAAAAAATGCTACTAGGCTGCTCCTCGCCTCGCCGCTCCTCGCCGCCCGACGCCCTTGCAGTTCTACATGCCGAGGAGGCTGTAGAACTGCGTGTAGTCGCCACCATCGTCGTCGCCTCCGCCACGGCCGCCGTCCCTGCTGCAACCCTCTCCTGGTTGGCGCGGCGGGTTGGACGGTCCGGGGGCGTCCTCGTCGTCGTCGCTGTCGAGGATCACGGTTGCAGCCGTCTTCGCGCTTCACGCTTATGGGCTATCTCCTCTTCGAGGCGCTGCCGGACCATCTCGTCGCGGAGGTAGTCGTCCCGCGCTCACTTTAGGGCCTTCTGGTCGGAGAAGCCGCGCCGGGCTATCTCCTCGTACTCCGCGGGGAGGCCGGGCTCCGGCTTGGGCGCGACAAGGACGAGGCGACCAGAGGTGGGGGTGGAGTCGCCGATGCGGACGTCGGAGCTGCGGGTGCGCCGCCGACAGCGTGCCACAGTGCTCCGCTTGACAGGCGGGCGAGGAGAGCCGGACGAGCGGCCGGACGAGGAGGAGGACGCCCCGGGCTCCATGCGCCTCGGCGTCCACGAGCTCCCACGTCGGCGAGAGAAGGACGGGGGAGCGGGGTACTCCAGCCTCGGCGTGTTGCCGCCCTCGATGTACTCGAGGACGGCCTCCAGCGTGCGGCCGGGCACGCCCCACCATCGGCGCCGCCCCTCGGAGTTGAGCCTTCCGGAGGGCACAACACCGTTGTTGGCCTCGAGCTGCTCGGTGTGGCGGCGGCGGAAGTATGGCTCCCAGATCGGGCTGTCGGGGACGTCTGTGGTTCTTCCTCGCGGCCCGGCGAGAGGCGCGGATCTGTGCCGATCTCCACGCCGCGCCGCCCCGGTGGGCGGTGGTGGCACAGGGACCCCGTCGGCGCTGATTCTCCATGCCCCGGGCACATGCATGTTCGGCGGGACCGGGTACTCGGCCTCGAAGAGGAGCCGAGCTTCGTCCTCGTGAAGGTGGCGGCGGCCGAATCCGTTCGCCGCCGCGCGGTCTCCTGGGAAACGCTCGGCCATGCTTTGACCTGGAGACGGCGAGAGGAGAGGGAGGAAGGGGGAGAAATGGCGCGTCGGCGGTGGAGACTCGGTGCGTGTCACCGGCGCGCAAGGAGTCGGCTTATATAGGCGGAGGCGCCGCGTGTACGTGTGGCCTCCGCGTGTACGCGTGGCGGGCGAGGGGACCCGTGTCGTCCGGCCTTCACTGCGCCGCCCGTGAGGCATAATGGAGGAGGCTGACCGACGCGGCAGCTTTGGCATTGATTCGCCGCGGGAAACGAGGCGATGAGGACGACAAAGCAGCGAGAACAGAACAAGTCGCTGGCAAGGAGGACCCGCGGCTCTTTCGCGCCAAAAACGATTCGCCCGGCGCCCCCGAGCACCCCCAGCACGCCGGGTTCGGGTTGGGTCCGCCGACGCCAATTTCGGCCTGAGCCGGCGAAAACTGGGCCCTTGGGGGCGCGACTGGACCGATTTTTCGACGGCAGCGGTCGAAAAGTCGCCTGGAGGGGCTTGTTGGGGGCGCGGCTGGAGATGCTCTAACATAAGCTACGCTAACCACCCCACCAACAACACGTGATTTGTTCATTTTTCATCTTTTGACCGCTTTTCTTCTTTCCTCTTTTTCCCTTTTTCTTTTTTCGTGTTCCTCTTTTTATTGGAAAGTTTTTGTTTCTTTTTTCTAAATTGAATGAACTTTCTTCAAAATCAATGAGCCTTTTTCAAATTGAACGAAACATCTTTTTTTCAAAATCAATGAATTTTTTGAAAATTGACGAACTTTTTTTGAAAATTGATGAACTTTTTTTTTGAGAATTGATGACCCTTTTTTCAAAATTGATGAACTTTTTCCAGATTTTGTGAACTTTTTTCAAAATCGATGAACTTTTTTTGAAAATGGATGATCTTTTTTGAGAATCAATCGACTTTCTTTCTAAATCGATGAACTTTTTGAAAATTGATGAACTTTTTTTCAAAATCGATTAACATTTTTTAATTTTCATGAACTTTTTGAAATTCGTGAACTTTTTTATCAAAATCGATTAACATTTTTAAATCCATGAACTTTTTTTATTATCAAAATTGATTAAGTTTTGTCAAATCTGTGAACTTTTTTTATCAAAATCGATGAACTTTTTCAAAATCCGGTGTACTTTTTTGAAATTCGTGAACTTTTTGAAATCCGTGAACTTTTTCTTTTACCAAAATCAGGTGAACTTTTTTCAAATTCATGAACTTTTTCTTTTATCAAAATCCGGTGAACTTTTTTCAAATTCGTGAAATTTTTTGAAAAAATGATGATTTATTTTGTGAACATTTCTTTGAAATCCGTGACCTTTTGTCAAAATCGACAAACTTTTATTAAAATTCATGAATTCTTGGTCAAATTGTCCTACCTTTTTTTTCAAAATAATTTGTACTGGGGCTTAAACATGGGGTCAAATAGAGCTGTTTCCGCACAAAAAACAAGAAGCTATCCTAGTGCAGTGGTAGGAGCGCCAAGTCCGTCAGCAAATGCATGTGGGTTCCAATCCCTGGTGCTACGCATTTTTCTTCGCGTTTGTTTAACTACTCCTTCCGTTCCCATAGGCTTATTTTTTAAAATAATATATTTTTTTATTAATTTTTGAAAATAATACATCGAAATTTTATTTTCCATAAATAATACGGCCTCGTCCCGCTAGAGGACGACTGCGGCCTCTCGTCCTACTGCTGGACGACTGAGTCCAGTCGGCCTATAGGAGGACGACAGGTGGCCCGTACTCCACGTGGCAGCTGGCGATTGGCCCGGCCACGTCGCAGCGCTCCCACTCGTCCCTGCAAGGGCCGTCGGTGGCTGGGACCCAGACGACAGGGCCCAGTCGTCCAGCTACTGGACGATCGTCCACTAGGAGGACGACAGGGTCTCCAGCCCCGGGTCGCCCGCCTCCTTCCCTCGCGCGACCTTATCCCCTGGCTCTTCTCTGTTCTTCTTTCTTCTCTCTTCCAACTAAAAAGTAACCCATTTATACTCCAAAGTGAGCCATTTTCTTCTTGATTCGCCACCGTAGATACATTGTAGATAGTTGGGGGAGGCAAGGGAGACCTCGATCTACTGATGGGGTAGCTCGTGGTGGTCGTGGTGAGCATTTTTGTGGAGGTGGTGGAGATGGTGGTGAGCAAGTTTGTGGAGGTGGAGATGGCTGCGGCAGTGTGGTGGACGTGAAGCTCCGGCTCCGGTGATTGAAGGTCGCTGTTCGTCGGCGTTGCTTCACACGCTTCAAGGGTATAATTTTACAGACATTTTCTCCGGTAGATGTTGTGCGAATATTGTAGATGTTATTTGCTCCACTAATATTTTGTATTAGGTGTGCGCATATTGGTATTTGCTCCGGTAGTAACCGATATATTTTTAGATGTCTAATATTTAGTTGTGTGAATATATTCAGTTGCTCCAATAATATGGCGTATTATATATGGATGTGGATGTCAGTTTTCCGGCAAAAAAAGGATGTCCGTTTATTTTAGTTGGTGCGGTACTATACGTACTATATATAGATGTCAAACATGTTGTTGTATCGATTTTTGAAGTTGTTCCGGTAATATCCTAAAAATATTTAGTACTTCAATATTTTTAGGTGTGTGAATAATTTTAGTTGATCCATTAATATTATGTCACAATCTAAGTTTTGTTCGTTTTGTACACTAGGGTTCAATCTAACTTTTGTTTTCCGCAGAGACGCTTTGCTGCTGATCAGACCAGACGAGCTTACACGGCATTAAACGAGCAGTTTGATGCGTACGCTGGGGTGATCTGGCAGCCATACACACAAGAAGCCATAGATGCAAGATACCACGGTAGTTTGTCCGTGTTGTGCACAAGAGATGCTGATTATTGGATGACGAAATCGAAGATCATCTTCGATGTCTTCGTCGAGGAGATGGCCCAACAGAGGGTTATGAGGCAATTTGGTCTTCTACAATTGGAGACACCTCCCCCTATAGAGGCCCCGCTGCACAGAGACATCCACAGGTACTGTCTAGTTATTAATATTGCACTGTCCTTCAAAATTGTCCATAGTTAAGCTATTTGTTAATTGTTCAACGAACACCAAAATTTTAGGATCACAAAGAAGGGGATCAACAGGACTGCTACTGAGTGGCTTGATAGGGTTCAGCCATACGTTACACAATGGGAGACTGCGAGCACACATCTCTGGCACGAGAATCACAACTTTGATATGGACAAATTCAATCTCTATCTGCAGCGGTACATGACCGGAACACGGTTATGCATCATTCATCACAATCACCTAGATGAGATACCTGCCCCTAATACGGCGGATATGTACCCGAGCTATGATACTTCAGGCTCTAGGCAGCAAGCGGTAAGATATATTCTATTCATATAATGCAACTAGTCCATACATACTTTGCCATGCGCACGTAATAATCGTCCTCACAATTTCAGGCTGAGTTGACTCGCGGACTTGGCGAGGAGGTGTCACCTTTCAGGGTTCACTGTCGTCTGCACCTCTAATGCTTCCTCGGACTCAGGTCCAGACCTGGATGTCGCGCATTGAGGAGAAAGTACGATCTGTGTATCGGGCTATTACGTGCACACACACTTCGGACGTACTTCACCAGCATCCCCCCCGCCACTCCACGCACCAGCAGCCGCCGCGTCACTCGACTGGTCAGCTCGAACCCACGCATCACCGACATGATCCGCGTCCACGTCTAGCAGAGCAGTGGACGGCCAGGCCACCACCTCCTGACCAGGCCGGTAGTTCGGCGTGGCAGCACCAGCCGGATCCCACGTCTGCCTACGTGTTTCGGCCACGACCTCCGCCTACAGGTATGTTTCTTCATATTTATTCTTGTGAATATCAATTGGGCCTGTATTTCATCATTACTTATGTTCGTCCATCCAACAGGGTCCTACGGATATCAGCCGTATGGACATGACGCGTCTATGTCCGGATCCGGGTGGGATAGTGAACATGAAGGTGGGCATAACAGACAGGATTTCTTGTCGCAGCACAACGAGTGGATGGACATATATACGACTCCTGCACCACCTCCCACACAAGAAACACAACATGACCAGGCATGGTCCGAGCTTCCTCCCCGTAACGTTCGGGCACCCCACAGGTATCTATGGTCGACGCCGCCTACACCACCTCCACGACGTGCCGGACGACGTGGCTGATACTTGTCTACCACTATATCTATCTATGTACGCGAGGGACGTATGTATGCTACCTATGTATGCGGTTGGAACTAATCATCTTTCTGCTGGACGATTAGTAGTAATAATCTTTCTTCTGGACAACTACGACTAATAATCTTCCTGCAAGACGACTGTGACTTATCATCTTCCTGCAAGACGACTGGTGGCCAACCTTATAGACGATTGCCCAGTCGGCTCACTGGTGGACGACTGGACCCTAATCGTCCACCAGGAAGACGATTAGGTCCAATCGTCTTCCAGCAAGATGATGCCGTATTATTTGTGAAAAATATCAAAACGGCATATTATTTCTGAAAATTAATAAAAAAAATGTATTATTTTAAAAAAATTAGCACGCCATAGCTCGTGGTCATACCCCTGAAGGCGCACGACACCTGTTCGCTTTCCTAGTTCCAATCGCAAGTTTCCAACCCCGGGATCTGATTCGCGAGTTGCTGTTTCAGCGGCGAACTCCGATCCCCAATCTCTACTCCAGATGCATCCACATCTTGTAATCGCCGAGCGTACCACATTGACACACCCACATACATCTCGTTGTCAGTTTCAGTCCCACTTCGCATCATCGCGGAGCACCCGATTGAAGCTAACCAATTCACATGAGGTATGATCTGTGGCCATCATCCATATCGTGTTCGAATATATAAATTTTTTCATATGAATATTGGTTTTGAATGAATTCAAATATACATACACGATACTAGCAAATTGCCGGTGCATTGCAACAGATCCAAAATAAATTGATATATGTTCATAAGCTTGAAAAAATATTGCTAAAAAAATGTTAGGACTCCTTGAAAGTATATTTCTTCTTATTTGTTTGGATGGTGTGGAAAAGGGTTGGGGCTGGTTTCAAGAGACTAAGGAAATTTCTGCAAAATTGGAGCAGTATAGTGGGGTGTCTCTTTTCAACCCAATAACCTACCTCGCGCACATTAGATATAGATTGGATGATAAAAAATAGGGGATGACACACACGCCGTCACCAGGAATTGAGCTTTTTTAGGAGTAGAGATATTGACTATTATTTTTATGATGGTTATATTAAGAGGCCCCAAGTTTTGGTTTCGCCTCGGGCCCCCAAAATCACAGGACCGGCCCTGATCATATTGTATTGAAAACAGTATTAGATATGGAAACTGATGAAAATGAAGTTTCATACTATTAGTGTACAACAGATCAGGGGATACATCATACACTAATCATGCCAGACTACCAAAAGAATGATACAATGAAAATGTGAGATTAAATCTGTAAACTACAACAATAAGCACAAAACTTACAACAACAAAAAATCCATTCAACATTACAACAAACCTAAAAATTAAGAAAAAAAGGTGGCTACAGTTTACTGCAGAACATAAGCAATTTTCATTGGACACCTAACAAAACTAACACTAGCTAAGTTGTAAACTATTAGCTTACAAATAACACAGATCATCGTCATCATAACCATGATAAATTTCAGACGATGATAACCCTACAAGGCATGTAAAACTATCAGAGCAAATGCCAGACAAATACAGCTTAATTAGAACCTATATGGCCTAATACAATAGAATATCTAACTAAACTATCTCTAGATCTCATCCATCGGGCTGACATGGTTGTACCCCAAACAAACTAGCACAACACCCGCCTAGCTACACAAGGGCACACATGTAGTCGGCGACGAACACAAGCACAAATAGTAAGGTACAAGCTTAAAGATACAAAATTCAACAAAGAACTAACATGCGCACCTCAGATGTGGTGGCATGAGTTAACAAAAACATACAAAATCAGATCGAGCTAGATCTAGAAAAAGTAGACATCAAGGTTGAAAGCAGGAGCTAGAGGAACCATCCACTGAAGAGTATGAGACAAACATACCAAGCACGCATAGAGGGAGAACTCGGAGTGGAAATATTTAAGCACATGGAGAGGGGGAGATGGGTGTGGAAGTCTCCGCGGAGGAGCCCATCTCACTCTTCTCTCCTACTTTTGTTGTCTCTGCATGGACAATGCCTTGGTGAAAGAAGAAACACAGAAGCAACTATAGCAAGGGGAATTAGATAAATTCAAAGTAGAGAAAAATACATGGGTGCATGGATCAATGGGTGACCCTAAACTCGTCGCGGCCCGATAACAAAATAAAATGTACACCTCAAGCACGAATCACTACGCAAGATCAAATGGCTGAAAAATTCAATTGCAAGCAAATTGTTTTTAGCTGATTAGAAAAAATAGCAAAACTGTTAGTTAAAGGGCATATTTGGTTGAAATGAGAAGTGGAGGAAAATCATAGGTATATGAATTTTCCCTACAATGACACTATTCATGTGTTATGTACAAATGAATGGACCAATGAAATGGAGTATGTTTGCATTTGATCTCTATTTCAATGGAAAAACACCGGAATATTACTACTTTTCAAATTTCTATCCATGAAGAATGAAACTAAGATCCTTTATGGTATAATCATGTTAATCTATATTCATGTGTTTTTTCATATTCTAGTGAAGCAAACTTCCATGCTTTCTAAATTCATGTGTTTTTTGACCATATGTTTTGTGCTTGCATTACTATCATATTCCCGTGTATGTTTCATGTTTCTAAATTTTTACAATCCCACAAACAAAAGAGGCCCAGATAGGATGTAATATATGTCGACTAGCATAGTTTATATATGAACCACGTTCTTTAGATCTTACCAAATCTGACTTGGCTATAGAGTTTAGACCAGGTTCATAGAAAATCCTAACATGAAAGTTGACTTGGGGCCATTAAGGAAGGGTGAGGTGCCCCAAACCCTATGATGGGGGGGTGTCTCTACAAAGGGGGAGGGGGCACGTGTCCCCCGATGGCTTTTGTTCTTGTACAATCGCCCCACCTCCTCCACCTCCTTACGCACTATCTAACACATCTCCGCACAGCCGACTTTGATCACGTTCGTGTGGAATCCCTACAGGCATGAAGGATGCAACACATTTTTCTTTTGAGAAAAGGAGATTACCCCCAGCCTCTGCATCAGAGTGATGCATGCAGTCCGTTGAAGGCTGCAACACATGGATAAAACATTTGTAGGATTTCACAAGGAGGAGACTATAGACGTGAGTCACCTACTCTTCTTCCGCTAACGAGACTACGCGTCTAGTGGTAAAATCCAACCCTTCATCTCGTACTAGTTACTACAACATTTTCTTGGTTGTTCGCACTAAATATTCTATTATGCACTACTGTAGCATAAAGCATTCTCCAATTATTATAGGACAAAAAAATCCAACTGTTGCCATGGAACAATTGCATACATTTCTATAAATTTTCCATGATGCAGCACATGAAGTTTTCTAAATTTTCCATGTGACAAAACATATCTGAATTTGCCATGTTGTACGAAAACAAAAAAAATTCTAACAACTGCCATGTGACTAGTATAAAGCATGGCAAATGCCTATCTCAGGGGAAGGGAGGAAGATGGACATACCTCATCAGGGCTCGATTCGTATCTCATCAATGTTGGTGCATCATACAACCCTGATCCCCTCCGCCTGTCAAGACAAAAGACGGAGTAGCTGCGGTGACTACAAAGGCGGCGTGGGGACATGAGCAGTAGAGAAAACACCGGCGATGATGGGCAACCATGTCGAAGGTTGGGAGGCGATGTGAGTGAGAAGAGGATGTCATGGGCCCCACCGTGCTTGCGCCCCTCCCCTTCAAGTGTGGCTTACTAGCACTGGAGCCACGCTGGAGCGCCGAACCATGCATCACAACATGCTAGATGTGGCAGCTTGGAAGAGCCAAGCCGGTGGTGGTGGTGGTAGCGCGTGCAGGGCAACAGATGGAGCTAGAGGTGGCTATGTGGGGGTCTGAGCTCACAGCGGAGGCGGTCAAGAAGTGTACCTCAAACCTTCTAACAATTGGCGCCACAGGGAATGGAATGCAGTCGCTGGCAAGCGATGCCGAGTGAATCGCTGTTAGGGCAACCTCTTCCATCCATGCTTCATCGCCGAGCCCATGGATTCACCTCCCTCTGCCTGTAGCTCCAATGTATGATGGTGGGCAAGTGAATTCCGGTGCCTTCACTCTGGCTTGTAGTTTAGGTTAGGGTTTTTCTCCTCTTAGGGTGGCATTCGGGAAGATGATGATGATTCTTCTTTGAGTTTGTCTTTTGTCCATCCAGATGTAGTCGACTGAGCTCTGGTGTAGATTTCTGCCATCTCCTTGGGGTAGTGAGGTTACAGTTTCTCATCATGCGTGCACGACAGCGAGATTTGGTATCTGTTTCTTCAAATCTATCAAGGGTTCAACAACGACAACCATGGCTCCAGGGCGCTGGTCCTTAGGGCACGTGCACAAATACTTCCTGGGTGTCATCGACAAGGTCAAGCCGCCTCTGCTAGGGGAGCAACAGCAGTGGCAGCTCGTTCTGATGGTGATAGTGATCGTTTGGTGATCTAGACACCTCGATGTAATTTTTACTATGTTTGATGTGCTTTGTACTTCTGATGAACTTCTACAATACATCTTAATCTTTTTCACAGAAAGGTTCAGCACCCACAGTTGTCTAACACTCTGTGTTTTCTTTTTAGAATTTCCACCCCTCTATGCTAACGATAATCCACTCCTCACCCGGGCCTCGGTGATGGAGCCCGTGAAAAACAATCGTGAGTCATTAATTTAATTAAGCCCACACGCACGATCGAATTCAAACAGGCTGAACTTTTGCCTTCATCTTGTGAAGTTAAAAGCTTTTGCACTTTGGCTTAGAGAGGAAAAATACCTAGCTGGATCTTTTTAGAACTGACGGTGCAATGAAATGAAATGTGGCAAATAGACGAGGATATACATGTGGGTGGGGCGAATTGGACCGGTGAACATTTTTCAATTGTTAACATTTGTTAAACATTTTCATAATATAGGGTGAACATTTTTCAAATACAAATTGAATCATTTTATAATATATGGTGAACATTTTTGTAACATATGTTGAACAATTTTCCAATATATATTGAATTTTCTTGTAATATAAATTGCAATAAAATTGATATATGCTGAACAATTTTATAATACACGATGAACTTTTGTGTATTATACGGTTAATTTTTTTAAATACAGTCAACAAGTTATACTAATCTGGAGTTCGATGGCATGTCCGGGGTGTTGCCCCGGTCTGATTCGTTCAACGGCAATGACTTCACTTTTGGTGAGCCACCTCGGAGGTCCGCAAAGCTGCATATCAGCGATGGAGCCGCATCGAGCTCGGGCGAGTAGGTGATCCATCATTTTTTTTCTTCGGTGGCTGCTGTGGTGGTGCCGGAGGCACGTGACGGGCGTTGGTGTCAAGCTCAGAGATATTCTGCTATCTTTTTAGTTTTGTCATGTCGGTCTTTACGATACTTGTACTTTGTTCTTTATGATATGAACGAGACACGTATTATCATGCAAAAAAAAATTAATAAATGATGAACTTTTTTATTTTTCTTTTAATCTTTAATAGGCTCTTATATATTAAAAGTCCTAACATAGGTTCAAATAACCGGTTTTTTGAAACAAAACTGACTAAAAAGCGAAGAAACGAAAACCCAACAAAGAAAACTGCTCAATAGGGCGTGCCATGGAGTGGGCTGGCGGCCATTACCCATGTATTGTGCGAAGGTCATCTACTTGACGCTCACGAGCATAAGCAAGAGGTCTCTTGAAAAGTGTCAAAGCAGTCTTCTAGCTAGTATGCAGAAGCACCCTGGCCATACGTACACGTGTAGTTCGGGCATTTCCAACATAGATCCCCAAAGTATACACGGTATCCATCCACGGATAACGATACGTGAGCCGGTCATTTTACCATGCTTGTATACATTTCAAATTAAATTTAAACAAAATAGATGGATTTCATTAATAATGACGGAGTTCACTATAGTTCACTCATAATTTACATAAAACTTGCAATATTTCATCCGCTTAACTTACACTTAAAAAATTAGACTGTCTTGTAGCGGATGATGCAAGGCTATCCTTCATTGCACACCTAATGGAAAGCACTGGCTAGATTTCCGATAAAGGAAGCCGTCTACTAACCGGAATACTACAGCAGAGGACAAAACTAGGGACTTCGAAAACGAGGATAGTTTGCCAGGTAGGGATACCGTTGTTCGAATTGAAAAAAGATACCTTTCTCCAGAGAGACAGGATTCGAAAACAAACCATTCATGAAACTCATACATGAGCATGCGGTGGTCACATTAATGGACATACGCTAGCTAAGAGAACTTCTTAAGTTAGGGTACTTACTATTGGCTGGCTTACTATGGGGAAGGGGAGAAGGCAAGCCGTGTATGGATTGATCCCTAATTCAATTATTTTTTCGTGGTTTTCTTTCCATCTCACAACTTCCATTTCTTGAGCCGACCTTGCCCGCTAGAGGTATGATTACGATCTTTGAATCAAATTGGATTTTTTGTCTTAAAGTGAGGGCGATGAGTGGGGAAGGAAGCTGACAATTTTATTAGTGTGCAAGGTGGCCCTGAGAGCTGAACCAAAGCCGGCCGTTTCGAAACGAGGGAGCTTTAACAGTTTCTACTTAAACTATGTGTTCAGCTATGTGTTCAGATTATGCTATTTTATTAGTAGCTTCCGGTCTCGATTCGCCCTTACCTCGGAGGGATCAACTACTTCGCTTAGGCAAAAGATTGAAAAAGTCTGTATCTGTCTACATGTGCCTCCGTCTATGTTACCCCTTCCCCGGAAAGGAGATTATACGTTTAGTAAAAAAAATGAGAATATAAAATCAAAAAGAAAGAAGAGAAAGAACTGGGAGTTAGCGCCTGCATAACAGGTAGCTTGCTTACCAAGCCGTCCTGCCAAGCTCCTACAGTTTTCTTATTACTCTTGACTTGACTTACTAATAAGAAAACTACTCACTAACAAAATGAAAGACGATCTAGAATCTACCCAAGAAGATAGAGAGTCCCACATACGAGAAAAGGTCACAAATGGAGTTGAACCAAGTAACATTGCAAAGGCATAATGATAGTAGGGTCGAGATATCCCCGCCCTCCGAACCAGACGTGAGGGTCTCCCCTCATCCGGCTCTCCGCAGGGGAATCTCCACTCACTGCTTCCCCTAATATCCTCCCTTTACCACATCATGGGGGTTTACAGGAGATCCTAGAAACTCACTCGGAAAGGCTGCTATACCAAACATTATTACTTAACTACAAAGAAAGAAAAGACTATAGTAGTCACTAGACTGACTATAGTAGTTCGTCCGGCTGCTCTTGCTTAAATCATTACTCTTCATTCTCCCGTGCTCTAGCAATTGCGCTCCCTAGACCACTACCATTTAGTTAGGTAGGGACAATCAATCCATAGTTACGTGAATAACGGAATACATGGGGATAAAAAAATAGAAAAATGAAGATTTTCTATGAAATCCTTTCTTTCCATAGATGTATCTGGTCTGAGACGGTACAATACTCTACGAGAGGAATGCAATGGGATGGATGGTAGAGGGCTGCCTGCGCCCAAAAGCGATGATTCACTTGTCCCCTTGTCTATAAGGACCTTGTGGCATACAACCGCCACGACTCCTGCATTATAGCCGCCCCTTTCTCTCTTTCTTTTGACTGCCTCGTGGACGGACGAAAGAAGGGAAGTTACAGAAGGGGGCAGTGAGGGCTCGTCAAGTAGACAGCAAGCCCCCACCCCATCAGTCTTGTGTTGCCGTAGTGTTCCCTACTTCAATAAGGTATTACCTCGCCGATTTTAAAGGGGATGGGATTGGATTCATTTACTTGCATTCCTCCTAGCATTACAAAAAGCTCCGGTCTTAACGCCCCTATGGAAGCTGTGCAGCCTTTCCTCGGGTTAAATGAGAGTCGGGTTTCCGTTTACCCTAGCGGAGGAGCCACCCCACCAACCAAAGCAGGTAGGCGGCCACGGTTCATAACGCACTCTTCGCACAACAGATCCACTTTGAAGTTGACTTATTACGCTCGGCCAATCGTCGGAATGTGTACGAGATACCATAAGGGCCCAATATCTCAATAGCACCCTTGTCTAAAGCTTCGAATGAGACTGAATATCCGAAACGCAGGAACGATCTAACTAGAAAGTCATTCAAAACTTGATCGAAGAACCAGCGTTTATTGAAGAAGCTATAGAGTCGATTAAAAAAATTATTAGTTTTAAAGGCTCGTTGGAATTTGTCCGCTCTGAGATTTACATTATACGCTAGAGAAGCACCAAGTACTAAACGAGAATAGGTATTAGTTTTGTAATGGTTGGGGCAGCAAACTCGGATTCGGCAAGAATCTCATTTTTGGTAGTCTGAAGGGGAATTGGCCCAAAATTGGATAGGGGTAAAGACGCAGCCGGGTGCGGTGGCTTATTCAAGTGCCCCGAACCGCGAAATGGTCGCCTATTACACGGCTCACAAACTCTGCCTGGGGTGGGGCTACCTATTATTCAGAGGCGGTACGTATGTCGCACGCAGGGCCTCGGTTTGCTGCGTGGACTGTCTATGCATTTCCTCTGAGTGTAATGGAACCCAGCTCAGATCCATGAGCCAAAAGAAAAGAACAGCAGCCGGAGGCGAAGAGTAGAAGTATAGCCAAGGGGCTTTAAATGGTTTCGTAAAGGACCTAACGGAAGACCGTGCTCAAGTGTGCACTTCAGTTTTATTTTAAGAACACTTGGCCTTACCCCTTCATTTTGAGCCATGTCTAGGTAGAATCGGCAAGATTGAACCGAGGCCGCCTTGGCACCGCCGGGAAAACAGACCAACCAGTAGGCTTTCTTTCGAAGTTTCCTCCGGGGCCCTTAAATCATTGAATTCATACGCATAGGGCGTCCCAGGCGATGGTTCATTCAATGAGAAAGAAAGACAGGAGGGCAGGATTAAATGCCGTGTCGGGCTAATTCATTCTGGAAAAAAGGGAAGGAGTCACACGAGCTATGCGAAGGAAGGAAGTCGTGGGCTGAGCCGAGGTCACTTTTCGATCCATCCCGAAGGGTTTTTCCCTCTCTCGCCCCATCATCGCCGTACACAGTCCTGCTATCGGCTCAGCCCTATCTATTCATCTCTTTTTTTTACATGGAGATTTTTTGGATCTCTCTTGTTCATAGATCTTGAAAGCAGATCAATAGAAATTTCTCAAATGATCTATCTATAGAAAGATCTAGATCTCTATCATCATCTATCTCTATATCTAGATATGGAAGAACCCTTGAAGCCTGTCCCCGACGACGATGCCCCCTGGGCGAAAGGAAAGGGGCCGCCATTCTCTTTCTTTCCTCAATCGTTCCGATCATTTATCTCATTCCCTTTTGTTAGTTTTTTTGGGTTGGTTCGTTTCCTCCTCCTATCTACACTCTGTCTTCGTTCGTGATCATCTTAGGCGAAAGGATAGGTATAAATTTTGTGGAGGGGCGGCAGTGAAAGGGCGATTCCTCCTTTTTTCCACTGAAGTAGGGAAGGGGGTGATTGATCTTTTTTTGAATCAGGCCTTCTTGACCAAGTGGTGGTATAAGCTTCATTGCGGATGAAAAGAAGTCCTTGTGGCGGAGCTACAAAAGGAAGTTCAAGCTCAAGAAATCCTCTCAATAGGGATTGGGCAAGCAAGCTGTTTGTTTATTTGATCTTACCCGGTTGTGAGACGGGACGTGAAGTCAACCAAGTACATGTGTGTTCATAGTGTCCCCGGCACCTTCCTCCTAGCTGAGTATGGATGCTGAAGTTAGCTGGAGTGTGGGGCGAGTGCGTGGTAGATGGAACTCCTATTTACTGCATTTCTTCTTGCACTTCCAACTTGAAGAGGAAGAAGCATCTCTCTTTGCATCTTCAATAGATAGGAAAAAGGATCTTGACACGAAGCCTTCGACCAAAGAAAGGGAGACTTGGTGAAGTCGAGGTGGTTTTCCTTCCCTAGATTCATGGAAGGACTTTTTGAAGTTTGAGTGAGGAAGGAAAGTAAGGAAAGCGGGAAAGGTCCGATACAAAGGAAAGGGTTGCGAGGCTTAACGATTTAGAATATAGCTGTTGAGGTGGCACATGTTCCCCCGAGGCAGGGGTATATGCCCGTAGCTTTCTTCTATCACTTCTTTCAGATCAATGAAGTGGAAAAGTAATAGAGTAAGGGACCCTTGTTTACAAAGAAAGCTGCCACTCCAAGAACTCGAAGTCAAGCATCTTCAGGAATATCCAGATTAGTCTTCAACTAGAGAAAGGATAGGAATCTCCATTGCTGAGTTTTCTTCTCCAGCGGATGTAGCGGTAAAAGATTCTATTCTTTCTGCGGTCTAGTTATGTCTTTCCTCTCCCTATCTAAAGAGCTCTATTAACATAGACCCTCTCCTGACTCTCTATCATTTTAAGAAAGCAGCAAATCCTTCTCTCTATTCTACTATCCGATCTAAATGCTGGAAAATGGATCTGAAATATGGTCATATCTTCGTTATCCCAATAGTAAACCTTCTTACTTCTCTTCGCATCTCCAAAGACGCAAAAGATATGTTATTAGCTTATTTATAAGCTGTCGAAGGTCCTTAAGAGCCTTGATTTGTGGCTTACGGCTTACTTGCCTTTTTCCTTAAAGCCTATATAGACAGACATAGACTGAGGGCATTACAGGCATCCATGCTCACAGCAATGGCAAGATCCAAGATGTCGGTTGCTTGTATTCAAGCCTCAACCTTATTACGACTCCTACTAGGGCAATCAGGTTTAAGTTAAGCCCGAACAGCTTAGTTTTCCACTTCTCTTCCGACACAAGCTTCTTTGCCAAGCCTTCCCCATCAACTGGAAATCCAGTAAGAAAGGCAAGGGGCGCAATGGCAAGGCAATCTCAAATCATAATGGGAGTTTTAGGTTTATTTAGATAGATTCGCCTTTGGGGTTGTTACAGAATCGGTTCTTCAAGAAGGAGCTCTTAGTACGGTGGATGCATCGAATGCAAGCTGTAAGGAAGAATAATTCTCTCAGCAGACAAGAATGAAATTCAATTAGTCCCACACTTCCGCAGAATCAAGAAATGCATAAGCACATTCATTTAATGGGAAAGCTATCCTTGGCTAGGCCCCTATGAAGAAAGATGCCAATTCCCAAAAGCAATAACAATAGCAATAGCAATAGGAGTAGCATTAGGAATTAAGACCGTCAGGCCTCATTCATCAAAGTAGCAGTCCTTAGGGGCTGAAAAAGAGCCCAGATTCCCCGCAACAAGCTTGGAAAGGAAGAAGACACGAAGGGAGGAGTTCCGCTTAGCCTTTGCTCCTCTTTGATAGAAGTAGCTCTTTTGTTTGCCAGAATGGCTTGTTAGCAAGAAAATGCCTTCTTAGGAAGTGAAGAAGAATACGCCTGCTTGAGAATGCCCTCTTGTTGTTCTCGAAAGATGGAGGGGGCAGATTTCACTAAGGAAAGGAACTGAACTAATGGACGAGGAGGAAGAGAATATAGAAAAATTGCCGACATTCAAGCATACTATAGATGTTCCAGAACTGCTAAAGGGAAGTTCTAGTAGAAAGGACAACTAAGCGAAAGGCCTTCTTAGAAAGACGGAGTGACAGGTAATGCCCTATTTCCTAACAAAGTGAAATCTAAGATCAGACAAGAAAGAAGCTAAAAGGCTAGGCAAAGAAGGCGAGGGAGAAATCGTGGGTGAAAACGTTGGGTTACCAACTCGGGTGGGTTCTCACACCAAAGTTCCTTTGTTTGAGCAAGCCCAATTACAAACAAAAGAGAAGGTCGGTCCGTACTCAAACCAAATCGGAAGGGTGGTACTCACTCGGATGGAAGAATCCCAGTCGGTCCCATGCACGAACAAAGGCTGAACCGAAGGTCCCGTCCACCAGGTTAGGTGCTTAGCTGAAGGTGGAAGGCGAATCCAAAGGCAAGAGCAAGGGTTGAAAGACAATATAGAAGAATTCCATCTCCCCTATTTGTTCCATTCTCAATGGTTGGTCAAGTTGAGATGAACTACGGGAATCTATATATGGACTTCAAGGTCAATCAACCCATGCAAGGAAACTCGACGGAATTTGTTTTTTTATGGATTCAAGCAAAGAATGAGAAGTATGGCTTTGATAGGGAAGCAGTAGTAGTGGAAGAGGTCGAGCTTTGAGATGAGAAGAGGGCTGAGTCGTCTAGCTTTTATTCCAGAATCACGTATCACTGATCAGCCTATTTGAGAGGAGCTGCTTGCCTTGCCCACTTCAATAAAGAAGACTCCATCCATATAACCCATATCCATTGGAACTAGAAGCGAGTGGTAAAGTCACCCTTTGGCTAAAAAAACGATTTGTATGCGTGGCACAACACACACCTCTGCAAAAGAAGAGAAATAACAGAAAGAAGCAGGCCCACAAGACGACAAGTGGATTGAATATCCTTTGCTTTCGTCACCGGTGCTATTGAATCCACATTTAGAAGAAAGAGCTCCGGGACTGAATTGCTTTGAGTGGGGCTTGCCCATTAATTAGATCACCTGAGTAAGCCAAGAAAGACGAAAGCGATGGATGTATATGTGACAAAGAGAACTTATGAACATGAAAGCCAGCCTGTTCCCTAAATATTTTAGGAAGCGAAGAAGACAGAAAAAAGTTCGGTAATCTTCTCCCTTTGGTAGGCATTTACCCAAGGCACTGATATTATGAGTCTCTCGATTATAAGTGAAATAGGGAGTTCAAGGTCTTATTCGTCTTTCTTGGCCTATGTGAATATGAGCCAATTCCGGAAAGTGAATAATTCACTATTGAAAGTGCAAGTAGACGTTCCTGATATGAAAGTGAAAGTGGAGTGAAATCTGGATATGAAGGTTCAAGTCCAGTTCCAATTTGGATATAAAAGTGATGTTCAATCGTCGAAAGTGATCTCTCTTTTGTTGTTCTCTTTTTGTCCGCTTTTCTTTTTTCTTTCTTTGGAGTCGGGTTCTTAAGACAGGACTGGAAATCGGGTTTTCTGAATATCTCTCTTCCGGAGAAGTAAGTTTGTTCGAGATCGAAAGAGTGCCTTAGAGAGACTAGACTGATAGTAACAGTAGTGCGCCTTCAGTTGAGGAGAACTTTTCTGGCAAGGGTTATGAGCTCTTTCTTGTGGAGGTTCAGAATAGGTAAATCCTTCACTTCAGTTGCACTAGTGGATTGAATAACCTTTTATTTAGTTCTAACAAAGTGCATGTGTTCTTGGTTAACAAAAACACGAGTTTCAATAGGCTGGAGGAAAGATACTATAAGTAGGACAAAGAAAGACCCTATAAGAGACCAGAACTCAATACGATTCAAACAATCAAAATTGCTTTGCTAAATATACCCGTTCTGTTGTTCCTTTACCGACAACAACTATTGAATAACAACCTTCGCTTTGCTTTCGCATCGGATCTCGGCATTAGCAAATCTAAAAATAGAGTAGATCCCAGGGCGTACCTAATGGTTTCATTGATTTGAATGGATTGATCCGTTGTACCGTTGTAGGAATCCTCATCCAATGTACGAATCCCGTGGAGGAAGTGGGGAAACAAATCCAATTATTTGATTTTGATAGGAACAGTGCCGATATTGAGGGTTTCTCTATCTCTTCACTCATGAAGTTAATACAAGTGAGGATTGATTTTATTCATATAAGAAATAAGAGGAATAAATAATCTCGGGGAAGATAGGCTTTCTCGCTCTCGGCACATCTTCGCTAGGGATTCTTCTCTACCTTCTTGCGTTGAGATGCCATCAAGTCTTTCCTGGGGAATCAGGTCAATACAATACTCTTGGAAAAGCAAGCTATAGCAGATCCTTGAGTATAGAGAAAAAGGAATGGAGTTTCATTAGCTCTCTGCGCACATCCGGTATAATACCTTTGCGATCCCCTACGGAAAGGGGTGACGTGTTCTCTTTACAATGGGGGTGATCCTGGTTTCCAAAAGCTGCTGGTTGGTTGTATCTTTTTCTATTGGCAATCCCCAATCCGTTGCTTGTTAGATTCTGAGCAGAAGAAGTCGATACGAGTTCTGGTGTTTATCCTACGGAGGCTCGTATCTCTTCCATGTGAGACCAGCGACCTCAGATCATCCCGGACTTATGTGCTGGAATAGCTTCGTTATGAGTTTAAGCAGCCTCAGCTACTATTCCTACTAAGGAGGAGTCGCCTTTTTCAATTCCCTCCCTTTTGCAATCCCATGTTGATGTAAGGAAGCTGCTTTAGAGTATTGGCAAAAACATTACATGCAGGTCCGGATCTCCTTGCGTTCGTTGGTGGTAGACTACCGAAAAGTGCGAGAATAGCAACGGTGAGGAAGCATACCAACCAAAGCAAGATGTGAAAACCTTCTTCGTATCCAAAAGCCCTTTTAGTCTCATGCGGCCTTAGTATTTATGATACATAATCGCATCTTCTCCCCCTTTCTCGTATCTCCACGGAAGTAGGTACTGGTATGATCGGAACTACTATTTAGATATATGTGACCCTCTAGCGGTTTGACTCCGTTGATGCTATACGGAACTTCCTTCCTGCGAAAGGTCGAGTTAAATGAAATCAAGCTTGTAGAAAAAGCGAGTACCGGTATTTGATGGTGATGGTGAGGAAGACTAACCTCGCTCTTGCAACCATGAATATTTTCTAGATACTACGGGCATATACCTTCTTCCGAAGGGTCCCCGTCCTATCTTTTTACCCTTCCGCTCTGGAATCGACTATTGGTGGGTTGTAACGTGAACCTATGGATCTCAATGAAAAGCTTCGGTACCACAAAAGGATGGGCAAGAAACACAGCATGTGTTGAGCCAAAGCCCTAGTTCATACACAATCATAATGTTTGTCAACCATCCGAACCGGGATTCCTGTTATTCATACGAAGGAACAAGAAAAGAAGAAGTATGGGATAAATGGTTTTTGAGTTGGGCATGATGAAAGCGGGTACAATGGCATTACTTAGAAGCTATTATGTCCTGTCTTGGCTTTAGCAGTAAGCTTGTGCGACTGATGACTCCCTCCATCCCTGGCATCGCCAAGACTAATGGATAAGGTTTTGTCGCATCTTAATCGAACCGCATGCGGAGCTCAGCTTGTAAGTAAATAATAAGAAATATCTAGTTTTGTTTCATAAGTGGCGAGCCAAAGAATAAGAATACCGCCCCCTGATCTGTATTTCAAAAGCGGATTCAGCGCTGCAAGAAATAGAATTATGCATAGATTGACTTGTAAAGAAAGACGAACCGAACAGTGCTAAGCAAAGAAAAAATCTCTTATTTATATGCTCGATTCAATCTCTACTCATCTGCTTTTAGTTCTACTTTACGTATCTGAAGTCCGAGCTTTTCGAGCTGCTCAGTTCTCGCTATGTCATTTCTTGGTTTTTAGTGCATTCACTCAATTCTCTGTGAAGTCCATGGCATGTTGTGGTTCATTGCAGAGAACAGCCACCACATGGATCAAGCTATAAGGAATCACCCGCGAGCGAGGGAAAGTCTCAATTACGGTAGGAATGGAATACACCAATCATAACTCTGGTGTGGTCCCTAGTTCCCTAAGTAGTTAGTGAAACTTCCAAATTTGGACTGACTGGATTTAGAGCTTAATGCTCCTACCTTTGAACTAGAATCTTAGCGCTTATTTCATGAAGATAGCTACTTTAATTGACACAAGAATGCCTACTTTGGACCAATAGGATCTACTTCTACTTGAATGCCAATCCAATCTCTTTCCCAATAAGAATTCCTAATCCCTAAATCCAAGCAAGGCATGATTGTTAGTCAGGATAACCAGCTTACGTACCGCATTAAGAAGTACCGACTATGCTTTTTTCCATACTTTTCTTGCAGTACTTCAGTAAAGCTACCCCATTTTAATAAGATAGGGATTCGAGATATCAGCATTTTCACAGGTCCTTGTCAAGCTGCAGCAGAATCAGATTCGAGTGCCATATTAAATCTCTCGTGCCATATTCTTTTTCAGGTTTGACATTACTTCCCTGCACGTTCTGCTCGACGAGGATATGACTGATAATCAGAAGCGAGAGGCTCTGCTCTCGAAACTTGACCTCCTTGATTCGATCGATGGGAGAAAAAAGGTTCTGAGCGGCACAAAGACGCACAAGTCTATCAACGTCAACTCAGCCGCGCTTTGGACCGATCCTAAGAATAAGAGGCATTAACAAAGCATTTATGAGACACCATACTTTCAATAGGCAAGGGCCATCCACCGACCCTTCTACTATCGGTTTTGAGTATTGGCTACTACTATACTAGCTACTCACCTATCGGTCTAATGAGCATACTTGGAGAAAGGAGAACTTCCCGCCTATAATGTTGGGTTGGCAACCTACCCATTCGTTGAAGTACTTCCTTCATACAGCCCAAAGAAAGGCGGCTAAGCCGTCTTAGTTCGTGAACAATGACCAGTGCATAAACAGGTGCATAAAAAGGAAATCAAGTTTGGGAAATGATACCTGGCTAGTATTTATGCCGAAATCTAGTGACATTATTGACTATTACTATAGTCAAGAAGTAAAGAGTAAAGGCTTTGGCCATTGGCAACGCTTACCTAACTTCTCACTTAAATGTTTACTCGTGTTACTAGTATTCAATAAAAGAAGGAAACCATGGTACCTACCTCCCTCCCTTACTTGGTAATCTAAGAACCCTTCAGGGGGGAGCAAGAGATCTTCCATACCAACATTTTGTTCGCCACCCCTGCTTCCTCCTCCACTTGAGATTGTGTAGCAAATCTACTTTATGCTTAGGCTAGGTCCTGCAAGTAAAGAGAAGTAAATATTGGAAACATGGGTATCTAGTTTATTTTATTCAACGGCTGAGTAATTGAAATTCCTTGCTTCTTCAAGCGGAGATCCAGCGTCGGGTGTCGTCGGACTCCCATTCTATTGCCTTTGTGCCAAGATCATGTTAAGCTGCACAGGCTGTTCCGCTACCGGTGTGTAAGAAGCTCCGCCTAACGGCTAAACCAATGAATTTCTCTCCTTAAAGGAATCTACTTCCGATCATCAACTACTCGCTTCTTCACCGGTATCACACCAGCGCCGGGCCAGAACAACAGAGTTAGAACCCAACCAAATACGATTCTTGTATTATCTTACCGAAATTCGGATCCATTTGGCTCCAAAGGAGCAAGCGCGGGAGTTCTAATAGGACTTTGAGACTAGAAAAATCCTTCGGGCTGCTGAGAACAGAGAGAAGTAGTTGCAGAGAGGTTTGATAGGGTTAGGCAGATGCCCCATTATTCGTAAACAATAAGAAATCTAGATTAGTTTGATGGAGCTATGGCTTAGCACAAGCATGGTGTCAATGTGGTTCCTCTCGACTAAACACTTAAACAATAGAATCCAGTAGGGTTCAATAGAGGTATGGTATTGGCAACCTTTTAGGGAGCGAGATTCTTTGGAATAAGATAGCTGCCCAGAGCTTGCGACGTACCTACCCCCTGGGCGTAGATAGAATTAGGTAAGATAAAAATCGATTGGAAAGTCCTAAATTAGACCAATTCAATTCCGTGCGCTAGAATAAAAAAAAGTGCTTCGAATTTCTCTCATCCTTTATAATGAGAATTTCTCTTTGTTCAAGAATAACTTAATCTTGCAATAAAACACTCTTGCTTGGAAGGTATGGTAAAGGTAAACTGTTTCTATTTTTGATATAAAAAGAGAGTGCTAAAGGAGTCATTCGAAGTGAGTGAAGGGCAAAGCTCATTTCTTTCATTCAGGAATGGACACTGGACCAGAATGAAATGTGGGAATATCGGGATTGGCAGAATTTTTATGAAATAAAAAAAAACTCAACACGACTAGTGAATTCAAATTAGAGTCACTTGTGGATTTCTTCAAATTGTTGTAATGTAGTATTGTGGTTTTTCAGTAAAGACCCCGACCTATAAATATTCACAGCCCGGCTCATACGGGCGGACAATATTCACCCAGAGCCCCGTTGCGACCGCAATGCTGTTCTTGAAGGACCTTACCTTAGAGCAAGAAAAGGGAATAGAAGTTAGGAAGACTACGCGTGAGGCGGCGGGTAAGCTCAACCTCGAACCAAACAAGCAACGGATTGAGCAACTAAGCGCGAAAGCCGTTGCCGTTAGCGCATCCGCTTTTCCTGCTCCATCGTTATTAGTTTCTATTCTCTCCTGCACGAACCTCGGTCCAATCAATTTGTTTGCAATTGGGGTTAGGACCGTTAGAACCCCATTTCGATCGGAGGTTTGAGTTGCTATGGCAAGCTCTTTCTCCGAATAGTGGGTATGGGGAACCCACCGTACCAACACGATTGGCTGGTGTTGCCGTCGACCCGTTATAACCCCGATTGGAAGGGCAGGCCAGTCTGAGGCTCACGGGGATGCGAGGCCATTGAAAGTGAGTATCCCATATTCTATGACGGAGATAGAGCATTAATTGCAGTTTTCACCCCACCTTAACGACCGAGCGAGGGATGAAATCTTTCGACGACTAGGGAGACGTCACCCGAGGCCGATTCCAGTGGATCACTATAGAATCTTCTAGAAGCAGGTTCTCCAGGCACTATGGTAGGACGTGGATCGATCATGACGAGACTTCTTCGTCATGTAATGGTTTAGAAGAGTCACGGTCCTGTTCCCCGCCGGGCTTTTTCCCTTCTCGACTAGATTTCAGGCAGGTGAGGAAGGGCGGCGCCGGCTTGACCCTGTCTTCTCTCTTGGTCGGGTCGGAGGCTAAGTTTCTCATTTAGTGGTGAGGTGTTCATAGAAAGCAAGTCCTCGCCCAACGAGTGGCGGATTTGGTTTGGATGGGGTCTCGCTTGGACGCTGGGGAGATCCATAGGTCTGGATAGAGTCTTTCTCGCTCAGTAAAGAAGAGTACGCGCGCTGAAGGAAATATGCCCTAGAGGCAATAATAAAGTTATTATTTATTTCCTTATATCATGATAAATGTTTATTATTCATGCTAGAATTGTATTAACCGGAAACATAATACATGTGTGAATACATAGACAAAACATAGTGTCACTAGTATGCCTCTACTTGACTAGCTCGTTTATCAAAGATGGTTATGTTTCCTAACCATGGACAAAAGAGTTGTCATTTGATTAACGGGGTCACATCATTAGGAGAATGATGTGATTAACTTGACCCATTCCGTTAGCTTAGCATTTGATCGTTTAGTATGTTGCTATTGCTTTCTTCATGACTTATACATGTTCCTGTAACTATGAGATTATGCAACTCCCGTTTACCGGAGGAACACTTTGGGTGCTACCAAACGTCACAACGTAACTGAGTGATTATAAAGGAGTACTACAGGTGTCTCCAAAGGTACATGTTGGGTTGGCGTATTTCGAGATTAGGTTTTGTCACTCCGATTATCGGAGAGGTATCTCTGGGCCCTCTCGGTAATGCACATCACTATAAGCCTTGCAAGCAATGTAACTAATGAGTTAGTTACGGAATGATGCATTACGTAACGAGTAAAGAGACTTGCCGGTAACGAAGATTGAACTAGGTATTGGATACCGACGATCGAATCTCGGGCAAGTAACATACCGATGACAAAGGGAACAACGTATGTTGTTATGCGGTTTGACCGATAAAGATCTTCGTAGAATATGTAGGAGCCAATATGGGCATCCAGGTTCCGCTATTGGTTATTGACCGAGAATAGTTCTAGGTCATGTCTACATAGTTCTCGAACCCGTAGGGTACGCACGCTTAAGGTTTCGATGGCGATGCTTATATTATGAGTTTATGAGTTTTGATGTACCGAAGGAGTTCGGACTCCCGGATGAGATCGGGGACATGACGAGGAGTCTCGAAATGGTCGAGACGTAAAGATCGATATATTGGACCACTATATTCGGAGTCCGGAAAGGTTCCGAGTGATTCGGGTATTTTTCGGAGTACCGGAGAGTTACGGGAATTCGCCAGGGAGTATATGGGCCTTATTGGGCCATACGGGAATAGAGGAGATAGGCTAAAAGGAAGGAGGCCTGCGTCCCCCCTCTGGTCCGAATTGGACAAGGCGCAGCCCCCTTTCCTTCTCCCTCTCCCCCTCTTTCCCTTCTCCTACTCCAACAAGGGAGGTGGAATCCTACTAGGACTAGGGAGTCCTAGTAGGACTCCACACTTGGCGCGCCCCCTCCTAGGGCCGGCCTCCTCCCCCCTTGCTCCTTTATATACGTGACAGGGGCACCCCATGACACACAAGTTGATCTACGTGATCGTTCCTTAGCCGTGTGCGGTGCCCCCCTCCACCATATTTCACCTCGGTCATATCGTCGCGGAGCTTAGGCGAAGCCCTGCGCCGGTGAAGCATCATCATCGTCATCACGCCGTCGTGCTGACGGAACTCATCCCCGACACTTTGCTGGATCGGAGTCCGGGGATCGTCATCGAGCTGAACGTGTGCTGAACTCGGAGGTGCCGTGCGTTCGGTACTTGGATCGGTCGGATCGTGAAGACGTTCGACTACATCAACCGCGTTGTTATAACGCTTCCGCTTACGGTCTACGAGGGTACGTGGACATACACTCTCCCCTCTCGTTGTTATGCATCACCATGATCTTGCGTGTTCGTAGGAAATTTTTTGAAATTACTGCGTTCCCCAAAAGTGGCATCCGAGCCTGGTTTTATGCGTTGATGTCATATGCACGAGTAGAACACAAGTGAGTTGTGGGCGATATAAGTCATACTGCTTACCAGCATGTCATACTTTGGTTCGGGCGGTATTGTGAGATGAAGCGGCCGGACCGACATTACGCAGACGCTTACGCGAGACTGGTTTCACCGCTTGAGCACTCGTTGCTTAAAGGTGACCGGCGGGTGTCTGTCTCTCACTTTAGTTGAACCGAGTGTGGCTACGCCCGGTCCTTGCGAAGGTTAAAACAGCACCAACTTGACAAACTATCGTTGTGGTTTTGATGCGTAGGTAAAGAACGGTTCTTGCTCAGCCCGTAGCAGCCACGTAAAATTTGCAACAACAAAGTAGAGGACGTCTAACTTGTTTTTGCAGGGCATGTTGTGATGTGATATGGTCAAGACGTGATGCTATATTTTATTGTATGAGATGATCATGTTTTGTAACCAAGTTATCGGCAACTGGCAGGAGCCATATGGTTGTCGCTTTATTGTATGAAATGCAAACGCCATGTAATTGCTTCACTTTATCACTAAGCGGTAGTGATAGTCATAGAAGCAATAGTTGGCGAAACGACAACGATGCTACGATGGAGATCAAGGTGTCGCGCCGGTGACGATGGTGATCACGATGGTGCTTCGGAGATGGAGATCACAAGCACAAGATGATGATGGCCATATCATATCACTTATATTGATTGCATGTGATGTTTATCCTTTATGCATCTTATTTTGCTTTGATTGACGGTAGCATTATAAGATGATCTCTCACTAAATATCAAGAAGTGTTCTCCCGAGTATGCACCGTTGCGAAAGTTCTTCGTCTTTGAGACACCACGTGATGATCGGGTGTGATAGGCTCTACGTTCAAATACAACGGGTGCAAAACAGTTGCACACGCGGAATACTCAGGTCAAACTTGACGAGCCTAGCATATACAGATATGGCCTCGGAGCATGGAGACCGAAAGGTCGAACGTGAATCATATAGTAGATATGATCAACATAGTGATGTTCACCATTGAAACTACTCCATCTCACGTGATGATCGGACATGGTTTAGTTGATTTGGATCACGTAATCACTTAAATGACTAGAGAGATGTCTATCTAAGTGGGAGTTCTTAAGTAATATGATTAATTGAACTTTAATTTATCATGAACTTAGTCCTGGTAGTATTTTTGCAAATTATGTTGTCGATCAATAGCTCGCGTTGTTGCTTCCCTATGTTTTTGCTTCCCTATGTTTTTATATGTGTTCCTAGAGAAAATTGTATTGAAAAATGTTAGTAGCAATGATGCGGATTGGATCCGTGATCTGAGGTTTATACTCATTGCTGCACGTAAGAATTATGTCCTTAATGCACCGCTAGGTGACAGACCTATTGCAGGAGCAAATGTAGACGTTATGAACGTTTGGCTAGCTCAATATGATGACTACTTGATAGTTTAGTGCACCATACTTAACGGCTTAGAATCGGGACTTCAAAGACATTTTTGAACGTCATGGACCATATGAGATGTTCCAGGAGTTGAAGTTAATATTTCAAGCAAATACCCGAGTTGAGAGATATGAAGTCTCCAACAAGTTCTATAGCTAAAAGACGGAGGAGAATCGCTCAACTAGTGAGCATGTGCTCAGATTGTCTGGGTACTTCAATCGCTTGAATCAAGTGGGAGTTAATCTTCCAGATAAGATAGTGATTGACATAATTCTCTAGTCACCATCGCCAAGTTAGTAGAACTTCGTGATGAACTATAATATGCAAGGGATGACAAAAGTAATTCCCAAGCTCTTCGTGATGCTGAAATCGACAAAGGTAGAAATCAAGAAAAGAGCATCAAGTGTTGATGATTGACAAGACCACTAGTTTCAAGAAAAGGGCAAAGGGAAAGAAAGGGAACTTCAGGTAGAATGACAAGCAAGTTGTCGCTCCCGCGAAAAAGCCCAAAGCTGGACCAAAGCCTGAAACTGAGTGCTTCTACTGCAAAGGAAATGATCAATGGAAGCGTAAATAACCTGAATATTTGGTAGATAAGAAGGGTGGCAAAGTGAACAAGGGTATATTTGATATACAGGTGTTTGATGTGTGCCTTACTAGTGTTTATAGTAGCCCCGAGTATTTGATACTTGTTCGGTTGCTAAGATTAGTAACTCGAAACAGGAGTTACATAATAAACAGAGACTAGTTGAGGGGAAGTGACAATGAGTGTTGGAAATAGTTCCAAAATTGATATGATCATCATCACACACTCCCTATATTTTTGAGATTAGTGTTAAAAGCCAAATAAATGTTATTTAGCGCTTATGCTTGAGCATGAATATGATTTGATCATGTTTATTGCAAAACGGTTATTCATTTAAAGTTAAAGAATAATTGTTATTCTGTTTACATGAATAAAACCTTCGATGGTTATACACCCAATGAAAATAGTTTGTTGGATCTCGATCGTAGTGATACATATTCATAATATTGATGCCAAAAGATGCAAAGTTAATAATGATAGTGCAACTTATTTGTGGCACTGCCGTTTGGGTCATATCGGTGTAAAACGCATAAAGAAACTCCATAAAAGATGGATTTTTGGAATCACTTGATTATGAATCATTTGATGCTTAAGTAACCGTGCCTTTTGGGCAAGATGACTAAAACTCCGTTCCCGGAACAATGGAACGAACTCTTGACTTATTGGAAATAATACATACCGATGTATGCGATCCAATGAGTGTTAAGGCTCATGGCGTGTATCGTTATTTTCTGACCTTCACAGATGATTTGAGCAGATATGGGTATATCTACTTGATGAAACATAAGTCTGAAACATTTGAAAAGTTCAAAGAATTTCAGAGTGAAGTGGAAAATCATCGTAACAAGAAAAGTAAAGTTTCTACGATCTGATTGTGGAGATGAATTTTTGAGTTACGAGTTTGGTCTTCATTTGAAACAATGTGAAATAGTTTCGCAACTCACGCTACTTGGAACACCACAATGTAATGGTGTGTCCGAACGTCGTAATCCTAATTTACTAGATATGGTGTGATCTATGATGTCTCTTATCGGTTTACCACTATCGTTTTGGGGTTATGCATTAGAGACAGCTGCATTCACGTTTAATAGGGCACCATCTAAATCCGTTGAGACGACACCGTATGAACTATGGTTTAACAAGAAACCTAAGTCATCGTTTCTTAAAGTTTGGAGTTGTGATGCTTATGTGAAAAAGTTTTCACCGATAAGCTCGAACCCAAATCGGAGAAGTGCGTCTTCATAGAATACCCAAAGGTAACTATTGGGTACACCTTCTATCACAGATCCGAAGGCAAGTTATTCGTTGCTAAGATGGATCCTTTCTAGAGAAGAAGTTTCTCTCGAAAGAAGTGAGTGGGAGGAAACTAGAACTTGATGAGGTAATTGTACCTTCTCCCTTATTGGAAAGTAGTTCATCACGTAAATCAGTTCCGGTGATTCCTACACCAATTAGTAAGGAAGTTAATGATGATGATCATGAAACTTCAGATCAAGTTGCTACCAAACCTCGTGGGTCTTCCAGAGTAAGATCCGCACTGCAGTGGTACGGTAATCATGTTCTGGAAGTCATGTTACTAGACCATGATGAACCTACGAACTATGAGGAAGCGATGATGAGCCCAGATTCCGTGAAATGGCTTGAGGCCATGAAATCTGAGATGGGATCCATGTATGAGAACAACGTATGGACTTTGATGGAGTTACCCGATGATCGGCAAGCCATATTATATAAATGGATCTTCAAGTGGAAGACAGATGCTGATAGTAGTATTACTATCTACAAAGCTCGACTTGTCGCAAAAAGGTTTTCGACAAGTTCAAGGTGTTGACTACAATGAGATTTTCTCAACTGTAGCGATGCTTAAGTCTGTTCGAATCATGTTAGCAATTGCCACATTTTATGAAATCTGGCAAATGGATGTCAAAACTACATTCTTTAATGGATTTATTAAAGAAGAGTTGTATATGATGCAAATGAAGGTTTTGTCAATCCTAAAGGAGCTAACAAAATGTGCAAGCTTCAGCGATCCATCTATGGACCGGTGCAAGCATCTCGAGTTGGAATAAACGCTTTGATAGTGTGATCAAAGCATATGGTTTTATACTGAGACTTTTGGAGAAGCCTGTATTTACAAGAAAGTGAGTGGGAGCACTACAACATTTCTGATAAGTATATGTGAATGACATATTGTTGATCAGAAATGATGTAGAATTTTTCTGGAAAGCATAAAGGAGTATTTGAAAGGAGTTCTTTAAAAGAAAGACCTCAGTGAAGCTGCTTACATATTGAGCATCAAGATCTATAGAGATAGATCAAGACACTTGATAAGTTTTTCAATGAGTACATACCTTGACAAGATTTTGAAGTAGTTCAAAATGGAACAGTCAAAGAAAAGGTTTCTTGCCTGTGTTACAAGGTGTGAAATTGAGTAAGACTCAAAGCCCGACCACGGCAGAAAATAGAAAGAAGAATGAAAAGTCATTCTCTATGCCTCGATCATAGGTTCTATAAAGTATGCTATGCTATGTACCGCACCTATTGTATACCTTACTCTGAGTTTGGCAAAGGAATACAATTTTGATCTAATAGTAGATCATCGGACAGCGGTCAAGAATATCCTTAGTGAGGACTAAGGAAATATTTCTCGATTATGGAGGTGATAAAAGATCCCGTGGTAAAGAGTTACATCGATGCAAGCTTTTTACACCGATCCAGATGACTCTAAGTCTCAATCTGAATACATATTGAAAGTGGGAGCAATTAGCTAGAGTAGCTCCGTGCAGAACATTGTAGACATAGAATATTTGCAAAATACATACGGCTCTGAATGTGATGCACCCATTGACTAAGCTTCTCTCACGAGCAAAACATGATCACACCTTAGTACTCTTTGGGTGTTAATCACATTGCAATGTGAACTAGATTATTGACTCTAGTAAACCCTTTGGGTGTTGGTCACATGACGATGTGAACTATGGGTGTTAATCATATCTGAGATATGAATATTGGTGTTAAATCACATGGCGATGTGAACTAGATTATTGACTCTAGTGCAAGTGGGAGACTGAAGGAAATATGCCCTAGAGGCAATAATAAAGTTATTATTTATTTCCTTATATCATGATAAATGTTTATTATTCATGCTAGAATTGTATTAACCGGAAACATAATACATGTGTGAATACATAGACAAAACATAGTGTCACTAGTATGCCTCTACTTGACTAGCTCGTTTATCAAAGATGGTTATGTTTCCTAACCATGGACAAAAGAGTTGTCATTTGATTAACGGGTCACATCATTAGGAGAATGATGTGATTAACTTGACCCATTCCGTTAGCTTAGCATTTGATCGTTTAGTATGTTGCTATTGTTTTCTTCATGACTTATACATGTTCCTGTAACTATGAGATTATGCAACTCCGTTTACGGAGGAACACTTTGGTGCTACCAAACGTCACAACGTAATCGGGTGATTATAAAGGAGTACTACAGGTGTCTCCAAAGGTACATGTTGGGTTGGCGTATTTCGAGATTAGGTTTTGTCACTCCGATTATCGGAGAGGTATCTCTGGGCCCTCTCGGTAATGCACATCACTATAAGCCTTGCAAGAAATGTAACTAATGAGTTAGTTACGGAATGATGCATTACGTAACGAGTAAAGAGACTTGCCGGTAACGAGATTGAACTAGGTATTGGATACCGACGATCGAATCTCGGGCAAGTAACATACCGATGACAAAGGGAACAACGATGTTGTTATGCGGTTTGACCGATAAAGATCTTCGTAGAATATGTAGGAGCCAATATGGGCATCCAGGTTCCGCTATTGGTTATTGACCGAGAATAGTTCTAGGTCATGTCCACATAGTTCTCGAACCCGTAGGGTCCGCACGCTTAAGGTTTCGATGACAGTTATATTATGAGTTTATGAGTTTTGATGTACCGAAGGAGTTCGGACTCCCGGATGAGATCGGGGACATGACGAGGAGTCTCGAAATGGTCGAGACGTAAAGATCGATATATTGGACCACTATATTCGGAGTCCGGAAAGGTTCCGAGTGATTCGGGTATTTTGAGTACCGAGAGTTACGGAATTCGCCAGGGAGTATATGGGCCTTATTGGGCCATACAGGAATAGAGGAGATAGGCTAAAGGAAGGAGGCCTCGCCCCCTCTGGTCCGAATTGGACAAGGCGCAGCCCCCTTCCTTCTTCCTCTCCCCTCTTTCCCTTCTCCTACTCCAACAAGGGAGGTGGAATCCTACTAGGGCGAGGAGTCCTAGTAGGACTCCACACTGGCGCGCCCTCCTAGGGCCGGCCTCCTCCCCTTGCTCCTTTATATACGGGGCAGGGGCACCCCATGTCACACAAGTTGATCTACGTGATCGTTCCTTAGCCGTGTGCGGTGCCCCCCTCCACCATATTCCACCTCGGTCATATCGTCACGGAGCTTAGGCGAAGCCCTGCGCCGGTGAAGCATCATCATCGTCATCACGCCGTTGTCTTGTGGAACTCATCCCGACACTTTGCTGGATCGAGTCCGGGATCGTCATCGAGCTGAGCGATGTGCTGAACTCGGAGGTGCCGTGCGTTCGTACTTGGATCGGTCGGATCGTGAAGACGTACGACTACATCAACCGCGTTGTTATAACGCTTCCGCTTACGGTCTACGAGGGTACGTGGACATACACTCTCCCCTCTCGTTGCTATGCCATCACCGTGATCTTGCGTGTGCGTAGGAAATTTTTTGAAATTACTGCGTTCCCCAACACGCGCTACGGCTTACGCAGTGGATCTTCGGGCAACCAACCTGGCACATCCAATTCTGATCAACAATTTGGAGGTATGGCTGAGTGGCTTAAGGCATTGGTTTGCTAAATCGACATACAAGAAGATTGTATCATGGGTTCGAATCCCATTTCCTCCGGCACGGAAGTAGAACGGGCGGGCGAAATTACGTGAGAGAAAGAACCTCAGATTGATGGAGTCCGCCGTCGGACAGAATAGCTCCTTGGTGACTAGGAGCGGAGTGCCCCTTTCTTGTTCTTGGTGGCGTCTACAGCGAAGAAGACCTTCCCGAACGAGGGCCGTCTAGTCCCTGGCCGGCTCTCGGTTCTTGAGCAAGCTCCTCCTACAGGTAGGATGCTCATAGATGAAGAAAAGAGACTTTAGGCAAGTGGTTCTCGTAGCTCAGCTGGTTAGAGCAAAACAAGCAAACATTTAAGTGAGAAGTTAGGTAAGCGTTGCCAATGGCCAAAGCCTTTACTCTTTACTTCTTGACTATAGTAATAGTCAATAATGTCACTAGATTTCGGCATAAATACTAGCCAGGTACCATTTCCCAAACTTGATTTCCTTTTTATGCACCTGTTTATGCACCTGGGTCATTGTTCACGAACTAAGACGGCTTAGCCACCTTTCTTTGGGCCGTATGAAGGAAGTACTTCAAGGAATGGGTAGGTTGCCAACCCAACATTATAGGCGGGAAGTTCTCCTTTCTCCAAGTATGCTCATTAGACCGTTAGGTGAGTAGCTAGTATAGTAGTAGCCAATACTCAAAACCGATAGTTGAAGGGTCGGTGGATGGCCCTTGCCTATTGAAAGTATGGTGTCTCATAAATGCTTTGTTAATGCCTCTTATTCTTAGGATCGGTCCAAAGCGCGGCTGAGTTGACGTTGATAGACTTGTGCGTGCTCTGCCGCTCGTAACCTTTTTCTCCCATCGATCGAATCGAGGAGGTCAAGTCTCGAGAGCAGAGCCTCTCGCTTCGATTATCGATCATATAAATGCGTCGAGAAAAACGCGCAGGAAGTAATGTCAAACCTGAAAAAGAATATGGCACGAGAGATTTAATATAGGGAGGAATGAATCGGGCATCAAGTAAACTAAGGCATCAAGGAAAGTAAGACTTGAGGATGGAGGGGGGAAGGAACCAATAAGCCACCGTCGATGTACCAGTCATTGGGACAGTGCCGTGTGTTCGTTCTACCTGCCTTTAGTACGACCGGATGAAAAGATCTTGACTTTTCTTAAAGGTTAGGCCAAATGATTCTAAGCTTGAGGACCCATTCTATCCGGGCCTAAATGCTAGAGTTTCAGAATTCACTCTACTTCTTCTTGACTTTCACCGAATATATCCTATGTGCTTAACACATTGGCGTCGTGACTAAGCTTTCTTTCTAATGGTAAGCTAGGGATCTAATAGTCCACTTCACCCTATCAAACTTGACCTCTATATAGGTTGCTTTTTGATGACTAGTTAATAGAATAGACGGTATCTATTATTTTCTACCTCCTCTACCTAGATCTCCTTTTCCTAAGGAGGGAGAGAAGACGGTTCTCCGGGACGGAAGACATCTCTCACTCGTACATATATGGATGGGTTTTCTACCTCAGAAAGGGATGAAACTGCGCAGCAGAGATTGCTAAAATAGCAAAGGGGATCCAAATTATTTCAGAACTCCAACTAAATGACGCTATACTCGAATCTGATTCTGCTGCATCTTGACAAGGACCTGTGAAAATGCTGATATCTCGAATCCCTATCTTATTAAAATGGGGTAGCTTTCTTTGAAGTCTTGCCAAGAAAAGTATGGGAAAAAGCATAGTCGGTACTTCTTAATGCGGTACGTAAGCTGGTTATCCTGACTAACAATCATGCCTTGCTTGGATTTAGGGATTAGGAATTCTTATTGGGAAAGAGATTGGATTGGCATTCAAGTAGAAGTAGATCCTATTGGTACAAAGTAGGCATTCTTGTATCAATTAAAGTAGCTATCTTCATGAAATAAGCGCTAAGATTCTAGTTCAATGGTAGGAGCATTAAGCTCTAAATCCAGTTAGTCCAGCTGGAAGTTTCACTAACTACTTAGGGAACTAGGGACCAGACCAGAGTTATGATTGGTGTATTCCATTCCTACCGTAATTGAGACTTGCCCTCACTCGTGGTGATTCCTTATAGCTTGATCCATGTGATGGCTGTTCTCTGCAATGAACCACAACATGTCCATGGACTTCACAGAGAATTGAGTGAATGCACTAAAAACCAAGAAATGACATAGCGAGAACTGAGCATCTCGAAAAGCTCGGACTTCGTATACAGAAAGTAGAACTAAAAGCAGATGAGTAGAGCTTGAATCGAGCATATAAATAAGAGAGTTTTTCTTTGCTTAGCACTGTTCGGTTCGTCTTTCTTTACAAGTCAATCTATGCATAATTCTATTTCTTGCAGCGCTGAATCCGCTTTTGAAATACAGATTAGGGGGCGGTATTCTTATTCCTTGGCTCGCCACTTATGAAACAAAACTAGATATTTCTTATTATTTCCTTACGAGATGACCTCCGCATGCGGTTTGATTAAGATGCGACAAAACCTTATCCATTAGTCTTGGTGATGCCAGGGATGGAGGGAGTCATCAGTCGCACAAGCTTATTGCTAAAGCCAAGAAAGGACATAATAGCTTCTAAGTAATGCCATTGTACCCGCTTTCATCATGCCCAACTCAAAAACCATTTATCCCATAATTCTTCTTTTCTTGTTCCTTCGTATGAATAACAGGAATCCCGGTTCGGATGGTTGACCAACATTATGATTGTGTATGAACTAGGGCTTTGGCTCAACACCTTTGTCTTTCTTGCCCATCCTTTTGTGGTATCGAAGCTGTTCATTGAGATCCATAGGTTCACGTTACAACCCACCAATAGTCGATTCCAGAGCGGAAGGCAAAAAAAGATAGGACGGGACCCTTCGGAAGAAGGTATATGCCCGTAGTATCTAGAAAATATTCATGGTTGCAAGAGCGAGGTTAGTCATCCTCACCATCACCATCAAATATCGGTACTCGCTTTTTCTACAAGCTTGATTTACGAACTCGACCTTTCACAGGAAGGAAGTTTCGTATACCATCAACGGAGTCAAACCGCTAGAGGGTCACATATATCTAAATACTAGTTCCGATCATACTAGTACTTACTTCCGTGGAGATACGAGAAAGGGGGAGAAGATGCGATTATGTATCATAAATACTAAGGCCAGACAGACTAAAAGGGGCTTTTGGATACGAAGAAGGTTTTCATGTCTTGCTTTGGGTGGTATGCTTCCTCACTGTTGCTATTCTGCCCTTTCCCGGTAGTCAACCACCAACAAACGCAAGGAGATCTGGACCTGCATGTAATGTTTTTTTGCCAATACTCTAAAGCAGCTTCCTTACATCAACATGGGATTGCAAAAGGGAGGTAATTGAAAAAGGAGACTCCTCCTTAGTAGGAATAGTAGCTGAGGCTGCTTCAACTCATAACGAAGCTATTCCAGCACATAAGTCCGGAATGATCTGAGGTCGCTGGTCTCACAAGGAAGAGATACGAGCCTCC
Source organism: Aegilops bicornis (assembly GCA_021605145.1). Classification (NCBI taxonomy): domain Eukaryota; kingdom Viridiplantae; phylum Streptophyta; class Magnoliopsida; order Poales; family Poaceae; genus Aegilops; species Aegilops bicornis. The sequence continues at coordinate 74,438,428 of CM038671.1, read as the reverse complement.
GCTAGATAAACACCAGAACTGGTATCGGCTTCTTTTGTTCATAACGAACAAGCAACAGATTGGGGATTGCCAATAGAAAAAGATACAACCAACCAGCAGCTTTTGGAAACCAGGATCACCCCCATTGTGAAGAGAACACGACACCCCTTTCCGTAGGGGCTCACAAAGGTATTATACTGGATGTGCGCAGAGAGCTAATGAAACTCCATTCCTTTTTCTCTATACTCAAGGATCTGCTATAGCTTGCTTTTCCAAGAGTATTCTATTGACCTGATTCCCGTGAAAGAGTTGATGGCATCTCAACGCAAGAAGGTAGAGAAGAATCCTAAGCGAAGATGTGCCGAGAGGCGAAAGCTTGTCTTCCCCGAGATTATTTATTCCTCTTATTTCTTATATGAATAACTGAAATCAATCCTCACTTGTATTAACTTCATGAATGAAGAGATAGAGAAACCCTCAATACCGGCACTGCTCCTATCAAAATCAAATAATTGGATTTGTTTCCTCACTTCCTCCACGGGATTCATACATTGGATGAGGATTCCTACAACGGTACAACGGATCAATCCATTCAAATCAATGAAACCATTAGGTACGCCCCGGGATCTACTCTATTTTTAGATCTGCTAATGCCGAGATCCGATGCGAAAGAAAAGCGAAGGTTGTTATTCAATAGTTGTTGCCGGTAAAGGAACAACGGACCGGGTGTCTTTAGCAAAGCTATTTTGATTGGTTGAATTGTATTGAGTTCCGGTCTCTTATAGGGTCTTTCTTTGTCCTACTTATAGTATCTTTCCTCCAGCCTATCGAAACTCGTGTTTTTATTAACCAACAACACATGCACTTTGTTAGAACTAAAGAAAAGGTTATTCAATCCACTAGTGCAACTGAAGTGAAGGAATTACCTATTCTGAACCTCCACAAGAAAGAGCTCATAACCACTGCATGTGAACAGTTCTCCACAATCAAGGCGCACTCATCGACTATCAGTCTAGTCTCTCGAGGCACTCTTTCAATCTCGAACAAACTTACTTCTCCAGGAAGAGATATTGTAAAACCCGATTTCCAGTCCTGTCTTAAGAACCCGACTCCAAACAAAGAAAAAAGAAAAGCGGACTAAAAGAGAACAACAAAAGAGAGATCACTTTTGACGATTGAACAATACTTTTATACCCAGATTTGAACTGGACTTGAACCGTCATATCCAGATTTCACTCCACTTTCACTTTCATATCAGGAACGTCGACTTGCACTTTCAATAGTGAATTATTCACTTTCCGGAATTGGCTCATATTCACATAGGCCAAGAAAGACGAATAAGACCTTGAACTCCCTATTTCACATATAATCGAGAGACTCATAATATCGATTGCCTTGGGTAAATGCCTACCAAAGGGAGAAGATTCTTGAACTTTTTACATCTTCTTCGCTTCCTAAAATATTTAGGGAACAGGCTGGCTTTCATGTTCATAAGTTCTCTTTGTCAGATACATCCATCGCTTTCGTCTTTCTTGGCTTACTCAGGTGATCTAATTAATGGGCAAGCCCCACTCAAAGCAATTCAGTCCCGGAGCTCTTTCTTCTAAATGCAGATTCAATAGCACTGGTGACGAAAGCAAAGGATATTCAATCCACTTGTCGTCTTGTGGGCCTGCTTCTTTCCGTTCTTTCTCTTCTTTTGCAGAGGTGTGTGTTGCGCCACGCATACAAATCATTTTTTTAGCCAAAGGGTGACTTTACCACTCGCTTCTGGTTCCAATGGATATGGAGATGGATGGAGTCTTCCTTATTGAAGTGGGCAAGGCAAGCTGCTCCTCTCGAATAGGCTGATATGTGATACGTGATTTTGGAATAAAAGCTAGACGACTCAGCCCTCTTCTCATCTCAAAGCTCGACCTCTGCCACTACTACTGCTTCCCTAGCCAAGCCATACTTCTCATTCTTTGCTTGAATCTATAAAAAAACAAATTCCGTCGAGTTTACTTGCATGGGTTGATTGACCTTGAAGTCCATATATAGATTCCCGTAGTTCATCTCAACTTGACCAACCATTGAGAATGGAACAAATATAGGAGATGGAATTCTTCTATATTGTGTTTCAACCCTTGCTCTTGCCTTGGCTTCGCCTTCCACCTTCAGCTAAGCACCTAACCCGTGGGGACGGACCTTGGTCTAGCCTTTGTTCGGGTATGGGACCGGCACTGGGATTCTTCCATCCGAGTGAGTACCGCCCTTCTGATTTGGTTTGAGTACGGGACCGACCTTCTCTTTTGTTTGTAATTGGGCTTGCCCGAAACAAAGGAACTTTGGTGTGAGAACCCACCCGAGTTGGAAACCCAACGTTTTCACCTACAATTTCTCCCTCGTCTTCTTTGCCTAGCCTTTAGCGTCTTTCTTGTCTGATCTTAGATTTCACTGTTAGGAAATAGGGCATTACCTGTCACTCCGCCTTTCTAAGAAGGCCTTTCGCTTAGTTGTCCTTTCTACTAGAACTTCCCTTTAGCAGTTCTGGAACATCTAGAGTATGCTTGAATGTCGGCAATTTTTCTATATTCTCTTCCTCCTCGTCCATTAGTTCAGTTCCTTTCCTTAGTGAAATCTGCCCCCTTCATCTTTCGAGAACAACAAGAGGGCATTCTCAAGCAGGCGTATTCTTCTTCACTTCCTAAGAAGGCATTTTCTTGTTAACAAGCCATTCTGGCAAACAAAAGAGCTTTCTATCAAAGAGGAGCAAAGGCTAAGCGGAACTCCTCCCTTCGTGTCTTCTTCCTTTCCAAGCTTGTTGCGGGAATGCAGGCTCTTTTTCAGCCCCTAAGGACTGCTACTTTGATGAATGAGGCACAGCGGTCTTAATTCCTAATGCTACTCCTCACGCTATTGCTATTATTGTTACTGCTTTTGGGAATTGGCATCTTTCTTCATAGGGGCCTAGCCAAGGAAAGCTTTCCCATTAAATAAATGTGCTTGTGTACTCTTCGATTCCTGCGGGAAGTGTGGGACTAATTGAATTTCATTCTTGTCTGCTGAGAGAATTATTCTTCCTTACAGCTTGCATTCGATGCATCCACCGTACTAAGAGCTCCTTCTTGAAGAACTGATTTTGTAACAACCCCAAAGGTGAATCTATCTAAATAAACCTAAAACTCCCATTATGAATTGAGATTGCCTTGTCGTTGCGCCTCTTGCCTTTCTTACTGGATTTCCAGTTGATGGGGAAGGCTTGGCAAAGAAGCTTGTGTCGAAAGAGAAGTGGAAAACTAAGCTGTTCGGGTTTAACTTAAACCTGATTGCCCTAGTAGGAGTCAGAATGAGGTTGAGGCTTGAAGACAAGCAACTGACATCTCGGATCTTGCCATTGCCAGGAGCATGGATGCCCGTAATGCCCTCGGTCTATGTCCGTCTATATAGGCTTTAAGGAAAAAGGCAAGTAAGCTGTAAGCCACAAATCAAGGCTTTTAAGGACCTTCGACGACTTATAAATAAGCTAATAACAGATCTTTTCGTCTTAGAGATGCGAAGATAAGTAAGAAGGTTTACTATTGGGATAACGAAGATATGACCATATTTCAGATCGATTTTCAACAGACGAGATCGGATAGTAGACTAGAGAGAAGGATTTGCTGCATTCTTAAAATGATAGAGAGTCAGGAGGGGGTCTATGTTAATAGAGCTCTTTAGATAGGGATAGGAAAGACGTAACTAGACCGCAGAAAGAATAGAATCTTTTACCGCTACATCCGCTGGAGAAGAAAACTCGGCAAAGGAGATTCCTATCCTTTCTCTAGTTGAAGACTAATCTGGATATTCCCGAAGATGCTTGACTTCGAGTTCTTGGAGTGACAGCTTTCTTTGTAAACAAGGGTCCCTTACTCTATTACTTTTCCACTTCATTGATCTGAAAGAAGTGACAGAAGAAAGCTACGGGCATATACCCCTGCCCCGGGGGGCAGGTGCCACTTCAACAGCTATATTCTAAATCGTTAAGCCTCACAACCCTTTCCTTTGTATCGGACCTTTCCCGCTTTCCTTACTTTCCTTCCTCACTCAAACTTCAAAAAGTCCTTCCATGAATCTAGGGAAGGAAAACCACCTCGACTTCACCAAGTCTCCCTTTCTTTGGTCGAAGGCTTCAGGTCAAGATCCTTTTTCCTATCTATTGAAGATGCAAAGAGAGATGCTTCTTCCTATTCAAGTTGGAAGTGCAAGAAGAAATGCGGTAAATAGGAGTTCCATCTACCACGCACTCGCCCCAAACTCAATCTAACTTCAGCATCCATACTCAGCTAGGAGGAAGGTGCCGGGGACACTATGAACACACATGTACTTGGTTGACTTCACGTCCCGTCTCACAACTGGGTAAGATCAAATAAACAAACAGCTTGCTTTCCCAATCCCTATTGAGAGGATTTCTTGAGCTTGAACTTCCTTTTGTAGCTCCGCTCACAAGGACTTCTTTTCATCCGCAATGAAGCTTATACCACCACTTGGTCAGTAAGGCCTGATTCAAAAAAAGATCAATCACCCCCTTCCCTACTTCAGTGGAAAAAAGGGGGAATCGCCCTTTCACTGCCGCCCCTCCACAAAATTTATACCTATCCTTTCGCCTAAGATGATCACGAACGAAGACAGAGAATTGCGTAGATAGGAGGAGGAAACGAACCAACCCGAAAAACAAACAAAAGGGAATGAGAGAAATTATCGGAACGATTGAGGAAAGAAAGAGAATGGCGGCCCTTTCCTTTCGCCCGAGGGCATCGTCGTCGGGGACAGGCTTGAGGGTTCTTCCATATCTAGATATAGAGATAGATGATGATAGAGATCTAGATCTTTCAATAGATAGATCCTTTGAGAAATTTCTATTGATCCGCTTTCAAGATCTATGAACAAGAGAGATCCAAAAAATCTCCATGTAAAAAACAGAGATGAATAGATAGGGCTGAGCCGATAGCAGGACTGGGTACGATGATGGGGCAAGAGAGGGAAAAAACCCTTCGGGATGGATCGGGAAAAGTGACCTCCGGCTCAGCCCACGACTTCCTTCCCTTCGCATAGCTCGGTGACTCCTTCCCCTTTTTCCCGTAATGAATTAGCCCGACACGAATCTTGCCCTCCTGTCTTCCTTTCTCATTGAATGAACCACTTTGCAGGACACCCCTATGCCTATGAATTCAATGATTTAAGGGCCCCAGGAGGAAACTTCGGAAAGAAAGCCTACTGGTTGGTCTGGTTGTCCCCCGGCGGTGCCCGGGCGGGCCTCGGTTTAATCTTGTTGATTCTACCTAGACATGGCTCAAAATGAAGGGGTAAGGCCAAGTCTTCTTAAAACAAAACTCGGAGTGCACACTTCGGAGCACGGTCTTCCGTTAGGTCATTTACGGACGACGAAAGCCCCTTGGCTATACTCTACTCTTCGCCTCCGGCTGTGCTGTTCTTTTCTTTTGGCTCGACGGAGCTGAGCTGGGTTCCATTACACTCTGTAGGAAATGCATAGACAGTCCACGCAACAAACCGAGGCCCTGCGTGCGCCGTACGTACCGCCTAAGAATAATAGGTAGCCCCACCCCGGGCAGAGTTTGTGAGCCGTGTAATAGGCGACCATTTCGCGCGGTTCGGGTGGCACTTGAATAAGCCACCGGCACCCGGCTGTGTCTTTACCCCTATCCAATTTTTGGGCCAATTCCCCCTTCGTACTACCAAAAAATGAGATTCTTGCCGAATCCGAGTTTGCTGCCCCAACCATTACAAAACTAATACCTTTTTTTTTTTTTACTTCTGGTGCTTCTCTAGCTTATATTTTAAATCTCGTCGCGTATAAATTCCACCTCGCCTTACAAACTATTAATTTTTGTAATCGACTCTATAGCTTCTTCAATAAACGCTGGTTCTTCGATCAAGTTTTGAATGACTTTCTAGTCAGATCGTTCCTGCTTTCGGATATTCAGTCCCATTCGAAGCTTTAGACAAGGGCGCTATTGAGATATTGGGCCCTTATGGTATCTCGTACACATTCCGACGATTGGCCGAGCGAATAAGTCAACTTCAAAGTGGATCTGTTGTGCGAAGAGTGCATTATGAACCGTGGCCGCCTACCTGCTTTGGTTGGTGGGGGCAGCTCATCCGTTGTGGGTAAACAGGAAACCTGACTCTAAGAACCCGAGGAAAGGCTGCACAGCTTCCGTAGGGGCGTTAAGACCGGAGCTGTTTGTAGAGCTAGCAGGAATGCAAGTGAATGAATCCAATCCCATCCCCTTTAAAATCGGCGAGGTAATACCTTATTGAAGTAGGGCACGCTACGGCAACACATGACCGACGGGGTGGGGGCTTGCTGTCTACTTGCCGAGCCTTCATCGCTTTTCAGAATCTCCCCTTCTTTCGTCCGTCCACGAGGCAGTCAAAGAAAGAGAGAAAGGCGGCTATAACGGAGGAGTCGTGGCGGTTGTATGCCACAAGGTCCCTATAGACAAGGGGACAAGTGAATCATCGCTTTTGGGCGCAGGCAGCCCTCTACCGTCCATCCCATTGCATTCCTCTCGTAGAGTACTGTACCGTCTCAGACCACATACATCTATGGAAAGAAAGGATTTCATAGAAAATCTTCATTTTTCTATTTTTTTTATCCCCGTGCATTCCGTTATTCCCATAACTATGGATTGATTGTCCCTACCTAACTAAATGGTAGTGGTCTAGGGAGCGCAATTGCTAGAGCACGGGAGAATGAAGAGTAATGATTTAAGCAAGAGCAGCCGGACAGACTACTATAGTCAGTCTAGTGACTACTATAGTCTTTTCTTTCTTTGTAGTTAAGTAATAATGTTTGGTATAGCAGCCTTTCCGTGCGTAGTCTCCGGGATCTCCTGTAAACCCCATGATGTGGTAAAGGGAGGATATTAGGGAAGCGGTGAGTGGAGATTCCCTGCGGAGAGCCAGGATGAGGGAGACCCTCACGTCTCTGCTCGGAGGGCGGGATATCCCGACCCTACTATCATTATGCCTTTGCAATGTTACTTGGTTCAACTCCATTTGTGACCTTTTTCTC